>JASDDO010000008.1:224127710-225327710 GCA_030015575.1 Agapanthus africanus
CCTCAATACCGAGGGATTGTCTGTTAGAGCTGTTTAGTCTGATCTTCTGAAGCTTGGAGCTTGTTGGTGTTTGAGTAAGGTGATCATCAACTCTGCTACCCGGCGTATTGACGATTCTTAAGAGTCCTACACAGAGGTTTCTTGACTCAGGCAAAACGGAGTAGGAGCACATATGTGATATGTGTGGGACCGAGAATATACGATATGAGATTACCGTATTCTATTCTCGCGATATTTGATATCAGCCAGGGTCATCGGATCAAGTGTTGATCGATGAATTATCGGTACATGATATATTAGTCGGTTATATACGGTATAGCCGGATTGTCGGATCAAGTGTTGATTCGATAATTTAATGTATAATTATATATGTGATATATTACATTACATTTAGTCTAATATTGGCTCGCTTTATTATTTCATTTTCTCACCGGATAATACATTGATATATATGCGATATATGTTAATTGTATTATTTTTTTTTGTTACAAATATATATTATATATGTGATATATAATATTGTAACATGTAATGATTACTAATGCAACATGTTTAGTGGAGATTAAACATGGTTAGGGTTTGATTTGGGCTAACTCTTTCATGATACTTCTAGATGGTTTTACTTTGTTTCTAGCAAAGATATTATGGTTGATATTTTGCTAGATATTTCTACCCAACCAAACCCTTCACCTAGGTTAAATCTCTACATGAGTTAAAGTAACTCAAGGGTTGTATTTGTAACCATAAGTGATTATTCATTATTCATCACAAAAGAATATTCATTATTTTTCTTCTTCCTTAAGCTCACAAAAGATTTCTAGGTTTTATTTTGTGATGGATATAGTGTGAGAATTTGATAATAAAAGAGAGCATAAATCCTACTTCTATCATCCTCATCTAATCTGCCAATTAGATTAGGGTGTTCACCTCATTAGTGAGTGAGAGCTTGAGTCAAAGAACTTCAAGGTATATTATCTTTGAAAAGGAAGACTACAAGCAAGCATGGCATCATTCGGGTCATGGAGCCTCTCTTGAGTCCGGGAGATCATGGATCGCGGCGAAGGGACTTCTACTCGGAGCTTATGAGCGAAGGAGCGGACTACAAAGGTTGTAATCCCTCTCTCTTAGTTGTAAAGATGTTACCCTGCTTGTTTAACCCTAATAATCTAGCAAGATCCTCGCTTTGGTTGTTCGGCACGTCTAAATTTTAAATCGGGTATGGTTGATGCCTTATAGACCTTTGTAAGAGTGCCGAGTAACCCTAAAGTGGTATCAGAGCCAAGCTAGAGCATTAGGCGACGTGTATACGAAGTTAAAAGTCTGATCGAACCCCGAAACGTCGGTTTTGAACCCCTCTCAGAAATTTTTTAAAATGTGTTTTTTCTGCATTAAAAATACTCAGAAAAATTCAGTAGGTAATTATAAGAGTTACTGTGAAAACGACATCATAATTCCACTAAAGCGCTGCGGACCGCGGCAATACCATGCCTTGCGCGGTGGTTCCGCGGCAGCACAGTAGAATTAGGGTTAGATTTTTGGCACAGTAAAATCCGTATTGATTTGTACATGCTTCTGGGTATTTTTAATCTTACTCAAGTGTTGAGTTTTCTGGGGATATTTTGTAATCGTTGATTCGATCGGAAAGTTTAACTTCGTTCTGTATTCGGATAATTTAGAAACTGTTAAAATGTTTGAACGGATATCAATAACTCATTTTTTCCCGACACCGAAAAACTTTCAAGTGTTGATTCTTTCTTGAGTTTAAAACTTTCGGAAAACATGCTAGCATATCTGTCGACCCTCTAGAGAACGTTAACCTTAACTCGATTATGTGACTGTCAAAACTTCCACTGAACCTTTGGGTTTGTGGTAGTTTGGCGTTGCCACATGTGAGGCGTGGTTTGACCTTCTACGGCTGGTTCACTGGTGCTGTGACATGTTCTGGGATTTTTTGAACTCCGCTCAAGTGTTGAGCTATTTGGGAAATCTTGCGTATTTGATTATTCGATCGGAAAGTTTAACTTTGTCTATTTATCTGGAATGTGATACAATATGTGGAATTCATATAGTTAGGCATGAATAGCGAAGTATGTGATATTTCGGATTTACGATGTCTAAAGTGATTGTGGATTCCAAATGTTGTAGTTTTACACTTTCTTTTCTGTGACCGTAGCGTAGTATGTGGGGTATCGCGGCTTCGTTGCTATACATCAATGACAATCAGGATACGCATACTTGCTTACGTTGATGATATGAGATATTATGTGTTGCTAGTGATATGTTATATTGGATCGTCGTGTCTGAATAGCCGGGGTTTTATATGAGATGAGGGTTTTTATTTTCATTCATGTTAAATTCATTTGAATGTAATATTCTTTTTTTGGGGCACTTCCGGGATGAGGATGATGTCACCATTGTATATTATTTACTTTTCCGCATTAGGTAGACCAAGAGGGGAGCACAAGTAACCGGGTTCTAGGGTACAGTGGAGGCCATCTCGAGGAGTTGAGACCGGGTCTCCTAACCCTAGAATTGGCAGTGTTACTTGCCGCTCTCGTATGGGTCTAGGGATGTGGGTTTGGCTATTCACCGTGACCGTGGACTCCGTGTTTTGTACAGGCTCGATGTAAAACACGGACGTCCTAGTATATTCAATATTTCATATGTTTTCTTCTGCTGCAATGTTCTGTGATGAGATCATATTACTGTCTGAGACGAATGCTTATACTATATATGATATATAAATATTAAAGCTTTTGTTTCTTCTGTTATGCTTAGGAAGCATAACTGATAGGATTTTATTAATGAGCTTAATAAAAAGAAAAGATACCTAAAAGATGCTGTAGAATCAAACTTTATAAAAAGGGGTAGCTACAGTTTTGCTTTGCACCGCGGTATATATGATATACCCCGCACCCATATTCGATGGGAAAGAGCCGAGATCCCTTCACCGGGAGTGACCTCTTTAGCAAAACTGGCAGATGCTACAAACTCACGGTTTAGTTTTTGACAGCTTATATAGTTCTTGCTTTGCACGGCGGTATATATGATATACCCTGCACCTTATTCGATGGGGAAAGAGCCGAGATCCCTTCACGGGAGTGACCTCTTTAGCAAAACTAGTGAAAGCCTCAAAAACACTCCTTTCAAATACTCACTCGATTCTACGACGATATCAAGTTCATTACGCTCATGGTTTTCTTAAAAACCTACGTAGCCCTCCATCATTCAGATATGTACTACTTAGTATTCGTGCTGCGGTAGTTTGGCCTCCGTCAAGGCGTAGTGTACGGTAGCTAACTAGTGCTTATTTGCTAGCATACGATGCGATTGGATTAGGGTATTCGTATTCGTCAAGGGTCGTACGGGTGGGTTTAATTCAATCAAGAAATGAACGGTTGAACTTGATAGCGCCCCTATAGGTAGTTTGGCCTCCGTCAAAGTCATGGGAACGCTAGGGGTAAAAGTATTATTAGGAATTTCAAGTGTTGAAATTTGCGATGAGATTGCATACCTCCTATGAGATAGTTGGATCCCGATACCCACTGCGGGTAAGAGTTACTCCTGGAAAAATTTTACACAGGAAAATTAGCCGATCAACGTAGGTGTCTAGAAAGGTGTTAACGGGGTTATGCCTCTGGGAAAACGAGCTTTATTTTAATTAGGTCCATGCGAAAGCACGGGGAACCTCCCTCAAAGTACCAACACTGCTCTAGCTGAAAGATTGACGAAATTGTAGGGTGTAATTAATCCCGGCTAATCTTACCTTTTAGGGTTTGAAGGAAGATTTGATAAAAACAGTGGGAGACATCCACTGATTAGATAAGATAATAACCAATCTAATCTTGCAAGAGCATATGCTAAAGTGTTTCCTTCTCTCTCACCTCCACGTAGCGACCATGTCAGACTTAATCAGATAATAATATGGATGTATTGACTGAAGCCGCTTATATATACTGAGCAGGGGAACGTTGGTCCCCGTTCTTTCTTATAAGTGTTATAAGCCTGAGTAGGGAATAGGACAATATCTGGATTCTCACGCCGCCCAAACGAAGAACAAGCATGTTGATGCATCTTCTTCAGATGTGTTAGTTATTGAGAACTGTTTCTCAGTTCACCCTACGTCCTGGGTATTGGATACCGGATCGGGATCCCACATATGTAAATTGTTACGTGGGCTACGTAAAGGTAGAGAACTGGGAAAGGGGTGATCATTTCGTACAAGTAGGGAATGGTACAAATATTGCAGCCAAAGTAGTTGGCGAATATCACCTTGTATTACCAAGTAGTAATACATTGATTATGAATGAGTGCTATTATATACCGAACATGATGTGCAACATTATATCAGTTTCTTTATTAAGTAAAGAAGGATATAATTTTGTAGGACAGGATAATGTTATGAACATCTTCCTAAATCAAAAGTTGATTGGATCAGGCTCGTTACATAATGGCATATACCTTCTCAATCAAAATACAGTCCTCAATATACAAAATACAAACAAGAGAAAGTTCAGAAATGAACGAATCCTTCTTATGGCATTGTAGACTTGGTCATATCAATGCGACACGGCTAGCTAAGTTACATAAGGATAGATATTTGAATCAGTTCAAATTATCATCATATGATACTTGACATTCATGTCTCAAAGGTAAAATGACCAAAACTCCGTTTAGTGGACACGGAGCAAGAGTTACGGAACTCTTAGGACTGGTACATAGTGATGTATGCGGACCCATGTCTACACATGCCAGGAAAGGTTCTTCTTACTTTATTACATTCACTGACGATCTCTCAAGATTGCGACATGTGTTCCTGATGAAACACAAGTCTGAAGCTTTTGAGAAATTCAGAGAATATAAGAACGAAGTAGAGAAGCAAACGGCAAAAGTATTAAGATCCTTCGATCTGATCGAGGAGGAGAATACTTAAGCAATGAGTTCCTGGACTATCTAAAAGAGAATGAGATTTCTCTCTCATCTTACTCCTCCTTACACACCACATCATAACGGTGTATCGGAGCGGAGGAATCGCACCCCATTAGATATGGTGCGCTCTATGATGAGCAATGCTGAGTTGCCTGTTTCCTTCTGGGGACATGCACTGGAGACAGCTGCATACCTATTGAATAGAGTTCCAACCAAATCAGTGCCTACCACTCCATATGAGATATGGAATGGGAAGAGACCATGTCTTAATTTTATTCAGATATGGGGTTGTCCGGCCTATGTAAAAACACAAAATTCGGAAAAGCTTGAGGCATGGTCTGTCCTATGTAAGTTTATTGGATATCCTAAACATTCGCGAGGGTATATCTTCTACCACTCCGAGGAACAAAAGTGTTTGTTCCTCGACAAGCCACCTTTTTAGAAAAGGGATTTCTTATGAAAGAAATTAGTGGCAATGAAGTAGAACTGGAAGAAGTTCCAGCAACACAAACTACGACAGATGATTTGGTGGAACCAGAGGATTCAGTAGTACCTGACGAACCCCAGCCTTTCCGCCAATCTAGTAGGGTTTCTCATCCACCTGAGAGATACTGCGGTTTTCTTATTGATGGTGAAGCGATGATTGCGTTATAGAAGATGATGGCCCAACTAGTTTCGAGCAGGCCATCACGAGTGGTGACTCTATGAAATGGCTGGATGCAATGCGATCCGAGATGGAATCCATGTACACCAACAAAGTATGGACTTTGGAAGTTGCTCCTGAAGGGGTAAAACCCATTGGGCAAATGGATCTTTAAGAAGAAACTTGGTGTAGATGGAAAAGTAGAGACTTTCAAAGCTTGACTTGTTGCAAAGGGTTTTCGTCAACGACCAGGTATGGATTATGACGAAACCTTTTCTCCAGTGGCTATGCTTAAGTCCATCCGGATCTTACTTGCCATTGCTGCATACCATGATTACAAAATCTGGCAGATGGATGTTAAGACCCGCCTTTCTAAATGGTGATTTAGAAGAGAGCGTGTAGATGACTCAGCCAGAGGGCTTCGTAGATAGTGGGAGCAGCGGAAAGGTGTGCAAGCTACTTAAATCCATTTATGGGTTAAAGCAAGCATCGCGGAGTTGGAACATCTGCTTTGATGTTGTAGTCAAAGAGTTTGACTTCATAAAAAATGTAGATGAACCATGCATATATAAAAAGGTTGCAGAGAGTAAGGTTGTCTTCCTCGTATTATACGTCGATGACATACTCTTGATAGGAAATGATGTTCCTTTGCTGCAATCGGTCAAGCTCTTCTTATCACAAAGATTCTCAATGAAAGATCTAGGTGATGCCTCGTGCATACTGGGAATTATGATCTATAGAGATAGATATAACGGATACTGGGATTGTCCCATTCCAGGTACATTGACACCATACTAAAGAGGTTTAGTATGGAAGAATCTAAGCATGGGAACCTTCCCACGATCTCTGGACTCACTCTCTCCAAAGAGATGTCTCCCAAGACTGATTTGGAGATAGCTCGCATGCAAGGGACACCCTATGCTTCGGCAGTAGGCTCTATCATGTATGCGATGCTATGCACCAGACCCGATGTAGCATACTCACTAAGTGTAGTGAGTAGGTATCAAGCAGATCCTGGAGAGAGTCACTGGATAGCTGTGAAGAACATTCTCAAGTACTTGAGAAGAACTAAAGAGATGTTCTTGGTGTATGGCAACGGAGAACTCCAGGTGGAGTCCTTTACCGATTCAAGCTTCCAAAGTGATAAGGACGACTCTAAGTCGCACTCGGGATTTGTATTTACCCTCAATGGAGGGGCGGTGTGTTGGAAGAGTTCCAAACAGGATACCGTTGCAGACTCCACGATGGAGGCTGAATACATCGCTGCCAACGATGCTGCCAAAGAGGCTGTCTGGATAAAGAGTTCATTACTGAACTTGGTTTGGTTCCGTCCATTGAGCATCCAATACCTTTGTATTGCGAAAACAATGGAGCTGTGGCTTTGGCCAAGGAACCCAGGTCCCTTCAGAAGTCCAGACATATTCTGAGGCGGTATCACCTGATCAGGGAGATAGTTGATCGCCGGGAGATCGAGGTCAGGAGAGTTGATACAAAGGACAACACTGCGGATCCACTGACGAAGGCCATTCCCCAGATATAGTTTGAGAGATTATTCGGGGTGCTAGGTATGGGATACTACAACAGCTGGCCTTAGTGCAAGTGGGAGATTGTTAGTTATATATATGCCCTAGAGACCATTGTTGTACATATGATGTATATTATAATGGATGCTTGGATATATATACAGAGGACTTTCTTGTTCGTCATGATAGTATGCTATTTGGTTTCACTTTATCTTAACATGTTGGCTTATATTAGTTTACTGTCTTACTCTCATATGTTGATAAAGCCCTTAGGATATGTACTCGACTACTGGGGCTATGATGAGATCATACTAGTGGGAGCCAGAGAAGTCGATGAGTACATCCTATAACTGTTCCTAGTCGAGGGTGTATCGAGACAGGGCATCGATACACCAGAGTAGACTAGCGTATACGCATCTTGACCCATATGATGGGCGATGGATGATCCCATATCCATTGGTGTTTGACATCAAGGATGGTGTACGGGTGCTCAGTGGAGACTTGGTACACTGGACGGACTCAACCGAGAACTCCCAGATGGTATTATACCTCACTTCAGATGGCAGTTCTCTGGTGACACTAGTACAGGTTAGTCTGTAGACCCGGGATCGTCATAGAGTCTTGTGTGATTCCCACTGTGCTTTGATTTCGATCATACCATGTCCAAGAGGGCGTGCAAAATGGTGGCTTTTAGGTACAGTCCCGAATCACATGGAGGCAATGAGCAATAGGAGGGGATTCGTCTCTCCCGGTATAGGGAGTTGATGTTGTGCTGTGTTCGATTGGCTATAACTGGAAGTCCCTGGCCATGGCAGATATTGAGTACTACTGGTAAGTGTTATCAGTAGGTTCTCGACCTGTTATGAGCCTCACATCGACACGACTTATCGGTTACCGGGGTCTGACGTTTACCATCCCTAGACTAGATATGCAACATATCAGACGAAGAGACCGGACTGTACGGGAGTGTTACTGATTGGATTCACAGGAGAATGTACAGGCTTGGTTGTTATCTTCTGTACTCACTCAATACCTGGGTGGCTGTTATGTTTAGCTGATCGCTTGCATCTTGTGGGTGTTTGATATGATCATCACCTGCTACCGGCGTTTTGACGATTCTTTAGAGTCCTACACAGAGGTTTCTTGACTCAGGCAAAACGGAGTAGGAGCACATATGTGATATGTGCGGGACCGAGAATAATACGATATGAGATATCGTATTCTATTCTCGCGATATTTGATATCAGCCGGGTCATCGGATTAAGTGTTGATTCGATGTATCGGTACATGATATATTAGTCGGTTATATACGATATAGCCGGATTGTCGGATCAAGTGTTGATTCGATAATTTAATGTATAATATATATGTGATATATTACATTACATTATCTAATATTGGCTCGCTTTATTATTTCATTTTCTCACCGGATAATACTTTGATATATATGCGATATATGTTAATTGTATTATTTTCTTTTTGTTACAAATATCTATTATATATGTGATATATAATATTGTAACATGTTATGATTACTAATGCAACATGTTTAGTGGAGATTAAACATGGTTAGGGTTTGATTTGGGCTAACTCTTTCATGATGCTTCTAGAAGGTTTTACTTTGTTTCTAGCAAAGATATTATGGTTGATATTTTGCTAGATATTTCTAACCCAACCCAAACCCTTCACCCTAGGTTAAATCTCTACATGAGTTAAAGTAACTCAAGGGTTGTATTTTTAACCATAAGTGATTATTCATTATTCATCACAAAAGAATTTTCATTCTTCTTCTTCCTCCTTGAGCTCACAAAAGCTTTCTAGGTTTTTATTTTGTGATGGATTAGTGTGAGAATTTGATAATAAAAGAGAGCATAAATCTTACTCCATCATCCTCATCTAATCTAGCTAATTAGATTAGGGTGTTCACACTCATTAGTGAGTGAGATCTTGAGTTAAAGAAACTTCAAGGTAGATCATCTTTGAAAAGGAAGACTACAAGCAAGCACGGATCATTCGGGTCATGGAGCCTCTCTTGAGTCCGGGAGATCATGGATCGCGGCGAAGGGACTTCTACTCGGAGCTTATGAAGCGAAGGAGCGGACTACAAAGTTGTAATCCCTCTCTCTTAGTTGTAAAGATGTCTACCTGCATGTTTAACCCTAATAATCTAGCAAAGATCCTCGCTTTGAGTTGTTCGGCACGTCTAAATTTTAAATCGGGCATGATTGATGCCTTATAGACCTTTGTAAGAGTGCCTAGTAACCCTACAATAACAAGTAAAGAAGAAGAATACTTGAATTAATCATTCTGATGATATATTATATATATACATATATAACATCGTCCTATACCACTGATATATATATATCATCAAGAGTAAAACATCCAGAAAATCGATAAGAATCAAATATGAACATCAATAATACTGGTATTCGGAATACGCAACAGGTAATATAGGAAGACTACGTATTTAAATTAGACAGGAACAAAGATATCAATTCTACTGTATCATGGCACTACTAATGATGTGTAGTGTAGCATACGCGTCTGTGCTCGTGCAACACGACAATCATTAGTATTTGTGCAAGTGTTCTAAAAGTGTAATAGCCTACTCATATCATCTACATACGCATTACATAACATATCGGTTCTACAGTGACATGGCAGTACCAATAAGGTGTAGTGTAACATATGTGTACGTGCTTATGAAGCATAGTACCCATTAGTAGTTGTGCAGTATTCTATTTGAGTGTTCGTATTACGGAAACGTATAATATCAATAATTATAATGTGAACAAGTAAAGTAAATATAAGCATAACGAATAATCATAACTACTTTCCATAAGCTATACCATTTCCTTTGAAAGTGTACGAAACGTTAGTTTTGAAATTTGGAAGCTGCCTCGGAGTGAAAATGGATATTTGTTTCGGAAATTGGCATCGCATCCTTGTCTTTTATCATCAAAAAGAGAAACGGTTCGTTAGTTTTTAAAAGAGTATAGCTCACTCAAGTATTACGTTCTAAAATGAAATAAAACCTTATTTTACAAGCCTAATGGAAACTGGGCCGTTATTCGGCATACGAAACTCATCACCACCAATACGGTATGATTCCTCGTATAATATCTCACATTATCACTATATCTAAATCATCTCTAGTACGACATGATCCTTCATACCAATTTACCAAACCATAAGTAAACTACATGAAAACGAGTATCATGCTAGATGCAAATTAACTACAATATCCACATCCTGAATAATTACTAAAACTAACTATATATCATAATACTATTTATAAGGTTGGGGGGGTGCTATACGCCATCCACGCGACTTGCCTAGTAGATGTAAATCTACTCACTAACTTGACGAGCTTGCTGAAATCCATGCTGCTATGTCCGCCAACTCCGTCTCGAAAACCTTCGCGATCGTACCTATAATCGTAGTTATATCATATAAAAACTCAAAACAATGAGATAGGCGCCCATAGGTTAGAACCCACAGCATACTTAACCCAAAAACGAACAAATGCCACTGCAAGCAATGCACGAACGTCGATGTTTCAGTCGTAGTACAAAATACGAAAAACCCGTATCGGAATATCGGAAACTTGATAAAACCTTTACTAAAACATTCCCCGATTTTGTCTCAGGTAAATAAAAACTAAACAACCAAGTACAGGTGATAGTATGTATTGAGTGTGTGCTACAGGAAAAACCATAACTCTAAAGGAAGTATGGGACCCGGCGAGAATGCCAAATATTCCGATGTCGCCAGCCATATTAAGGAGTTGCGGGTTTGTATTTTTGTGGTGGTCTTCTAGTAGTCTATGTAGGTTAATGGACTTGCTAGATTTTCTAGTGGTTACACCTAGTGGTTCCAGATTCAATATCTGTAGGCTAAATATAAAAAAACACACTGTTTTCCTATACTGCACATGAAAACAGATTTTGAACAATACTGAATATGCAAGGAGAGAAGGAATTATACATATGGAGATTATGTACAATGAAACACCAGCTCATGAAGTGCTTTTTGAAGCATCTAGGGTTTGTAGTGGCTCCTAGGTTGATGGTATGCACAAATTGATGAAGGTATTAAGGTTCCTTCATTTGGATTTATGAATACATGGAAATTTTCTTTTTTTGGGCTGAAGAAGTGTGTTGTTTCAGTTGGAGAAAGAAGAAAATAGTATGTGTAAATGGGATGAGGATTATTTAGAGAAAGCATGAGGTGGAGGGTGGTGAGATGGAGGTGGCATGATGGAAGGAGGAGGTGTAGAATGTGAAAAAGGAGGTGGAGGGATGCGAGCAAGTGTGAGGGTATGTTGAGGGTGAGAGCTTAGACTTAGGTTATCATAAACTCAACCATAATAGAATTACAAATAAAAGAAAACCTTTCATGTCACAAATTTAAGTCCATATGAAATAAAAGATATGAAATGATTAATCTATCACTTAAATGTCATTAGCTTAATGTAAAATTCAATATCATATTAAAATAATTAAATATATCATTTTTAAATGATATCACACACTTTTCTTTACATTTACCAAAATAATCATATTTTTGCGGATATAAATCCGATACCAAAATTTTGTAAGCGATATCATTTTTGTAAACTTATTAAAATCATATTTCAACTACAAATTAATATTTATAATTTTCCAAAATGTTACAGTCTCTCCCCCTTAAAGAAATTCGGTCCCCGAATTTAAAATAAACACCTTCTTAGCATTATTCCTTAATCCAATCAACTCAATTCAAAACAATTTTCCCGGTTTCCAAATTTAAAACGTATAATCCGCTCGATATAACATGACTCCAAAGTCCCACACGAGCAAATATGTAACATAACGCAACAGTGTGCATGAAATATTAAAGATATACAACTCACATAACTGTAACTCTAGCGGTTGCTCTGAGGATTACTCCAGTTATGATACAAAAAGCCAAATACGAAAACCGTTGTGTATCCCAGGTGAACAATCAATGCCATAGTCGTAATGCAATATCGGTAGCACACGACAAAGAAAAAATAAATAAATCAAATCTATAAGATATCCTCTCAAGTGCAAATCATGAAAACAAAATCAACCCTACCGGGTTTGCATGCAAATATCAAACCACACGTCACGGTGTGCTTGAAACCAAAACAACGTTAAGTGCAACAGGCGTGCACGAAACGATATCCACTGCATCAACTGTGCATGGAACAAAAGTGTATAAATAGTTTCATTTGCATCGGGGTGCACAAATCAAAATCAAGTGCATCAGGGTACACAAAATATCAAAATGTGCAATGGGTGTGCACAAAATCAGACCAAGTATACCTATAGTGTTTGTGTGTGTGTGTGTGTGTATAATCTCTTAATCATATTCAATTAATGTGCACGGAGAATATTAGTTTAGTGCATCCGGTGTACACAACACTCCAATCGAGTGCAGTCTCCTCGCACGAAAATCTCAAACAAGTGCACCTGGTGTGCACAAAACATCAATCAAAGGGAATCATCATGCACGAAAATCTCGACAAGTGCACCTGATGTGCACAAAACATTGGTGTGACTCTCAAGTCATCAAAATACGTAAATCAAAATAACAGACATTAAGTTATCCTTTCTTTAAATGTCGAAAACGAAATATTTGGATTATAAGAACTCAAATAACAAAACAACGGATATCGAAGTATATCTTCTTCAATGTCGAAAGGTGTTTTAAACACCCGGAACTGGCATAGCAAGGATTTTTACTTGTCTTCTGCCACGGTCTAGCGTTCTCTGTCTCTGAATTCTGATTCTTCTTGCGGATCTCTAACGCCATGGTCACTTTATACAATCGTCCGGTTAGAAACAACAACGCAATCAGTACTACTGCCGGTACCTCTCACCACATCTCCTTGGCCAGTAGTCCAGTCCCTCTCAATGCAACATGTTGATGAAAGCAAATCTCTAATCTCTGCGTGTGTGCCAACAACTGATCCACGGTCCAATCTTACTTATTATAAACTCCTGGAAAAGAATCCATCAAGTCTCCTGCTGATATCATTTATCCAGCCTGCCCGAAACTAGCACTAATTACTGAATCCACTTTTTCTTCGTAACCACTGCCATCTCTTTAAGACTTTCCTATGAAAGTTTGGTCGTACGCGCCACTGCATATGCATCAAACCTTAAATATCGATGGTGAAGGAAAACTGCCCCCTGAAACTTCGCAACAATCTTTTACTTCATTACTCTCCTAATCCATCAATTAAGGAGCGTATCACGACAGTCACGCGAATTGCAAGTCATACTTGGATATGACCATGCCCGGAGCCTTACAAGACTTCCAAATACACGAATCCGGCATCTCTGATACTCTGTAGAAGAATCTGGCTAAGCTCACCTTCGAAAACTCATACCAATTCGTCGGAGGAAAACTTACTGCACGATCCCTTTCTCGAGTGACTTGCATCAGGTCTGAGCAAGACCCATCGGAAGAAGCTAATCAATTTCACCGATCTCGTATTGGAGCGCCACAACGGATTAAATATCCTGGTCACCCCACATCTGAATGACTACAAATCCTCTGATCCATCTATGCTCGTAAACATCGAAAATCTTTAACTTCATGACTCTCGAAGCAATAGCTCGATAACCTCAGCAATGATTGATACTGCTGCCTGAACATCACACAACACCACGATCTTCGGAGAGAGGAAAGCATCATGCCTCAAGTATGGCTGATCTCCAGCAATGACTCGACCATCTGGTGCGGATCCCGGAGAAACTCGCTTCAATATTATAAATCTGATCAAGTATGGATAAACGACAGGTCCCCATGTCATCGGAATGTCACCCTGGTCAGTCCTTGTCACAGACAAGTCTGCTCTGACCGTATCTCTAATCGCAGCCCTCTCGGCTCATGTAAACATGACGACCGAACAATCAACATGCATTTACGAGGATAGATCAACAGAACGAATAGAAGGAAGATCTCAAGATATAAATCCTAAGGAAGTCTAGGCGGAGTATCATATCGTAAATATGCCGCGGAACATACGTACGGTACGTTGCTCTACTTAGTACCTACTCCATCAACCAAGTTCATCCTATATAACGAAAGTTCGGGTATAAGACCCCCAAAGTCAAGTCTAAGTCCTATAAGGTCAAGCCTAGGTAACAAAAGTATATGCCCAGACTCCATATAGTCAAACCTAGACTCGAACAAAGGTTAAACCAAATGCTTTGATACCAACTTTTTCATGACCCAAATATAGCACGTGACCGGCACTTAAATCACGTGACATCTAAAGACGTCGACGCGGTCTAAGTAAGCCGAAACCCAAAATCTAAAACCTTTTTGAAAATATTGGAGGGGAGGTTTAAAATATTCATCAGATGGGATCAGTTTAAAATGAACATTTAAGTTTAACTAAGCATGTTTGAAAAGCATCTATGCCGTTTTGAAATTCGACAGCACCTCCTTTGTAATTTTGTATAAAACCCGATACAACATAATAATTTAAATAGCATCCTAACGAGAGCTAGCTTCACACCCAAACGGCGGAGCAACCAAGCTACCAATATACGACGCACAATGGCGAAGAAAAGAAAAGCAGAACAAAATCAACAATATAAAATGTTCGAATCCACTGAGTGCGACATCACAACCACTACTACAAATAGGGGTTGCCCTTACGGATAAATCCGTAGGAGCAAACCCCTTCCCCTACGGCTATATTCGTAGGGGCACAAAAATACACTGTAGATGTACACGTCGCAGGTGCAAGTCTTAGCCTTAAACATGCCCCTGCGGAGTAATAATTGCCCCTACGGCTTAATACATATGTCCATATGTCCCAACAGATTACACGGTAGGGAAAAAATATTTATTTAATTTATCGGTGTAACGTTTTAGAAATCTTTATGCGAATTTGTCCGTTTTAGGGTTAAATTGTCGGTAATTTCCGTTTTGACCCGACGGTGTTCAAACGACCATATCGACTTGCCAGCACCTATTTTAGCTAAAATAAAGATAGCTCGCAAGCTTTGGGAGTATATGAGACGTTTTGGTTCAATTAGAATTTTTCCCAATTTTAATGTTATTTTAATGCGGTATTCACATTTTGGGAAATTTCTCTTTAAGCGATCTTTTCATCAAATTATTCTTGAGTAACCTAACCCACATGTATCTAGATATTTGTGTGGAGGTTAGGTTCATTGGGTTAAAGAAAAGAAAAGAAAAGAGAAGATGCATGCATGTGTGCATGTGTAGTGTGAATGCATTAACTTTGCATTTAATGGGAAATTGCTAGGTAATTCCTCACAAAACTCTCCCTTATTCCCCTTGGCCGAAATCCCTTCCTCCTCTACTGCCCTTGAACTCTTCTCTCTCATTTTTCTTCAATCCTAACTCAAACTTCTCCATTTCTTCAAAACATATCACAAAAATACCAAAAATCCTTGTTCTTGCTTCTTGGATCACTTAGAGCTTGGAGCTTGTGAGCAAAGTAGTTAGGTATAATCTCTATACTGTTAAATTAGAGTTTTTATGTTATTTTGCTCGTTGGTTGTAACGTAGAACGCTTTCTATATCGATTAGTACGATATCGGGGTTTTAAAGTCTTTTTAGAGCTTCTATACCTGCTGTGACCTGGAGATTTTAGTGTTTGACCAAACAAAATTTTAGAGATGTACTAGTGGACCTGAGACACCACCAGAGTGACGGGGACCACCTCACCGGCCGGGGCCGGCGACCCCTAAGGCGCGATCCGGCGATGCCGGCTAGGTAGGAGAGGGATGGGGTAGGTCTTCTGTGGGTAGTTGTTGTTAGTTATATGTATGCCCTAGAGGCCATTACTGTACATTGGATGTATATTGTAGTGGATGCTGGGACATATATAGGTAGGACTTTCTTGCTCGACATGATAGTACGCTATCTGGTTGCTCTTTATCTTAACATGTGTACTTTCTGTCTCTCTGATTACATGTTGATAAAGCCCTTAGGATGTGTACTCGACTTCCAGGACTATGATGCGGATCATACTAGTGGGGCCTGGGTAGTCAATGAGTACATCCTTCATTGTTCCTAGTCGTAGGAATATCGAGACGGGGCATCGATATTCCAGAGTAGACTAGCGCATATCTTCTCGACCCATGCGATGGGCGATGGATGATCCCATATCCATTGGTGTTTGACATCGAAGATGGTATGCGGGTGCTCAGTGGAGACTGGGTACACTGAACGGACTCGCCGAGAACTCCCAGATGGTATTATACCTCACGTCAGATGGCAGTTCTCTGGTGACACTGGTACAGCTTAGTCTGTTGACCCGAGATCGTCATAGGGTCTTGTGTGTCTCCTACTGTGCTTTGATTTCCACCCTACCACGGCTCTACTGAGTCGTGCAAACAGGTGGTTTTTTGGGTACAGTCCCGATTCACGTGGAGGCAATGAGCGATAGGAGGGGATTCGTCTCTCCCGGTATTGGGGGTTGATGTTGTGCTATGCTCGACTGGCCATAACAGGAAATCCCTGGCCAGGGTTGCAGTGATATACTGGTAAGAGTTATCAGTAGTTTCACGAATGTTATGTGCATTAAGTCGGAATGACTTATCGAGCTATTGGGGTCTGACGTTTACCACCCCTAGGCGAGATATGCGACATATCAGACGAACAGACCGGACTGTACGGTAAGTGTTACTGGTTGGATTCACAGGAATGTGAGCGGGCTTGCTCGTCGATCTTCTGATCGCTCAATACCCGGTTGGCCGTTACGTTTAGCAGACCGCTTGCGGCTTGTGGGAGTTTGATATGATCATCATCTGCTGCCGGCGTATTGACGAGTCTTTAGAGTCCTACACAGAGATTTCCTGGCTCAAGCGAAACGAAATAGGAGCGCATATGAGATATGGGCGGGACCGAGAATAATGCGTGTATGTGATACCGTATTCTATTCTCGCGATGAATGTATCGAATGGTTATATGCGATATAACCTAGTTATCGAATCAAGGATTGATTCGATAAGCCGATACATATGATACTAGTCGGTTATATCCGATATGACCGGATCGTTAAATCAAGTGTTGATTTAATGATTTAGTGCATATTTATATATTTGATATATTACTTTGCGTTAACTAGTATTGGTTCACTTTAAAGGGATTTTCTCACTTGAATAGTACACATTGTATATGCGATATAGTTTTGTGCACATGTTTGTATCATGTTTGATGATACATGCTTACTTGGTTAAGTGTAAAGAATCAAACCATGGTTTAAGTTAATGATTAGGGTTTTGATTATTTATTCATTTATCTTTCTTATTTATTCATTTTGGAAAAAGAAAAAGATAAATGAATGGTTGAATGTTTTGTTTTTAGTTGAAGTTTCTTGAAACTTTGACTAAGTCACTCTTTTGTTCTTATGCTTAACCCTAACCATCCTTTTAACTATGGTCTTTTCTCTACACTTAACTATAGTTGAAAGTATGATAAGTATTGATTTATTTTATCTAATTATTAAGACTTATAATATCTTCTTCTTCTTCTTCTTCATCTTCTTCTTCAATGAAGAAAGCTTGCTACTCCAATGGCAAGTGATGAAAACTAGTGAGAAATCCAAAACTAAAGTCTACCCACTTCCTATTTCTTCATCCTCTACCTCTTGCCAAGTAGTATAGGGTGTTTCCTTCACAAGTTTTCATGGCTTGGTGAAGGTGGAGCTTGATCTAGTGATGCCTCGACGTAGATCATCTTCGGCACGTCGTCGATGACCTAGCCCGTTTTTTCCTCCGATGAAGCCAACGCTAGAGCCCAAGATACGATTTGGACAGCGAGGGGACTTCATCATGGAGCCTGGGAGGTGGTGGACCGGATCTACAAAGGTTGTAGCCCCTTCCCTATTTCTATATTTCCGTTTACTTGCTTGCTTTGCCTAAATATCTAGTTAACGATCCGTTCTAGGTTTTCTCGGCACCGTAATTTTTAGAAATTTGCGTATTTGATCACTTGTGAGACTTCACTAGAGTGCCTAGGATCCCTACAGTTGTCTGCTGTTGGTTAGGTGTGTTTGGTACTGTTTAATTTTTTAGTAATTGCAGTATACAAAATCTGGGATCGATTACCTATAATCTAGTGTTTTGAGTCCGAGTGATACGTGTTGCGACACGAGTCGTGAGTTTGTGCTGCTGCTGTACTCAGTTGGGTTTTGTGGTATCGTGACGCACGCTAGCCACTAGACGTGCACTCGCGAGTTAGTTTAGTGTGTTGGTACGTTTTTGAATACGTAGTTTTGCGTTATATTGATCGATTCTGTGATGTTCGCATTATTTCTTGTGTTTGTGAAATTTTAGCGTCGCAAGCGGGGACTTCGGACGCTGCGAACAAGGGGAAGCAGGTGGTCGGATTTTCATAGCTGGAGACCATTGGTGAGTAGATTTAACATCTACGGAGAAATCTCCTGTATGGCGTTATGCGTCGGCGCGAATATGATATGTTAGCTGCATAGTATTTGCATATTAGTTATTTTCATATGAATGTCATTGCATAGCATTATCTGTTGTACCTGACTCGCACCTTAAGATATAACACATTACCGACGGTTCATGTTGCACGAGCACTAAATATTATGCTACACCCACATCGTCAGTAATTGCCATGACACGCACAAACCACCTACATACGTGATACAGTAGTGGATAGGGATAGTTGAGGTAGTAACCCTTATCCCATTGTGCATATGATATATTGTTGACACCTACATACGTGATATGGTAGTGGATAGGAATGATTGGAGTAGTAACTCTTATTCCATTGTGCATATGAGATATTGTTGATACTTACATACGTGACATTGCATTGCGCAGGAACAGTTGAGGTAGTAAACCATATTCCATTTCACGTATACCTTACTATAGCTATATTGTACATCTTGCATACATATTGACATGTACACCCACATAGTCTATTATGGTTATATGTATATCATGCACTCATATTGGCATGTACACAACATATTTTCGCTATAGTTGTATGTTCCCCAAGTGGTATTGTTTTGATATGTGGTATCGAGTTGTTGGTCATTGAGCTTATGAAATGCATCATAACCACTTGCTTACATGTAGATACTTAAACCTTGTTACACTTACATGTACATTTCATATGATGCTGCACTTGTTTTTCGGAGGATTTTGGGAACCGCAAGATATATTTTAAAAGCTGGATTCATTTAAAAAGTTGTGGTCCTTTTATATGCTCATATTGATGTTTTATGTTGCATATATTAGTTTTATATGGATTTTACGCATTGAGATATGGATTTCATACGATTTATAGATTTGAGAACCGTGGGGGTATTTTCAAGAAACTATGTATTGTTTGAAAACCCGGATTCTCTTAATATGATATTTCAGTGCGTCCACCATGTGATTTCTCGGTTCTGAGATTTGGCTTGTGATACCCGATTCGAGGAGCGGGAGGCACCTTCTGCGGGTACATAGTGGACCCGGTATGGTACCCAGGGGCGAGTGGTGATTTCGTGGTGTAGACGATAAGCCTGGCGGTGGAACCACTACCTACCGGTGATTGTATTTGGACTCGGCGGTTATCGTGGGGATACCGACCGGAGTGAGGTATGATATATCGTCAGGGCCATTCATGGTGACAGCGTCTGAGTTATGAGGATTTACGTGTCGATGTTAGACACGGGTTTCATGGTGTTTCGAGTGTCGGTGTTAGACACTCAGGTTTCCATGGTTTTTACGTATCGTCGGTCGACATACGTGGTTAATATCCTTATATATATATATATATATATATATATATACTTACAGGTATATGTTTTCATGATGTTTCAGGTGTCGATGATAGACACTCAGGTTCCATGAGACTTACAGGATGTGAGGGCCGATCTGAGGATGCGGTACCTGAGGATTTGGGATTTGATGTGTCAGTGATGGACACTGGTGTTTTTCCATGCTGATGATTTTGCATGAGATTTTATTGTATCATCCCACACACTCAGGATTATTGTTGTTATGCATTGTTTCATGTAGTTGTAGTACCCTAATGATGTACCTTTACATGATTGTTGCATATTCACTAATCATACTTATGCTATCGGATTACATGTGATAAATAGATCGCTGTTCGTGCATACCCGCGATTACAGTATGATGTTATTTACTATTCACGAGTTGGCAACTCACCCCCATTGTGCCACAGTATTTTGCAGGACTTACCCTCAGTGTAGTTGCGGCAGGGCATCTTATGATCACTACTTTTGCGGATACCGCTACGTTAGGCAGTGAGGACTTTGCTTTTAGGTGGGTTTGCGGTTATCTGCTTGTACATTGTATATCTTTTGTTGGATCTAGTATTCTCCATCTACTACTGTTTGTATATGACTTAGAGACAACTTGTGAGGATTCAGTGTTGTATTATTTTGGTGACTTTGGGGTGCCGTGCTCGTGGGAGCCGGTGTGTTGAAAAGTTACTTCTTATTACTGTTTCCTTTTATATTCTTCGCTTCGGCATCGTATTTATATCTTGTGGTGGTTGTCTCCGCCGTTGGGCGTGATTTTGCTCCCAATTGGGATGCTTTATATATTATCTGTGTTGTACCCGTTTTCGGGGCTAGTTTTTACAAAGGAGGTGCTGCCGAAATTTTCAAGAAAGAAAACAAGAGTTAGAGATTTTACTTGTGATTTTCTAAATGTTAAAACTATGTTTTTCTCCGTTGATCCAGATTTGGGTGGTTTAGATTTCTGGGTTTCGGCTTACTTGAGTTGCGTACGCCTGTTGACGTTACGTAGTTTAAGTGCCGGTTACGGGCCAAACTTGGGTCGTGACAAAGTGGTATCAGAGCGTTAGGTTTTACCTTTCGGAGTATAGGATGACCTTGGTATGATGGAGTAGGTAGCTGAAGCAGAGTGACGTAGCGTGTGAATGTTCCGCGGCATACTTATGACATGGTTCTCCGCCTAAGTGACCTTAGGACTTATTGATTGATATTCTTCCGTGATGATATACATCTTTGTGATTCGATTTCCATTTCCTTATAGAATCTTGTTTCAATTTCCAGCCCATATGCCGCCGAAGACTACGAGGGCACAGAGAGCGGCTGCGAGGGCCGAGGTCAGAGTTGACTCGTTTGATGCGAGGACTGACCAGGGCGGTACGCCTGTTGTACCGGAGCACATTGCTATGATTGGAGCTGGTATGCAGGATTTGCGCCAGATTGTGGGGACTTTGGTAGAGACCATCCGAGCGCAGGGGCAGGCAGTTGTTCCATCCGCTGCAGGGACTACGATGGTATCTACTGTTCCGGCAGTCGCAGTTGCAGCTCCAGAGGTTATTGCTGTGTCGTTGACAGATTTTATGAGGCTTAGGCCTCCGGTGTTTACTGGCATAGATGTTACTGAGGATCCGCAGTCGTTCATCGACCGGATGGCCAGGATTTGTTGTTCACTCCGATGCTCCGATGAGAGATGGGTGTAGTTTGCCAGCTTTCGTCTGGAGGGTCTGGCCTAGAAGTGGTGTGAGTCTTTGGAGAAGGGCAGAGCCGCTGGTCTTGCTCCATTGACCTGGGCTGAGTTTGTGACGGTGTTTCTCACCCGTTTTCTTCCACCGAGCGTCAGGGATGTGCGAGCGCACAAATTTGAGTCGTTACGTCAGACTCCGGGGATGACGGTGTCTGAGTATGGTGTGCTGTTTACTGAGCTGTCAGTGTATGCTCCGTACCTGGTGGCGACTGAGGAGATGAGGGTGAATAGGTTTGTTCGATGCGTACTTACCCAGTTGTTCCTAGCCATCAGCATTCAGCATTGCGACATGTATGCGGCAGCTGTCGATGCAGCTCTATTGGTGGAGGAGCGTCTAGCTGAGTCATCGGTTGTTCCGGAACCAAAGAGGACTCATACGGATGCACCAGCACGGAGACAGAAGTTTGCACACCAAGGAAGAGTTCCTTTAGACTCGGGGAGTAGCAGAGACGTGGGACGTGGCCAGTTATTCAGTTCTTATTCCCAGGAGGGCCAGCGACCGTCTTATGGATGCTTCGGGTGTGGCAGTCTACATCATCTTGTTCGGGATTGTACTGTGGTGCGTCAGAGAGGGCCATCAGTACCCCATGTTACCTTACCACCTTCTCCGCCTCAGAGAGCGTTGCCTCTTATTCCTGTTGTTGCGCCGCGTCAGATTCCTGCTCAGAGAGGTCGTGGTCGCGGTGGTTTTGTGCCGAGAGGACGAGGTGGCAGAGGCAGGGGACAGCCAGTAGCCGGTAGAGGACAGGCTAGGGTTTTTGCCTTGACTCACCAGGACGCTCAGGCGTCCAATGCTGTGGTTTCAGGTACCCTTTCTGTATGTTCTTTTGATGGACATGTTCTTTTTGATCCGGGATCTACGCATTCGTATGTTTCTGCGCACTTCGTGTCGAGGTTAGGCCGAGAGTCGTGTTTGCTGGATCAGCCACTTGTCGTGACTACTCCGGTGGGAGAGTCGTTTGTTGCACGACATGTGTTCCGATCGTGTGCTGTCCGTTTAGGAGACAGAGATCTGTCCGTCGACTTGATCCTTCTTGAGATATTGGACTTCGACGTTCTGTTGGGCATGGACTGGCTAGCTACTTGCTATGCGTCCATGGACTGCCGCGAGAAGACAGTTAGATTTTGTTTTGCCGGCGAGTCAGTGTTTGTTGTGCAGGGGGACCGTGGTGCCGCCCCTCACAGTTTGATTTCTTTTCTGTGCGCTAGTCGGCTTTTGAAGAGGGGATGTCGGGGATTCATGGCTTTCATTCATGATACTAGAGCCACAGTGGAGTTGTTGGACCAGGTTTCTACCGTGCGAGAGTTTCCCGATGTCTTTCCCGATGAGTTACCTGGGTTGCCGCCAGAGCGCGATATTGAGTTCTACATTGATCTGATTCCTGGCACGGAGCCTATTTCTATACCGCCTTATCGGATGGCTCCGGCAGAGCTTAGAGAGCTTAAAGATCAATTGCAAGAGTTGCTTGATTTGGGACTTGTGTGTCCGAGTGTTTCGCCATGGGGAGCTCCTGTTCTGTTCGTCAAGAAGAAGGACGGCAATTTGAGGCTATGCATGGATTATCGTCAGTTGAACCGAGTTACGGTGCGGAACAGGTATCCTTTACCCCGCATTGACAATTTATTTGATCAGCTCTAGGGTGCAAAACATTTTCAAAGATTGATTTACGTTCGGGTTATCATCAGTTGCGGGTTCAGAATGATGACATTCCGAAGACTGCTTTTCGTACGCGCTATGGGCATTATAAGTTTTTGGTGATGTCGTTCGGACTCACCAATGCGCCATCAGCATTCATAGATATGATGAACGGATTTTCAGGCCGTTCCTCGACCAGTTTATTATAGTGTTCATTGATGACATACTGGTCTACTCTAGGAGTTGTGAGGAGCATGAGCAGCACTTGAGGATTACTTTGCAGATATTGAGAGAGCACCAGCTGTATGCTAAATTCTCAAAGTGCGCATTCTGGCTTGATAGAGTTGACTTCCTGGGTCATGTGGTGACTGGTGATGGTATTCTTGTGGACCCGAGGAAGATCGAGGCTGTCCAGCTTTGGCCCAGACCTGTATCGGTGACTGTGGTCCGCAGCTTTTTGGGCTTAGCTGGTTATTATCGCCGTTTTGTGCAGGATTTCTCGAGCATCGCTGCACCACTGACTGGACTGACCCAGAAGGGAGTTCCTTTTCTTTGAACTGATGCGTGCGAGCAGAGTTTTCAGTAGTTGAATACTCGGTTAACGACAGCACCAGTTCTTTCTTTACCTTCTGGATCGGGCGGCTATGTTGTTTATTGTGATGCTTCTGAATTACCCCACTCACGATGTTGAGATGGTCGCGGTTGTCTTTGCGTTGAAGATCTGGAGACACTACTTGTATGGAGAGTCGTGTCAGATCTTTACGGATCACAAGAGTTTAAAGTATATTTTTCAGCAGCGGGATCTGAACCTGAGACAGCGCCGATGGATAGAGCTAGTGAAGGATTATGATTGTGAGATCCTTTATCACCCGGGCAAGGCGAATGTGGTAGCTGATACTTTGGGTCGTAGGCTCGGGGGTAGCTTGTCCCAGTTGAGCGCAGTTCAGCGTCAGTCGTCTGCAGATTGGCAGATCTTGTATGATGGTAGAGTGCAGTTCGAGTTCACCTCCACTGGGGGATAGTTTGCTCATGTCCTAGCCCTTCCATAGTTATTTGATCGTATCCGTGAGGCGCAACCCAGTGATGCCCGTTTGTTCGAGATTCTTGAGCTTGTTCGACAGGGTACAGTTTCGGAGTTCATGATTGATGACCAGGGTGTGCTACGATGCGGGACTCGCTTGTGTATACCAGATGCTGATGGGTTGAGACGCGTGATCCTAGAGCAGGCACATCAGTCGGCCTTTAGCGTTCATCCAGGTTCCACCAAGATGTACCGTGATTTGAGAGACTTTTACTGGTGGGAAGGGATGAAACGGGATATTTCGGACTTCGTTTCGAGGTGCCTGACTTGTCAGCAAGTCAAGGCTGAGCATCAGAGACCTGCAGGAGAGTTGAAACCTTTACCCATTCCGGAGTGGAAATGGGAGAAGATTTCCATAGACTTCATTGTGGGTCTACCCAGGACCAGTGGGGGGTATGACTCCATTTGGGTGATTGTTGACCGGTTGACGAAAGCGGCTCACTTCCTTCCAGTGACTACCAATTTCGGGTATGCTCAGTATGCGCAGCTGTATATAGATGAGATTGTGCGTTTGCACGGTGTTCCCACATGCATAGTATCCGACGGAGGCACCCAGTTTACTAGCCGTCTTTGGCCAAAGCTTCAGGAAGCTTTGGGTACCCGGTTGAGTTTTAGCACCGCTTTTCATCCGCAGACCGATGGTCAGACGGAGCGGACTATTCATACTCTGGAGGATATGCTCCTTGCATGTGTGCTTGATTTTGGTGGCAGTTGGGATCGTCACTTGCCGTTGATTGAGTTATTCAGAAAGGAAGTAGAGAACCAGATTGGCAAAAGTATTAAGATCCTCCGATCTGATAGAGGGGGGAGTACTAAAGTACTGAATTCAGGGACTTTCTAAAAGAGAATGGTATTCTCTCTCAGCTTACTCCTCCATATACTCCACAGCACAACGGCGTATCGGAGCGGAGGAATCGTACCTTATTGGATACAGTTCGCTCCATGATGAGTAGTGCTGAGTTGCCTGCGCTTGAAACGGCAGCCTACTTATTGAATCAGGTTCCGTCTAAATCTGTGCCTAAGACTCCATATGAAGTATGGAGTGGAAAGAAACCATTTCTTAAATTCATTAAGATATGGGGTTGTCCGGCATACATGAAAACACAGATCCCGGACAAACTAGAGGCACGATCAGTTTTATGTAAGTTTATAGGATATCCAAAACATTCAAAGGGATATCTGTTCTACCACACCGAGGAACAGAAGGTGTTAGTCACTCGCCACGCCACTTTTTTAGACTGGCAATTTCTTGCAAAAGAAATAAGTGGGAGCGCGGTAGAACTGGAAGAAATTCCAGAGGAAGAAACTATAACTGAAGATTTAGTCGAACCTCAGGATTCAATAATCCCGGACGAACCTCAGCCACTCCGCAGATCTAGTAGGATTTCTCATGCGCCCGAGAGATACTACGGTTTTCTCATAGACGGGGATCGAGAGGATTGCATCTTGGAAGAAGATGATCTTACTAGTTTCAGACAGGCCATTATCAGTAGGGACTCTGATAAGTGGCTGGATGCTATGCAATCTGAAATGGAGTCCATGTACACCAATAAAGTGTGGACCCTGGAAGTTGCTCCACCTGGGGTAAAACCCGTTGGATGCAAATGGATCTATAAGAAGAAACTTGGTGTAGATGGGCAGGTGGAAACCTATAAGGCCAGACTCGTTGCAAAAGGTTTTCGTCAAAGACCAGGAGTGGACTATGACGAAACATTTTCTCCAGTGGCTATGCTCAAATCCATTAGGATCCTGCTTCCCATTGCTGCCTTCCATGACTATGAGATCTGGCAGATGGACGTAAAAACGGCTTTTCTAAACGGAAGTTTAGAAGAGTGCGTTTACATGGATCAGCCAGAAGGTTTTGTAGACAGTGGGAGCAGCGGAAAGGTGTGCAAGCTGCTCAAATCCATTTATGGATTGAAGCAAGCATCGTGGAGCTGGAACATCTGTTTTGATGAGACAGTCAAGGACTTTGACTTCATCAAGAACGAAGATGAGCCATGTATTTATAAGAAGATTGTAGGACGAACTGTCGTATTCCTAGTCTTGTACGTGGACGACATTCTTTTGATAGGATATGACATTCCTATGCTACAATCGGTCAAGCTATTCTTATCACAAAGGTTCTCTATGAAAGACCTAGGTGATGCATCGTACATTCCGGGGATCAAGATCTACAGAGGTAGATCCAAGAGACTACTGGGACTTTCACAGTCCAGGTACATAGAGACCGTACTAAAAAGATTTAGTATGGAAGATTCCAAGCGCGGTAACATATTCGCATCGCATGGAATCACCCTCTCCAAGGAGATGTCTCCCAAGACTGACGAGGAGAGGGTTCGCATGAGCACTATACCCTACGCTTCGGCGGTAGAATCTATAATGTATGTGATGCTATGTACAAGACCAGATGTAGCTTACACGCTAAGCGTGGTGAGCCGTTATCATTCGGACCCAGGTGAGGACCACTGGACAGCAGTAAAGAACATTCTCAAGTACCTGAGAAGGACTAAGGAGATGTTCCTGATTTACGGTAATGGAGATCTCAGGGTTGAGTCCTTTACCGACTCAAGCTTCTAGAGTGACAAGGATGACAACAAGTCTATCTTGGGGTTTGTGTTTACCTTCAATGGAGGGGCAGTATGTTGGAAGAGTTCCAAACAGGATACCGTCGCAGACTCGACGATGGAGGCTGAATACATTACTGCAAGCGATGCCGCAAAAGAAGCGGTCTGGATGAAGAAGTTCATAGCTGAACTTCAGGTAGTTCCATCCATTGTTGACCCAATACCTGTGTATTGCGATAACAATGGGGCTATAGCTTTAGCGAAGGAACCACGGTCCCATCAGAAATCCAGGCACATCTTAAGGCGGTATCACCTGATCAGGGAGATCGTAGATCGCCAGGAGATCGAGGTCCGGAGAGTGGATACGAAGGACAACACGGCGAATCCATTTATAAAGGCCATCCCTCAAGCACAGTTCGAGCGACTTTTTGGGATGTTGGGTATGCGGTACGCCAGCAGCTGGCCTTAGTGCAGATGTTGGGTATTCGGTACGCCAATTACTGGACTTTAGTGCAAGTGGGAGATTGTTGGATGTATATGCCCTAGAGGCCAGTATTGTATATGTATATATATGGATACTAGGGATATGTATGTACAGAACAATCTTGCTCAGTTTTATAGTATATTATTTGACTTGTTTTTATCGGGATATGTGTATTTATTGTTATCTGGTTTGCACATATTGATAAAGACTCGATACGGTAGTATACTATTGTGGTTTGTCTTTATCTTAACATGGCATATGACATACTCGTTATTACATATTGCGGTCACATGTTGATACATCCCCTAGGATCTTGCTTGACTACCTGCGTTGTGATGGCGATCATACTTATGGGATCAGGGTAGTCCATAAGCACATCCTTAAATGGTCCCTAGTCGCGTGAGTATCGAGACTGGGCACTGATACTCCAGAGTAGACTGGTGTGTACGTTTCTAACCCCGTCGGGGGATGGTTGGTCCCACAGCCATTGGTCTGATGCACCTAAGATCGTATGCAGGTGCTCACTGGGTGTGAGTACACTGGACGGACTCGCCGAGAACTTCCATATGGTACTATACCTATCATCAGATGGAAGTTCACAGGTGACATGTGTACAGGTTAGTCTTTGGACTCGAGATCGGCATTTGTCTCATGTGAGTTCCCACTGAACTTTGATCACTACCCTACCACGGCTCTGCTGAGTCGTGCAAACAGGTTTTGGTTGGGTTCAGTCCCGAGCCACATGGAGGCAGTGGGCGATTGTCGGGGATTCATCTCTCCCGGTATAGGGAGTTGATATCGCACTGTGATTCGATTGGTCAGGACCATAAGACCTTGGCCAAGGCACTTGGGATTTACTGATAGGTTGATCAGTAGTTTCCCGGATTGGTCCTGAGCCACATCGGCACGACTTATCAGGTTGTTAGGGTCTGACGTTCACCATCCCCTAGACCCGATATGCGATACTCTCTGACGAAGAGACCGGACTGTACGGATATTGTCACGGATAGGCTCAGTAGGAGATCCGGATGAGTTTGCTCGTCGGCCTTCCTTTTCGACAGGTACCTGGGTAGCCATTACGTACAGCTAGTGCCGCCGACGTGCTTGTGGTTAAACCCACTGCCAGAGTACTGTCGAGTCTTTAGAGTCCCACACAGAGGGTTTCCCTGATCCAGGAAAAACAATGTAGTAGCCGTATTGGATACGTGCAAGGTTCGATCGATTGATGTACTTGGTACTCGGATTTTCGATCGGACAGTTTGTAATACTAGCCGGCTCGGGTTTGAGCCGGATTATTAAATCAGGTATTGATTTAATAATTTACATATATATATTTCGATATATATTCTAGTATTACGTTCTTCATGTTATTCTATCTCTTTTGGGCGTTCGGATTTTTATCTGATTGCCGGTATATTTGTACAGTAGTTGGAAATCCGTATTTACTACAGTTTTCCTTCTAGAAGGTGGCCACCTCATTTTGTATTTTCCATTTATTTCAAAAATGGAAATGAGGTGTAAAGTAAGAGTATGGGAGGAAAAGAGGTGACCATGCTTCAATAGTATTCAAATGAATTTATAATTCATTTTGGGTCTGCTTTTGAAGCATGGTTGTTAATTGTTTAATGAAAGAATTGATATACAAAACCATTGTGTATATTTTCTCTTTCATGGTTAATTCATTATTTTCTTTGATCTCTCTTTTGCTCTCATCTCCTCCATCCTCTTTCTTTGATCCACCTTCATCTTCTTCCTCTTCACTAACATTCTCATGAGTTGAGAAACAAGTGAAGAGGTTAGAAAAGAGATAGAAAATACTTAGACACCCTCACTACATCCTAGACTACTTGGTTTAGCAAACCAAGTTTTCTAGTTGCTCCTTTTGTTACATAGTTAGGAGCTAGAGCCATGGATCATACTCCCCGGGTGGATCATCAAGGACCAAGGAAGACCGGAGAACAAGCTCGATCCCGGAGAACCGACGGAGCAAAGAAAGAAGATCAAGCAAGTTCAAGGTGGCTAGTAGGAGCTAAGGATGAAGAATGAAGACCGAAGGACTCGATTCTTTTGGTATACCATCTTTCATAGTAGTTAGCTTCTTCTTTTTCTATGTAGGTTTTATGGAAAGATCCGGTTAGGGTTTAGCCTAGTGCCAAGTTTTTGTTCGTTTTGAAATTTTTGTTCCGCATTTGGCTACGAAAGATGGCCGGGGCACTAGGGTAACCCTTCATAAACGGCCACGGATCCGCGGCCGAGTTGACTCGTCGGCGGCAGAAACTTTTCCCCGAGGCTTCTTCTCAACGGCAAAACTTCTTCAAGACGCTTCAGTTCCTAGAATTCTCCAGAAGCTTCCCTCTAACAGCAAGTCTTCTCTTGTAAGCTAAATAACTAACTTAATCTAGAAGCTTCTTCTCAACTACCAAGCTTACAAGGAAAGCTAGACCTAGCTTCTAGGGGAAGCCGAAGGGAAAGACTATAAAAAAGCACCTAGGGCTTCATTGAAAAGGTTGTTGAGTTGTTCGTTACACAATTAGGGTTGTTGAATATTGAGCCAAATTTCCACAAGTTGAGTGACACAACTTGTAACTCAAAACCCTAGCCCCAAATCCTTCTCAAAAAGCCAATTCAAGATTCATCGAGTACCAAATCAAGCAAGCATCCATGATCCTTTTGAAGCAACGCCGATCTTCATCCGAGCAAGAGATCCACGACGATCCGCGACTCAAGGAGACGATGCGAATCTAGTTCGATGATTTAGTTCCTCCTCAATTCTTGTAGTTTTTGAGTGTACTGTAACGAAATATCGAATAATAAAAGGTGACAATCTTGATTCTTGCTTTCTATTCATTCTCGCATTATGATATTCTTAGTTTTTGATTGCTTCATAGTGATGCGCGAGTAAAACTCCGCTTGTATCGGAATCGAAAGAATAGGTAGATGATGTTAATGAATTCTTGAACGATTCTTAAGTCTTATGAGTTTTGTAAACCCTAAGAAATTGAATCAACGATGACCTAGTTTTGAGTGAGATGCTTTCTTGAATGTTTTCGCTCTAAATTAGAGATCAACAATCGATGATTGAATTTCCTAGAGGCTAGAATTTGAATGCTAATGAACGAAAGGACAAGGGATGAGGATGAAGAAACCCTATTTTCTTCAATAGATCCCTAAACCTCGTTGATTGTCATCGATCTAGAAACAAATCTTCAATAGATAAGAATTTGTAAATAAAAGATTCAATCATCACTATCGATTCAATTGATTCCGACAAGCCTTTCTACAAATCTTGATAACTCAAACAATTTGGATATTTTCTTGATTTTTTTAGTATTTCTTGATTCTAGATCTACTTTCTTGATGTTTCTTGAAATCAAATATTACAAATCTTGAATCAATTTTCTTTTATACTTTAATTTCCAACGCATCTAAAACAAGATCGATCAAATCACACTTTCCCTGTGGACGATCCGTATTCATTAACGCGCTACACCGACACCGTTAATTGATTGCGGTATAAATATCTTTGATTGTGAACACTTTTCATTCCATACAAATTCACGATACAACAAGATTATCAACCAAATGGCGCCGTTGCCGGGGATAGTGTGCTAATTTGTTCGTTTTTGTAATTTGAGTTGGAAAATTTATTATTCCATCAGTTTTTTAGATCAAAATTCGTAACAAGCGCTTAACGATTTGTTGTGATTTGTTTCAAGGAGATCTGCAATATGTGGAGCGAGACAAAAAAAATTCAGAGAATCTGAGGGAGCTCAGTGAGGCAACAGAAGCATCTGCACCAATTTTTGTGCAGGGATCTCACTAGAAGACCATGGAACCGCGGCATTAGAGCCTTATTGCGGCGGAACCGCGGTGGGAATATTGCTTCAGTGCACAAAATTTGCTAGGTGACTCTCTGTCTTTCTTATATCTTCCCTCATCTGCTCCATTAACCAATTTCTACAGGTTTCTTTGCAAAAATTCGCAGCGCCGCAAAAAGAAAAATTGTTGCGTGTTTGATCTTGGTTGTTTGCATTTTTAACACGGAAATTAAGGGGCACGACTAAAATTCAGATTAGGTCGGGATTTCATTACCCATCCTAAGCACCAAAAATCACAAACTTGCATCCGCATCACCCTCATTAATTAAAAAAAAATATCTTGACAAGACTATAAGGACTGTCACGCTCACTTAGGACAGAAGGAGGTCGTGGGTAATCTATTCCTTATCCGCGTTTCTTTTATGGTGTCTAGGCAAGTGTGTCTAAGACAAGTGGTTACTTAATTAGGCCCACTACTTACATAGTGGAGAACCTCCCACTTACTTGGCACTTACCTGGACACAGAAGGGGCAAAGAGGCGGTAGAGGATCTATCTCACGACTTGTCTTCTGGAAGTCTAGGAGCGGTCTAGAGACTTGACCTAGGTGACCACTAGATTTAGGGTTGCTTGTGCATTGTTTGTGTGAATTTTTCAAAAAAATCCGTATTTTTCAAAACAAACACCAAACTCATCTTTTCCTTAATTATCACTTAACACTGCCACTTGTGCTAAACCATTTAGTGCATGCTCGGCTGGACACGGGATTCTAGTACACGTCTTGTCCGCGTTCCTCCTATCGACTCCGAAGTCGGTATTTCTACGTCTAATTTTTCTACACCCACTACCACACCATTTCGATGGGCGGCTCTCCATCGAACTTCTTTAACACCACTCTGACACCGTCCGCAGGTGCGCAGACCTCTCCCCGCATCTCCCTCCAGGAGAGATGCTATCCTATGCGAGGTCCTCTTTCGACCTGTCTCACCATTCCACCAGCTAATGGGGACAATTTTGAAATCAAACCCCAATACATCAATCATCTACCCAAATTTCACGGTCTTGAGTCTGAGGACGCATATGTCTTTATTACCAAATTTGAAAATGTATGCGCTATGATGGGTACTTCACAGCTTTCTGTGGATGCTATGCGTCTACGTCTTCTCCCATTTACCTTGTGCGATATAGCCAAGAAGTGGATTTATAACAGAGCCGCAAATTCCATTTCGAACTGGGGAGAATTAGTGACTGCAGTCCTAAAGAAATTCTACCCTAATCATAAAACAGCTCGAGTCCGTAGCGAAATAAATCAATTTACCCAGCTTCCAAATGAACCATTCTCGAAGTGTTTTGAACGCTTCAAGGATCTGTTAGTTCAATGTCCACATCACGGAATCCCTAGATGGTATCTGTGCAGAATCATTTATGAGGGCATTAATCCTACAACAAAATAGAACCTTGAATCCATGTGTCAAGGCACCTTCATGACTAAAGATGATGGTGAAACCTGGAGATTTCTAGAAGATTTCCCTAAAAAATCTTTACAGTGGGAAAATGTAAACTGGTCATCGTCTAGGAGTGGCATTCACCAAATTGATGTTTCCATAGGAGTTAGAGATGAAATGGCAGCAATGCAAAAGAAACTCGAATCTATGGAACATAAATTTTTAGCAGCCTCCCTAAATCAGATGTCACTTTCCAAAACTGTCTGTGGATGCTGTTCTGATCCATCACATCTTACGGAAGAATACCCTTTAAATTCTCTGTTTCAAGGTCAAGAGCATACCAATGCTGCTTTCCAACAAAGACCTAGAAACGATCCGTATTCTTCCACTTATAATCAGGGTTGGAGGAATCACCCTAACTTTGCTTGGAACCAACAACAAAATCAAAACACGGTTCCAAATCAAAATAATTTTCAAAGGGGTCCTCCACCACAAAAGCAGCCATTTCAACTGACTCAGCACCCCTATCAATCACAAAACTTTCAAAATCCGGTCAACACACCTGCACCGTATAATCCTTTGCAGTTGACCGGTACTGATAATTCATCTTCACTCGAACGAACTTTTGAAATGTTCATGAAAAAAATGTCGGTTGAAGTTAAGTCGTCCATCGATAAAATCCAGAAAAACTCTGACTCCCAAAGTGAGAGTATTAAATCGATGGAAGCTCAAATTTCCCAATTAAAAGCCGAGATGAGTGCTAGAGAGAAATGGAAACTTCCGTCTCAACCCCTACCGAATACTTGGCACTACAATGTGAATTCCATCACAACGTTGAGATCAGGAAGAGTGCTGAACAATCACGTTGGGGATGAGATTGATAATCATGAAGAATTAATCAATAATACCCCGGCTGAGACTTTTCCTTCCACACATACTTCTATTTTTACACCTACTTCTTCTACCCCACCACCTTCTTGCGAGCCTATTCTTCGTTTTCTTCAAGGCTCGACTCCTCGGCATACCTCTTCTACTCCACCAAAGACGATCCCCACTCCTATTCTGGGATCAGTTCCACACATAACACCTTCTCCAATGATGGACCCAGCTATGATTGCTAAAGCTCCTTATCCTAACCGGTTAAGGGGTAACAAATCCAGTCCACATATGGAGAAAATTATGGAAATGTTCAAACATGTTAACATCAACATCCCTCTTCTAGATTCTATTCAACAAGTCCCCGCTTATGTGAAAATTCTTAAAGACTTGTGCACTAGGAAGAGGAAGACTCAAGTGCCTAAAAAGGTTTTCATGACTAATAATGTTAGCACTGCTTTTACCCCGCAGTTACCAAAGAAACGTAAGGACCCAGGATGTCCTACGATATCGATTTCTATTGGGGTAAAAACATTAACCGTGCTTTACTTGACCTTGGCGCAAGTGTTAACCTACTTCCATACTCTGTTTACGAGCAGTTAGGGATTGGAGAGTTGAAACCAGCTCATTGCACTCTCCAAATGGCAGACCGTTCAATCACCAAACCTAGGGGTGAACTGGAGGATGTGTTGATTAAAGTCGTGGAATTCATATTCCCTGTGGACTTTATTGTTTTAGATACACAGCCTGTAGCAAACCCACAGAACCAAATTCCGGTGATTTTGGGTCGACCATTCCTTGCCACTTCCAATGCTGTCATTAATTGTCGAAACGGTTCAATGAACCTATCTTTTGGAAAAATGACAATTGAACTGAACATTTATAAAATTGGAAGTCAGCCATCTGAACCCTCTGCTCACAAACTTGATGTCTGTTCTTTCCACGAGATTGCTCCCGAAAGTTGCGAAGTTGATGAACTTTGCTTTGAAGATCTCTACGACACTAGCACATCAATGTTTGATCTGTCACATCTTAGTGAGGACACAATTTCCACGCTTGAGTCTGAAACTCTTGACTCTTCACCTTCCGAGTCTGTATCTTATGCAGGCTACGAGCTTCTCCTAGACTCTGAAATGACCCCACCTTCTATAGTTTCTCCGCCCGCATTAGATCTCAAACTTTTACCTTCTCACCTTAAATATGCATATTTAGGTGAGAATGAGTCTTTACCGGTGATCATATCAGCTGTAAGTCTACGGTAGCACCCCAGCCGTCTTTCAGACGCCAAATGCGGAACAAAAACTTTTATAACTGGCGCTATCGCATACTATAACCCGGATCTGCCATTAACGCTAAACTAACAATCTACAAAGAGGGAAGAAAGGTTATACCGAACGATCCGAGGCCTTCGTTCTTCAACCATCATCCCACGCTCCGTTGCGGCTGCTCCGATCTCGTCGATCTCCGATCTCGTCGTCAAGGTGGCACCACATCGTCGGATCTTTAAACGGGCTCCCGCCTCTGACTCGAGGCAACTCGGTCGTCAAGTTTGCTAAAAGAGACGACCAAGATTGATGTAGAGAATGAGTGGAATACTTTGTCTCGCTTCGTCCAAAACCATGGACGAACGGTTAATGAAGTTGCCGTGGGAATCGGGTGATGGAATGAAATGAGCTGTGAAATTCCATACACCCCAAAATCTATCATATCTTTTTAGCAAATGAAACATCAAGTGAGAGTGTGAGAGAGAGGAGGGGCCGGCCATATATATAAGGAGATGGAGGTGATCGTAGGAGCAAAGAGGGTGACCACAAGGATAAAGATCTTTAACAAATATCTATTATGTAAACAAAAGGAATTAATGGTAAAGGGTGACTCATAAAACACATCATCAAAAAACCATTAATGCACTAATGAGTCATGAAGCCTAGTCATCATCTAGAAGCTCCTAGAACCTTCCACACACTCATGACTCACCTCAGAGAAGAAAAGATAAATCCGCATTTAACCGAATGTTAAATACGGCTGATTGGAAACTGGCAACTTCCAAAAGTGATCCCGAAACGAATTTCAGGATAACCCCGTAACTGTATAAATATACCCGCATTTGTATTATGACCGAGTACAAATGCAACTGAGACAAAGATATTATATCTACTCTGTATAATACTTGGATCCGGCTTAAACCAAAGCCCACCAGTATTATCTGCCCGAAAAATAACACGTGCGTAAACGCACGTGCATTTTCCGAACCCTGCCATAAAACCATACGGCCTCTACAACGTTTCGCCCGAACTTGGGAAACTGTCTGTGGGGGACTCTAATGACTCGTCAGTACCCTGGCAGTGGGTTTAACCACAAGCCGTCAGCGGCACTAGCTATGCGTAACGGCTGCCCATGGACTGACCACAAGGGAGGCCGATGAGCGAACTCATCCGGAAACCCTACTGAGCCTAATAGTGACAATGTATATACAGTCTGGTCCGTTCGTCTATGAGTATCGCATATCTGCCTAGGGGGCTAGTAACGTCAGACCCCCAATAGCAGTATAAGTCGTGTCGGAGACAAGCCCTGAACACCCTGAGATACTACTGGAGTACCTACCAGTAAATCTCACCTGCCTTGGCCAAGGACTTGGTGTAATGGCTTTCCTAGACACAGCGCGACCTCCACCCCCAATACCGGGAGAGACGAATCCCCAGCCGATCCGCTCACGTGCCTCTATGTGGCTCGGGACTGTACCCAAAAACTACCTGTTTGCACGACTCCTTTGAGCCGTGGTAGGGTAGAAATCAAAGCACAGTGGGAACTCACACGAGACAAATGACGACCTCAGGTCGATGAACTTACCTGTACACATGTCACCAGGGAACTGCTATCTGACGATATGTATAATACCAACTAGCAGATTCCCGGCGAGTCCTGTCCGGTGTACTCATAACCCAATGAGCACCTGTATACATCTTAGGTGATCCAACTGACACCAGTGGCTTGTGAGAACGGCCACCGCCCCTCGTCAGGGTCTCGACTGTATACACTAGTCTACTCCGGAGTATCGATGCCCTGTCTCGAAACTCCCACGACTAGGGACCACAATTAAGGATATGCTTATAGACCACCCAACTCTCACTTATATGATCGCCCTCATACTGTTGGTAGTCAAGCAAGATCCTAAGGGCTCTATCAAAGTGTAATCTTGATCAGTCACCTGAACCTATACACGACTGATAAAGGCAAACTAGATAGCATACTATCATCTCGAGTAAGACTGTCCTACCGGTATAGGTCCTCCGCAATCATTGCAATCACGTACCTGCGATCCAATAATTGACTTTGAGGGCACTATATCCAACATCAGCTTCTCTAGACTCAGAGGAAGAGAACGCTCTTTTGACGGTATTGAGATCTAATAGGCATGCGTTTGGTTGGACTATGGCTGACATCAAAGGGATTAGTCTCTTGATTGTTGAACATCATATACATCTGATGGATGGAGCCAAGCCAACCCGAGAACCACAGAGACGGTTAAACCCCGTCATGAAGGATGCAGTGAAGAAAGAGATCGTCAAATGCCTTGACAATGGTATCATTTACCCAATCTCCGATAGCCAATGGGTAAGTCCAATTCATGTCGTCCCTAAGAAATCTGGCATTACGGTCATAACAAATGAGGAAAATGAGTTAATCCAGACACACACTCAAACTGGGTGGCGTGTATGTATTGATTATAGAAAGCTCAATGCCACAACGAGGAAAGACCACTTTCCTCTACCTTTCATTGACCAAATGCTAGAACGCTTGGCTGAACGAGATTATTACTGCTTCATGGACGGATACTCTGGCTATAACCAGGTCTCTATTGCAAAAAAGGATCAAGACAAAACCACATTTACTTGTCCTTTTGGTACTTTTGCTTATAGACGCATGCCTTTTGGGTTATGCAATGCTCCCGCTACATTTCAGCGGTGTATGATGGGGATATTCTCGGACATGGTCGAGAATTTTTTGGAGATTTTCATGGACGATTTCTTAATATTTGGAGATTCTTTTGCTGATAGCCTATCACATCTTGACGCAGTTCTTACTCGTTGTAAAGAGAAGAACTTAACCTTGAATTGGGAAAAATGCCATTTCATGGTCCAAAAGGGAATTGTGCTTGGACATATTATTTCACGGAAAGCCATTGAGGTTGACAAAGCTAAAATAGATGTCATTCAAAACCTTCCTCATCCCAAATGCGTCAAGGATATACGATCTTTTCTTGTCCATGCAGGCTTTTACAGGAGATTCATTAAGGATTTTAGCAAAATTGCTAGACCTTTAACTCTTCTCTTGGCCAAGAATACAACCTTTCACTTTGACTCGGATTGTGAGGCAGCATTTGACTCATTCAAACACTCTCTCACTATAGCCCCCGTTCTATCTTCTCCAGATTGGAACCACCCTTTTGAGCTTATGTGTGATGCATCAGATTTTGCAGTTGGTGCAGTCTTAGGACAGCACATTGAAAAGATGCCACACGTGATCTATTATGCAAGTAAGACCCTGAACGATACTCAAATTAACTATACAACTACCGAAAAAGAACTGTTGGCAGTTGTATTTGCATTAGAAAAATTCAGGCCTTACTTGATTGCCTCACCTATTGTTGTGTACACTGACCACTCCGCTTTGAAACATCTTTTGGCGAAGAAGGATGCTAAAGGTAGGCTAATACGTTGGATCCTTCTATTATAAGAATTCGATCTTGTTATTAAAGATAAGAAAGGATGTGAAAACGTTGTAGCCGACCATTTTTCGCGCATCTCTTCTTCACCTGTGACCCTGCCGATCAATGATTCTTTTCCAAACGAACAACTCTTGAAAGTATCCACTGAACCTTGGTTCGGGGATATTGTGAATTATCTTACTACGGAACTTATTCCCTGTGAATGGTCGAAACAGGACAAACATCGATTTCTATCCCAAGTAAAAAAAATTTACTGGGATGAACCGTATCTGTTTAAGTATTGTCCTGACCAGATCATTCGCAGATGTGTCCCCAATGATGAATTCAAGAGTGTTCTATCTTTTTGTCATGATCAGGCATGTGGGGGTCATTTCGGTTCTCGAAAGACGGCGGAGAAGGTTTTGCAATGCGGTTTTTATTGGCCGACTTTGTTCAAAGACTCATTTGATCATTGCAAAACCTGTGCACAGTGTCAACACACGGGTAGGATTTTCCGGAGAAATGAGATGCCACTTCAACCCATCTTGGTGGTTGAAATTTTTGACGTATGGGGTAGAGACTTTATGGGTCCTTTTCCCAACTCCCTTGGGAATCTATACATATTGCTTGCGGTTGATTACGTCTCGAAATGGGTTGCAGTTATTCCTTGTCGCACTAATGACAAAAAGGTTGTCATTAGGTTCTTAAAAGAAAACATCTTTTCGCGATTTGGACACCCACGCACTATCATTAGCGATAACGGGACGCATTTCTGCAATCGGTCTTTTGAGTCATTGATGCGGAAATATGCAATCAACCACAAACTTTCTACACCCTATCATCCACAAACGAGCGAGAAAGCTGAGATTTCAAACAGACAAATCAAACAAATTTTGGAGAAAACTGTTTCTAAAAATTGAAAAGATTGGTCAACCAAATTGACGGATGCTTTTTGGGCATTCCGAAGTGCATATAAAATCGATCTAGGTATGTCTCCTTACAGACTAGTATTTGGAAAGGCCTGTCACCTTCCGGTCGAGATTGAGCACAAAGCAATGTGGGCCATTAGAGAACTTAACTTTGATTTAAATCAAGACTGCAACTTTCGGAAACTGCAATTAAACGAGCTAAGCGAACTCCGCGATGAAGCTTATGATAATGCTGTAATTATAAAGAATCGGACTAAGGTATTTCACGATAAAAACATTTTGAGAAAAACTTTTACACCTGGTCAACAAGTCCTTCTTTATGATTCACGACTCCATCTTCATGCGGGTAAGCTAAAATCTCGGTGGAAATGACCTTTTCTTGTGCGGTATGTATAACCGCACGGGGCAGTTGAGGTAGAAAATATTGAAAACGGTACAATTTTTAAAGTGAATGGACATAGACTAAAACCGTATTTTTCTACTGACCCCTCGGAGGAGCTCCTGTTTTTACAGGAGCTGATTTATAATGATTGATTTTCCTCGACCTCACCTCCATGACTTGGTAATTTTGTCACATCTTTAGAATGGAGGTGAGTCAATTTGTAAATAAATTTTAGAAAAAATATAAAAATTGTAAAACAAAATCATAAAAAGTTGTTGTACATGAATAAAAGAATAAGTTTGGGCGAGATTTTCCACGATCATATTTCATGTCCCCTTTAACAAATTTTTCCTTCCAAGTTTACAGGTTTCTGAGCTTTAACAGATGGCAACAGTGAGGACACTGTTGAAAACAAGTTTTGGGAAGGTTTGTGCTTATTTTCGCATCATTTGCATCATACTTTGCATAAGCACAAAACTTTTAAAACATATACAAATTTTTTTTATAAAAAATTTAAGAGATAAAAATATTTAATATTTAATTTTATAATAAAAGATTAGATAGTGAAAAAATTAAATCCAAAAGATTAGAAAAATTTAAGAAAACCAAGAAAGTTAGAAGTTTTCTTAAACGAAACTAGTAATAAGTAGTTATGAGCCGTTGTCCCAAGAATTAGTAAGATGAAAGAAATCACTAATCTGAGGATAAAAATAAGTCTGAAAAATAGTTTCTATTCTGGAAGCCAAACATTTGAATGTTGATACCCTACTATACGCAGTTACACACGTCTTGAAACTCGGGATAGTAGAGGATACCTTGAAATGCTCTTGTCTGAAAGCCAAAGTATGAAGGAAATAATAAATGGAAAATAAAAGATAAATGGTCAAGAAAAATGAACACTGGTTTTCTTATCACCAAGGCAGCAATAAAAAAATATAGCGAGGGTGCTTCATCACCTAGTGCCTTAGACCAACTGGTTTGGGAGTCACTGCTAAGCCTTAGGTGTTGCAAGACGAGAAAAATATTAAATACACCTATTAAGCAAGCACATGAGTAATCGGTCGGTTAGTACCTCAAGAAATATTAACAGTCGCATGAAAAATGTGTGAGCAAATTTTAGGGTGTTTTTCATCACTCCATTGAGATGGGAATACGCGCGCGCTGGTCAGGCGTACTACAGATTCCCCCTGCCTAGGGTAGGCCGGGGTTTATTGATTGTGGGGATCCGAATCTCCGGCAGCCGCGGACTAAGCTGCCGTTAATTACCCCTCGTCTTTGGAGCAAAGGAACCCCCGATTGACTGGTCAAACTGGTCATGCGAACTCAATGCGATGCGTTGGTTTGTGTGTGTGTGTGTGTTTTTCCATTTCTAAAATATATATATATATATATATATATATATATATATATATACAAAAACAAAAATAAATAACTAAATAAATATTTAGAGAATTTTTTTATTTTAATTTATATATTTTTTAAATTTTTAAATATTATTTATAATTTATATTTTATTTATTTAATATTTATTTATTTTATTTTATTTTTATTTTAAATAAAAAAGATCATATAAAGAAAATAAGGAAGAAAGAAGGAAAGAAGAAAAGAAAAGAATTATTTTTTTTAATTTTTAAATATTATTTATAATTTATTTTTATTTATTCAATATTTATTTTAAATAAAAAAAGGAAGAAAGAAGAAAAGAGAAAAAAAAAGTTTTAAAAAGGGTGGGTCACATGTTAGCATGTGACCCCTTATGTGAGGGGGATCACATGCTAGCATGTGACATGGAGGGTCACATGCTAGTATGTGACCCCTCATGTGAGGGGGGGTCACATGCTAGCATGTCATATGGAGGGTCACATGCTAGCATGTGACCCCTCACATGCTAGGGGGAGTCAAATGCTAGCATTTGACCCCTCACCTGCTAGCATGTGAGGGGGGTCACATGACCCCCACATGCTCGCATGTGACCCCCACATGCTGGGGGCAAAAAGGGCTCCCATCTAATGGGAGCCCTCCCCCTCACGTGCTGGTACGTGAGGGGGCCAAAAGGGCTCCAGATTTTATTTTATTTTATTTTATTTTACATGGAGTTAACTCCAAAAGATTTTAAATAGAGTAAAACTCCTAACGAACTTTAAATGGAGTTTAACTCCGAAAAAGATTTTTATTGCGGAGTTAAACTTCAAAGGAATTTTTGTTTATGGAGTTAAACTCCAAAAGAATTTAAATCGAGTTGAACTCCGAAATAATTTTTATTGTGGAGTTGAACTCCGAAAGAATTTTAAATGTGGAGTTGAACTTCGAAAGAATTTTATATGGAGTTAAACTTCTAAAAAAATTTAATATGGAGTTAAACTCCAAAAAAAAGATTTTTACTGTGGAGTTAAACTCCAAAAGAATTTGTGTGGTGGAGTTAAACTCCAAAATAATTTTATTTGTGGAGTTAAACTCCAAAAGATTTTCCCCTTTCTCCTTTGAGAAGAAACCCAAAATGAGTTCTCTTGAAACTCCAAGATCTAGATCTTGGATAATAAAAAAAGAGACCCTTTTTCTTCTCTTGATGGAGTCTTGGGAGGTGGATTTATGGTAAAACTTTGTTTAGTTTTAAAAAAAGAGAGCTAAGCTCTTGATTTATTTGGAAGATGAAAAGGAAGAGAAAGAACTTGAAAGAGAGAGAGTGGAGGCACAAACCCTATTTTTTGAGGGAATGAAAAGTCTATGCTTTATTCATCATCATGTTGCCTTATATAGGCTTACATATTTACATATAGCCCTTGGGCTTTACAAAATGGCATTTTGCCCATCCCATGTCTCATGTGCTATTTCTTTTTGCACATAAGCCATGGGCTTACAAAAATTTGGCTTTATGCCCATCTTGTTTACATTCATGCATAAAAAATTACATAAAAATTATTTATTACATGATTTCATTTTGGCATAGGGGAGGGCCGGCCGCTTCATGTTCGGACTCGACCTGGGCATAGGCCCACTTGGCTTGGGGTTGACTTTGACATTGACTTGGTCAACCGGGGTGCAATTTTCGACTTCAACAAAGTGCCCCGCATCAATAAATGCACACCACATATGTGAGTCGTGTGCACGAAATTGATCGATCTTCTTTCTCGTGGAGGCGACTTGCTTTGGTTCCCACTTTTTGCGATGCACTACCCTTTTTACGACATGGACGGTCGACGCTTGACGCGTCTCCGAGACGGAGTGTCCATGGTAGACGTTTCCCTGGCCCGGAGTGATCTAGTTCCCGCTTTGTAGGAAGCCAGCACTGCCCTTTTGACGACATGGACGGTTGACGCCCTGTCTCGGAGCGATTTGGTTCCCGATTTGTGGGAAGCCTGCACTGCCCTTTTTGCGACATGGACGGTCGACGCCCTGATCTGGAGTGATTTGGTTCCCGATTTGTGGGAAGCCCGCACTGCCCTTTTTGCGACATGGACGGTCGACTCTTAACGCGTCTCCATGACGGAGTGTCCATGGTAGACGTTTCACTGGCCCGGAGTGATCTAGTTCCTGCTTTGTAGGAAGCCCGCACTGCCCTTTTTGCGACATGGACGGTCGACGCTCTGACCCGGAGCGATTTGGTACCCGATTTGTGGGAAGCCTGCACTGCCCTTTTCACGACATGGGTCGACGCTTGACACGTCTCCGAGACGGAGTGTCCGTGGTAGACATTTCCCTGGCCAGGAGCGATCTGTTTCCTGCTTTGTAGGAAGCCTGCACTGCCCTTTTTGCGACATGGACGGTCGACGCTCTGATCCGGAGCGATTTGGTTCCCAATTTGTGGGAAGCCCGCACTGCCCTTTTTGCGACATGGACGGTCGACGCTCTGATCCGGAGCGATTTGGTTCCCGCTTTGTGGGAAGCCTGCACTGCCATTTTTGAGACATGGACGGTCGACGCTTGACGCGTCTTCGAGACGGAGTGTCCGTTGTAGACTTTTCCCAGGCCCGGAGTGATCTGGTTCCTGCTTTGTAGGAAGCCTGCATTGCCCTTTTTGCGACATGGATGGCCGACGCTCTGATCCGGAATGATTTGGTTCCCGATTTGTGGGAAGCCTGCACTGCCCTTTTTGCGACATGGACGGTCGACGCTCTGATCCGGAACGATTTGGTTCCCGATTTGTGGGAAGCCTGCACTGTCCTTTTTGCGATATGGACGGTCGACGCTCTATTTGACTTGCTATGCTTCCTGCAGTATCAGGGGTGAACTTGACTTGCTCCGCTTCTTGCGGTGTCGAGATTGGATTCTGACTTGCTCCGCTTTCTGCGGTGTCGGAGTTGAAGTTGACTTGTTGATTGTGATTGTAAGTCCATGATGCACACCCCACGGGTCACGGGGAGACGGAATACTTTAAAAACGTTTTTCTCGCACCAAAAGAAACTTGTTTTAGCTTTGCATCATGAACTTATTCCACTTTTTGGATCATGATTAAACCTTAGCTAACAAAACTAAACTACCAGAGAGTGCTAACTACTAGGTGGAGAAGTTATACCCTCGTGTCTAGTCCTTCGGTTCTTCAAGTGGTTCCTTGCTCCTTGGTTCAAGCTCCTTCTCCTTGATCTCCTTGCTTTGGCTTCTTCTTGGCTTTTGAATGAACTCGGTTGCCGGTCTCCTTTGTGTCGAAGATGGATCCACCCGAGGGCTATGGTCAAGCTCCAACCTCCATGAGATAACTTAGTGATCTTGCTTGCTAGGGAAGATGACTAAGTAGATGTAGAAAGAGTGTGTATTGGACTAGTTGATCTCAAAGCTCATTGTTTTGCAACACATGCAAGTGTATGAGCTTGAGGAAGAAGGAGAGAAGAAAACCTAGGAGAGAGAAAGCTCTTGTGAGAATGATAATGAAAATGAGAAGAGGGAATGGCTAAGTCTTGAGCCAATAATTCAACCATGGCATTATAAAATCATATATTTCACAACCATGCTTGAATAGTGGCTCCAAATGAAATAAACAAATAATTAGCCATGCCTTCAACCCATTCCTATAATATCTCATAATGTCCACCTCATTAATTCTTTAATGAAAAAGAATAAAACAATAATGAGGTGTCTCCTTCTAGAAGCTCATTCTTATGAATTTACAAGAATGCCTTTTTCCGTATTTTCATACCCGTATCCGTATTCCGAAAAATAAGGATACATTAAGATCGGTACAATCCAATACTATAATACTAGTATCCGGCTTAAACCAAAGCCTACTAGTATTATCCGTCCGATCGTCATTCGAGTAGCCAGTACACGAATGCGATCGAAACCCTGCCATAAGACGATACGACATCTACATCGTCTCGCCTGATCCAGGGAAACCCTTTGTGTGGGACTCTAAAGACTCGACAGTATGCTGGTAGTGGGTTTAACGACAAGTCCGTCAGTGGCACTAGCTGTACGTAACGGCAACCCAGGTACGTGCCGAAAAGGAGGCCGACGAGCGAACTCGTCCGTAACCCCTACTGAGCCTGTCCGTGACAATATCCGTGCAGTCCAGTCTGTTTGACTGAGAGTACCGCATGTATGGTCTTGGGAGGTAGTGAACGTCAGACCCCTAACAACCGTACAAGTCGTGTCTGTGTGGCTCAAAACCATCCGAGAATCTACTGGTCAGTCCACCAGTAATTCTCAATCAGCCCTGGCCAGGGACTTATGGTAATGACCAACCGATCACAGTTCGATATCGACTCCCCATACCGGGAGAGACGAATCCCTAACAGTCGCTCACTGCCTCCATGTGGCTCGGGACTGTACCCAACTAAAACCTGTTTGCACGACTCCTTTGAGCCATGGTAGGGTAGTAATCAAAGCACAGTGGGAACTCACACGAAACAAATGACGGCCTTAAGTCGACAGACTATCTGCACACATGTCACCTGAGAACTGCTATCTGACGCTAGGTATAATACAATCTAGTCAGTTCTCGGCGAGTCCTGTCCGGTGTACTCACACCAAGTGAGCATCTGTATACAATCTTAGGTGCACATCACCAATGGCTGCGGGACCAATCCATCGCCCCTCATCAGGGTCTAGATATGTATACACTAGTCTACTCTGGAGCATCGATGCCCAGTCTCGATACTCCTGCGACTAGGGAAATTTAAGGATGTGCCTATTGACCATCCAGCTCCCACAAGTATGACTACCATCACAACGCCGGTAGTCAGGCAAACACCCTATGGGCTTTATCAACATGTATATGAAATACAAAGTAAAATATATCACATGTTAAGATAAAGACAAACCAAATAGCGTACTATCATATCAAGCAAGATTGTCATGTACATACATATCCCTAGCATCCTATACAATGAAGGCCTCTAAGGCATATATATCCAACAATCTCCCACTTGCACTAAGGCTTGTAATTGGGGCAATGAGTACCCACTGTCTGCACTAGATCCAGTTGCTGGCGTACCGCATGCCCAACATCTCAAACAGCCTCTCGAACTGGACTTGAGAGATGGCCTTGGTGAATAGATCTGCCGTGTTGTCTTTTGTGTCCACTCTTCGTACCTCGATCTCCCGGCGATCCACGATCTCCATGATCTGGTGATACCGCCTCAAGATAGGCCTGGATTTCTGATGGGACCTTGGTTCCTTTGCTAATGCTACTGCCCCATTGTTATCACAATACAAAGGTATTGGATTGGTAATGGACGGAACCACCTGAAGTTTAGAGATGAACTTCTTCATCCAGACAGCTTCTTTTGCGGCATCGTTAGCAGCTATATACTCAGCCTCCATAGTTGAGTCTGCGACGGTATCCTGTTTGGAACTCCTCCAACATACCGCCCCTCCATTGAGTGTAAACACAAAACTCGAAACGAATTTAGAGTCATCTTTGTCACTTTGGAAGCTGGAGTCGGTAAAAGCCTCGACCTGGAGGTCCCCATTACCGTAAACCAAGAACATCTCCTTAGTCCTTCTTAGGTACTTGAGGATGTTCTTTACCGCTATCCAATGCTTCTCACCTGGGTCAGACTGATACCTGCTTACCACACTAAGTGCGTAAGCCACATCTGGTCCGGTACATAACATCGCATACATTATGGATCCTACTGCCGAAGCGTAGGGTATAATGCCCATGCGAGCCCTCTCTTCATCAGTCTTTGGATACATCTCTTTTGAGAGGGTGAACCCGTGACAAGCGGGTAGATTACCGCGCTTGGAATCTTCCATACTAAATCTCTTTAGTATAGTGTCAATATACCCGGACTGTGAAAGTCCTAACATCCTTTTGGATCTATCACGATAGATCTTAATGCCCAGAATGTAGGATGCATCTCCCAAGTCTTTCATGGAGAATTTCTGTGACAAGAAGAGCTTTACTGATTGTAGCATAGGGACATCATTCCCTATCAGTAGTATGTCGTCGACGTACAAAACGAGGAAGACTACTGCTCCTTCTACAATCTTCCTTTAAATGCATGGTTCATCGACATTTTTGATAAAGTCAAATTCTTTGACCATCTCATCAAAGCAGATGTTCCAACTCCGCGATGCTTGCTTCAATCCATAAATAGATTTTAGCAACTTGCGCACTTTTCCGCTGCTCCCACTGTCTGAGAAACCTTCTGGTTGATCCATATAAACACTCTCTTCTAAATGTCTATTTAGAAAAGCTGTTTTTACGTCCATCTGCCAGATTTCATAGTCATGGAAGGAAGCAATGGAAAGCAGGATCCGAATGGATTTAACCATATCTACTGGGGAAAAAGTTTCATCATAGTCCAATCCTGGTTTTTGACGAAAACCTTTTGCAACGAGTCTAGCTTTGTAGGTTTCCATTTGTCCAAATGCACCAATCTTCTTTTTGAAGATCCATTTGCATCCAACTGGTTTTACCCCAGGAGGAGCAACATCTAAAGTCCATACTTTATTGGTGTACATGGATTCAATTTCGGATCACATAGCATCCAGCCACTTCATCGAGTCTTTATTCGTGATAGCCTGCTGAAAATTAGTAGGCTCGTCATCATCGATGATGCAATCCTCTCGATCCCCATTTACAAGAAACCCATAGTTTCTTTTATGAGGATGAGAAAGCCTACTAGATATGCGGAGCGGCGTTGGTTCGTCGGGCTCTATTAAAACCTGAGGTTCTACTAAGTCTTCGGCAGCAGTTTGTGGTTCTGGAATTTCTTCCATCTCTACCGCGCTCCCACTAATTTCTTTTGCAAGAAATTCGCTCTCTAAGAAGACAATGTGGCGAGCGACAAACGCCTTTTGTTCTTCAGTGTGGTAGACCAGATATCCCCTTGAATGCTTGGGGTATCCCACAAACTTGCTCAAAACCGATCGTGCCTCGAGCTTGTCCGGATTATGCTTTTTAGCAAATGCCGGACAACCCCATATCTTGATATACTTGAGACATGGACTCTTCCTGCTCCACATTTCATATGGAGTGGTAGGCACAGACTTAGTTGGAACTCTATTCAATAGGTATGTTGCTGATTCTAGCGCAAAACCCTAGAAGGAAAGTGGCAACTCAGCACTACTCATCATTGAACGCACCATGTCCAGTAGCGTGTGATTCCTCCTTTCTGATACACCATTATGCTGAGGTGTATTTGGTGGAGTAAGCTGAGAGAGAATTCCATTTCTTTTAAGCATTCAAGGAAACTAGTACTTAAGTATTCTCCACCTCGATCAGATCGAAGTGTCTTGATGCTTTTACCAGTCTGTTTCTCCACTTCATTTTTATACTCCTTAAACTTCTTAAAGGCCTCGGATTTATGCTTCATTAAAAACATATGTCCATATCTCGAGAAATCATCAGTAAAAGTTATGAAGTAGGAGTGACCGCTTCGTGCATGCGTAGACATCGGACCACATACATCGCTGTGTACAAGTCCCAAGAGTTCCGTAGCTCTTTCTCCTTGTCCGGTGAACGGAGATTTGGTCATCTTTCCTTTGATACATGATTGACAAGTTGCATACGATGAATATTCAAATGGATCAAAATATCCATCTTTATGTAACTTATTCAACCTTGTTTCATTTATATGACTAAGTCTACAATGCCATAGGAAGGCTTGGTTTGAATCTGGAGCCTTCCTTTTAAGCGTGTTTTGAATATTGAAAACTTGAGGTTGATTAAGTATGTATATGCCATTTTCCAGTGTACCAAACCCAATCATTACTTGATTTAGGAAAATTTTCATGACATTTCTTTCAAGTGCAAAATTATATCCTTCATTAGATAACAAAGATACCGATATAATATTACACAGCATACTGGGAATACAAAAACAGCTGTACAACACCAAAATGTGCCCACTAGTCAACCCTAGGTGATATTCCCCCACTGCAACAGCATCTACGTTCATTCCATTGCCCATCCGGAGGGTCATATCACCTGTCTTCTGTGCTCTACGGTTTCTCAGAGCTTGCAAAGAATTACAGATGTGAGAACAAGAACCGGTATCAAGAACCCATGATGTAGAGTTTACTGAAAAACAATTTTCGATTACAAACACACCTGAAGCAGAAGCAGCAGCTTTCTTCGTGTCCTTAGCTTTGAAAGCCATGCAATCCTTCTTCCAGTGCCCCTGCTTTTGACAATAGTAGCATTCATTCTTATCCTCCTTCACCCTTCCTTCCTTGTTCGTTCCCTGCACCTTCTTGACCCCGTCTTTCTGTTTGGTGGCTTTCATCTTCTTCTTCTCCTTAGCTTTCGATTTGGATTTAGAAGAGGATGATTGGCCAACATACAGAACGGGGGTCTTCTCCTTTTTCAGGGAGTTCTCTGCTACCCTCAACATGTTGAGGAGCTTTGAAAGATCAGCTTCCATTTTGTGCATGTTGAAGTTCAGCACGAACTGAGAGAAGGTGTGGGGAAGGGACGGCAAAATCAAGTCGATATACAACTCATTCTCTAGCACGCATCCCAGGTTTGCGAGTTCCTCAATAAGGCTGATCATTTTCAGGACGTGCTCTCCTACAGGTGATCCTGGAGTTAACCTCATCTGGAATAGTTTCCTTGAGGTCTCGTACCTTGCGATACGGGAGTGCTCTCCATACAGTTCCTTGCAATGGAGAAAGATGGATATAATATCCATGCTCTCGTGCTGTTTCTGGAGTTCATTATTCATGGACACCACTTAGCTCTCTCACAGTCTAGATCCCAAGTTTTGCGAACCTCCTTGTCCGCAACTGAGGAATCTGGTCCTGGGATAGGGGGAGGAACAGCGGTGGTAACATATGTAACTTTGTCATAAGTCAGTGCAATGTTGACGTTCCTTAGCCAATCTTTATAGTTTGGCCCGGTCAGTGTATTCTTTTCAAGTAATAGTTTTAGTCCTGTCATGGTAGCTGCCAGAGAGAGAGAAAAGAAACACTCAGCATATGCTCTTGCAAGTTTAGATTGGTTTATTAGTTTATCTAAACAGGATGGCTCCCACTGTTTCCTCAAATCCTTCTACAAACCCTAAAAGAAGAATTAGTCAGGATTAATCGCACGTCACAATACTTGCTTAACCTTTCAGCCAGGCAAGTGTTGGTGCTTCGAGGGAGGTTTTCCAACGCTTTCGCGAAGTTCCTTAATTATATAACCTCTTTTCCCTGGAGGCGTAGCCCCACTAACACCTTTCTAGACACCTACTTGGTTTATAGCATTGATTGTTAAGTGAGAAAATCTCCAGAGAGTAATCCTACTCATCAGTGGGATCGGGATCCAACCATCATCGTATGATGCCCTAGATGGAAGCCACTCTAGTCACCACACTCCAGAAGGTATTCTAAATCTGCAAGTTTCCTTTATGTTTGAAACTCCCGATGTGATTTTTACCCCAAGCTCTTATGATATTGACGTAAGCCAACAAATCATAAGATGCAAGTCAAGTTCTACCCGTCGTTGTCCTGATTAATTTAGATCCATCCGTACTCGCCCTTGACATAGGCCAACAAGGCTGTACGACTGTCCTAAACTAATGCATCTATCTGTGCAACAAATAAGCAACACATTGCTACCATACACTATGCCTTGACGTAGGCTAACAAACATAGCATGAATACGATGTGATGTTTATTTGAAATGACGGAGGGTTACGGCTGGTTTTTGGCGAAACCGTTAACGTAGTAAACTTGATATGATCGAAGGAACCATGATAGCTTTTTAAAAGGAGTGGTTTAAGCCACATTTAAAATTTGCTTTTTGAAGAAAACCGAGTGGTTTTGAAATTGTTCCAACGATTTAGTTTAGGTTTATTTTCTTTGCATTAATGAATTAATGTTGTCCTATCATTTAATCCTACCATTGTAGAAAACAACAAAAATACAACGTACGCTTATGCCATCCGCATTTGCCACTGAGCCCCGTCATCACCCGTTAGGTTACTTAACTAACGACAGAGAGGGGACTGGACTAGCGCGGGTGTAAAACATAAGCAACGCCTAATAAATATCATATATAGATATATCCATTCATCGCACGCAATAATAAGCATTCCAGATCACAGATGAACATATTGGATATACTAGGAATTCCGCACTTCGTTTAAGCCTATAACGAAGGATAGGTTCCACGGTCGTGATGAATAGCCAAAACCCCACCCTAGACCCCTACGGGTGCGGCAAACTACCCGCCATGTACCAGAAGTGAAGCAGTCTCCCTCAACAACGTGAGTAGGCCACTTAGCACTTCAAAGTACCGGGTAGTTTGTGCACTCCATCTTGGGTCTATCCTAGGAGCAAAAACAGTAAAAGAAATAATACAACGGTGGCTACAACCTCAACCCGGATGTGCCCCGCAAAAATAATATTACATCAATTTTACAAATTACAACGAATAAAAGAAAAGAAAACACTCGTCTCACACCCCCCGGCTATTCATCATCGACGATCCAATAGGATTCATATACACAAACCAATCATCACAAATATGTGCAACCCCCACTAATCGTCGTATAGCGATTAGCGGACGTTTCAAAACACAAAAAACATTACAGAAGAGCCGATTAGCTAAAGCAATTAGAATTTCGATCGATTAAGCAATTTTTGAATCTACCCAAAGTTAAACACAGTAGACAAAATATCTGGGCAGAAACAAAATATCCCAAAAATCACAATTCCAGAAAATAAGAATAACAGAAATTTGGACTGAATCGGAGTCGACTCGGCCGCAGATCGGCGGCAGAACGCATGGTTCGGCCGCGGATCCGCGGCGATCTGACCGATTCATGAGCCCAAATTTCTTCTGTGTTCTTAAAAAAGCCTGCACGAATTTTTAAGCTATCTGAAAAAAAATTTAGACCAGTTTTTAAAAACGGCAGAAAGTTGTTTTTTCGGATGCGATTTTCGGATTTTTCCGGCGAACGAATTTCTAACACTTTGCTAATAAGTTAGTTAAGGTTTAATATCGCTCTGATACCAGTGTAAGTCCATGATGCACACCCCACGGGTCGCGAGGAGGCGGAATACTTTAAAAACGTTTTTCTCGCACCAAAAGAAACTTGTTTTAGCTTTGCATCATGAACTTATTCCACTTTTTGGATCTTGATTAAACCTTAGCTAACAAAACTAAACTACTAGAGAGTGCTAACTACTAAGTTGAGAAGTTATACCCTCGTGTCTAGTCCTTCGGTTCTTCAAGTGGTTCCTTGCTCCTTTGTTCAAGCTCCTTCTCCTTTATCCCCTTGCTTTGGCTTCTTCTTGGCTTTTGAACGAACTCGGTTGCCGGTCTCCTTTGTGTCGAAGATGGATCCACCCGAGGGCTATGGTCAAGCTCCAACCTCCATGAGATAACTTACTGATCTTGCTTGCTAGGGAAGATGACTAAGTAGATGTAGAGAGAGTGTGTATTAGACTAGTTGATCTCAAAGCTCATTGTTTTGCAACGCATGCAAGTGTATGAGCTTGAGGAAGAAGGAGAGAAGAAAACATAGGAGAGAGAAAGCTCTTGTGATAATGATAATGAAAATGAGAAGAGGGAATGGCTAAGTCTTGAGCCAATAATTCAACCATGGCATTATAAAATCATATATTTCACAACCATGCATGAATAGTGGCTCCAAATGAAATAAACAAATAATTAGCCATGCCTTCAACCCATTCCTATAATATCTCCTAATTTCCACCTCATTAATTCTTTAATGAAAAAGAATAAAACAATAATGAGGTGTCTTCTTCTAGAAGCTCATTCTTGTGAATTTACAAGAATACCCTTTTCCGTATTTTCATACCCGTATCCGTATTCCGAAAAATACGGATACACTGAGATCGGTATAATCCAATACTACAATACTAGTATCCGGATTAAACCAAAGCCCACTAGTATTATCCGTCCGATCGTCATTCGAGTAGCCAGTACACGAATGCGATCGAAACCCTGCCGTAAGACCATACGACATCTACATCGTCTCGCCTGATCCAGGGAAACCCTCTGTGTGGGACTCTAAATACTCGACAGTACGCTGGCAGTGGGTTTAACCACAATTCCGTCAATGGCACTAGCTGTACGTAATGGCAACCCAGGTACGTGTCGAAAAGGAGGCCGACGAGCGAACTCGTCCGTAACCCCTACTGAGCCTGTCCGTGACAACCTCCGTGCAGTCCGGTCTGTTCGTCTGAGAGTACCGCATGTATGGTCTAGAGAGGTGGTGAACGTCAGACCCTTAACAACCGTACAAGTCGTGCCGGTGTGGCTCAAAACCATCCGAGAATCTACTAGTCAGTCCACCAGTAATTCTCAATCAGCCCTGGCCAGGGACTTATGGTAATGACCAACCGATCACGGTGCGATATCGACTCCCCATACCGGGAGAGACGAATCCCTAACAGTCGCTCACTTCCTCCATGTGGCTCGGGACTGTTCCCAACTAAAACCTGTTTGCACGACTCCTTTAAGCCGTGATAGGATAGTAATCAAAGCACAGTGGGAACTCACATGAGACAAATGACGAACTTAAGTCGACAGACTATCTGCACACATGTCACATGAGAACTGCTATCTGACGCTAGGTATAATACCTTCTAGTCAGTTCTCGGCGAGTCCTGTCCGGTGTACTCATACCCAGTGAGCATCTGTATACAATCTTAGGTGCACATCACCAATGGCTGCGGGACCAATTGTTCATATCATAATATTGCATTATTATATTCCCCATTCTTAAGCATTTTACAAATAAACAGGTGCTTTTGACCCATGTCTGCTACATAGTACAGGTTACAGGTTCTCGGAGCAAAAACAGTGAAAAAGATAAAAGACGATACAAAAGTGAGACTTCGACCAACAAACAGAGAATCTTGATAAAGCCTACACGAAGATCAGTTCACAAAGCAAGGTCCAAGATTTCGTCACGAAGCAACGGTAAAAGTCCACTGCAATCATTCACTGGAAGATCTGGAAGAAACCTAGAAGCCAATTTGAGAAAAGTTCTGAAGAAACAGGAATAAAATGTCAGCAGAAACCAATACAGGAAAATGCAGCAAGCAAGCTTCCATTTTGGCCGCGGAACCGCGGCCAAACCCTGGCTGCGGCCGCCGTTCCATGGCTGTCTAGAGCACGGAGAAGATAAATTTTTTACCAAAACTTGTTGCGGTGCTGACTAGTCATCCTAGGGGTATTTTTGTAAATGCAGACGTGCGGCAATTGTAAACCTAGGGTTTTCTATGTCCTATAAATAAAAGCCCAATTCCTTGTATTAGTTCATGCCTCCCTTCATTAATAAAATTCAGATTTCTTTGGAGAGCATCAATTTGTAAGTTCTTAATTTATTTTCTGCCCTAGGTAATTTCTATTCTTGCCCTAGTATAGGTTTAATTCCTTGCCCTAGGTTAAATTTATTATCTTCCCTAGATAAATGTTTTTCAATTCCCTAATGAGCGAGTAGTCTCCTCGCTTGTTAGGGTTAGATTTGGGGAAGGTTTGAGAGATGAAGATCTCTCACCCCTTTTTTGCCAATCACATATAATTAATAGGACTCCATGCATACATGCACACACCGCTCCCTACGGCACCCTATCCCTCGAGGTAGAGGTGATACCATAGTATAAAGGCCCGGTTGAGCGTGTTTTCCATGGAGGTTAGGGTAAGGATTGATAAAGGAAGGACAAGAACCTAGAGGAAGAAACATCTTTCCAAATGGTTCTAATCCCCTTTATTAATAATTACTATAACTCCTAATAGATCTTAATATGGGTACAGTAAGCGGTGAGATTTATTGACTTTCCAAACTTAACCTAAACCTAACCCTAGCAAGACTTAGATTTAGATTAATTTAGTTTTTAGATTTAATCAATCCGGCACCCATCGGAATTAACTCGTAAGAGCAATTAGAAAATTCAAAACATCCCTGTGGACCGACCCGTACTCATCGGCTAGCTGCAAAGTGACGCCGTTCTTGATTGCGGTTACTAAATTCTTTGACGAATCAAATAGCGTCGTTGCCGGGGATGGCGTGTTATTTCCTTTTTGCAATTTCGGGTTAATCTAAAATTAAAAAAATCATAAAAACTGAAAAATCAAAAAAATATAAAAATTTATCATTTTTTATTTTTGTGAAGGGTATTTTTGTTTGAATCTTTGCAGGATCGACGGATCTGGAAAAATCCAGAGTGCGAAACAGAAAACGGGAGATCAGAACAGAGGGGGATTTCAACAACAGATCGACAGAATTTTTCTTGGGGTCCGTGCCGCCTCCGCGACCGCCCTTCCGCCGCCAAAATACCCTTGCGACCGCGGATCCGCGGTTCCCTAGTGCCGTCAGCGCGCGAAAATTGCACTGTTTGTACCACTTTTCTCTCTTCTGCAAATCCCCATATATCTTTTACCAAATCTTCTGCTGGATTCTTTGCGCTTAAAAAAATCTTCCCCCTTCCAATAATTGATTTTCTGCAGGATTCTTTGCGCCGCGGTTAAAATAAAAATTGATTGCAAGTGATTTTTTCTGTTTTGCATATCTTTAATTGGACTTTAAGGGGCTTGAGACCAATCAGATTGGGTGGGGATTTCATCACCCTTCCTAGGACCCCAGAAATCACATAAGGCATTTGCATTGACCATTTTTAATTAAAAAATACTAGACTCATCCCTAAGGACGTCGCGCTCAATAGGACAGAGGACTAGTTGTAGGCATCGGCCGTTGATCCTAACCTGACTTTGCGGTGTCTAGGCAAGTGTGTCTAAGGCGAGTGGTTACTTAATTAGGGCCACTACTTGTAGTGGAGAGCCTCCCACTCACCTGGTACTTACCTGGCCGCAATTGGCGGTGAAGAGGCGGTTTGAGGCCCTATTTCTAGCCCTTTGGAACTGTTAGGAGCTGTCTAGCTGACCTAGGTGACCCTAGATCTAGACCTGATTGTGCAGTTTTGGTTGATTAAAAGTGTGTCTAAGCCCTTTATCAAAAATCTTCTTTGCAAAAATTTCCAAATAAAGAGAAAAAGGAAAATGGAATTTTTTTTTATAAAAACTTGCAACTTGTCGCTAAGAACTCCTTGCACCACCCACCTTCTTACATCATGGGTACCCCACCTCATAAATCTCTTGCCGAACTTTGGTATCCTGAACATAATTTTGCCTCGTACGTGAATTGTTTCGGTCGATTTAAGGACGATCCCTCCATGCCCAAAATTTCTTTGAAAGATCAAATAGAAGCGTTTAGGAGAAACAGTTCGACGTTGCAATCCACTTTGTGTCAACCATGTCAACCTTCACCACCTTCATACGTTGATACCACTTTTTCGAGTCCTGTTGTAACTCCTAAACCGATGTCTATTGCTGAGCATATTGCACAATCTCGTAGCCGATCTTTCACTCCTCTCCACACATCCAGTTCTAGGGATCAACAAGTCCATTCACCTTTTTATCCAAATGTTGATCCTACTCCTGTCCAACCATTCAATTCCTACCAGTCCTACCCGACTTTCCCATCTTCACTAGACATTGCTTCTACATAGCCATTTGGGAGTTTCACGTATCCAAACAATTTCGAATCTTTTACCGAAACCCCTTTACAACCCATGTCTATTTTGGAACAGTCGTTGGAAGCTTATATTTTAGCAACAAACAAAATGATGAGGAATGTGGATGGGTCCATGGCCGCCCTTATGCAACCTAGTGAACCGGTAGCTAGTTTCCAACTAGCTCCAAAAATTCCAATGTATGAGGAGGCGGTTGGACAGAGTGAGAATTTGAGAAGAGAGAGTGAGTTCTACACCTTTCCAAATCAAAGCTACCCATACCCAATTGAAGCCCACAACTCCAGTTTTCCAGCGATTGTCCACATGATTCACAAGTTGAAAATAAAACATTTAACGAGTTGTGTGACTTTGTAGTGCTTGATTTCCCAGATTGTGAAGAATCCCTTTCGAGTGAAACCACACCTAATCCATTTGAACTTTACACCTCCACTCTAGAATCTAAATTGATAAATATCCATGCTTTTGATGAGGTGTCAGAAAAAAATGATTTTCACTTGATTGAGGATATAGACGCCGGAAATATTTTGGATGATGAACCCGTAGATTTGATGGAAATTTTATGTCCAATTCATCATCCCGAGTCATTAAATGTTTCTCCCGAACTTCATATGCGTCTTGATTTTGATGATAATGGCATGGATAAGCAAAATTTTGAGGAGTATTGAGGAAATTATTGAGAATGAACCAGTTTTGTTTGATGAGTCGGATTTCCTAATTCATCATGCCCCGTCCACTGATTGTGTACACCCTCCTGAATCTTTAACTGCTACCCTTCCTCACTCACTTCCCTCCGTCCTCGTTCCGACCTTGCAAGAGACCGTTACGCTTTCATCTCCAATACCAAGTTCGACGTACCCATGTTTGCTCATGAATCTTGAGAGATTTAATCTCATTTTTCCGCGGGTTGATAGATTAGCACAATCGCTTTTTACACATCGGTCATTACAAATTGTGCTAATTTATACACTCCATCCTCACCCTCAAGTTCGTATTCCCACTTTCTTTGGTTCTTCTAGTCTTCCTTTAATTATACTGAGTGTTGATGAATCACAATCCGATATTTTGAGTTCGATAATTTTAGAATCACAATCAAGTGTGTTGAATTCTGGCGTGACACTTTTTGAGATTGAAACGTTCAATCGGACCTTCGATGAAAGTTTCGAAGATATTTTCGCCGACGAACTCGCATTCTTAAACGATACGGATTTTGTGATTAATCAACCTCCACTCGAAGAAGTAGAACCCCTACCATTTCTTTTTCCCCTCCGCCATTCTCCTCCACCGAGACCGTATACCGTTTCTTCCTCCACACGGTCTCGTGTGCTTCTCATTTCTTTTCTTTACACTCATTTCTTTCACCAACCCCACCATTATCACGATAGAATTTTTGAATGGTTGGTGCTAACTTTTGGTCTGTGTAAGGTCTTATATAGTTTGATTTTTCTCCTCCCTAACTCTGAATTTTAAGGCTTAAACAGTGGAAACACTGTTTCACTTAAGTTTGGGGGGGACCTTGTTGTATATATATTTTGTTTTTCTTCTAACAATAAAAAATAAATAAAAATTATATAAATAAATAAACAGGGGGGTGCCGAAATTTTGACCCTCTTGGTGTTGCATGACAGTGAGGATATTGTCAAGTTTAAGTTTGGGGGTATGCTCGGTAAGCCTTCTTCCTTCGCATTCATATGTACATTTTTTTGCATTTGCATACTTATTTTAAAACCCATAAAAATTGAAAATTTTCAAAAATTATAAAAATAAATTTATTCAATTTTGGCCATAATTGACTTGAGTTTGACAAATAGGTTAACTAGCTAGGAACAACTAGATCTAGACTTAGTAAATTAAAAACCCTAAAAATAATCTTTCTTAAAGTTTAATGGTAGAAAGTATACGTCTTTGTAGTTTATTTAGAAATAAGCAAATTGCGAGTTCACTTTTTGGGCTAAGTTAAAACAAGGGAAGAGTATTGATATTTTTATTAAAGCATAAGTTTGAAAAATAATTCCTAAGCTTAAGTCTAAATTCTGAAAATGTATACCCTACAACTTGCACAAACACACACCTTGAAACTTGGAATAGTAGAAGAGACCTTGAAATGTTCTTGTCTAAAGTCCTTAGTACCAAGAGAATAAAAAAAATACAAGTGTGAATACAGAGATAATAAAAAAAATGTACACTGGTTTTGTGATTACTTAAGGCTGCAAAATTAGAAAAAATATTTAGCGAGGGTGCTTCATCACCTAGTGCCTTAGACCAACTGGTTTGGGAGTCACTGCTAAAGCCTTAGGTGTTACAAGACTAGGAATTACGCTTTAATGTGCAAACACATCTTGTAATCGGTTGTTGGTACCTCAAGAAGTATTAACGATCGCATGAAGGATGTGTGAGCAGTTTCATCTAAAAATTCACCAATTAAGAAGTGATTTGGACAACGGACAAGAGTATGATTGCTTGATTTGAATTTCCAAGTGTAGGGGTGATACATACACACACGTAGGGGTATGTGATTGGGGTTTAGATAAGAGATAGGAATGAAGAATAAGACTTATATCTTTAATAGAGATGATAAAAATTCCTAAGTTGAGATAGAACCCTAGAAAGAAAACTTAAAAGATGCCGAAAGCTAAGTAAGTCTACAGAACATATATAATCTTAAGTTAAATAATAAGGAAGCGTGAAGAATATGGGTGGATAATTTACGAGTCAAAGATAATAGAATTCATTGTTAGAAAACCAAATTGGAGAATAAAAGTCAATGGGCCTAATTGATAGGATTTTGTGGGTAGTATCCGCTGAAAACCCTCAGGAGACAACACTCCTCCTAGAGGTTTAACGGCTTGTTGCACGAGCTCAGTGCAATCGCGTTTCCCTGCGAAAGTGAAGTTAGGTTTTTGTCAAGAATAAAACTAAGTTTGCTCGAGGACGAGCAAAAGATAAGTTTGGGGGTATTTGTTCATATCATAATATTGCATTATTGTATTCCCCATTCTTATGCATTTTACAAATAAACAGGTGCTTTTGACCCATGTTTGCTACATAGTACAGGTTACAGTTTCTCGGAGCAAAAATAGTGAAAAAGATAAAAGGCGATACAAAAGTGAGACTTCGACCAACAAATAGAGAATCTTGATAAAGCCTACACGAAGATAAGTTCACAAAGTAAGGTCCAAGATTTCGTCATGAAGCAACGGTAAAAGTCCACTGCAATTATTCACTGGAAGATCTGGAAGAAACCTAGAAGCCAATTTAAGAAAAGTACTGAAGAAACAGGAATAAAAAATCAGCAGAAACCAATACAGAAAAATGCAGCAAGCAAGCTTCTATTTTGGCCGCGGCACCTTGGCCAGACCCTGGCTGCGGCCGCGGTTCCGCGACCGTCTAGAGCACGGAGAAGATAATTTTTTTACCAAAACTTGTTGCGGCGCTGACTAGTCTTCCTAGGGGTATTTTTGTAAATGCAGATGTGCGGCAATTGTAAACCTAGGGTTTTCTATGTCCTATAAATAGAAGCCCAATTTCTTGTATTAGTTCATGCCTCCCTTCATTAATAAAATTCAGATTTCTTTGGAGAGCATCAATTTGTAAGTTCTTAATTTATTTTCTGCCCTAGGTAATTTCTATTCTTGCCCTAATTTAGATTTAATTCCTTGCCCTAGGTTAAATTTATTATCTGCCCTAGATAAATGTTTTTCAATTCCCTAATGAGCGAGTAGTCTCCTCGCTTGTTAGGGTTAGATTTGGGGAAGGTTTGAGAGATGAAGATCTCTCACCCCTTTCTTGCACATCACATATAATTAATAGGACACCATGCATACATGCACACACCGCTCCCTACGGCACCCTATCCCTCGAGGTAGCGGTGATACCGTAGTATAAAGGCCCGGTTGAGCGTGTTTTCCATGGAGGTTAGGGTAAGGATTGATAAAGGAAGGACAAGAACCTAGAGGAAGAAACATCTTTCCAAATGGTTCTAATCCCCTTTATTAATAATTACCATAACTCATAATAGATCTTAATATGGGTATAGTAAGCGGTGAGATTTATTGACTTTCCAAACTTAACCTAAACCTAACCCTAGCAAGACTTTGATCTAGATTAATTTAGTTTTTAGATTTAATCAATCCGGCACCCATCGGAATTAACTCGTAAGAGCAATTAGAAAATTCACAACATCCCTGTGGACCGACCCGTACTCGCGGCTAGCTGCAAAGTGACGCCGTTCTTGATTGCGGTTACTAAATTCTTTGACGAATCACCAATCCATCGCCCCTCGTCAGGGTCTAGATATGTATACACTAGTCTACTCCGGTGCATCGATGCCCAGTCTCGATACTCCTGCGACTAGGGACATTTCAGGATGTGCCTATTGACCATCCAGCACCCACAAGTATGACTGCCATCACAACGCCGGTAGTCAGGCAAACACCCTATGGGCTTTATCAACATGTATATGAAATACAAAGTAAAATATACCACATGTTAAGATAAAGACAAACCAAATAGCGTACTATCATATCAAGCAAGATTGTCATGTACATACATATTCCTAGCATCTTATACAATGAAGGCCTCTAGGGCATATATATCCAACAGTGATTTAGGTTGACATCAGCATCGCTATACTGGAATATGGTACCAGGAGTGAATCATCATCTGTCTTTGAGAGGATTTGGGGATTTTGGTTTTTGGTCGGCATCTGCATTGCTGCACTGGAATAATGCGAGGAGCAACTCATCATTTGCTCCGGGAGGATTTAGGAATTGATTTTTTCTTGGCATCAGTATCGCTACACTGGAATATGGTACCAGGAGCGAATCATCATTTGCGCTTGCTTATCAGGAAGCGATGGCTTAGGAGACAGGCTTTAGGTCCCTATCCCTAAGACTTTCCAATTTTATGAGACGTAAGGGTTTCACAAAGCATTTTCTCCCTACGGGTCGTAAGGATCCCGTAGGTGTTCTCTCCTTAGGAGTCGTGAGGGCCCCCAAGTGTGTTGCTCCTTTGTGAGTCGTAGAGATCTCTCGCGGGAATTTTCTCCTCACGAAGTCGAGAGGACTTTGCGAGTGCATTTCATCTCTTATTTTTAGGAGTTTGCGCCCTTTCGGGTTTTCACAAACTCGCCGGCTGTCCTGCTGTTTTTACTCACGGAGCCCTTTCGGGTTTTCATCCGTGCCCATTTTGCTTGTGGACATACCATTTTTTTTTATTTTATATTTTTTTTGTGGGACTTTGAATGTAGTCTCACCGGTAGGACTTGAGAGAGATTGGGATTGTTTTACGCCCGTGGATTGTATACGGTTTTGCAGGATGTATGATCCAGACCGTAGGGCTAGAAAAATTTTGGGACCTTGTCGGCGTCTGCATCGCTGCACTGGTGTATGGTACCAGGATCGACTCATCATTCGCCGTTGGGGTATTGGATTTGGAATTTGGTTGGCATCTGCATCGCTGCACTGGAATATGGTACCAGGAGTGACTCATCATTCGCCATTTGGGGTTTGGATTTTGGCCGGCGTCTGCATCGCTGCACTGGAATATGGTACCAGGAGCGACTCATCATTCGCTATTGGGATTTGAGTTTGGAATTTGGTTGGTGTCTGCATCGCTGCACAGGAATATGGTACCAGGAGCGACTCATCATTCGCCTTTTCCTGTTGGGGAGCGATGGCTTAGGAGACAGGTTTAGGCCCCTGTCACCTAAGGCTTTTCAATTTTATGAGCCGTAAGGGTCTCATAAAAGCATTTTCTCCCTACGAGTCGAAAGGATCTCGTAAGTGTACTTTCTCCTTAGGAGTCGTGGGGACTCCCAAGTGTGTTTTTCCTTCGTGAGTCGTAAGGATCCCACGAAGGTGTTTTCTTACGAGTCGTGAGGATCCCGTAAGTTTGTTCTCCTCATGTATCGTGAGGACACATGAGTGGGTCTTCCCAAATGGAGCATAAGTCCAAGGTCGGAGACCGGCCGCTGGACTGATGATTGCGGTGGGGTATGGGTATGATGAGAATTATTTGAGCCCGTTGATTGTATACGGTAGTCAATTTGGGGACTAACTGTAGGGCCGGAAGAATATTGGGAAATTGGATTTTGATTGGCGTCTGCATCGCTGCACTGGAATATGGTACCAGGAGCGACTCATCATTCGCCGTTGCTTTGTTTTTTTTGTTTTGTTTTTGGGACTTGTTTTTGTTTTTTTTTGTTTTACCGTGACCGCTCTATCATTTCAGCTTTTCTTATCGTGATGATCGCGATTGCCTCATCATTTCGGCTTTTATTCGCGGTTGCCCTATCATTTCGGCATTATTTTCATTTTTATTTTTACTCGCTGATTTTTATTGCGAGTTCCCCATCATTTCGGCTTTTATTTTCCTTTTATTTACACCTTTTTTTTGTTTATTTATATATTTTTTTTACATTCCCAGTTTAACGACTTAGAGGTCGATTGTTTTCGGAGAAAGGCATCTTCTGAGAGAATCAGTTTCACGAAGAACTTCGATCTCCGTTTGTATGAAATTGACGGTCGCAGCTGGACTGTTTGTTAACACGCCTTTAGACAGTTCTATCTCTCCTGCCTTGTATTGCTTTTCGACCCAATCTTTGAAGACGAAGCAGTCCTCAATGGCATGACCTCACTATGTGATAGGGGCAATATTTTGGGTCGTCGGTCATATTCGCTTCTTGCGGTCTCTTTGATTCTGGCAGTTGTAGACCGTTTCTTAGGGTGTCCTTGAATATCTTGTGGACTTTGTCCCTTTCGAAGGAATAGACCTTATCCAGTTTCTCTTTCAGAGAAGATTCTCCTCCGGTGTATGTATCGGAGGGACTGGAGGCTGATCGCGGTCGTTTTTCGCAATGGCACTCCGCTCTTAGGTTGAAGGGGGTATCAGTTGGCTGCCTCCAGGTATCAATCCCTGGCTGATGAACCAAAATTTGATTCTGCTGTAATTGCAATTGGGCGACTTGGGTCGCGAGATCTGCCACGACGTTTGCCAATTCGTCGACCTTAGATTGTATCGTGGCTAACTTCCCATCCCTGTCGTGAAGCTGCCTCTGAAGCCATCGGAATAATGCTTGTTCTGTGGTTCCGGTTATGACAATCGGGTCATCTTTATTGCCTGAGCTCAATTCCGCAGGAACCCCAGGCTCTTTTGGCTTATCGGCCTGAGCGAGCTCATCATTATTTAGACCGAGTTGACGTTGGGTAGCGTCCACCGTATCATCACCCTGGCTGTGAAGTATAGGAGGATTCGTTTCTTCATGTCTGACCATGTAGACAGTGTGGACCGCATATCCATCCGTCTCTTTATCTTTGGCGGGGTTACCCCTTTCCTCGAACCTCTTGAAGTTCAGCCTAGCAGGAGCCCTAGCCCTTTTTTTGGCTCTATACCTGATCCTTTTCTGCCTTAGCTTCTCGATTTTGAAGTCTTGGCGGGCATCCGTTATCTGGGAAGCCATCGTGAGTCGATTGGTGGGGAGCTTAGAGAAGACACCCGATCGAGCAATTGTTGGGGACACAGCTGGAGCTTGCTCAAGACACCTTGTTGCTTTGTCGGTGTTTATGGCCTTGCCCCCAGCTGGGGCCAAGCAGAATCGTTCAAACACCGAGCGTTTGAGTTGGGGCGCCTTCGAGACTACCACATTTGGCCTCTTGCCTTTCGAGACGGGTTTGTCTGTCACCGGAGCTTGAGGAGCTGCGACGACGTTAGCTGGCACGAACAGAATAGAGCCAAATGGTAGCGGCGGCTCCTCCCACTGTCGCCCGAGACTGGCCGGAAGGACCGTCCTGGCGTCCATCTTCATCGTGTAGGAGATGGGAGTCATGCTGAGAGCTGAGTTCATCATTGGAGACATTGCTGAAAAGTGATTGCTTGAAAACCTGCATGAAAGAGCATTATTTTTGTATAAATATAAACATGTATATTGATTGAGTTCGCATGGATATTTAACCCAAAATATGGGAGGAGAGATAGGTCCCACCGGGCGTGCCAGAATCTGTAGGGTGTTTTTCGTCACCCCATTGAGATGGGAATACGCGCGCTGGTCAGGCGTACTATAGATTCCCCCTGCCTAGGGTAGGCCGGGGTTTATTGATTGTGGGGATCCGAATCTCCGGCAGCCACGGACAAAACTGCCGTTAATTACCCCTCTCCTTTAGAGCGAAGGAACTTCCGATTTACGGGTCAAACTGGTCATGCGAACTCAATGGGATGCGTTGGGGTGTGTGTGTGTGTGTGTGTTTCCATTTGTATATATATATATATATATATATATATATATATATATATATATATATTCTCTATATAAAAACAAAAATAAATAAGTAAATAAATATTTAGAGATTTTTTTTAATTTTTTTTAATTTTTAAATATTATTTATAATTTATATTTTATTTATTTATTTTATTTTATTTTTATTTTAAATAAAAAAAGATCATATAAAGAAAAGAAGGAAGAAAGAAGAAAAGAAAAGAATTATTATTTTATTTTAATTTTTAAATATTATTTAATATTTATTTATTTTTATTTTAAATAAAAAAAAAGAAGGAAGAAAGAAGAAAAGAGAAGAAAAATTTTTAAAAAGGGGGGTCTCATGTTACCATGTGACCCCTCATGTGAGGGGGGTCACATGCTAGCATGTGACATGGATGGTCAAATGCTAGCATGTGACCCCTCACATGCAACGGGGAGTCACATGCTAGCATGTGGGGGGGGGGGGATCACATTCTAGCATGTGACCCCTAGCATGGGAGGGGAGTCACATGCTAGCATGTGACCCCCCACATTCTTGGGGCAAAAAGGGCTCCCATCTAATGGGAGCCCTCCCCCTCACGTGCTGGCACGTGAGGGGGCCAAAAGGGCTCCAGATTTTTTTTTTACATGGAGTTAACTCTAAAAGATTTTAAAAGGAGTAAAACTCCTAAAGAATTTTAAATGGAGTTTAACTCCGAAAAATATTTTTATTGAGAAGTTAAACTCTAAAGGAATTTTTGTTTATGGAGTTAAACTCCAAAAGAATTTAAATTGAGTTGAACTCCGAAAGAATTTTTATTGTGGAGTTGAACTCCGAAAGAATTTTAAATGTGGATTTGAACTCTGAAAGAATTTTATATGGAGTTAAACTTCTAAAAAGATTTAATATGGAGTTAAACTCCAAAAAAAAAGATTTTTACTGTGAAGTTAAACTCCAAAAGAATTTCTGTGGTGGAGTTAAACTCCAAAATAATTTTATTTGTGGAGTTAAACTCCAAAAGATTTTCCCCTTTCTCCTTTGAGAAGAAACCCAAAACGGATTCTCTTGAAACTCCAAGATCTAGATCTTGGATGATAAAAAAAGAGACCCTTTTTCTTCTCTTGATGGAGTCTTGGGAGGTGGATTTATGGTAAAACTTTGTTTAGTTTTAAAAAAAGAGAGCTAAGCTCTTGATTTATTTGGAAGCTGAAAAGGAAGAGAAAGAACTTGAAAAAGAGAGAGTGGATGCACAAACCGTAGTTTTTTGAGGGAATGAAAAGTCTATGCTTTATTCATCATCATGTTTCCTTATATAGGCTTATATATTTACATATAGCCTCTTGGGCTTTACAAAATGGCATTTTGCCCATCCCATGTGTCATGTGCTATTTCTTTTTGCACATAAGCCATGGGCTTACAAAAATTTGGCTTTATGCCCATCTTGTTTACATTCATGCATAAAAAAATACATAAAAATTATTTATTACATGATTTCATTTTGGCATGGGGGAGGGCCGGCCGCTTCATGTTCGGACTCGACCTGGGCAGGGGCCCACTTTGCTTGGGGTTGACTTTGACTTTGACTTGGTCAACCGGGGTGCAATTTTCGACTTCAACACAAATTCCATCTAAATATCGAATAAAAAGTACTGAGTTGGATGGACAAGAGTATGATAGTTTGAATTGAATTCTCCGAGTGTAGAGATGTCTTCTACACACACGTAGGGGTACATGATCGGTGTTTGGAAGAAAAATAGGAATGAAGAATAAAGACGATGTTTTATTGAGGGATAACGTGATTTCTAACTTCTTTTCATGACTATTAAGATAGGGCTCATGACAACTGAAAAAGCTAGTATAGATGGAAACTCCAATTTTCAAAGTCTTTCTTTTATAATTCTTATCTTTATATATAACTTTCACGGTCTTCCTTTTATTATGGGATTTTGTGGGTGCAATCCGCTGAAAACCCTCACGAGACAACACTCCTCCTACTAGGGACACCTAGAGGTTTAAAGGCTTGTTGTACGTGCTCAGTGCAATCATGTTGCCTACGAAAGTGTGCTAGTTAGTTTTTCTCTTTCTTTATTTTCACTTTCTTTTTAAATAAAGATGTTTGCTCGAGACGACCAAAATTAAGTTTGGGAGAATTTGATCAGTCGAAAATATTGCATTCTCAACACGATAATTTCCCTACTTTTATCATTCATACAAAGGCGTTTATTGTAAATATAACACGGATTATGAATTCATCTGTAAAATACCAAATAACACGTGTTATAGTTATAATCGACATTCTAAAGGGAAATTAAGTGTTTATTACTAATTGCATTGATCTGTATATATCAACCCTTGTCTCGAGATTGTGTGCAGGAAATTCTCCAGGTAAAAGAGCCGGAATTGCTAAAAGTGCTGATAAAAAGCGTCAAGTCCAAGACTTGTAATCTGGTAGTAAACAAGAAAGAATTATAAGATTCCAGACATCAGGAAAGTGCCATTAAGCCAACATAAGAATTACCATGGAAAAATCATGCAGCAAACCTATCAAACGGCCGCAGATCCACGACCGAGTCAGGCCGATCCGTGGCGGATCCGCGGCCGATTTGACTCGTCGGCGGCAGAAAATTTTTAAAGAAGGCTTCTTCACAACGACAAAACTTCTTCAAGACGCTTCAGTTCCTAGAATTCTCCAGAAGCTTCCCTCTAACAGCAAGTCTTCCCTTGTAAGCTAAATAACTAACTTAATCTAGAAGTTTCTTCTCAACTACCAAGCTTACAAGGGAAGCTAGACCTAGCTTCTAGGGGAAGCCAAAAGAAAGACTATAAAAAGGCACCTAGGGCTTCATTGAAAAGGTTGTTGAGTTGTTCGTTACACAATTAGGGTTGTTGAATATTGAGCCATATTTCCACAAGTTGAGTGACACAACTTGTAACTCAAAACCCTAGCCCCAAATCCATCTAAAAAAGCCAATTCAAGATTCATCGAGTACCAAATCGAGCAAGCATCCACGATCTTTTTGAAGCAATGCCAATCTTCATCCGAGCAAGAGATCCACGACGATCCGCGACTCAAGGAGACGATGCGAAGCTAGTTCGATGATTTAGTTCCTCCTCAATTCTTGTAGTTTTTGAGTGTATTGTAACGAAACATCGAATAATAAAAGGTGACAATCTTGATTCTTGCTTTCTATTCATTCTCGCATTATGACATTCTTAGTTTTTGATTGATTCATAGTGATGCGCGAGTAAAACTCCGCTTATATCGGAATCGAAAGATTAGGTAGATGATGTTGATGAATTCTTGAACGATTCTTAAGTCTTATTAGTTTTGTAAACCTTAAGAAATTGAATCAACGATGACCTAGTTTTGAGTGAGATGCTTTCTGGAATGTTTTCGCTCTAAATTAGAGATCAACAATCGATGATTGAATTTCCTAGAGGCTAGAATTTGAATGCTAATGAACGAAACGACAAGGGATGAGGATGAAGAAACCCTAGTTCCTTCAATAGATCCCTAAACCTCGTTGATTGTCATCGATCTAGCAACAAATCTTCAATAGATAAGAATTTGTAATTAAAAGCAGCAATCATCACTATCGATTCAATTGATTCCGACAAGCCTTTCTACAAATCTTGATAACTCAAACAATTTGGATATTTTCTTGATTTTTTTAGTATTTCTTGATTCTAGATCTACTTTCTTGATGTTTCTTGAAATCAAATATTACAAATCTTGAATCAATTTTTTTTATACTTTAATTTCCAACGCAACTAAAATAAGATCGATCAAATCACACTTTTCCTGTGGACGATCCGTATTCATTAACGCGCTACACCGACACCGTTAATTGATTACGGTATAAATATCTTTGATTGTGAACACTTTTGATTCTATACAAATTCACGATACAAGAAGATTATCAATCAAGTCGTCCTTATCACTTTGGAAGCTCGAATCGGTAAAGGACTCCACTTGGAGTTCACCGTTACCATACACCAAGAACATCTCCTTATTCCTTCTTAAGTACTTGAGAATGTTCTTCAAAGCTGTCCAGTGACTCTCTCCTGGATCTGCTTGATACCTACTCACTACACTTTGTGAGTATGCTACATCGGGTCTGGTACATAGTATCGCGTACATGATAGAGCCTACTGCCGATGCATAGGGTATCCCTTGCATGCGAGCTCTCTCCAAATCAGTCTTAGGAGACATCTCTTTGGAGATAGTGAGTCCAGAGATCGTGGGTAAATTCCCACGCTTGGATTCTTCCATACTAAACCTCTTTAGTATGGTTTCAATGTACCTGGATTGGGACAATCCCAGTATCCATTTAGATCTATCTCTATAGATCTTAATCCCAAAAATGCAGGAGGCATCACCTAAATCTTTCATTGAAAATCTTTGTGATAAGAAGAGCTTGACCGAGTGTAGCATAGGAACATCATTTCCTATCAAGAGTATGTCATCCACGTACAATACGAGGAAGACAACCTTACTCTCTGCCACCTTCTTGTATATACAAGGTTCATCTACGTTCTTGATGAAGTCAAACTCTTTGACTACCACATCAAAACAGATGTTCCAAATCTACGATGCTTGCTTTAACCCGTAGATGGATTTAAGCAGCTTGCACACCTTCCCGCTGCTCCCACTGTCTATGAAGCCCTCTGGCTGAGTCATGTATACGCATTCTTCTAAATTACCATTTAGAAAGGCGGTCTTAAAATCCATTTGCCAGATTTCGTAGTCATGGTATGCAGCAATGGCATGTAGGATCCGGATGGACTTAAGCATAGCCACTGGAGAAAAGGTTTCGTCATAATCCACACCTGGTCGTTGACGAAAATCTTTTACAACAAGTCTAGCTTTGAAAGTCTCAACTTTTCCATCCGCACCAAGTTTCTTCTTAAAGATCCATTTGCTCCCAATGGGTTTTACCCTTTCAGGAGCAACTTCCAAAGTCCATACTTTGTTAGTGTACATGGATTCCATCTCAGATCGCATTGCATCCAGCCATTTCACAGAGTCCCCACTCGTGATGGCCTGCTCGAAGCTAGTCGGGTCATCATCTTCCATGATGCAGTCCTCGCTCACACCATCAATGAGAAAATCGTAGTATCTCTCAGGTGGATGAGGAACCCTAATAGATTGGCGGAGCGGCTGAGGTTCGTCGAGAACTATCGAATCCTCTGGTTCCACAAAATCTTTAGTTGTAGTCTGTGTAGCTGGAAATTCTTCCAGTTCTACCTCTTTGCCACTAATTTCCTTTGCATGAAATTCCTTTCCTAAAAAGGTGGCATGTTGAGCAACAAACACCTTTTGTTCCTCATTGTGGTAGAATAAATATCCATATGAATTCTTTGGATATCCCACAAACTTGCAAAGAACTGATCGTGCCTTGAGTTTGTTCGGATTTTGCCGTTTTACATAGGCTGGAGAACCCCGTATCTTAACTCGTTTAAGATATGGTCTCTTCCCACTCCATATCTCATATGGTGTGGTAGGTACAGATTTAGATGGAACTTGATTCAATAAGTATGCTGCTGTCTCAAGCGCATAACCCCAAAAGGAAATAGGCAACTCAGCGGTGCTCATCATAGAGCGCACCATATCTAATAGGGTCCGATTCCTCCGTTCCGATACACCGTTGTGCTATGGTGTATACGGAGGAGTAAGTTGAGAGAGAATCCCATTCTCTTTTAGATAGTCCAGGAACTCATTGCTCAACTATTCTCCTCCTCGATCAGATCAAAGGATCTTAATACTTTTACCCGTTTGGTTCTCGACTTCGTGCTTATATTCTTTGAATTTCTGAAAAACTTCAGACTTGTGTTTCAACAAGAACACATGTCCGTATCTTGAGAGATCGTCAGTGAATGTAATGCAGTACGAAGAACCATTCCTGGCATGTGTAGACATGGGACCGCATACATCACTATGTATCAGTCCCAAGAGTTCCGTAACTCTTTCTCCATGTCCACTAAATGGAGTTTTGGTCATTTTTCCTTTGAGACATGACTGGCAAGTGTCATAAGATGAAAATCTGAACGAATTCAAATATCCATCCTTATGCAACTTAGCTAGTTGTGTCGCATTGATATGACCTAGTCTACAATGCCACAAGAAGGATTCGTTCATTTCTGAACTCTTCCTCGTGTGTGTTTTGTACATTAAGAACTGTGGTTTGATTTAGAACGTATATGCCATTATTTAACGAGGCTGATCCAATCAACTTTTGATTCAGGAAGATGTTCATAACATTATCATGTACTAAAAAATTATATCCTTATTTACTTAATAAAGAAATTGATATAAGATTGCATATAGGGTCGGTATGTAATAGCATTCGTTCAGAATCAATGTATTACCATTTGGTAATACAAGGTGATATTCGCCAACTGCTTTGGCTGCAACATTTGCACCATTCCCTACTCTTATGGAATGATCACTCTCTCCCGGTTCTCTACCTTTCCGTAGCCCATGTAACATATTATATATGTGGGATCCTGATCCGGTATCTAATACCCAGGACGTAGAGTGAACTGAGAAACAATTCTCGATAACTAACACACCCGAAAAAGATACATCAACATGCTTATTCTTCGTTTTGGCGGCATGAGAATCCGGATATTCCCCTATTTTCTGCTCAGTCTTATAACAATTATAAGAAAGGACGGAACCAACATTTTCCTGCTCAGTATAACAAGCAGGTTCAGTCAATACATCCATATTATTATCTTGATTAAGGCCTGACATGGTCGCTACCTGGAGAGAGACAGAAGAAAAAACTTTAGCGTATGCTCTTGCAAGATTAGATTGGTTATTATCTTATCTAATCAGGATGGCTCCCACTGGTTTTATCAAATCTTCCTTCAAACCCTAAAAGGTACGACTAGTCGGGATTAATTACACCTTACAAGTTCGCCAATCTTTCAGCCAGGCCGGTGTTGGTACTTTGAGGGAGGTTCCCCGTGCTTTCGCACGGACCTAATAAAATAAACCTCGTTTTCCCAGAGGCATAACCCCGTTAACACCTTTCTAGACACCTACTTGATCGGCTAATTGTGATGTGTAAAACTCTCCCAGGAGTAACTCTTACTCGCAGTGGGTATCGGGATCCAACTATCTCATAGAGGTATGCAATCTCATTGCAAATTTCAACACTTAAAATTCCCGATAATTTCTTTTTGCCCCTAACGATCTATGACCTTGACAAGGTCAACAAACCATAAATCGCAAGTCATGTTCAACCCATACATTTCATGATTGAATTAAACCCACCCGCACGACCCTTGACAAGGTCAACAAGGACGTACAACTACCCTAATCCAATCGCATCTCATGCTTTAGCAGATAAACACTAATCAGCTACCGTACACTACGCCTTGACATGGTCAACAAACGCGGCACAAATACTAAGTAGGACTTATCTGAAATGACGGAGGGCTACGACAGGTTTTTTTATGAAAACCTTTTGCGTAATGAACTTGATATCGTTGTAGAAATAAGTGATTTTGAAAAGGAGTGTTTTTTAGTCCTTTACTAGTTTTGCTAAAGAGGTCACTCCCGGTGAAGGGATCTCGGTTCTTTCCTTATCGAATAAGGTGCAGGATATTTCACAAATACCGCTATGCAAAGCAAAAACTATAGAAGCAGTCAAAAAAAAAACCGAGTGATTTGTAGCATCTGCTAGTATCGCTAAAGAGGTCAGTCATAGTGAAGGGATCTCCGCACTTTCCTTATCGAATAAAGTGATGGATATTCTACAAGGAATACCGATATGCAAAGCAAGAACTAGAGCTACCGTTTTTGAAAATTTGATTCTACAACATCTTTTAGGTTTCTTTTCTTTCATTAATCTCATTAATGAAGTCCCATCATTTATGCTTCCTAAGCATCACAGAAGAAACAAAAATACAACGTACGCTTATGCCATCCGCATTCGCCACAGTGTCCCGTTATGCACCGTTAGGTTACTTAACTAACGGCATAGCGGGGCAGGACTAGCGCGGGTGCAAAACATAAGCAACGTTTATTATATATCATGTATACAATAATAAAGCATTCGTCTCACGCATATAAAATGATCACATCACAGAATATCAGCAGCAGAAGATAACATATGAAACATTGGATATACTAGGAGGTCCGTGTTTTATTTTGAGCCTGTATAAAAAACGAATTCCACGGTCGCGATGAATAGCCAAACCCACATTCCTAGACCCCTATGAGAGCGGCAAGCAACCCTCCCAATTCTAGGGTTAGAAGACCCGGTGTCGACTCCTCGAGATGGCCTCCCACTGGACCCTAGAACCCGGTTGCTTGTGCTCGCCTCCTTAGGTCTATCCTAATACGGAAAAGTAAATAATATACAATGGTGACATCATCCTCAACCCGGAAGTGCCCCAATAAAAAAAATATTACATACAATGAATTTTACATGAATGAAAATAAAAACCCTCATCTCACATAAAACCCCCGGCTATTCAAATCACGATGATCCAATATAACATATCACATCAACACATAATATCACATGTCATCAACGTAAGTAAATATGCGTATCCCAATTTTCGTTGACATATAGCAACGAAAACGGCGATACACCACATATTACACTTACGGTCGCAGAAACGAAAGTGAAAAACTACAATAATTGGAATCGTAACTGCCCTTAAACACCATAAACTCGGGATATCACATATCCAAGATATCATGCCTAACAATGTAAAGCTCGCATTTAGGTCTCACCCAAGAAAACGCCTTTTCAAAATAAGTCGGATAATTCAACAAGATTTCCGATTACACCCGAGACCGAAATGTTAGATTTACACGCAACAAATATATTTGTAGATTCCAATTATTGTATCACATTCTCTAAAACTAGGCGCAGTTAAAACGTTCGATCGAACGATCAATCACCCAAAGAATTCTCAGGAAGCTCAACACTTGAGCAGTTTTAAAATATACCAGAGACTGCTATTAGTACATACGGGCCAACACAAGAAGGCATAGTCCAAGTCTCACCAACGGCGCCGCGGAACCGCCGCCAAAAGAGCCTTTTGGCCGCGGTTCCACGGTCGTTAAGTCGAGTTAGGGCTTCGTTCTTCTTGTGGGCCTATACAATACCCTGCATGATTTTTTGAGTATTTTTAATATGAAAAAATCCAACTTTTTGAAAAATTTCCAGTGAGCACTTTTCGGGTGTCGATTTTCGTTCGTTCTAGGTTTTTAACTTCGTCTAGGTTACACTAAAGCTCTAGCTTGGCTCTGATACCACTGTAGGTCAGGCAGTCATCCCATCCAATGGGGTCACCATGGCACCAACGGGTCTCTCAGCAGCTACTTTTTACTCATGCCCCCTCGCGAGGACTACAACCCGCCAGAACACCTTCTAGTCTCGGGACACCCTGGGGGTAAGAGTCTATGCTTCGCCACACTGTCACACGGTGAGAACCCCCCATAGGTCGACATCCAATGCCTAGTAGCTCTGATACCACTGTAGGGCTCCTAAGCATGACAACAAGATTTCGGGTGGCATCATCCATGCCAAATAAAAATTTTGTCATGCTTAAACAACCCTAAACAAGATCTTTAACTAGAGATTCATGCAGAAACATCAAGTAAACAACATTACTTCTAAGTGATTAGAGATTACAACCTTTGTAGTCCGCTCCTTCACTTCATAAGCTCCATATAGTGGTCCCTTCACTGCGATTCTAGAACTCCCGGACTCTTGAGAAGCTCCACAAGGCGTATGGTGCATGCTTGCTTGTAGTCTTCGAAATCCAAGATGATCTACTTCGAGGAGACACGAACTCAAGCTATCTCTTCGCTAATATGAAATTAGTGAAGACAACACACTAAACTATATGGCTAGTATAGAAGAGGATGATGAAGTAGGAAGCGGGCTCTCTTTAGTTTTCTTTTTCTCACTTTATTTCATCACATGAAAAAAATCTAGCAAGCTTTTGTGAGGAAGAAGAAGATGAACAAGTGATGAATGAATTATGAACTTAGGTTAGAAATGCAACCATGGTGAGTTAGTATATGTCATGGCTAACTCTTGTAGAGAATAAACCATGGCTAGTGATTAGGGTTAGGTTAACAAATATCTTAGAAAATATCAAAAGGGTGGACTTAGTCAACAAGAATAAATATCTAAGCATAAATCCACATAATTTTGATTTATCTAAAATAAAAATAAAACCAACAATTATCACTAAACATGGCGTAATTCTCATAAACCCTAGTTGCATGTATAACCTAGCATGTTACAATTATACATATCACATATATATAATTTTGTAACAAAAGAAAATAATACATTAAACATATATCACATATATGTTAAATGTATCCAAATGTGAGAAAATGAAATACTTAAGTGAGCATATATTAGTTAATGTAATTTAATATATCAAATATATAATTGTACATTAAATTATTAAATCAATACTTGATTTAATAATCCGGCTATATCTCATATAACCGACTAATACAAAATGTATCATTTCATCGAATAAACACTTGATCCGATGACCCGGTTATATCACATATAACCGGCCGATATCATATATCGCGATAATAGAATATGGTATCACATACTCGTATCAATCTCGGTCCCGCACATATCACATATGTGCTCCTACTCCGTTTCGCCTGAGCCAGGAAAACTCTGTGTAGGACTCTAAAGACTCGTCAATACGCCGGAAGTAGGTGATGATCAAATCAAACACCCACAAGCCTCAAGCGGTCAGCTAAACGTAATGGCCACCCGGGTATTGACCGATCAGAAGATCAACAAGCAAGCATGTACATACTCCTGCGAATCCAATCAGTAACACTACCGTACAGTCCGGTCTCTTCATCTTATTTGTCGCATATAAAGTCTAGGGGTGGTAAACGTCAGACCCCAGTAACCGATAAGTCGTGTCGATGTGAGGCTCATAACGGATCGAGAAACTACTGATAACACTTTCCAGTAGATCTCCATATCATCTCTGGCCATGGACTTCCAGTTATAGCCAATCGAACACAGCGCAACATCAACCCCCAATACCGAGAGAGACGAAACCCCTCCTATCGCTCATTGCCTCCATGTGATTCGGGACTGTACCCGAAAGCCACCGTTTTGCACGTTCTCTTGAACGTGGTAAGTTGGAAATCAAAGCACAGTGGGAATCACACAAGACTCTATGACGATCTCGGGTCTACAGACTAACTTGTACCAGTGTCACCAGAGAACTGCTATCTGACGATAGGTGTAATACCATCTAGGAGTTCTCGGCGAGTCCGTTCAGTGTACCCAGTCTCCACTGAGCACCAGTGTACCATCTTTGATGTCAAACACCAATGGATGTGGGATCATCCATCGCCCATCATATGGGTCAAGATGCGTATACGCTAGTCTACTCTGGAGTACCGATGCCCTGTCTCGATACACCCTCGACTACGAACAATTATAGGATGTACTCGTGGACTACCCTGGCCCCACTAGTTGATCTGCATCATAGTCCTAGTAGTCAAGTACAAATCCTAAGGGCTTTATAAACATGTGAGAGCTAGACAGTAACACAATACAAGTCAACATATTAAGACAAAGTGAAACCAGACATCATACTATCATTTCGACCAAGAAAGTCCTCTCTATATATATCCAAGAATCCACTACAATATACATCATATGTACAATAATGGCCTCTAGGGCATATACATAACTAACATCGGCGAGTCCGTTCAGTGTACTTAGTCTCCACTGAGCACCCGTATACCTTCTCTGATGTCAAACACCAATGGATATGGGATCATCCATCACCCATCATATGGGTCGAGAAGCATATACGCTAGTCTACTCTGGAATATCTATGCCCCGTCTCGATACACCCATGACTAGGAACATTTGAAGGATGTACTTGCCGACTACCTCTGCCCCACTAGTATGATCTGCAGCATAATCCTGATAGTCAAGTACTCATCCTAAGGGCTTTATCAACATGTAATAGAGAGACAATAAGTGTACATATTAAGATAAAGAGCAACCAGATAGCATACTATCATGTCGAGCAAGAAATTCCTCCCTATATATGTCCAAGCATCCACTACAATATACATCATGTTAGTTATATGTATGCCCAAGAGGCCACTACTATACATGAGATGTATATTCTAGTGGATGCTTGGACATATATAGGGAGGACATTCTTGCTGGACATGATAGTATGCTATCTGGTTACTCTTTACCTTAACGTGTACACTGATTGTCTCTCTGTTACATGTTGTTAAAGCCCTTAGGATGTGTACTTGACTACCTGGACTATGATGCAGATCATACTGGTGGGGACAGAGTAGTCCATAAGTACACCCTTTAATGTCCCTAGTCGTGGGTGTATCGAGACGGGGCATCGATATACCAGAGTAGACTAGCGTATAGTCTCGACCCATATAGATGGGCGATGGATGATCCCATATCCATTGGTGTTTGACATCAGAGATGATATACGGGTGCTCAGTAGAGACTGGGTACACTGGATGGACTCACCGAGAACTCCCAGATGGTATTATACCTCACTTTAAATGTCAGTTCTCTTGTGACACTGGTACAGGTTAGTCTGTAGACCCGAGATCATCATAGAGTCTTGTGTGATTCCCACTGTGCTTTGATTTCCACCTTACCACGTCCAAGAGGGCGTGCAAAACGGTGGTTTTTGGGTACAGTCCCGAGTCATATGGAGGCAATGAGCGATAGGAGGGGTTTCGTCTCTCCCGGTATTGGGGGTTGATGTTGCGCTATGCTCGATTGGCCATAACAGGGAAGTCCCTGGCCAGGGATGGTTTAGAGATTTACTGGTAAGTGTTACCAGTAGTTTCTCGACCCGTTATGAGCCTCATATCGGCATGACTTATCGATTATTGGGGTCTGACGTTTACCACTCCTAAACATGATATGCAACATATCAGACGAGGAGACCGGACTGTACGTTAGTGTCACTGTCAGGCTTTTTGCTGGAGTTGGAGCGGGCTTGCTTGCTGATCTTCTGATCGCTCAATACCCGGTTAGCCGTTACGTCCAGCTAGTACTGCTGACGGCTTGTGGGTGCTTGATATGATCATCACCTACTGCTGGCGTATTGACGAGTCATTAGAGTCCTACATAGAGGTTTTATTGGCTCAGGCAAAACGAAATAGGAGTGCATATGTGATATGTGCGGGACCGAGAATAATGCGAGTATTGATACCGTATTCTATTCTCGCGATGTTTGTATCGATCGGTTATATGCGATATAACCAGGTTATCGAATCAAGGGTTGATTCGATAAGTCGATACGTTGGATGTTAGTCGGTTATATGTGATATAACCGGATTATTAAGTCAAGTGTTGATTTAATAATTTAGTGTATAATAGTATATGAGATATACTAATTTACATTAACTAACATTGGTTCACTTAAGCATTTGTTTTTCTCACTTGTGCACAACTTAATATATATGTGATATATATTTATTTGTGTTCATTTTGTATCATGGCTGTTGATACACTCTACATGGGTGTATGAGACATATACCATTATAATTATATTGGTGGGGTTTTAATATACAAAGTAAATACAAAATTAGTGGATAATTGTTCAAGTCCATGAAGCTTCATGAAGCTTGTGAGTGCATTGACCAAAGCCCACTAGTTTTGTTTTACTTAGGGTATTTATAAACCTAACCACTATAATTAGCCATGGTTATGTCTCTACATGAGTTAGTATATGATACCCATTCACCCATGGTTAGCTCTCTCTCTCTTGATTAGTTTTTCATTCTCATTTTTGAGCTCATCTTCTTCCTCCTTCAAATGCTTGCTAGGGTTTGATAAAGAGAGAGAAATATAGTGAGAAAAGAAATTCTAAAGCGTACCCATTTCCTATTTCATCATCCTCTACTAGACTAGCACTTTAGTTTAGGGTGTTTGCTTCACTAATTATCTAGTTAGTGAAGTAGAAGCTTGAGTTCGTATTCCCTTGACGTAGATTATCTTAGGCCTCGAAGACTTCAAGCAATACCGTTGCTATCTTCTCATGGAGCCGTCCGAGAGTCCGGGAGCATAATGATCGCAGCGAAGGGACTACTACAAGGAGCATATGAAGTGAAGGACAGACTACAAAGGTAGTATTTCGTATTCACTTAGTCGTAAATGGTTTTTACTTTCATGTGAAACCCTAATAATCTAGCAAAGATCTTGTTTAGGGTTGTTCGGCACGGCTAAAATTTTAATCGGGTATGGTTGATGCCTTGTAGAACCTTGTTAGAGTGCCTAGGAACCCTACAGTGGTATCAGAGCCTAGCTAGAGCATTAGGCGACGTGTTTACGAAGTTAAAACTCCGATCGAACCCCGATACGTCAAAATGACCCCCTCTCTAGACATTTTTTTTAAATGTGGTTTTTTCTGTATTAAAAATACCTAAAAATTCAGCAGGGAATTGTAGGTATTACTGTGAAAAACGACAAAGTAACTCATACGGACCGCCGCGGAACCGCGGCAATACCCTGCTTGTGCCGCGTATCCGCGGCCGTACAGTGAGCTTTTGCTTTGGTTTTTGCACAGTAATACCCATATCTGTTAGTGCTATATTCTGGGTATTTTTAATTTGGCTCAAGTGTTGAGTGTTTTGGGGATTATTTTGTATTTGTTGATTCGATCGAAAAATTTAATTTCGTTCTTGTTTTCCGGATAATTTAGAAAGTATTAAAATGTTCGAACGGATATCATTAACTCGCTTTTTCCCAACACGAAAAACTTTCAAGTGTTGAATTTTTCTTGAGTTTGAATCTTTCGGAAAAATGTGCAAGTAACGCGATGGACCCTCTTGAAGAACAAAAACCTTAACTCGATTATGTGACCGTCTGAACCGCCTCTAAACCTTAGGGTTTGGGGAAGTACGGCGTGCCACATGTGAGGCGTTGGCTTGACCCTTCTACGGCTGGACCGTTGGTACTGTGACGTATTCTGAAATTTTTGAACTCCGCTCAAGTGTTGAGCTATTTATGAAATCTTGGGTATTTGATTATTCGATCGGAAAGTTTAATATGTCTATTTATCTGGAATGTGATACAATATGTGGAATTCATATAGTTAGGGATGAAATGCGAAGTATGTGATATTTCGAATTTATGATGTCTAAAGAGATTGTGGATTCCAAATGTTGTAGTTTTACACTTTCTTTTCTGCGACCGTAAGTGTAATATGTGATATCGCTGGTTTCGTTGCTATATGTCAACGACAATTGGGATGCGCATATTTACTTACGTTGATGACATGTGATGTTATGTGTTGCTGGATATGTTATATTGGATCGTCGTGTTCTGAATAGCCGGGGGTTTTATGTGAGATGAGGGTTTTTATTTTCATTCATGTAAAATTAAATGTATTTAATATTCTTTTATTGGGGCACTTCCGGGATGAGGTTGATGTCACCATCTGTATATTATTTACTTTTCCGCACTAGGATAGACCCAAGGAGGAGAGCACAAGTAACCGGGTTCTAGAGTCCAGTGGGAGACCAACTCGAGGAGTCGAGTCCGGGTCTCCTAACTCTAGAATTGGTAGGGTTGCTTGCCGCTCTCGTAGGGGTTTAGGGGTGTGGGTTTGGCTATTCATCGCGACCGTGGAATCCGTGTTTTATAGAGGCTCAAAATAAAACACGGACGTCCTATTATATCCAATGTTTCATATGTTTCTTCTGCTGTGATATCTGTGATGTGATCATTTGATATGTTGTGATAGATACTGTATATAGTATATATGATATATTATATAGACGTTACTTATGTTTTACACTCGCACTAGCCCTGCCCCGCTTTGCCGTTAGTTACCTAACCTAACGGTGCACGAAGGGACATCGAGGCGAATGCGGATGGCATAAGTGTACGTCGTATTTATCTGTGATGTTTATGTGACTTAAATGATGGGACTTCATTAATATGATTAATGAAAGAAAAGAAACCTAAAAGATGTTGTAGAATCAAATTTTCAAAAAGGGTAGCTACAGTTTTTGCTTTGCATAGTGATATATATGATATATCCAGCACCTTATTCCATAAGGAATGAGCCGAGATCCCTTCACCGGGAGTGACCTCTTTAGCAAAACTGGCAAATGCTACAACACTCGGTTTGTTTTTGATTGCTTTTGGAGTTTTTGCTTTGCATAGCGATATATATGATATATCCTGCACCTTATTCCATAAGGAAAGAGCCGACATCCCTTCACCGGGAGTGACCTCTTTAGCAAAACTAATGAAAGCCTCAAAATCACTCCATTTCAAAATTCACTGGATTCTACAATGATATTAAGTTCATTACGCAATAGGTTTTTATAAAAACCTGTCATAGCCCTCCGTCATTTCAGATAAGTTGTATATAGTATTCGTGTTGCATTTGTTGGCTTTCGTCAAGGTGTAGTGTGCGGTAGCTATATGCTGCTTATCTGCTGCATATGATGCGATTGGATTAGGGTAGTCGTACGGCTTTGTTGGCTTTCATCATGGGTCATGCGGGTGGGTTTAATTCAGTCAAGAAATGTACGGGTTGAACTTGATTAGCGGGCTATGGTTTGTTGGCTTTCGTCAAGGTCATAGCACGTTAGGGGCAAAATATTATCGGGAATTTCAAGAGTTGAAATTTGCAATGAGATTGCATACCTTCTATGAGATAGTTGGATCCCGATACACACTGCGAGTAATTGTTACTCCTGGGAGAGTTTTACACAGGACAATTAGCCGATCAAGTAGGTGTCAAGAAAGATGTCAACGGGGTTACGCCTCTGGGAAAATGAGGTTTACTTTAATTAGGTCCGTGCGAAAGCACGGGGAACCTCCCTCAAAGTACCAACACTGGCCTGGCTGAAAGATTGGCAAAATTGTAGGGTGTAATTAATCCCGGCTAGTCTTTCCTTTTAGGGTTTGAAGGAAGATTTGATAAAAACAGTGGGAGCCATCCTGATTAGATAAAATAATAATCAATCTGATCTTGCAAGAGCATACGCTAAAGTGTTTTCTTCTTTCTCTCTCCAGGTAGCGACCATATCATGCCTTAATCAAGATAATAATATGGATGTATTGACCGAACCCGCTTGTAATACTGCGCTAGGGAACGTTGGTCCCGCTCCAACTTATAATTGTTATAAGACAGAGCAGCAAATTGGGGATTACCAGAATTCCCGTGCCGCCCGAACGAAGAAAGTGTATGCTGATGCATCTTCTTCAGGTGTGTTCATTACCAAGAACTGTTTCTCAGTATCCTTTACGTCCTGGGTATGTGATACCGGATCAGGATCCCACATATGTAATTTGTTACATCGGCTACAGATAGGTAGAGAACTGAGAACGAGTGATAAGTTTCATGAGATAGAAACGGTGCAAGTGTTGCAGCCAAATCTGTTGGTAGTTATCACCCTGTATTACCAGAATACATTGATTCTGAACAAATGTTATTAGATACCGAACCTGATATACAACATCATATCAGTCTCTTTATTAGTAAAGAAAGGATATAATTTTGTATTGTTGGATAATATTTTGAACATTTCCTATATCAAGAGTTGATCGGTTCAGGCACGTTATCTAAAAGCATAGACGTTCTAAATCAAACCACAGTTCTTAACGTACAGAACACGCACAAGAGGAAGAGTTCAGAAATGAACGAATCCTTCTTGGGGTATTGTAGACTAGGTCATATCAATGTGACCCGATTAGCTGAAGTTACATATAGATGTATATTTAAATTAGTTTGAATTTACATCTTGTGAAACTTGCCGGTCATGTCACAGAGATAAGATGACCATAGCTCTGTTTATAGGAAACAGAGAAAGAGTTAGTGAACTCTTGGGATGAAACATGTTGATGTATGAAGGTCCCTTGTCTAACACATGCCAAGACCGGTTCTTTGTACTTCATTACATTCTCTAATGATCTCTCAAGATTCAGACATATGTTCCTGTTGAAACACAAGTCCGAACCTTTTGAGATATTCACAGAATATAAGTTAGAAGTAGAGAACCAAAACGGGTATAAGTATTATGTCCTTTGATGTGATCAAAGAGGAGAATACTTGAGCACGAAATTCTTGGATTATTCTAAAGGAGAATGAGATTCTCTCTCAGCATTACTCCTCCGTATACACCACAGTACGAAGGTGCATCGGGGCGGAGCAATCACACCCTATGTGATAAGGTGTGCTCTATGATGAGTATTACTGAGTTGCCTATTTCCTTTTGGGGGTTATGCACTGGAGAAGTTGCATACCTATTGAATAGGGTTCCGATCAAATCAGTTGCCTACCACTTCATATGAGATATGGAAAGGGAAGAGCCCATATCTTAAGTTTGTTAAGATTTAGGGTTGTCCAGCCTATGTCTAAAAGCATAATCCGGACAAGCTCGAGGCAAAGTCAGTTCTATAGAAGTTTGTTGGATATCCCAAGCATTCGCAAGGGAACATCTTCTACCTAACCGAGGAACAAAAGATGTTTTGTTTCTCAACATTCCACCTTTGTGAAAGGGAATTTCTTGTGAAGAAATTAATGGTCATAAGGTAGAACTGGAAAGAGTTCCAGCTATACAAACTTCAGCTGATGATTTGGTAGAACCAAAGGATTCAATAGTTTCCAATGAACCTCAGCCTCTTCGCCGATCTAGTAGGGTTTCTCACCCACCTGAGAGATACTTCAGTTTCTCTATGACTGTGGGAGCGAGGATTGCATCATGAGATGATGACCCAACTATTTTCGAGCTGGCCATCAGGAGTGGGACTCTGTAAGAATGGTTGGATGCTTAGCGATCTGAGATGTAATCCTTATACACCAACAAAGTATGGACTTTGGTTGCCTTATCTGAAGGGTTCCATCCCCATCAGGAGCAAGTATATCTTGAGAAGATTACTTGGTGTACATGGAAAAGTTGAGACTTTCAAAGCTATGCTTAAGTCCATCCAGATCCTACTTGCTACGGCTACATACCATGACTACGATATCTGGCGGTTGGTTGTCATGACTACTTTTCTAAATGATGATTTGGAATAGAGCGTCTATAAGTACACAGCCAGAGGGCTTTGTAGATAATGGGAGCAGCGGAAACGTGTGCAAATTGTTTTATGTGATAAAGCAGGCATCGCGGAGTTGGAACGTCTGTTTTGATGTGGTAGTCAAAGAGTTTGACTTCATCAAAGTGGTAGATGAACCTTGTATATACAAAAAGGTAGTAGGGGGTATGGTGGTGATCCTCGTAGAGTACGTGGATGACATACTCTTGATGGGGAAGGAGTTTCCTATGCTACGCTCGATCAATCTCCGCTTATCACAATGATTCTCCATATAGGATCAAACTGATACCTACTAAATCCTGGGTTTTGGATCTATGAGATAGATCTAATTGGATGTTAGGATAATCATTAGTTGTAGTGAGATGGTATCAATTGATCCTGGGGAGAATCACTGAAAAGGTTCCAGGGTGATAAGGACGACTGAATGTCAGTCGCAGGCATTGTCTTTACCCTCAGTGGAGGGACGGTATGTTGGAAGAGTTCCAAGCAAGATAATGTGACTTTCTAGACGATTAAAGGAAAGATACATCGTTACCAAGGATGCTACCAAAGAGGCAGTCTGGATATATATTAGTTCATGAGATGAACTTCGTTCCTACCATTGTGTGATAATGGACTTGTGGCTTATGCCTAGGAACGCCCGTCCCATCAGTGATCCAGACATATTCTAAGGCAGTGTCACCTGATCATGGAGATGGTTGATCTCCAGGGGATCGAGGTCATGATAGTAGACTCAGAGGACAACATGGCGAATCCACTCACAAAGGCCTTTTTCCCAGAGAGAGACTTTTATGGGATGGTTGAGTATGAGATACTACAACCACAGTTATCAGATGGCCCTAGTGCAAGTGGGAGATTGTTAGTTATATGTATGCCCTAGAGACCATTACTATACATGAGATGTATATTCTAGTGGATGCTTGGACATATATAGGGAGGACTTTCTTGCTCGACATGATAGTATGCTATCTGGTTACTCTTTACCTTAACGTGTACACTGATTGTCTCTCTGTTACATGTTGGTAAAGCCCTTAGGATGTGTACTTGACTACCTGGACTATGATGCAGATCATACTAGTGGGGACAGAGTAGTCCATAAGTACATCCTTTAATGTCCCTAGTCGTGGGTATATCGAGACGGGGCATCGATATACCAGAGTAGACTAGTGTATAGCTTCTCGACCCATATAGATGGGTGATGGATGATCCCATATCCATTGGTGTTTGACATCAGAGATGATATACGGGTGCTCAGTAGAGACTGGGTACACTGGATGGACTCGCCGAGAACTCCCAGATGGTATTATACCTCACGTCAGATGGCAGTTCTCTGGTGACACTGGTACAGGTTAGTCTGTAGACCCGAGATCGCCATAGAGTCTTGTGTGATTCCCACTGTGCTTTGATTTCCACCTTACCACGTCCAAGAGGGCGTGCAAAACGGTGGTTTTTGGGTACAGTCCCGAGTCACATAGAGGCAATGAGCGATAGGAGGGGTTTCGTCTCTCACGGTATTGGGGGTTGATGTTGCGCTATGCTCGATTGGCCATAATAGGGAAGTCCCTGGCCATGGCTGGTTTAGAGATTTACTGGTAAGTGTTACCAGTAGTTTCTCGACTCGTTATGAGCCTCATATCGGCATGAATTATCGGTTATTGGGGTCTGACGTTTACCACCCCTAGACATGATATGCGACATATCAGACGAGGAGACCGGACTGTACGTTAGTGTCACTGTCAGGCTTTTTGCAGGAGTTGGAGCGGGCTTGCTTGCTGATCTTCTGATCGCTCAATACCCGGGTAGCCGTTACGTCCAGCTAGTACCGCTGACGGCTTATGGGTGCTTGATATGATCATCACCTACTGCCGGCGTATTGACGAGTCTTTAGAGTCCTACATAGAGGTTTTACTGGCTCAGGAGAAACGAAATAGGAGCGCATATGTGATATGTGCGGGACCGAGAATAATGCGAGTATGTGATATCGTATTCTATTCTCGCGATGTTTGTATCGATCGGTTATATGCCATATAACCAGGTTATCGAATCAAGGGTTGATTCGATAAGCCGATACGTTGGATGTTAGTCGGTTATATGTGATATTACCGGATTATTAAGTCAAGTGTTGATTTAATAATTTAGTGTATAATAGTATATGTGATATACTAATTTACATTAACTAATATTGGTTCACTTAAGCATTTTTTTCCTCACTTGTGCACAACTTAATATATATGTGATATATATTTATTTGTGTTCATTTTGTATCATGGTTGTTGATACACTCTACATGGGTGTATGAGACATATACCATTATAATTAAATTGGTGGGGTTTTAATATACAAAGTAAATACAAAATTAGTGGATAATTGTTCAAGTGCATGAAGCTTCATGAAGCTTGTGAGTGCATTGACCAAAGTCCACTAGTTTTGTTTTACTTAGGATATTTATAAACCTAACCACTATAATTAGCCATGGTTTTGTCTCTACATGAGTTAGTATATGATACCTACTCACCCATGGTTAGCTCTCTCTCTCTTGATTAGTTTTTCATTCTCATTTTTGAGCTCATCTACTTCCTCCTTCAAATGCTTGCTAGGGTTTGACAAAGAGAGAGAAATATAGTGAGAAAAGAAATTCTAAAGTGTACCCATTTCCTATTTCATCATCCTCTACTATACTAGCACTTTAGTTTAGAGTGTTTGCTTCACTAATTCTCTAGTTAGTAAAGTAGAAGCTTGAGTTCGTATTCCCTCGATGTAGATCATCTTCGGCCTCGAAGACTTCAAGAAATACCGTTGCTATCTTCTCATAGAGCCGTCCGAGAGTCCGGGAGCACGATGATCGCAGCGAAGGGACTACTACAAGGAGCATATGAAGTGAAGGACCGATCTATAAAGGTTGTATTTCGTATTCACTTATTCGTAAATGGTTTTTACTTGCATGTTAAACCCTAATAATCTAGCAAAGATCTTGTTTAGGGTTTTTCGGCACGGCTAAAATTTTAATCGGACATGGTTGATGCCTTGTAGAACCTTGTTAGAGTGCCTAGGAACCCTACACATCACATGTACAGTAATGGCCTCTAGGGCATACATATAACTAACATGTACAATAACACCTTCTATAAGGAGACACCTCATTATAAGATATTTATTTTGTGAAAATTAATATATATGAGGTGGAATTAGGAGAATTGTCAAAGCATGGGTCAAAGAATGGCTCTTTGAATATTTTATTCATTTGGGATTACTATTCAAGTGTGGTGCATTCTTTTAAAGATAAAATAATATACAACTCAATTATTTCCATGAGCCATTACCCTTGATGCATGCTTGATATTTCCTCATTCTAGTTTTTCACATTCTCTCTCCTAATTATCTCCTTCTTCCTCCTCCTAGATTTATCCTTCACATGAGTTGTGAATCAAAAGATTAGGGCTAAAAGTAATCCATTAGTTCATCTCTAAATCATCTAAATGATCATTTCTAGCACACTTGATCTCTTAGTTAACTCTTATGAAGAGTTTGTAGCTTGTTCTATAGCTCTCGGGTGGATCATCTTGGATCTAGAGGTGACCGGAGATCGAGTTCTTCTCAACCATCGAAGGAGCCAAGGAGTCGCAGTGGAAAGAAGACCTGAAGGACCGTTTTCTTGAGGTATAACCCCTATCATAGTAGATAAGATCTCTAGATAGGATTTATAGTTATGGTTTAGCACAAGATTTAGGTTTAAAGTAGGTTTGCATGCAAGAAAAATTATTGTTTGCCACTTCCGCCTTCTCACAAGTGTTGTGAGAGTGTGCAACATCTACTAACATGGTATCAGAGCCTAACTAAACCATAAACAGTTATTTAGACGATGTTTAAAACTTCGAAACACGAAACAACTCCAAAACCGTAAAACTAAAAACTGCTCTCTGGAAAATTTTTAAAGGTGTTCTAAAAATTTTTTAAGCTTGTCCAGAATACTTGTTATGAGACAACTAGACAACCCTAGAAAAATGAGCGCCAACCACCGGATTTTTCCCGGCGATATTCTCAAAATCCCCGGCGTCGCCGGATCAAAAGTTTAGTTTGGGCTTGGTTTTTTGGGGTTCTCTGTGCTCTGTGTTTTTGGTTTTATGGTATTGTTTAATTATTTCTAGATTACATGTGATGTAACCTAAGTGTTAGGGGAAATCGGAGTGTTTCGAAATCGAATTTTTAACATCGTTTATCCGCTTTTCAATTTGATATGTGTTTGAAACGTCCACTAATTCCTATACGACGATTAGTGGGGGTTGCACATATGTATATCATGTGATGGTATGTGTATATGAATATGTTGGATAGTCGTGGATGAATAGCCGGGGGATGTGAGAAGAGTGTTTTTCTTTTCTTTCATTCATGTAATTTGTAAAAAGCGATGTAATATTATTTTGTGGGGCACATCTGGGTTGAGGTTGTAGCCACCGTTGTTGTAACACATTAGAATGTGATTAGTGTTAATTAAGCGATAATGCGGGTTTTTAGTAAAATGTTAATCAAAATAGTTTTCACATATTTTATAAAAATTAATTAATATTTTATTATTATTTGTTTTGGCTTGCACACACTTGTGCATGTTAACCTAGGGTTAATTAGTGTTAACCATGCTTAAGTAGCCATGGCACCTTAACCATCATTTCCATTAAGTTATATGTAACTATATATAAATTATTTAGTTTTAAAATAAAGGTTTGAATTTGGGGTTGACTTGAGATAGAGGGGGAGAGAGGAGGGTTGAATTTTGAAGGAATGATGAGCCATGGGCAAGCATGGGGAGCATTTAATGAGGAGAGAGAATGGGCATGGTTCACTCTCTAACCTCACCCCCTCATTTCCCTCATCCCTCACTCATACACTCCCTCATTCTCACACCACTCTCTCATTCTCAATTATTCTCCATCTCCTCTCCCCTCAAACTGAAACCCTAACCAATTCATCACAAACCCAAGAAAAATCACCACTAAAACACACTAAAACCCTTCACAAGCCTAGCTAAACACCATAAGATGACTTGGAGCATGGAAAGCTAGGGTTTTTGAGCAAGTGTGGAAAGGTAATGATCTCTAACTGTAAATTAGGTTCTTATATTGTTGTGTTACCTAGTAGTCGCTGTTTAGAACAATAAAGATATAGTTTTGTGCACATATCGTATTTTTAGTGATATTTTGGGGTCACTGTGATCTGCTATCACCACGGGTTGTTACTGTAAAATCTAGCAATGTAGTAGTGTTGTACTAGAGGCCCTGAGTGTTCACCTGAAGCCCGAACCCCACCCGACCTAGCAAAACCGGCGAAGAACAGAGGAAATTCCGGCGTCACCGGATTTCTTGGGGACTAGGGGGTTGTGGTTTGGAGGGTAGCTTTCTGTAGGTATTTTGGGGTGTTTGGCACTGCTTGATTTTTCTGTATAGACTGTATTCAAAATCTGGGAACAATTTTCTAGTTTTTAGTGTTTCTACTACGCGAGTTACGATATCCGACACGGTTCGCGTTGTTTGTGTAGCTTGCTTCACTTAGGTGTGATTTAGAATGTCGCTACACACGTTAGCCACTAAGCGAACACTTGAGAGTTTGTAGGAGTCGGTGCGTCGATCTAAACGCTGTTTGTATGTATTATTGGTCGATTTCTAAGTTGCACTTCCTATGTTTTGTGTGATATTAGGGGCGAGTGTGGGGACTTCGGACGCTACAAAGAAGGGAAAGCAGTCGGTTTTACCTAGCTCGAGATCATCGGTGAGTAGATTTGACATCTACGAGAAAATCGCCCGTATGGCATTAAGCGTCGAGGGCTAGTTATGATATTGTAGCCACATGTTATATGCATATGAGTTGATTGTGCATGAGCATCATTGCATACCATTACTTGTTGTGCCTTGACTTTGTACCTATTGGACACTGCACCATTACTGACGGTTCATGTTGCACGAGCACTAAATTGTATGCTACACACACACCGTTGGTAATTGCCATGACACGCACAACATATACACCTATGTGGTACTATGTTCGTTATTGACATTGAGACGTTGATTCTTGTTCTATTGCGCATATGAAATGCATCATGCATACATACCTGCATGTATACACACATACCTTGCTATAGCCATATATTCACCTTTATATGATGTTGCATTTGACTTGGAGAAATTGGGAACCGCATGATATATTTAAAAACTGGATTCATTTAAAAGAGTGGTTTTTCCCTTGATATGCTCACATTACTGTTCTATGTTGCATACATCATATTTCATGGATTTACGCATTGAGATACAAATTTCATGTGATTTATGGATTTGAGAAGCGTGGTGATATTTCAAGAGAGTATACATTGTTTTGAAAACCCGGTTTCTCTTGATATGATATTCGATGCGTCCACCAAGAGTTTTCTCGGTTCTGAGCTATGAGTATATCCGATTCGAGGAGCGGTAGGCACCGTCTGCGGGTAGATGGTAGACCCGGTGAGGTACCCTGGGGCAAGAAGACTCGTATTGAAAGGCGGTGAGCCCGACGGAGGGAATACTACCTACCGGTGATAGTTTGGACCCGGCGGTTATCCGGAGGATACCGAACGGAGTTGTGAGATGGATGTGGGTCGATCCGGAATGACAGAGCCTGAGTTATGTGGATCTACGTGTCGAAGTTGGATACGAGTTTTCATGATGTTTCGAGTGTCGATGTTGGGCACTCAGGTTCCATGAGATTACGGATACGAGGGCCGATCAGAATGACGGTTCCTGAGGTATTGGGATTTGGGGTGTCGTTGATGGACACCGGGTTTTTCGACGATGATGATTCATTGACGATGATATGTTTTATCCCACACTCAGTAGTTATTTGATATGCATTATTTCATGTAGTTGTAGTACCCTGATGGTGTACCTTGATCATGATTGTTGCATATCCATATTGCCATACATATGCTATTAGATTGCATGTTTTAGATTATCAATGTTCGTGCATACCTGCGATTATCTGTATGATGTTACTTACTATTCACGAGTTGGAAACTCACCCCCGTTGTGCCACAGTGTTTTGCAGGCTTGACCCTCAGAGTAGTCGCATCAGGGCTTCTTATTGTATCTATTTCAGCGGATACCGCTACGGTTGGCTGTGAGCCTTTTTGTTGTTGGTGGGTCGCGGTTATCCGATTATATCCATTGTATATCTCATTGTATCTAGTACTCTCCATCTACCACTTTCATGTATTGACTTAGAGACGAGTTTGTGAGGACCGATGTTGTATATTTTGTGACTCTAGTGTCGTGCTCGTGTGAGCCAGCCTTTATTATGTTGCTTTATCTCTTTTTATGTTGTTTTCATTAAATTGTCTATTTCTTCGCTACGGCATCGTATATATGCTTGTGGTGGTTGTTTCCGCCTTTGGGCGTGATTTGCTCCCGTTTGGGGATGCTTTATTTATATCCTATGTTTGTACCCATTTCTGGGCTAGTTTTTACAAAGGAGGTGCTGCCGAAATTTTTAAGAAAATGAACTTAAGCTTTAAAATTTTACTTGAGATTTCCAAATGTTTTTAACAATGTTTTTATCACTTACTTCTTTATATGGTTTAGATTTCTGGGTTTTCGGCTTACTTAAATTGCGTTAAGCCTGTTGATGTCACGTGGTTTAAGTGCCGGTCACGTGCCCAATTTTAGGTCGTGACAGTTGTATAATTTCTTTTTACTGTTTTTGCTCCTAGGATAGACCCAAGGTGGGGTGCACAAACTACTGGGTTCTTGAAGTGGCGAGTGGCCTACTCATTTTATTGAGGGAGGTTGCTTCGCTTCGGGAATTTGTCGGGTAGTTTGCCGCACTCGTAGGGATCTATGTTGGGGTTTGGCTATTCATCGCGACCGTGGAACCCGTCTTTCGTTGAGAGCTTAAACGAAATACGGAATCCTAGTATATCCAATGTATTCATCTATGATCTGGAATATTTATAAATGCGTGCGACGAATGGCTATTTATATATTGATATATAATAAACGTTGCTTATATTTTGCACCCGCGCTAGTCCATCCCCCGCTCTGCCGTTAGTTAAGTAACCTAACGGTGCATGACGGGGCCCCGTGGCGAATGCGGATGGCATAAGCGTACGTTCTATTTTCGTTTCTTTTCTGTGATGTTTAGGAAACGTAAATAATGGGACAACATGAATTTGATTAATGTTAAGAAAAAGAAACCTAAAGATGTTGTAGAATCAAACTTTTTAAAATGGGTAACTCTAGTTTTGTTTTGCATAATGGTATTCCTTGATGAATATCCAGCACCTCATTCGATGAGGAAAGGGTCGAGATCCCTTCACCGGGAGTGACCCCTTTAGAGAAACTAGCAAATGTTACAAAGCACTCGATTGTTTTTATGGTTGATCCAATTCTTGCTTTGCATAGTAGTATTCCTTGATGAATATCCAGCACCTCATTCGATGAGGAAAGGGCCGAGATCCCTTCACCGGGAGTGACCCCTTTAGCGAAACTAGCAAATGTTACAAAGCACTCGATTGTTTTTATAGTTGATCTAATTCTTTCTTTGCATCGTGGTATTCATAAATATCCAGCACCTTATTCGATGAGGAAAGAGTCGAGATCCCTTCACCAGGAGTGACCTCTTTAACAAAATTAGAAAGATACTACAAAACCATTCGACTTTTAAAACTGGAGCTTAAACCACTCCTTTCACTAGATTCCAAAGATATCAAGTTCAAAACGTTAAATCTTCTCATCAAAACCATCCGTTGCCCTCTGCCAGTTTAGGAAGCAGAGTACTTAGTATTCGTACCACGTTTGTTGACTATAGTTAAGGTCTGGTGTACGGTAGCTAAGTGATGTCGTCCTACAAAGCATATGATGCGATCGATTAGGACATTCGTATGACTTTGTTGACCATAGTTAAGGGTCATACGGATGGTTCTAAATCAATCACGAAATGGCGGGTAGAACTTGACTAGTGTTAATTATTTGTTAACCATAGTTAAGGTCGTAAGACACTAGGGGTAAAAACCATATCGGGAATTTCAAGAGTAGAAATTTGCAATGAGATTGCATACCTTCTATTTGATAGTTGGATCTCGATCCCACCGTGAGTAAAAGTTACTCTCGGGAGAGTTTTGCACTTTACAATTAGCTAATCTAGTAGGTATCTAGAAAGGTGTCAATGGGGTTATGCCTCTAGGAAAATGAGGTTTATTTTAATTAGGTCCGTGCGAAAGCACGAGGAACCTCCCTCGGAGTACCGACACTGGCCTGGCCGACCGGTTAGCGAACTTGTAGATTCCAATTAATCCTAGCTAATTTTATTTTTAAGGTTTGAGGGAAAATTTGATAAAAGTAGTGGGAGATATCGATTAGATAAGATTAATAACCAATCTAATCATGCAAGAGCAATCTCTGAGTGTCTTCTTTTCTCTCTCCTAATGGCAGATACCTATGACGGGACTTAAGCTTTTATTAGACAAGAATAAACTCACGGGACCGAATTACAAAAGATTGGCTGAGGAACGTAAATATTGCCATGACCTATGATAAGGTCGGATTCGTCCTGACTACTCCAGCCCCTCCTAGCCTAGGCCCTGATTCTTCAGTTGCGGATAAGGAAATCCACAAGATATGGGATATAGACTGTGCAACAGCCAAATGCCTCGCGCTTGTGTAACATTTCAAAAAAATAAAATATTATTTTTGGGAATTTTCATAATTTTTAATGAATATTTTAATAGTCGGTGTAATTAAATACCGATAAATGGAGAAAATTCTGGAGAAAATTATAGAAATTCTAAAATAGCTTATTTTGTGGACATATGCCATTTTGCAGTTTTTATGATGGATTATATGGTATTTTAATGTTAATCGCGATTGAAAATCGCTAATTTGTATTTTTGGCTTTTTGTGCAAAATGTGCACATGACACTTCTACACTTGTTGCACTTGTTCTTGTTTTGGACTCATGACAAGCCTAGGTTGAACCATGCTTAGATGACCATGGTGGGTTGAACCATTTGATTAGGTTAATTGGCTTAATTAAGGATCTTAGCTTGGTTAAGGGTGATTAGTGTTAGTTGACTTGTGTAGGGGGAAAGTAATCATGGTGGCTTGGTGTCTTGTGAGCTTGGTTTTGGAAAGAGAGAGGAGGCATGATGGTTGTGCCATGATCCATCCCCTTCTCCATTATCCTTTGTGCCCTTTCATACCCTCTCTCACAACTCACACCATACCATTATACCTATCAGCTCATACACCACATCAGCCCCATATCAATCTTTATCAGCACACTTTCAGCCACCCTCAGCATGTAACATCAGCCAAGACATCAAGCAACCTTAGCCCAAACAAAGGCAACAGCCACGTCAGGTGCAGCAGCAGCTGATGTAACATATCAGCCTCAATATCACAACTTCAGCCACCCCATTACATCAGCAGCAGCCCATCAGCCCCAAACCCCAGCCATATACCATCATTCCTGCACCAAACCAGCAGCAACAGCTGCTACAACAACCCCTAACTCCAGCAAATACTTCAACTTCACCACAACCATTCCCCCCCAACATAGCAGCAAAGAGCTGCTGCAACAGCAACAGAGGAAACAAAAAAAAAAGAGAGAAGTTGCAAGCAGTAGCAGCTGTAGCCAAACAACAGCAACAACAACATACCCTCATCAACCCTTAACTCAGCAACCTTAGCAACACAAGACAACACCACCACACCACCACAACCATTGCCACAACACTACGTACAAATCAAACAACAGAAACAACTTCAGCCCAAAGCAGTTTCAGCTTCAGCACAGCTGCATCAGCAACACCAGCAGCCGCTACAGGAGCACTTTAGCAGCAACAACCCTTCCATCATCTTCCCTTCCCTTTTGTTCCAGGATCCCTTGAGGTATAATCCCACAACCCAATTCCTATCTTGCAAGTTTTAGTGTTTAGCTGAAAGGTTACTGTTATACCCATAATCTAGTGCTAGTTTAGGGATTTTGAGTGAGATTTGGCCAAGAGATGGTCTGGAATGTTAGTATAGTCTTATTAGGAGGGTGTGAGACCAAATTACCCCAGATTCCTAGTATGTACCAGAGTTATTCGACTTGGCGCATTTTAGCGTTTTTGTCGATTTTGAGACCTTTCTGAGATCTGCTTTCACCCGGGGCCTCCTAGAGTAAAATTGACTTGGCAGAGAGCTGTGCAGGCACCCTGGAACCCCTACCCAAAGCCCTAGCCACCATCTCAAAGTCCCGGCCGCAAATTTCATCCCCCTGGCCGCAATTTGCGGCGAGAGCAGTGTAAAACTGCCTCGTTTTGCGTGCACATCCCCTTTTTCATGTAAAATTGACCCCCGGCATGTCTAGTTTTGACTGGTTCCTGTTAGGGTAAAATCTGGGTTCATTTTCATGAGTTGGCGTATGATTTACGACTCGTTTTTGTATGGATTTTGATATTCGATGATTCGTTTCTGTCGGGTGGCGTTTGGACGTCAACGACAGCGGATATTGGCTGCGTTTGCACACAAGGTCACTGGTTTTTACCTATGGGCGTAGTGTGCACCATTTTGGTTTCCGATGTGGTTTTCATGTGTTTTAGCATGTGATATTCTTGTAGGTACTCACGTGAAGTCGAGGCGTTGGAGATGCAAACGGCGACATCTTCACCGGCATACATAACAAGGTGAGTAGATTTATATCTACGGGGAGAAGTTGGGTGGATGGCGTATAGCACCCCCGCAGTCCGAGGTGATGTATACGGATGCGTATACACACCTATAAATATTATATGTTGTTGGGATTAATTATTGATGTTTAAATGGATATTGGTATATTGGATTGGTGAAAGGTTACGAAACCTTAGGGTATGGGGTGCACTACACTTGCACATACACACATATACATACTTGCATACATCATCATTTCACATATGGTTATGGAATTCGTTATGGATATGTGTTCACATGGGTTTGGGTTTATGTGATCATTACGGATTTGAGGATGATACTTGGGATTGATGTGAGTTGATGGTGATATGAGATCATGATGTCGGTGATATGATAAAATTCATAATTAAGGTACATCTTGATACCTTAGAGGATTTTGGGAATGATGATGCCATAGTAGTAGTGACATATATATTATGTGATCGACATGCGATTATGTTATAAGATGTGATATGATATGATATGACAGGATACTTGTGATTGGCCGCCTTGGGCGATTTATACTCTTGTGATGATATATGATGAAAATACCGATTTATACTAGACTGTCGATCAGTAGTCGGATCTTGATTTTAGTGATGATGTTGGCATTGTACTAGACATAGGTCAGTACCCAGATGATAATCTTGATAAAGAGAATACTTGATGAATAATATGACAAATGTGATATTGACCCGTACCCAGATTGGGGATGCCGTACGACGGATTTACGTACGAGCTATAAATTGACGTTTGATACGCACTCTTGATTTGAGAATAACTGATTATAGAAATATGTTATCGGATGTGATATTATTGAGGCGGATCACCGACTATATATACATATACATATATCGACTCAGAGGTTAGGCGGTTTTCCCTTACCTGCTGTTAGCTTTAGCTCAGCCTTGTAGTAGTGTAGCTATATGACTTTATGACATTAGATGCAGTTTAGCGATCATGGTGTTCAGTATTTCAGCTCCCGCATATTATTATTGTTGCTCTGCATCGCATACTGTCATGATTTATATTCCATTATTGCTATCATGCTGTTAGGACACAAGCACCATTACTGATGATGCGTATGTTCCACATACATTTATTTTCTGTCGCACACACATCTTCATCGGTAATTGCCATGTCACGAACACTTAGAAAATATTATTGCTTGATTTAGCTTGCTAGCTAGTAGTGACATGATATTAGTATGCTTGCTTTATATGTTAGCTTGACATTGTAGCTATCGCTTGTCACTTCATGCATACTGTTATTCATTATATGCTGCATTCATGGATTCTCATGCTTATATTCATGATTTCACATGCTATTGATGATTTGGATTCGGGTTTCCATGATGTTTTCTGGATTTGGAGGAAAGCCGCAAAACATACATATAAACTGCTTTCTCTTTTTAATAAAAAATGCGGTTTTTCCATGATGTATCAGTCGTCCACCATGAGTTTGCTGATGTATTTCGAGACCCGATTCGAGGAGTGGAGGAACCGTTTCGGGTACATGGTGGGCCCGGTGCGGTACCCCGGGACAAGAAGATCACAGGAGATGGCATTGGGCCTGGCAGGGGAGCACGACCGACCGGTGATATTACCCGACACGTCGGATATCCGGAGGATACCGTCGTAGTCATGAGATGGATGGTAGGGGCCGATCTGGACTGACGGCGCCCTGGATATTATGATTGAGACATTGAGATTTGAGATACTGAGGTACAGAGATTGTGATACAAGGATATCAAGATATTGAGATTTATGTTTTGTCCCGATGCTAGGCACTGTTTTATACTGATTTCATTATGATACCTCAGTTTAAAAATACAGAAATCTCACAAAGTTATGAAAGCAGTTTTCTTCAGTACATGCATTCTGTTTCATGCATTCATACAGCATTCATATGATATATTGTCACCTGATGCACTGACATGTACACATGGGTTTACACTTGGGTTAGATATTTACCCTAGACATGGTTAGAAATTGCTGGTTATATATTTGAGGATTATATACATATTGAACGTAAGACCTAGGATCGCGTCATACATGCGATTTTCTGTTCGTAGATCTTTTTCTACTCACGAGTTGGGAACTCAACCCCGTTGTGCCCCAGTTTCTTGCAGGTTTGCCGTACAGGTTCCATTACGGCTTTGCGGGCACGGTTTCTTTTTGGGTGACTTGCTAGTAGATGGGTTTATTTTATCTTACCCATCATTATACCTTGTATATTATATTTCAGTTGTATCTACAATTTCCATCAACCAAACTTGTACTTATTTGAGATAGAGACCAGTGATGTTTACTCTTTCGACCTTAGAGTCGCGTGTTACATTTCGATGGGTTCTTGCTGGTTGGTTTCATTTCTGTTGTGATCCTCGTCTTTAGGCGTTGTATATTGTGTTGCTTACAGGTTGTTTTGATTTGGTTCTTCCTACACTCTACTACTTCTCTTGGTTTGGATTTCTGGGTTCGGCTTACTTAGCTTACGTACGCCTTGAGACCTTCGTAGTCCAAGTGCCGGTCATGCTCCGTACTTTCGGGTCGTGACAAAGTTGGTATCAAATCCGGTTCCTCAATAGTAGGTCTGTGGTTCGAGGACGAACCATTGTTCAAAGGTGGGGAGATTGTCGGGACCCGGTTCTTGCTCACGGAGCAAAGTGCCACACGGAACAAAGTGCCACGCCAAGTGTCATGTTAAGTGGGCGGGGGCCACCTCTTGAATCCGTGGGGGCCATCTCTTGAGTCCGTGGGACCCACTGTAGAACAATGGGGAATCTTCGGAATACATTCCGAAAGGGGACAGATCTGTACTATAAATGGAATGATACCACTCTTCAATACAGAGGCGCCTTTTAAGTAAACCGGAACTACAGGAGCTTGAGAACTCCGTAGTTAAGTGTGCTCGGGCCAGGGAAGTCTTGGGATGGGTGACCTCCTGGGAAGTGGCCCCTGGTCGGGCCCGGTTCGCTCTAAAGGGAAAAACCGTGCGGTTTCGGCCAAAGCGGACAATACTCTCTGTATTGGGGGTGGAGCATGACATCTATTGAATAAGGTACCGACAAAAACCGTGTCTACCACTCCATATGAGATATGGTATGGGAACAGACCATCTCTTAAACGAGTTAGGATATGGGGTTGTCCGGCTTATGTTAAAAAGTAGAATCCGAACAAACTCGAGACATGATCGGTTTTGTATAAATTTTTGGGATATCCAAAACATTCGTATGGATATCTTTTCTACCACAAGGAGGAACAAAGGGTGTTTGTTTCTCAGTATGTCACATTTTTAGAAAATGATTTGTTTACAAATGACATTGTTGGCAATGCGGTAGAACTGGAAGAAATTCCAGATCCACAAACAAATACTGATGATTTGGTTGAACCTGTGGTTTCAATAGAACTGGCGAACCTCAGCCACTCCGTAGATCAAGTAGGACTTCTCGCCCACCTGATAGATACTACGGTTTTCTAATTGATGGTGATAGAGAAGATTGCATCATGGATGATGATGATCCTATTATTTTTCAGCAAGCTATCACGAGTGGTGACTCAGTGAAGTGGCTGGATGCCATGAGATCCGAAATGGAATCCATGCACACCAATAAAGTATGGACTTTGGAGGTTGTGAAAGTCTACCTTAACACCACCATGAGGTTCTAGAAGCATCAAGCATGCCAAATTTTAATTTTTATTAGGTGCTAAGTTAGACTAACAAGATCTTTACTAGAGTATTAAGGGTTTGCCTTTGTGATGTGATTAACTCAAGAGAAGAAAAGAGGATACAACTTTTTTAGTTCGAGTCCTTCTCTTCTATAGATCCGGGTTGAAGTCCACGTGACTCTACTAGGCTCCTCTTCGAGTTGAACAAACCTCTTTCGTGATCTTCGCGCCAAAGACGATCCACCCGAAGTTCCTCTAGCCCAAGCTAACTCTACACTAAACTCCTATAGTGCAGGAAACACACCATACCAAATTGCTAGTTTATTGCGGGATGGTGAAGTAGGGGATGTTAAAAGCTCACAAGTTTGTGTTCAAGCTTCATGATTCGCATCTCATGTGAGGGTTGAAGCTTGAACCACGGCAATTGAGGAAGAAGAAGAAGCTAGAGAGCAACCATGGGAGCAACTCAAGAAAATGGCTAAGTGTTGAGAATGAGACTAGAATGAATGGCAACTCTTGACCCCCACTCATTCAAGCATGGAATTTTGCAATATAAAATTGCAACCATGCTTGAATAGTGAGTCAAGATGAATAAACTATGAATAAAGCCCATGCTTGCAACCATGCTCTCATTTTCCACCTCTTTTCTATTTATCTCAAAAATAGAAATCATGCCATGCTTCATTATTATATATATATATATAATGAAGAATAATTAGTGAGCTAATGATATTAGTTAAGATATAATTATATCACATATAATATATATCAAATTATTAAATCAACACTTGATTTAATAATCCGGTTATATCACATATGACCGACTAATATCATTCATCTGTATATCACATTATCAAATCAACACTTGATTCTACAATCTGGTTATATCACATATAACCGGACCGATAACAGATAAATTCCATATTACAATACGGTATCACATACTCATATTTAATCAGGCCCACGCACATATCAACATATGTGCCCTACTTCATTTCGCTCGAACCAGGAAACATCTGTGTGGGACTCTAAAGACTTGTCAATACGCCAGCAGTGGGTGATGATCACATCAATCACCTACAAGCCGTCAGCGGTACTAGCTGGACGTAACGGCTACCCGGGTATTGAGCGATATGAAGATCAACAAGCAAGCTCATCTATACTCTCCATGAAACCTATCAGTAACACTACCGTATAGTCCGGTCTCTTCATCTGATATGTCGCATATCATGTCTAGGGGTGGTAAACGTCAGTCCCAAGTAACGTGATAAGTCATGCTGATGTCTGGCCTATAATGGTTCGAGATACTACCGATAACTCTTATCAGTAAATCTCAGCAGCAGCCCTGGCCAGGGACTTCCAGTTATAGTCAATCGAGCATAGCGCAACATCAACCCCCAATACCGGGAGAGACGAAACCCCTCCTATCGCTCATTGCTTCCATGTGACTCGGGACTATACCCAAAATCCACCTGTTTGCACGACTCCTTTGAGCCGTAGTAGGGAGGAAATCAAAGCACAGTGGGAGCCACACAAGACTCTATGACAATCTCGGGTCTACAGACTAACATGTACAAGTGTCACCAGAGGACTACTATCTGACGATAGATATACTACCACATAGGAGTCCTCGGCGAGTCCTGTTCGGTGTACCTATTCTCTAATGAGCACCTGTGTACAATCTTTGATGTCACATACCAATGGTTGTGGGATCAACCATCGCCCTCTAAGGGACAAGAAACGTACACACTAGTCTACACTGGAATATCGATGCCCTGGTCTCGATATTCCCACGACTAGGAACTGATTAAAGGATGTACTTATGGACCATCCTGGCCCCACTAGTATGATCTCATCATAATCCTGGCAGTCAAGTACATATCCTAAGGGCTTTATCAATATATGAGAGCAAGACAGTAAAGAATACAAGTCAACATGTTAAATAAAGAGTAACCAAATAGCATATTATCATGTCGAGCAAGAAAGTCATACACACACACACGTGTGTGTGTGTGTGTCCAAGCATCCACTATAATATACATCAGATGTACAATAATGGCCTCTAGGGCATACATATAACTAACAATCTCCCACTTGCATTAAGGCCATGTGTTGTAGTTTCTCATACCCAACATCCCAAAAGTCTCTCAAATTGTATCTGAGGGAGGGTCTTTATGAGTGGATCCGTTTCGTTGTCCTTCGTGTCAACTCTCCTGATCTCGATCTCCTGACGATCAACCATCTCCCTGATTAGGTGATACCGCCTCAGAATATGTCTGGATCTCTGATGGGACCTGGGTTCCTTGGCCAAAGCCACAGCTTTATTGTTATCACAATACATAGTTATTAGATGCTCAATGGATGGAACCACGCCAAGCTCAGCAATGAACTTCTTCATCCAGACAGCTTCTTTGGCAGCGTCGTTGGCAGCAATTTATTCAGCTCCTATCGTCAAGTCTGCTACAGTGTCTTGCTTGGAACACTTCCAACACACCGCCCCTCCATTGAGGGTAGACACAAAACCCGAGACCGACTTACTGTCGTCCTTATCACTCTGGAAGCTCGAATCGGTAAAGGACTCCACCTGGAGTTCACCGTTACCATACACCAAGAACATTTCTTTAGTCCTTCTCAAGTACTTAAGAATGTTCTTCACATTTGTCCAGTGGTTTTTCCCAGGATCTGATTGATACCTGCTCACTACACCTAGTGAGTAAGCTACATCCGGTCTGGTGCATAACATCACATACATGATAGAGCCTACTGCCGAAGCATAGGGTATCCCTTACATGTGAGCCCTCTCCAGATCAGTCTTGGGAGACATCTCTTTGGAGAGAGTGATTCGTGAACAAACGGATACATTACCACGCTTGGAATCTTCCATACTAAACCTCTTTAGTATGGTGTCAATGTAGCTGGATTGGGACAATCCCAAAATTTGTTTAGATCTATCTCTATAGATCTTTATCCCCAGAATGTAGGAGGCATCACCAAGATCTTTCATGGAGAACTTGAGTGATAAGAAGAGCTTGACCGAGTGTAGCATAGGAACATCATTTCCTATCAAGAGTATGTCATTCACGTACAATACGAGGAAGACCACCTTACTCTCTACAGCCTTCTTTTATATACAAGGTTCATCTATATTTTTTATGAAGTCAAACTCTTTGATAGCTTCATCAAAATAGATGTTCCAACTCCGCGACGCCTACTTTAATCCATAGATGGATTTAAGCAGCTTGCACACCTTTCCGCTGCTCCTACTGTCTACGAAGACCTCTGGTTGTTTCATGTACACGCTCTCTTCTAGATCACCATTTAGAAAAGCGGTCTTGACATCCATCTGCCAGATTTCGTAGTCATGGTATGCAGCAATGGCAAGTAGGATCCTGATGGACTTAAGCATAGCGACGGGAGAAAAGGTTTCATCATAGTCGACGCCAGGTCATTGACGAAAACCTTTTGCTACAAGTCTAGCTTTGAAAGTCTCAACTTTTCCATCTACAACTATCTTCTTTTTGAAGATCCACTTTCTCCCAATGGGTTTTACCCCTTCAGGAGCAACTTCCAAAGTCCATACTTGGTTGGTGTACATGGATTCCATCTCGGATCTCATAGCATCCAGCCAATTCACAGAGTCTCCACTTGTGATGGCCTGCTCGAAACTAGTTGGGTCATCATCTTCCATGATGAAATCCTAGCTCCCACCGTCTATGAGAAAACCGCAGTATCTCTCAGGTGGATGAGGTAACCTAGTAGATCTGTGGAGTGACTGGGGTTCGTTGGGTAATATTGTATCCTCTGGTTCCACCAAATCATCAGTTCTAGTTTGTGCAGCTGGAACTTCTTCCGGTTCTACCTTATAGCCACTAATTTCTTTTACAAGGAATTCCTTTTGTAAGTGCACGGCGGCGCCCCGGCCGTCAATTCCGACGCTGGAATGCGGAAACGAAAGTTTTCTTGAACTTAGAACCGGAACCACCGCACACTAAAAACCCGGATCGGGCCATTAACCTAACTCTAGCAAACTAGAATAAGAGTAGAGAAGCTATACCAAGCGATCCGTGTCCTTCGGTCTTCGCCTCCACTCCGATCTCCTCGCGGAATCTCCGGTTGTCGCCTCCTCGTCGAAAATGTGCACCACATCGCCGGGTTCTTTTACGGGCTCCCACCTCTGGACCGAGGCAACTCGGGCGCGAAGTTGGCTAGCCGACACGTCCAAGGTATACTGTAAGCAAGTGTAGAGAAGTATGTCTCATGGGGGTTTGAAGTTGCCTTTGGATGGAGGGAAAATAATGAACAATGGAGATGAACTTTGGTGTATCAAAGAATGAGATGATAATTTCCCCACTCAAAAAAAATGAATCTCCCCCTCCCATTTGTGTAGCCGGCCCCTCATGAAGAATGGTGGAGAAATCAAAAGCATAATCTAAGAAAAGAGAAGGAATGAATATCTCATGAAAATGGTCACACCAATTTCTAATCTAATCCAATCACAAACCATCACCATAAATGCAAGACAAGTGATGCAAAAGGAATCTCATTATGCTTTAACCATCATGATGCCACCAATTTACAAATGACCCCTCCACAAAAGATAATTTGCATACTTGCAAATAACCCCCTCCATCGAATAAGTCCGGCCGCGAAGGAACAAGGGAAAACTGGCCGGAACGGAATGCAAACTGGCAACTTCAGAAAACTGATCCTGTAATAAATTACAGGAAAACCCCGCGACTGTATATACATACCCGCATTTGTATTCCGACTGAATACAAATGCAAAGAGACAAAACCTACACTGTACAATACTAGGATCCGGCTTAAACCAAAGCCCGCTAGTAAAATTCGTCCGATCACGATTCGTGCAATACCGCACGTATCTGATCGAACCCTGCCATATCTCCATACGGCCTCTACAGCGTTTCGCCCGAAACTTGAGAAACTGGTCTGTGGGGGACTCTAAAGACTCGTCAATACTTTGGTTGTGGATTTAACTACTAGCACGTCAGAGGTATTAGCCTATACGTAACGGGCTACCAGGTATTGACCAAAAGGGACGTCGATGAGCGAACTCATCCTGACACCCTACTGAGCATGTCAGTGACAATATCCGTACAGTCCGGTCCGTTCGTCTATGAGCATCGCATGGCGGGCCTAAGGGGTTGGTAAAAGTCAGACCCCTAAAAGCGGTACAAGTCGTGTCGGAGAGTAGCCCAGAACACCCTGAGATAAAATCTCCTTCCTTGGCCAAGGACTTTCATGTACTGGCTCTCCTAGACACAGCGTGACCTCACCCCCAATACCGGGAGAGACGAACCCCTGCAGATCCGCTCACTGCCTCCATGTGGCTCGGGACTGTACCCAACTAAAACCTGTTTGCACGTATCCTTTGAGCATGGTAGGGTAGTAATCAAAGCACAGTGGGAACTCATACGAGACAAATGACGATCTCAGGTCGATGAACTAACATGTACACATGTCACCAGGGAACTGCTATCTGACGTCTGGTATAATCCCAACTAGCATGTTCCCGGCGAGTCCTGTCCGGTGTACTCATAACCCAATGAGCACCTGTATACATCTTAGGTGAACCAACTGACACCAGTGGCCTGTGAGACCGGCCACCGCCCCTCGTCGGGGTCTCGACTGTATACACTAGTCTACTCTGGAGTATCGATGCCCTGTCTCGAAACTCCCACGACTAGGGACCTTATAAGGATGTGCTTATAGACCCCAGCTCCCACGTATATGATCGCCCTCATACTGCTGGTAGTCAAGAAAGAATCCTAGGGGCTCTATCAATGCGCAATAGTGACTCGTAAGGTCACCTAAAGCAGTACACGATGATAAAGATAAACCAGATAGCATACTATCATCTTGAGTAAGACTGTCATACCGGTATAGGTCCTCCCTCAATCATTGCAATCTCGTGCCTATGATCCAATAATTGACTCTGAGGGCACTATCTCCAACAATCTCCCATTTGCACTCAAGGCTAATTATTGCGATGTCGCATACTCACAGCCCGTGTGATACCGAACACCCAACTCCTCTACTAGTCAGTCTCACAAAGCTCGTTTACGAAACTATTGCGTTCGAGGAATAGCCTCAGTGAGTGGATCGCTGTGATGTTTCTATCTATGTCTCTCTTTATCTCAAGTTCGCGGAGAAACCCATCTTCCGAAATGAGCAATACCTGTCTTAGAATGTGTTTGGATGTCTGATGGGACCTAGTTCATAAGTGAACTCCAAATCCAAACTTCTTAGACTGTATCGTCAACTGAACTTAATCAGTATCCTGCACCATGCCTCCCTCAGTATCCGCCTGGACCACCTGTCCAAAATACTGCCCCTTGTCAGAGGGAAAACTATAACTCTGACAGCCACTCTGTCACCCAGGTCACCTTGGAAGCCTGGAATGATAACTGTCTCCCAAAGGAGGCTGCCGTTATCAATTCCCCAGAACATCAACTTATGTTCTAAAACTGCTTCCTATTGTTTCTCCAGGATTGGATTAATATCAACTTACTGCATCTCGTGCAAAAACAACGTCTGGTGTGGTACTTGACATCTCATGATTGACTCAATTGCCTAAGCAAGTGATCTGCCAATCATGGACATCCCTCTCCTCTTTAGTCTGTAGGACACCTTTAGAGAGGGTGACTCCATCACCTGTAGGTACACTACCATGCCAGGAGTCGTCCATTCTAAATACCTTCAGAATGTTGTCTAAGTACTCAGATTGGGAAAATACCCAAATCTAGATCTAAAACCAAAGATCCAGTAACCAGAATGTCTGATATAATATCCAAGACCTATGTGGAGAAACTACTGTGTGACAACCAAAGTATAACCGACCGTAGTATAGGAATTTCACTTCCTACTCTGTGTATGTCATCCAAATACCAGGACATCACACCCTACTACCTTCTTAACAGATCCATCCCCTATTCTGATGAAGTCAAACATATGACTGTCACATCAGAAATAGATGATCTATCTCCGTTATATCTGCTTTAGTCTATGAATAGACATAAGCCACCTGTCCACCAATGCTTCCGCTGCTCCCACTGACTACGACAACCCTCTGGCAGAGTCATATAGACGTACACTTCTAAAACCAGTTTAGAACGACGCTATACTCATCCTCCTGCCGGGTCTCACAGTCTGGAACAACAGCAATGACACGTCTGGGTAAACAAGAACCTCCCTGCCACCGTCCTTGAGCATACCGAAGTACCTCTCGGGTGCCTGAGGTTACCCACTATATCTGCGGAGTGGCCAATGGAATGTCAAACCAGATTGAATCTTTAGGTTCTTATCAAGTCTTCAGTAATCGTTTGCGGTTCTGGAATCACTTCTAGTTCTACAATACTCCCACTACTGTTTTCTGAAAAAATCCATTTTTATTAAAACTGTGGCGAGTCAAGAACAATATCACTCTTGATCTTCTAGATGGTAGAAAATCAACCCTCGTCATAGCCCGGGTCAACCTATAAACAGCCATTACAGAAACGTGCCTTGAGTTATCCGGAGTCTGGTTTTAAGCATAAGCCGGACAACTCCCCGTATCTTAACAATGTCAAGATATGAACTGTTCTATATCCAATATAGAAACAAAGGTACTGATTTAATTGAACCAAATTCAAATCATGCAGCTTTCTCCAGTGCATATCAAGTAAATGGAGAGAGGCCGATCAGCGTTACTCAGCTTAGGAGTACTTCCAATTATGAGTAACCTGAAAGAGATGCAAGTTCTCTTAATCATTACTATTAACTGAATACCACACACAAGTATCTACATCTTCCATCACTTTGAAGAATCCCGATACTTGCAATACCTGGTTCTCTACTTTACTCTTATACCTATAACTTCTCAAAACTTGGACCCTGTGTTTCTACGAAACACTTGTCTAAAAACTAGAGAAGTCATAAGTAAACCGAATATAATACGAGGACCAGCCCCTCTGTCCTAATGGACACTGGACAACATACAATACTCTGTATAAGTCCCTTGAGTCTAATAACTCATTCCCTGTATGTCGTTGGTTGAAAACTGTACTTATGGTTAAGAATAATTACACGGCTGTTTAATGCTCCTTACCTAACCATCTACTGATATAGGTAAATGTCATAGACATAATTTCAAAAAGGTATATCTCACTCTATAAAAATAGACGTACAAATATATCAATTTGAAATTGGTGCATAACAACGGATATTCAAAACCAAATATTTGCCGACCGGCAAACAGCCCAGGCGATTTCCTCAAATATCACTAATTACAACGAATTCCGATATAATGAGGATGATCGCCTAATTACCAATAACTTACTCCCACTCATCATCTGTAAAACCATACAGATGTGAGAATCAAACCTGGTAAATACATACCCTGGAGCAAGTGTCTAATTAGGAAATCAGTTTTCTTTTAACAGTACACAGGGAAACTGAAACATTGAAATGTTTCGATGGGGTATCCGGGTATTCGTAGTAATGCCTCTTCCATTATCCAGATTCACAACTGTAACCGTATATTTCTTTGCCATCTCTCCAAATCCCTTTATATGTCTTTAGTCATTACCTACTATACACCCTCTTAGGCTAAATGGTTTTCTTCCTTCCATACCGTTCGGCACCAGCCTATGGTTTGGAAGAAGACTATCCAATAAGCATAATGGGTGTACTGTCCTAATCCTTGGAGCACTCGCAATGCGAGAGAAGGTGAAGATAAAAGACAACCGAATAAACCTTATTCCTATTTCTCATGAACCAGAATCTATCCCCGAACTGGAACAAGTTCCCTTTGAGTTCGTATATAACCATAGGATGGAGTATCCAAATAAACTGTGGATCTTCGTAGTGATTCGGTATGTCCTGGAGAAATACAAAGGTGAATTGGGAGTGGTAATGAAATACTAGGTTTGGTCGTGAATAGCAGTCGCATTTTACTTTGCCCTCTTACTAATCCCTTGATATGTCTTTACTTAATACCTTTTGTACACCTTAGTTAGGCTAATTGGTTTTCTTCATTCCCTACCATTCGGCACCAGCCTAAGGCTTGGAAGAAGACTATCCAATTTGCGTAATAGGTGTACTATCTCCTAAACCAAGGAGTACTCACAACCTGAGAGAAGGTAAAAGGAAAAGGCAACTGAATAGTCCTATTCGTTTTCTCCAGAACCGAAAACCATCCTCGAATAAATTCCTTCGAGTTCTTATATAACCATACGATGGTTTTGTCCAATGGAAGTGGACGTTCGTAGTAATACGGGGTGTCCTGGAGAAAAGGGTAAAAGTAGGAGTGGCAATGAGGTTTGCAACTCTGACAATCCAAAATCCAGTCTTATAAGAAGGTTCGGTTAATTTTGGTCACTGAGTCATAGTCTAGGGTCGGGTCATGGTCGCTGCCAAAGAGAGAGAGAAAAGAAACACTCAGCGTGCACTCTAACCTAGATCAGAATGGTTATCACTTTATCTAATCAGGAAACCTCCCACTGTAACGTCAAATTCTTCCCCAAACCTGAAAGAAGAATTAGTCGGGATCACCCGAGGAGTAAACCAACTCATCAGTGGGAATCGAGATCCAACTATCATCGCATGATAACGTGACGGAATCCGCTCACGTTATCACACTCCAGAAGGTATGCGCATATCTGGCAAGTTTCGGTTTCTTTAGAAACTCCCGATGTGGATTTTTGCCCCATGCTCTTATGACCTTGACTTTGGCCAACAAATCATAAGTCACATGTTAAGTTCTACCTGTAATTCGAAGTACAACACCCCACAACTTGCGGGGAGGCGGAAATATGAAAAACGATCTTGTTGTTTGCTTAAACATCGACTAACCGCATGAATCGAAGCTAAACGATAACTAACAACTAACATAGGAGTTCTAAACTACTATGTGAAGTGATTATACCTGTAGAACCGTGTCCTTCGTCTTTACGAACTCCACCTCCTCCTCGACCTTCTCCAAGTAGTAGACGATCCACCACGAGAGCTTTACTCCAAGCTTTGCCTCTAAACTTGAGGCAACTAGGTTTCTTTAAGTGCTAATCAAAGTACCTAGATGATATAGAGTGAGGGTTATGGATTAAGTAGTCTAACTAATCCTTGTACTCAACACATGAGAGGGGAGGATTAGGGTTTGAAGAGAGGAAGCTTGAGGAGAGAGAAGGTGAGAATGATCATTAATTTGAGAAAATGAGTTATCATAATATATATGAAGCATTAAGATTTATCAATAAAAGAAAATCAAATGATGAATAATCATGCTTCATAAATATCTAATGGTGATTCATTACCATGAGTCATTAAGCATTTATGATGCATTAATGACATGGATGAATCACTCATATGACTCACTAATCTCATTCAATGTATATGCCACCTTAACCTCCTTAGTCACCATCTTCTAGAAGCTTCTCGCGCAATTACGAGAACGCCCCTCCTATCCTTGAAAACACGGAAAAACTTTAAACTGTATAAATCCAATAACCGGATACTAGTAACTGGCTTAAACCAAAGCCGACTAGTAAAAACTGTCCGAAAGTCGTACGTGCGTAAACACACGTATGCGTCCGAACCCTTGTCGTAAAACCATACGACCTCTATATCGTTTCGCCTGAAGTAGGGAAACTCTCTGTGTGGGACTCTAGAGACTCGACTACTACGCTGGCAGTGGGTTTAACCACAGACCGCAAGAGTCACTAGCTGTACGTAACGGTCCCCAGGTAGATGTCGATAAGAAGGCCGATGAGGAAACCCATCCGAACTCCTACTGAGCCTGCTGTGACAATCTCCATACAGTCCGGTCCGTTCGTCTAAGACTATCGCATATCGGGCCTAGGGGGCGGCAAGCGTCAGTCCCCTAATAGCGGTATAAGTCGTGTCGGAGCGAAGCCCATTACACCCTGAGAAATTACAGGAACCTACCAGTAAATCTCGCTTGCCCTGGCCAGGGACTTTGCGTAATGGCTCTCTGACACAGCGCGATATCAACCCCCAATACCGGGAGAGACGAATCCTGTCTAACCGCCACTGCCTCCAAGTGCTCGGGACTGCACCCAACTGCTACCTGTTTGCACGACTCTTTTTAGCCGTGGTAGGGTAGCAATCTAAGAACAGTGGGACACACTCGAGGCGAAGTAGCAGTGTCAAGTCTGCGGACTGTGCTGTACTCATGTCACTTGGGAACTGTTCACTGACGACTGGTATAAAACCAACCGACAGTTCCCTGTGAGTCCTGTCCGGTGTACCCGTAACCTAACGAGCACCTGCATACTATCTCCAGTACGACGTACTGACGGCTGTGGGACAGACCATCTCCCCAACTGGGATGAGAAGCGTACACACTTGTCTACTCCGGAGTATCGATGCCCTGTCTCGATAATCCAACGACTAGGGACCTGAATAAGGATGTGCTTGTAGACTACCCAGCCCCCACTAGTGTGACTGCCATCACAACGCTGGTAGTCAAGCAAGATCCTAAGAGCTCTATCAATACGTATACTCACATATTAAGATAGAATAACCAAGTAGCATACTACCATGTTTAGCTAGACTGTTATATACATGTGAATATCCCAAGCTTCCATTAAGTAATATACAAACTAGTATGATACAGTAATGGCCTTCTAGGGCATAAACACTAACAATCTCCCACTTGCACTAGGGCCATGTACTGGCGTATCGAAGACCGTTGATCTCGAGTAGCCTCTCGAACTGAATCTGAGGTAGGGCCTTAGTGAATGGATCAGCAATGTTATCCTCTGTATTTACTCTCTTTACCTTGATCTCCCGGCGATCTACGATCTCCCTGATCAGGTGATACCGCCTTAAGATGTGTCTGGACTTCTGATGGGACCTGGGTTCCTTCGCTAAAGCTACAGCGCCGTTCTTGTCGCAATACAGAGGTATTGGACCAACACTGGTAGGAACCACCTCAAGTTCTGTGAGGAACTTCTTCATCCAGACAGCTTCTTTTGCGGCATCGCAAGCAGCTATGTACTCCGCTTCCATCGTCGAGTCAGCAACGGTGTCCTGCTTGGAACTCTTCCAACAGACCGCCCCTCCATTGAGGGTAAAGACATAACCCGACATGGACTTGGAGTCATCCTTGTCACTCTGGAAGCTGGAATCAACATAGGCCTCCATCCTGAGGTCTTTTCCGCCGTAAACCAAGAACATCTCCTTAGTCCTCCTCAGGTACTTGAGAATGTTCTTTACTGCTATCCAGTGATTCTCCCCTGGGTTTGCCTGATACCGGCTTACAACGCTCAACGCATATGCTACATCTGGTCTGGTACATAACATCACATACATTATAGAGCCTACCGCAGAAGCGTAGGGTATAATCGACATGCGTTCCCTTTCCAAATCAGTCTTGGGAGACATCTCTTTGGAGAGGGTGATTCCGTGACAAGCCGGTAGGTTACCGCGCTTAGAATCTTCCATACTGAATCTTTTCAATATGGAGTCAATGTACCTGGACTGTGAAAGTCCCAACATCCTCTTTGATCTATCACGATAGATCTGGATCCCCAGAATGTAGGTGGCATCACCCAGGTCCTTCATGGAGAATTTCTGTGACAAGAATCTTTTGAATTAGCATAGGAATATCATTTCCTATTAGGAGAATGTCATCCACGTACAAGACGAGGAATACAACAACTCTCCCTACAATCTTACTGTATATGCATGGTTCATCTGGATTTTTGATAAAGTCGAATTCTTTGACAGTATCATCAAAACAGATGTTCCAACTCCGTGATGCCTGCTTTAGTCCATAAATGGACTTAAACAGCTTGCATACTTTACCGCTGCTCCCACTCAGAATGAATCCCTCTGGCTGATCCATATAGACGCTCTCTTCTAAATTTCCATTTAGAAAAGCCGTCTTTACGTCCATCTGCCAGATCTCATAATCGTGGAAGGCAGCAATAGCAAGAAGGACCCGAATGGATTTCAGCATAGCCACTGGAGAAAAGGTTTCGTCATAGTCCAAACCAGGTCTTTGACGGAAACTCTTTGCAACAAGTCTAGCCTTATAGGTTTCAACCTGTCCATCTACACCAATCTTCTTTCTGAAGATCCACTTGCATCCTACGGGTTTTACCCCATCTGGAGCAGTGTCCAAAGTCCACACTTTGTTAGTGTACATGGACTCCATTTCAGTCCGCATTGCATCCAGCCATTTTACCGAGTCGCCGCTCTGAATGACTTGCTGGAAGCTAGTAGGGTCATCATTATCAATGACGCAATCTTCTCTATCCCCGTCCATGAGAAAACCGTAGTATCTCTCGGGCGGATGAGACTGCCTACTACTTCTGTGGATAGGCGCTGGTATGTCCCTTTCTTCTGAAACTTCTTGTTCTACCAAACTTTCAGTAACAGCTTGTGGTTCTGGAATTTCTTCCAGTTCTACTGCGCTCCTACTCTTCTGATTTTCTAAAAATTCAGCTTCTAAGAAGTGGGCATGACGAGAAACAAAAACCTTTTGTTCCTCTGCGTAATAGAAACAATATCCCTTAGAGTTCTCTGGATATCCTACAAACTTACACTGTCCTGAGCGTGCCTCGAGCTTGTCCGGATGCTGCTTTTTTACAAAAGCTGGACATCCCCATGTCTTCAGGTACTGAAGATAGGATTTCTTCCCACTCCACATCTGATATGGTATGGTAGACACAGTATTGGTTGGAACCTTGTTCAAAAGATATGCCGCTGATTCTAGCGCATAACCCCAGAATGATCGCGGTAACTCAGCCTTACTCATCATGGAACGAACCATATCCAATAGGGTTCGATTCCTCCTTTCCGATACACCGTTGTGTTGTGGTGTGTATGGAGGAGTAAGCTGAGAGAGAATTCCTTTCTCTTTTAAGTAACCCAGGAACTCGGCACTTAAGTTTTCACCACCTCGATCAGATCTCAGTGTCTTAATACTTTTGCCTGTTTGGTTTTCCACTTCTTTCTTGTATTCCTGGAATTTCTCAAAGGCCTCGGATTTATGCTTCATTAAGAAGATATGTCCATACCTAGAGAAATCATCCGTAAAAGTAATGAAGTAGGAATAACCTCCTCGCGCATGTGTAGACATTGGAACGCATACATCACTGTGTACGAGTCCCAAGAGCTCTCTCGCTCTTACTCCGTGTCCAGTAAACGGAGTCTTTGTTATCTTTCCCATGAGACAAGATTCACAAGTGGCATAAGATTGATATTCAAACGGATTCAAATATCCTTCTCTATGTAACTTCGTTAATCGTGTTTCATTGATGTGACCTAGTCTACAATGCCATAAGAAAGCCTGATTTATTTCTGGAGACTTTCTTTTAAGTGTGTTCTGGACATTGAAAACTTGAGCTTGACTCAATACGTATATACCGTCATCTAATGTACCGGACCCAATCAGAACTTGATTTAGGTGGATGTGAAATGCATCTCTTACGAATGCAAAGTCATATCCCTCTCTCGAAAGTGAGGCACTGATATGATATTACAAGTCAAACTAGGTACATACAGACAGTTACGTAGAATCAATATCTGCCCACTTGTCAAACCTAGGCGATATTCTCCCACGGATTCAGCGTCCACGCTCATTCCGTTTGCAACTCTGAGAGACATATCACCTATCCTTATAACTCTACGGTTTCTCAAAGCATGTAACGGATTACAGATATGAGATCCTGCTCCGGTATCTAGTACCCAGGAAGTAGAGTTAATTGACAAACAGTTCTCAATTACAAACACACTAGAGGCTGAAGCCAAAACATGCTTCGTATTCTGGCTACTGGCTTCCAAAGCCCTGCAATCCCTCTGCCCAATGTCCGTTCCCATAACAATAGGAACATCCCTCCTTTCCAACACCAAGTCCCGAAACTTTTGCTCTTCCCTTTCCTCCTACTTTACTGACACTGTATATCGGCTTTGTAGAGGTCTTCTTCTTTTCATCCTTTGCTTTCGTCCTGGATGTAGAAGAAGAAGGTCCCCCATTAAGCAGAGCTTGTATCTCCCTGGTTTCTTTCAGGGTGTAAGTAGAGGGTAGGGACTGTGGAAATAAGTCAGTATATGACCTGTTTCCCAACGTGGTCTCCAGGTCCTTGAGCTCATCAAAATAGCTAGTCATTGTAAGGACGTCGTCCCTTACAGATGACCCGTCAGCCGACCTCGCTTGAATTAATTCGTTCGAGGCCTCATATCTTGCGATATGAGATTACTCTCCATATAAATCTTTGTTATGGAGAAAGATGGAAACAGAGTCCATCTTCTCGTAATGCTTCTGGTTTATACCATTAACTGAAGCCAACACGAGGCACTTGGCTTTCGCTTTATCCTTTTCCTTTGTCTGACGGATATCCATATCCGCGACGGTGGAAACTAGACCTGGGACGGTGGGATCTTAAGTAGTAATAGGGTGGTCCAGCTTGTCATAGTCAATGGTCATCTGGACAGACCTTTGCCAGTCATAAATGTTAGATTCAGTCAACTTGTTATCTAGATGTAACCTAGTCATGGTCACAAGGTCGCTGCAATGAGAGAGAGAGAAGAAAACACTTTAACATGATGCTCTTGCAAGTTTAGATTGGTTTTTAATTTATCTAAACTGGATGGCTCCCACTGTTTCTCGAATCCTTCCTCAAACCATAAAAGAAGAATTAGCCAGGACTATTCTCACTGTACAATACTTGCTTAACCGTTCAGCCAGGCTAGTGTCGGTACTTCGAGGGAGGTTTTCCAACACTTTCGCGAAGTTCCTTAATTAAATAACCTCTTTTCTCTGGGGGCGTAGCCCCGCTGACACCTTTCTCGACACCTACTTGGTTTATAGCATTGATCGTTAAGTGACGAATCTCCTGATAAGTAGCATATACTCACAGTAGGATCGGGATCCAAATATCATCGTATGATAATGTTGAAGGAATCCTACCAACATTCATCAAACTCCAAATGGTATGCAACACTAGCAAGTTTCAGTTTCATTAGAAACTCCCGATATGGATTTTTTCCCCATGTTCTTATGACCTTGACGAAGGCCAACAAATTATAAGTCACATGTCAAGTTTTGCCCATCATTATCTTATTAATTTGAACCCACCCGTACGTACCCTTGACGAAGGCCAACAAGGTAATACGACTGTCCCAAACCAACACATCTATCTATGCAACAAATGAATACCCCAGCAGCTACCAAACACTATGCCTTGACGAAGGCCAACAAACATAGCTTGAATACTACTGACCATCCATAAGAAATGACGGAGGGCTACGACTGGTTTTGGCGAAACCGTGAACGTAGTGAACTTGATATAATCGAAGGAACCTGATAGCTTTTTTAAAAGGAGTGGTTAAAGCTCCGCAATTTAAAAATTCTGCTCTTTTAAAATAACCGAGTGGTTTCTTTTAAATTGTTCCAACGATTCAACTTTTGGTTTATTTTCTTTGCATTATAAATAATGCGTCACATCATTAACCTATCATTGCAGAAAACAACGAAAATACAACGTCCTCTTATGTCATCCGCATTCGCCACGGGGTCCCGTCATCACCCGTTAGGTTACTTAACTAACGACAGAGCGGGGGCTGGGCTACCGCGGGTGTAAAACATAAGTGACGTCTAAATAGCTATCATATATAGATATTGTACATTCGTCAGATGCAATAATAGGCATTCCAGATCTCATATGAACCATTTTGGATTTGCAAGCAATTCGTGTTTGTTTAGAGCCTGCAACAAAAGACGGATTACACAGTTGTGATGAATAGCCATTACCCCACCCTAGACCCCTACGGGTACGGCAAACTACCCTCCTAATACCCGAAGTGAAGCGGTCTCCCTCAACAAAGTGAGTAGGCCACTAAACACTTCAAAGTATCCGGTAGTTTGTGCACCCCATCTTGGGTCTATCCTAGGAGCAAAAACAGTAAAATGAAATAATACAACGGTGGCTACAACCGCAACCTGGATGTGCCCCGCAAAATAATATTACAACATATTATAATTACATCGAATGAATTAAAATAATAACCCATAACAAACCCCGGCTAAACATCATAATAGTCCAATACAGTTCACATCCACAAACAGTAAAAACCATTACAGTAATGTGCAACCCCCTGCCAACCGACATACTAGCTGTTAGGGTAGGTTTACGAACACATTATACAAACACAGATATAATCAAATTAGCAAACATCGCAAAATTTCGATCGAGCAAAACACTATAGATTCTACTCCAATACTTCTCTGTGCACCTGAGACTTGAGCAGAAAACTAAACATCTAGAAATATCACTGTTAACACCAGAAAGTCACTGAAGAAATTTGGGCCGACTCGGCCCTAACTCGGCCGCGGATCGCATGGATCCGCCGCGGTTCCGCGGAAAGTTAGCCGAGTTACGCGACCAAATTTCTTGAGTACCCCTATAATTTCCTGCTTGTTATTCTGCAGGTCCCTGAAAAATTTTTAGGGCCTGTTTAAATTTCGACAGAAACTGTGTAAAACGATGATCTTTCCGGTTCCTTTTTGCGTTCGAAATACTTACGACTTTGCTAATGAGTTAATTATTGTTTAGCGAGGCTCTGATACTACTGTAAGTCGATGTACAACACCCCACGACTTGCGGGGAGGCGGAAATATGAAAAACGATCTTGTTGTTTGCTTAAACATCCACTAACCGCATGAATCGAAGCTAAACGATAACTAACAACTAACATAGGAGTTCTAAACTACTATGTGAAGTGATTATACCTGTAGAACCGTGTCCTTCGTCTTTACGAACTCCACCTCCTCCTCGACCTTCTCCAAGTAGTAGACGATCCACCACGAGAGCTTTACTCCAAGCTTTGCCTCTAAACTTGAGGCAACTAGGTTTCTTTAAGTGCTAATCAAAGTACCTAGATGATATAGAGTGAGGGTTATGGATTAAGTAGTCTAACTAATCCTTGTACTCAACACATGAGAGGGGAGGATTAGGGTTTGAAGAGAGGAAGCTTGAGGAGAGAGAAGGTGAGAATGATCATTAATTTGAGAAAATGAGTTATCATAATATATATGAAGCATTAAGATTTATCAATAAAAGAAAATCAAATGATGAATAATCATGCTTCATAAATATCTAATGGTGATTCATTACCATGAGTCATTAAGCCTTTATGATGCATTAATGACATGGATGAATCACTCATATGACTCACTAATCTCATTCAATGTATATGCCACCTTAACCTCCTTAGTCACCATCTTCTAGAAGCTTCTCGCGCAATTACGAGAACGCCCCTCCTATCCGTGAAAACACGGAAAAACTTTAGACCGTATAAATCCAATAACCGGATACTAGTAACTGGCTTAAACCAAAGCCGACTTGTAAAAACTGTCCGAAAGACGTACGTGCGTAAACACACGTATGCGTCTGAACCCTTGTCGTAAAACCATACGACCTCTATATCGTTTCGCCTGAAGTAGGGAAACTCTCTGTGTGGGACTCTAGAGACTCGACTACTACGCTGGCAGTGGGTTTAACCACAGACCGCAAGAGTCACTAGCTGTACGTAACGGTCCCCAGGTAGATGTCGATAAGAAGGCCGATGAGGAAACCCATCTGAACTCCTACTGAGCCTGCTGTGACAATCTCCATACAGTCCGGTCCGTTCGTCTAAGACTATCGCATATCGGGCCTAGGGGGCGGCAAGCGTCAGTCCCCTAATGGCTGTATAAGTCGTGTCGGAGCGAAGCCCATTACACCCTGAGAAACTACTGGAACCTACCAGTAAATCTCGCTTGCCCTGGCCAGGGACTTTGCGTAATGGCTCTCTGACACAGCGCGATATCAACCCCTAATACCGGGAGAGATGAATCCTGTCTAACCGCCACTGCCTCCAAGTGCTCGGGACTGCACCCAACTGCTACCTGTTTGCACAACTCCTTTTAGCGGTGGTAGGGTAGCAATCTAAGAACAGTGGGACACACTCGAGGCGAAGTAGCAGTGTCAAGTCTGCGGACTATGCTGTACTCATGTCACCTGGGAACTGTTCACTGACGACTGGTATAAAACCAACCAACAGTTCCCTGTGAGTCTTTTGTCCGGTGTACCCGTAACCTAACGAGCACCTGCATACTATCTCCAGTACGACGTACTGACGGCTGTGGTACAGACCATCTCCCCAACTGGGATGAGAAGCGTACACACTAGTCTACTCCGGAGTATCGATGTCCTGTCTCGATAATCCAACGACTAGGGACCTGAATAAGGATGTGCTTGTAGACTACCCAGCCCCCACTAGTGTGACTGCCATCAAAACGCTGGTAGTCAAGCAAGATCCTAAGAGCTCTATCAATACGTATACTCACATATTAAGATAGAATAACCAAGTAGCATACTACCATGTTTAGCAAGACTGTTATATACATGTGAATATCCCAAGCTTCCATTAAGTAATATACAAACTAGTATGATACAGTAATGGCCTTCTAGGGCATAAACACTAACACTACCCGTCATTCTCCAGGTTAATTTGAACCCACCCGTACAAGCCCTTGACTTTGTCCAACAAGGCTATACGACTGCCCCAAACCAACGCATCTATCTATGTTGCATATGAATACCCAATAGCTACCAATCACTGTGCCTTGACTTTGGCCAACAAACACAGCTTGAATACTTATTGACTATCCATATGAAACGACGGAGGGCTACGAATGGTTTCTGGCGAAAACCTTTAAAGTAATGAACTTGATATCGTTGAAGGAATCGGATAGCTTTTAAAAATATAGCGACGAAAACCTTTGCTAAAGAGGTCACTCCCGGTGAAGGGATCTCGGCTCTTTCCCCGTAGAATGAGGTGCAGGATATTCCAACTGAATACCACGATGCAAAGCAAAAGTAATCGGCTATAGTGAAGTTATTGCCCAGACGCAAACTTCTGTCCAAGGGGTCATTCCCGGTGAAGGGATCTCGGCCCTTGCGTCGTCGACTAAGAAGATTGATATTCACAACCGAATACCACTGTGCAAAAAAAAAGAGAACGCCCTTGCAATAACAGATTTTTTTGAAAAATGTTCTAACAACATCAGAATAGGTTTGTTTAACTTGTATTGATCCGAATCAACGCAGTCCCATTAATTGATCACACCAATAAAGAACGAAAATAATGATGTACGTATATGCCATCCGCATTCGTCACTGGGTCCCGTCATCACCCGTTAGGTTACTTAACTAATGACAGAGCGGGGACTGGACTAGCGCGGATGCAAAACATATACAACATCTACTAGTATATATATCAATATATAATATTCGCTCAAGGCATGATAAAATGCAAAATCACAGAAAGTAATCAGCATCACAGAACAATACAGATATCTGGGATCCCCGGGTTTCACAGAGCCGCTACTGAAACCCGACGTTCCCCTGGTCGTGTGGATAGCATGTACAATGAAATGTAGACCCCTACGGGCGCGACAAGTTACCCGCCAAAACCTGAAGTGAGGCAGCCCCCTTCAACAACGTGAATGGACCACCCAGCACTTCACGGAATCCGGTAACTTGTGCACCCCTCCTGGGTCAACCTGTACCCCCTACGAGTGCGGCGAATAGCCCGCCAATTCTAGAGTAAAGCCACCTCCGTCTTAAAGCCATGAGATGCGGGCTCGTTGCCCTCTAGAACCCGGCTATCCGTGCACCCCACCTTGGGGTAAACCTAGTACAGAAAGTAAAATATACAACGGGTACATCGACCTCAACCCGGTCGTGCCCCAAAAGAATAATATACAAACAGGCAGTGACGGCAGTCCACAGGTCGGACCCTCGCTCCGCAATATCAAATGTACATAATAAACCAAACTGTACTACCATTTCATCCAGGCTATCCCCCACGACCAATCCGCAACATCACAGCACAACAAAGAACATCAACGTGAATGTCATGTTCGCAAATCCGTCTAAAAGGGCTATAGCAGATAGACTGGATTTACCAATCGAATGACATTCACGGTCGCAGATATAATGTAAATACTGTGAACTAACATGTTTAAAATTTTCGATCGATCAAATTTACCGGAGTGGGCCCCAAGCACTACTGTAGCACTCAAAAACATCTGGGCCCAAAAAGAATATACCAGAAACCCTATTTCCATGTCCGTAAACCACTGTAGAAATTTGGTAGGGTTTGGCCACAAAACTGCGGCGGTTCCGCGGCCAAAACGTGGTTTTGGCCGCTAAACCGCCGCGCTACAGTAACATCAGCGTACCAAATTTTCACAGAATTTATAAAAAACCCTTCACGTAATTTTCCAATGTACCAAATAATTTTTAGAGCACAGAAAAATTCGACAGAAAGTACGACATGGAAATATGGTTTTTGGAAAATCCGTTCGATCGAACTTGTAAACACGTTAGAGCAAGCTAGACTAGGTTAATGGCGTGGCTCGGATACCAGTGTAAGTGCACGGCGGCGCCCCGGCCGTCAATTCCGACGCCGGAATGCGGAAACGAAACTTTTCTAGAACTTAGAACCGGCACCACCGCGCACTAAAAACCCGGATCGGGCCATTAACCTAACTCTAGCAAACTAGAATAAGAGTAGAGAAGCTATACCAAGCGATCCGTGTCCTTCGGTCTTCGCCTCCACTCCGATCTCCTCGCGGAATCTCCGGTTGTCGCCTCCTCGTCGAAAACGGGCACCACATCGCCGGGTTCTTTTACGGGCTCCCACCTCTGGACAGAGGCAACTCGGGCGCGAAGTTGGCTAGCCGACACGTCCAAGGTTTACTGTAGGCAAGTGTAGAGAAGTATGTCTCATGGGGGTTTGAAGTTGCCTTTGGATGGAGGGAAAATAATGAACAATGGAGATGAACTTTGGTGTATCAAAGAATGAGATGATAATTTCCCCACTCACAAAAAATGAATCTCCCCCTCTCATTTGTGTGGCCGACCCCTCATGAAGAATGGTGGAGAAATCAAAAGCATAATCTAAGAAAAGAGAAGGAATGAATATCTCATGAAAATGTTCACACCAATTTCTAATCTAATCCAATCACAAACCATCACCATAAATGCAAGACAAGTGATGCAAAAGGAATCTCATTATGCTTTAACCATCATGATGCCACCAATTTACAAATGACCCCTCCACAAAAGATAATTTACATACTTGCAAATAACCCCCTCCATCGAATAAGTCCGGCCGCGAAGGAACAAGGGAAAACTGGCCGGAACGGAATGCAAACTGGCAACTTCAGAAAACTGATCCCGTAATAAATTACAGGAAAACCCCGCGACTGTATATACATACCCGCATTTGTATTCCGACCGAATACAAATGCAAAGAGACAAAACCTACACTGTACAATACTAGGATCCGGCTTAAACCAAAGCCGCTAGTAAAATCCGTCTGATCACGATTCGTGCAATACCGCACGTATCTGATCAAACCCTGTCATATCTCCATACGGCCTCCACAGCGTTTCGCCCGAAACTTGAGAAACTGGTCTGTGGGGGACTCTAAAGACTCGTCAATACTTTGGTTGTGGATTTAACCACTAGCACGTCAGAGGTATTAGCCTATACGTAACGGGCTACAAGGTATTGACCAAAAGGGACGTCGATGAGAGAACTCATCCTGACACCCTACTGAGCGTGTCAGTGACAATATCCGTACAGTCCGGTCCGTTTGTCTATGAGCATCGCATGGCGGGCCTAGGGGGTTGGTAAAAGTCAGACCCCCAAAAGCGGTACAAGTCGTGTCGGAGAGTAGCCCAGATAGCATACTATCATCTTGCGTAAGACTGTCATACCGGTAAAGGTCCTCCCTCAATCATTGCAATCACGTGCCTGTGATCCAATAATTGACTCTGAGGGCACTATCTCCAACACCTTTTCCAAAATGGTGTTGTATTGAGAAACAAACACCTTTTTTTCCTCAGAGTGTTAGAAGATATATCCATAAGAATTCTTCGGATATCCTACAAACTTACATAGAACTGACCTTGCTTCGAGCTTGTCTGGATTTTGCCTTTTGACATAGGCCGGACAACCCCATATTTTAACTCATTTAAGATGGTCTCTTTCCACTCCTGTCACGACCCGAAAAGTACGGAGCGTGACTGGCACTTAAATTACGAAACGTCACGAGGCGTACGTAATCTAAGTAAGCCAAACCACAGAAATCAAAACAAAGGAGAGCAGTAGAGTGAAGGAAAGCTAAATAATTGAAAGCGATTTTAATCAATTAAGTCACATCAAGCTTTTTAAAAGCAACATCATTTTCCGAAAATTTCGGCAAAGTCTCCTTTGTAAATACTGGCCCCAAACGGGAATATATGCACAATATGAAACAAGGTATCCCCAAGTGGGAGCTAGCTCTTCGCCAAAGGCGGACTCAAAATCATACGCAATATAAATCATCACTGTGCATAATAAGCATATAAAGGCATAAAGTAATAAAGTATCATGTCGGCTCAAGTGAGCTCGACCTCGAGATACAACATATAAATACACAAATTTCACTGTCTCATCTCTAGGTCACAATATACTAATACATGTGGTAAATACGGTAGATGGAGTACACTAGATACAATAATGATACAAGATGGCAACAAAATGACCCCGCAACCCACCTACGAACGATGTTGCGAGTCAAAGCAAAAGGAGAAAGAAAGAAGGTGCGCCTGCCGCTACTGTGCTGACGGGTCGGACCTGCAAAACACTGTGGCACGACGGGGGTGAGTTGCCAACTCGTGAGTAATAAGTAACATCTAATAAGGCTATCGTAAGCATGTACACAATGATGTCACAACCTACATATACTAATATTATGTGATGTAATAATATGTATGCAACATGAATGCAATAAATAACACGAGATTTGGATATAATTAACATGGGAAATCTGTATTCTTATCTGAGTAGAACATCTGTAATTTATTTTTTGTTCATCAATGAAATCAATATAAATCTATGTCAAGCATCGACACCAAATATAAATATCTCATTTATCCCGGGCTCCGGCAATCCAGACTGGCCCGTAAATCTGATCTCGGGGCTCCGGCAATCCAGACTGGCCCAAATCATCAAAATTCAAGATTACGTCGGTATCCTCTGGATATCCGCCGCGTCACAAATAACCGGTCGGTAGTGCTCCCCTGCCAGGCTCAACGCCATCATCTGCAACCATCTTGCCCCGGGGTACCACACTGGGTCCACCATGCACCCACAAACGGTTCCTCCTCCTCGAATCAGGTGTAGGATACTGCTCAAGCACCGAGAAATCTCATGGTGGACGATAGATGCATCATATCATGAGAAAACTGCAATTTACATTTTTAAAATAGTAATACGTTTTCAAATCCTTGCGGTTTCTCCAAATCCATAAATCTCATAAATATGGAAATCCTTGATAAAATCAGAATACATGAATGTCCATGATATTAACAATATAAAATGCGATGCGGAACTAGAACTATGCATGAACAATGATGCAATGAGATATGTGCAATGACTAGCAATCCTACGTATTCATATTGATGAATTTAATATTTCAAATGCAGGTTTATTAAACAATAAAAAAATGCGATGCGGAACTAGAAAACTATGCATGAACAATGATGCAATAAGATATGTGCAAATGATTAGCAATCCTACTATTCATACTGATGAATTAAATATAACAAATGCAGGTTTATTAAACAATAATTGGCGCAAGCGATAAGAAGCGGATTTAAGCAAGTTATAAAGTGTTCGTGGCATAGCAATTACTAGGGCGTGTGTGTCCCCATGAATAGTGCCCATGCAGCATAGACCAATGGTAATAGCGCGAGTGTCCTATGAGGTGCTAGCACAGTATATATACATATGGTAAATGATGCAATGCAATGGGATGATTAATTAGGAACTACGCATATATTTATAAGTACTAAATGAAATCTCGGGCATTTTGCGCCATCCAAACGATTTCCCCTGTAGATGTGTACATCTACTCACCGGAACGCCTCCGCTAGTTCGATCCAATCACCGCCTTCCTTTTCCGCGCCGCCTCCGATGTCTCCACGACCGATCCTAGCATTACACAAAGCAACACATATAAGGCTAATATCCTGCAAAAACGCGATATCAAGATCATACGAGAAACTAGCGTCGCAAGTTAACGCACGTGCACTCGAAACACCAAAACGTGTGTGCGAACGTCTGAAACCACCCCGACATGCTGTGATACACAGCAGACACCAAACCCAAACTCATAACGTACGTGTCGCGCAAGTCTAAAAGTACTAAAAACAAGGTATATGGTCCCAGATTTTGATTCAAATGGAAACAAGAAAAGTTGCATGTACCAAAGACCTACAAAATGCAGCAGACACCCACAGAAGAACCCCCGACACCCCGGTCCACCTTTTGGCCGCAAATTGTGGCCAGAACCCTTAAATTTGCGGCCACTTAGGGGAGTTGGGGTCTCGTGTCTCGTGTGTGTGGTCCTAGCCCAGTAACTAAGCTCCAGTAATTGCAACTTTTGCCTGAAGCATCCGGTTTAAAAGCAGATCCCAAAACGAACCTAATTCATAACTTACACACTAATTAAGCACTAATTTAATCAATATGGGGTTTTAGTGAAAACTGGTCCAAAGACTTGGATTAAACGACACTAATAACACTTAGTTAAGCTAATCGAGCCTTAAAACCCTAACTTAACCTAATCTCCACTTAAACCACATAATTAGCACAAAAACCCACATAAATACTAATTTAAGCTAAATAAAGTACAAGTTTAGCAAAGAGGTAATTAGGGTAAGCTTAATACCTCAAGTTGGTCTAGTGATGGCTCAAACTTGCTAACCTTGCCTTCAAAGGTAAAGACTTGCCTCAAGAACCAACAAGGAAGTGATTTGAAGTGATAAGCATGAGGTTAAGTGAAGAAATGAGTGATTTTTGATGGAGATGAGGCGTGAAAGAATGAATAAGAAGAAGAAATGAAGGGGAGGGGCTGCTGGAGCTGGGGCTGCTGCTGCTGCAATGAGTGGGGGAGAGAGAGAGAGAGAGAGAGAGAGAGAGAGAGAGAGAGAGAGTGACAAAGTCAAGGCTTCCCATGCCTCTCCAATTTCATTTCTTTTCTATTTTCTTATATGTTTTGTTTTTTTCAAAAGGAAATAGATAATCAAGAGGGAATAAAAATGAAATACATGATACATATTAACCTAGGGTAAATATTGGATTGTGCATGCTAACTAAAAAATTTTCTTAGAAAATAATAGTTAAGGAAATTTGATAAATATGTGAACAATAAATTAAACGATAATTAATAAAACACAGTCATATAAATAATTACATATTATCACAATTAAAAAAAATAGATTTAGTCCAGTCTATGTGGAAATAGCTATTAACGAAGTTTTATGAAAAACACGCATTATCGCTAATTAACGCGAAAATAACCTAAACGAATTTTCGAGGCATTGCAATCTTCCCCCCTTAAAGAAATTCGATCCACGAATTTAAAATTCTTACTATGCGTACCTTTAAAAAGATGAGGGGATTTCTTCCGCATCTCGCTCGCAGCCTCCCAAGTGATCTCCTCACTAGACGGGCTACGCCAAAGAGCCTTCACAGATGGCAAGACCTTTGACCGAAATTTCTCCACCTGCCGATCCAATATAACTATCGGCTGTTTGGTGAACGAAAGATCGCGTCCTGGTTGAATGGTATGGTGCGGAATCAAGTGAGAAGAGCCATGAAGGTATTTGCGAAGTTTCGACACAAGGAATACGGGGTGAATATCCAGAAATCTGGGCGGAAGAGCCAAACGAAAGGCAACGGTACCGACTTGCTCAAGGATCTCAAAAGGACCTACAATTCAGGGACTAAGCTTCCCAAAACTCAACACGCCATTTCATCGGAAAAATCCGTAAGAATACATGATCTCCCACTGCGAACTCAAGTCTGCGACGACGACGGTGGGCATAAGACTTATATCCGCCCTGGGCTGCTCTTATCCTGTCCTGAATCAACTGGATCATCTCCGAAGTCTCTTGACTAGCTGGGGGTCCAAAAATCCTGCTCTCGCAGAGTCAGTCAAATAAACTGGCGATCGACACAATCTATCATACAAGCCTAAAAAGGTTGCCATCTGAATCGTCTCCTGATAACTGTTATTGTAGGAGAATTCTATCAATGGCAAGTGACGATCCCAACTGCCAACGAACTTAAGCATGCACATATGAAGCATATCCTCCAGAGTCTGTATAGTCCGCTCTGACTGACCATCGGCCTACGGACGGAAAGCGGAGCTAAAGATCAAACAGGTACCCAAGGCTTCCTGAAGCTTCTGCCGACGACGGCTAGTGAACTAAATGCCTCTATTGGATACAATGCATGAAGGAACTCTGTGCAAACGCACAACTTATCGAAGAACAACTGAGCATACTGAGCATAACCGGACAACAATCACCCAAATGGAGTCATACCCTTGACTAGACCTGGGTAGACCCACAACAAAATTCATGGAGATCTGCTCCCATTCCCACTCGGGAACGGTTAAAGATTGCAACTCTCTTGCCGGTCTCAAATTGTAAGTCTACGCTAGCGCCCCGGCAGTCTACAGACGCCAAAATGCGGAACAAAACTTTTAAAATGGCGCTATCGTATACTTTAACCCGGATCTGCCATTATTGCTAAACTAACAAACAGTAAAGAGTGTAGAAAGGTTGTACCGAACGATCCGAGTCTTTCGTTCTTCAACCATCATCCCACGCTCCGTTGCGGCTGCTCCGATCTCGTCGAACTACGATATCCTCGTCGAGGTGGCACCACATCACCAATTCTTTAAACGGGCTCCCGCCTCTAACTCGAGGCAACTCGATCATCAAGTTTGCTAAAAGAGACGACCAAGAATGATGTAGAGAATGAGTAGATGACTTTGTCTCACTTCGTCCAAGTCCGTGGACGATCGGTTAATGAAGTTGCCGTGGAAATCGGGTGATGGAATGAAATGAACTGTAAAATTCCATACACCCCGAATACTGTCATATCTTTTCTACAAATGAAATCAACAACCATGAGAGAGAGAGGAGGGGGCCGGCCTCTTATAAAGAGAGGGGGGTGGCCGTAGGAGAGGGGGGTGACCTTAAGCATAAAGCTTATGTGAACACAAAGTAAATATCTTGCATAAAGATCTTAACCAAAACAAGAAAACAATGAAATCAAAGCATGAGTCACTTAGCCTTGTCACAAATTCTAGAACCTTCTAGAACCTTCTAGAAGCACGACTCACTCTCATCCAAGAAAAGATAAATCCGCCTTTAACCAAATGTTAAAAGACGGCTGATAGAAAACTGGAAACTGGCAACTTCCAAAAGTGATCCTGAAACGACTTTCAGGATAACCCCGAAACTGTATAAATATACCCGCATTTGTATTACGACCGAATACAAATGCAACTGAGACAAAGATATTATACCTACTCAGTATAATACTCGGATCCGGCTTAAACCAAAGCCGACCAGTATCATCTGCCCGAAAACTGACACGTGCGTAAACGCACGTGCATTTTCCGAACCCTGCCATAAAACCATACGGCCTCTACAACGTTTCGCCCGAACTTGGGAAACTGTCTGTGGGGGACTCTAATGACTCGTCAGTACCTTGGCAGTGGGTTTAACCACAAACCGTCAGCGGCACTAGCAATGCGTAACGGCTGCCCATGGACTGACCTCAAGGGAGACCGATGAGCACACTCAAGGGAGGCCGATGAGCGAACTCATCCAGAAACCCTACTGAGCCTAACAGTGACAATGTATATACAGTCCGGTCCGTTCGTCAATGAGTATCGCATATCCGCCTAGGTGGCTAGTAACGTCAGACCCCCAAAAGCAGTATAAGTCGTGTCGGAGTGAAGCCCAATAACACCCTGAGATACTACTGGAGTACCTACCAGTAAATCTCCTGCCATGGCCATGGACTTTGTGTAATAGCTCTCCTAGACACAGCACGACCTCGCCCCCAATACCGGGAGAGACGAATCCCCTGCCGATCCGCTCACGTGCCTCCATATGGCTCGGGACTGTACCCAAAAGCTACCTGTTTGCACGACTCCTTTGAGCCGTGGTAGGATAGAAATCAAAGCACAGTGGGAACTCACACGAGACAAATGACGACCTCAGGTCGATGAACTAACATGTACACATGTCACCAGGGAACTGCTATCTGACGGTAGATATAATACTAACTAGCAGATTCCCGGCGAGTCCTGTCCGGTGTACTCATAACCCAATGAGCACCTGTATACATCTTAGGTGATCCAACTGACACCAGTGGCTTGTGAGACCGGCCACCCCCCCTCGTCGGGGTCTCGACTGTACACACTAGTCTACTCCGGAGTATCGATGCCCTGTCTCGAAACTCCCACGACTAGGGACCACAATTAAGGATATGCGTATAAACTACCCAACTCTCACGTATATGATCGCCATCATACAGTTGGTAGTAAAGCAAGATCCTAAGGGCTCTATCAAAGTGTAACATGCAATCAGTCACCTGAACATGTACACGACTGATAAAGGCAAACCAGATAGCATACTATCATCTTGAGTAAGACTGTGCTACCGGGATAGGTCCTCCGCAATCATTGCAATCACGTACCTGCGATCCAACAATTGACTATGAGGGCACTATCTTCAACAATCTCCCACTTGCACTCAAGGCTAATATTGCGATGTCGACTACTCACAGCCTGTGTGAAACCGAACATCCAACTCCTCTACTAATCAGTTCACAAAGCCCGTTTGTAAAACTATTGTGTTCGAGAAACAGCCTCAGTGAGTGGATCCGCCTAGAAGTATCTTTCTATATCTCTCTTAATCTCAAGTTCGCGGAGAAAATCATCTCCCGAATTGAGTAATACCTGTCTTAGAATATGTCTGGATATCTGATGGGACCTTAGTTCATAAATGAATTCCATATCCAAACTTCTTAGACCGAATCGATCACTGAACCTAATCAGTATCGGGCACCTTGCCACCCACAGTATCCTCTGGAACCACCTGTCCATAATACTGTCCCTCGTCAGAGGGAAAACTAAAAACTCTGACAATCACTCTGTCATCCATGTCACCTTTGAAGCCTGGAATGATAACCGTCTCCCGAAAGAGGCTGCCGTTATCAAATCCGTAGAACATGTACTAATGTTCTAAAACTGCTTCCTTATGTTTCTCCAGGATTGGATTAATACAAACTTATTGCATCTAGTGTAAAACCAACATTTGGTGTGGTACTTGACATCACATGATTGACTCAATTGCCTAAGCAATTGATCTGCCAATCATGCACATCCTTCTCCCCTTTAGTCTATACGACACCTTTAGAGAGGGTGACTCCATCACCTGCAGGTACACTACCATGCTAGGAGTCAACTATTCTAAAAACCATTAGAATATCTGTCAAAGTACCCACATTGGGAAACCACCCAAATCTAGATCTAAAACCATAGATCCAGAAACCAGAATGTCTAATATTATATCCATGTCCTGTCTGGAGAAACAACTGTGTGACGACCACAGTACAACCGATCGTAGTATAGGAATTTTGCTTCCCACTCTGTGTATGTCATCCAGATACCATGACATCACACCCTACTGCCTTCTTAACAGATCCATCCCTTATCCTGATTGAAGTCAAACCCATGACTGTCACATTAAAATCAGATGATCTATCTCCGCTATTATTGCTCTAGTCTATAAATAGACATAAGCTACTTGCCCACCATACTTCCGCTGCTCCCACTGACTACGACAACCCTCCTACCGGGTCTCATAACCTGGAACAACAGTAGTGTCAAGTCTTGGTAGATAAGAACCTCCCTGTCACCTTCCTTGAGGCTACCGAAGTACCTCTCGGGTGTCTGAGGTTACCTACCATACCTGCAGAGTGGCTATTGGAATGTCAAACCTGATTGAATATATAGGTCCTATTAAATTTTCCGTAATCGTTCGCGGTTCTGGAATCACTTCCAGTTCTACCATACTCCCACTACTGTTTTCGGAAAAAGATCCATTTTACTAAAACTGTGGCGAGTCAAGAACAATATCACTATTGATCTTCCAAATGGTAGAATATCAACCCTCGTCATAGCCAGGGTCAACCCACAAACAGCCATTACAGAAACGTGCCCTGAGTTATCCAGAGTCTGGTTTTAATCATAAGCTGGACAGCTCTCCGTACCTTAATTTCTTTTAAGGTACGATCCATTCTATATCCAATACAGAAACTTTGGCACTTATTTAATTGGAACCAAGATTCAATCATGCAGCTGTCTCCAGTGCATATCAACTTAATGGAAAGAGGCTAATCAGCATTACTCAACTTAGGAATCCATCCAGTTATGAGTAACCTGAAAGAGAAACACGTTTCTCAAAACCATCACTATTATCTGAATACCAATCACAAGAATCTACATCTTCGATCTCTTTGAAGAATCCCGATACTTGTGATACCTGGTTCTCTACTTTATTCTTATACCCACAACTTCTCAAAACTTAGACCTTGTATTTCTACGAAACACTCGTCTAAATACTAGAGAAGTTATAAGTAAACAGAACATAGTACGAGGACCTACCCCTTTGTCCTGATGGACACTGGACAACATACAATACTCTGTATAAGTCCGCTGAGTTAAACAACTCATAACCTGTGCGTTGTAGGTGGAAAACTGTATCCTGGCGATTTCCTCAAATATCACTAATTACAACGAATTCCGATATAATGAGGATGATCACCTAATTCCCAATATCTTACTCCCACTCATCATCTGTAAAACCATACAGATATGAGAATGAAACCTGGTAACTACATACCCTTGGAGTAAGTGTTTAATCGGGAAAACAGTTTTTCCTTTAACAATGCACTGAAACATGAAAATGTTTCGTAGGGGTATCCTGGTATTCATAGCAATACCTCTTCCATAATCCAACTCATGACTTCAACCGTATATTTTTTTGCCATCTCTCCAAATCCCTTAATTTGTCTTTAGTCGTTACCTTCTGTACACCATCGTTAGGCTAAATGGTTTTCTTCCTTCCCTACCGTTCGGCACCAGCCTATGGTTTGGAAGAAGACTATCCAGTAAGCATAATAGGTGTACCCTCCTAAACTAAGGAGTACTCGCATCTCGAGAGAAGGTGACGATAAAAGAAAACTGAATAATACCTTATTCTTTTAAAGGTGAAATAGGAGTGGCGATGAAGTACGCGGTTTTGGTCATGAATGATATCAGTCGCAATTTACTTTGCCCTCTTTCTAATCCCTTTATTTTTTCTTTACATATTACCTTCTGCACACCCTGCTTAGGCTAATTGGTTTTCTTCATTCCCTACCTTTCGGCACCAGCCTATGGTTTGGAATAAGACTATCCAATAAGCGTAATAGGTGTACTCTCCTAAACCAAGGAGCTTTCGCAACCTGAGAGAAGGTGATAATAAAAGACAACTGAATAAACCAATTCTATTTCTCCTGAACTTGGATCCATCCCCGAAGAAGTCCCTTCGAGTTCGTATATAACCATATGATGGATCTATCCAATGGAAGTGGATATCCGTAGTAATACGGGTGTTCTGAGAAATGCAAAGGGTAGAAGAAGGAGTGGCAATGACTTATGCAACTTAGACAATCCATAAGCCAGTATTTTAAGAAGGTTCGGTCAACCTGGTCACTGAGTCATAGCCTAGGGTCGGTCAAAGGTCGCTGCCAAAGAGAGAGAGAGAAAAGAAACACTCTGCGTGCACTCTAACCTAGATCAGAATGGTCATCATTTTATCTAATCCGGAAACCTCCCACTGTCCTGTCAAATTCTCCTCCAAACCTAAAGAAGAATCAATCGGGATCACCCGAAGAGTAAACCAACTCATCAGTGGGAATCGGGATCCAACTCTCATCGCATGATAACGTGATGGAATGCATCCACGTTACTCATACTCCAGATGGTATGCGCATACTTGGCAAGTTTCAGTTTCTTTAGAAACTCCCGATATGATTTTTGCCCCATGCTCTTATAACCTTGGCTTTGGTCAAAGTGTCATAAGTCACATGCCAAGTTCTACCCGTCACTATCTTGTCAATTTGAACCCACCCGCACATGCCCCTGACTTTGGCCAATCGGCATAACGACTGTCCCAAACTAACTCATCTATCTATGCAACAAATGAATACCCAGCAGCTACCAAACACTATGCCTTAACTTTGGCTAACATGCATAGCTTGAATACTACTGAATACCCAAAAGAAGTGACGGAGGGCTACGGCTGGTTTTTGGCGAAAAACCTTTAGCGTAGTGAACTTGATATCGCTGAAGGAACCTGATAGCTTTTTTTAAAATATAGTGGCGAAAACCTTTTGTTAAAGAGGTCACTCCCGGTAAAGGGATCTCGGCTCTTTCCACGTGGAATGAGGTGCAGGATATTCCACTGAATACCGCTATGCAAAGCAACTTGTAATCGACTATAGTGAAGTTATTACTCTGACGCAAACTTCTGTCCAAGGGGTCAGTCCCGGTGAAGGGATATCGGCCCTTGCCCCGTCGAATGAGGTGCAGGATATTCCACTGAATACCGCTATGCATAACAAAAGGAAACGTCTTTGTAACAACACTTTTTAAATTGTTCCAACAACTGTATACAGGTTTGTTTTACTTTGCGTTGATCAGAATCAACGCAGTCCCATCAATCGATCACACCAGAAAAGAACGAAATAAAATGTACGTATATGCCATCCGCATTCGTCGCTGGGTCCCGTCATCACCCGTTAGGTTACTTAACTAACGACAGAGCGGGGACTGGACTAGCGCGGGTGTAAAACATATACAACATCTAATAGTATATAAACCAATATACAATAATCGCTCCAGGCGTGATAATATGCAACATTACAGAAAAGTAATAAGCATCACAGAACAATACAGATAAACTGGGATCCCCGAGTTTCACAGAGCCGCTGCTGAAACTCGACGTTCCCCTGTCGTGTGGATAGCCTGTGCAATGAAACCTAGACCCCTACGGGTGCGGCAAGTTACCCGCCAAAACCTGAAGCGAGGCAGTCCCCACCAGCATAGTGAATGGAACACCCGGCACTTCACGGAATCCGGTAAATTGAGCACCCCTCCTTGGGTCAACCTGTACCCCCTACGAGTGCGGCGAATAGTCTGCCAATTTTAGAGTGGGGTCCCTCTGCCTCCCAAAGCCATGAGATGCGGACCCGTTGCCCTCCAGAACCCGGCTATCCGTGCACTCCGTCTCGGGGCAAAACCAAGTACAGTAATAAAAATAGTACAATAGGTACATCGACCGCAACCTGGTCGTGCCCCAAAAGAATATTATACAACAGGCAGTGACGACAGTCCACAAGTTGGACGCTCGCCCCGCAATATCAAATGTACAAATAAACACAAACTGTACTACCATTGCACACTGCTATCCACCACGACAAATCCGCAACATCACAGCACAACACAGAACATCAACGCGAATGTCACGTTCGCAAACCCGTCTAAAAGAACTATAGCAATCAGACGCGGTTTACCGATCAAATGACATTCCCGGTCGGAGATATAATGTAAGCACTGTAAACTAACGTGTTTAAATTTCGATCGACCAAATATCAAAAAGTGGGCCCCACGACTTACTGGTGAACAGTAACAAAACCTGGGCCAAAACGATATATACCAAAAATCCCAATTTACAATAGAGAATGCACTGTAGAAATTTCGCAGAGTGAGTTGACTTTCCTGCGGCGCATCCGCGGCCAAACCCATGCTTGGGCCGCGGATACGCGGCGGAACAGTAAAATTGCTTCGTCGAATTTCTGCAGTATTCCTAAAAAAGCCTGCTTGATTTTCTCGTATGGTCAAAATGACATTTGGACCAGTTTTAAAATTAACAGAAACTGTCAAGTGAAGAAATTGCGATTTTTGATTTTCGGTTCGATCGATGTTTTAAACGCGTTAGCACAAGTTAGTATAGCAAAATGGTGAAGCTCTGATACCACTGTAAGTCTACGCTAGCGCCCCGGCAGTCTACAAACGCCAAAATGCGGAACAAAACTTTTAAAATGGCGCTATCGTATACTTTAACCCGGATCTGCCATTATTGCTAAACTAACAAACAGTAAAGAGTGTAGAAAGGTTGTACCGAACGATCCGAGTCCTTCGTTCTTCAACCATCATCCCACGCTCCGTTGCGGCTGCTCCGATCTCGTCGAACTCCGATATCCTCGTCGAGGTGGCACCATATCACCGATTCTTTAAACGGGCTCCCGCCTCTAACTCGAGGCAACTCGATCGTCAAGTTTGCTAAAAGAGACGACCAAGAATGATGTAGAGAATGAGTAGATGACTTTGTCTCACTTCGTCCAAGTCCGTGGACGATCGGTTAATGAAGTTGCCGTGGAAATCGGGTGATGGAATGAAATGAACTGTAAAATTCCATACACCCCGAATACTGTCATATCTTTTCTACAAATGAAATCAACAACCATGAGAGAGAGAGGAGGGGGCCGGCCTCTTATAAAGAGAGGGGGGGTGACCGTAGGAGAGGGGGGTGACCTTAAGCATAAAGCTTATGTGAACACAAAGTAAATATCTTGCATAAAGATCTTAACCAAAACAAGAAAACAATGAAATCAAAGCATGAGTCACTTAGCCTTGTCACAAATTCTAGAACCTTCTAGAACCTTCTAGAAGCACGACTCACTCTCATCCAAGAAAAGATAAATCCGCCTTTAACCAAATGTTAAAAGACGGCTGATAGAAAACTGGAAACTGGCAACTTCCAAAAGTGATCCTGAAACGACTTTCAGGATAACCCCGAAACTGTATAAATATACCCGCATTTGTATTACGACCGAATACAAATGCAACTGAGACAAAGATATTATACCTACTCAATATAATACTCGGATCCGGCTTAAACCAAAGCCGACCAGTATCATCTGCCCGAAAACTGACACGTGCGTAAACGCACGTGCATTTTCCGAACCCTGCCATAAAACCATACGGCCTCTACAACGTTTCGCCCGAACTTGGGAAACTGTCTGTGGGGGACTCTAATGACTCGTCAGTATCCTGGCAGTGGGTTTAACCACAAACCGTCAGCGGCACTAGCAATGCGTAACGGCTGCCCATGGGCTGACCTCAAGGGAGACCGATGAGCACACTCAAGGGAGGCCGATGAGCGAACTCATCTAGAAACCCTACTGAGCCTAACAGTGACAATGTATATACAGTCCGGTCCGTTCGTCAATGAGTATCGCATATCCGCCTAGGGGGCTAGTAACGTCAGACCCCCAAAAGCAGTATAAGTCGTGTCGGAGTGAAGCCTAATAACACCCTGAGATACTACTGGAGTACCTACCAGTAAATCTCCTGCCATGGCCATGGACTTTGTGTAATGGCTCTCCTAGACACAGCACGACCTCGCCCCCAATACCGGGAGAGACGAATCCCCTGCCGATCCGCTCACGTGCCTCCATATGGCTCGGGACTGTACCCAAAAGCTACCTGTTTGCACGACTCCTTTGAGCCGTGGTAGGGTAGAAATCAAAGCACAGTGGGAACTCACACGAGACAAATGATGACCTCAGGTCGATGAACTAACCTGTACACATGTCACCAGGGAACTGCTATCTGACGGTAGATATAATACTAACTAGCAGATTCCCGGCGAGTCCTGTCCGGTGTACTCATAACCCAATGAGCACCTGTATACATCTTAGGTGATCCAACTGACACCAGTGGCTTGTGAGACCGGCCACCGCCCCTCGTCGGGGTCTCGACTGTACACACTAGTCTACTCCGGAGTATCGATGCCCTGTCTCGAAACTCCCACGACTAGGGACCACAATTAAGGATATGCGTATAAACTACCCAACTCTCACGTATATGATCGCCATCATACAGTTGGTAGTAAAGCAAGATCCTAAGGGCTCTATCAAAGTGTAACATGCAATCAGTCACCTGAACATGTACACGACTGATAAAGGCAAACCAGATAGCATACTATCATCTTGAGTAAGACTGTGCTACCGGGATAGGTCCTCCGCAATCATTGCAATCACGTACCTGCGATCCAATAATTGACTATGAGGGCACTATCTCCAACACAAATGCTCAACCATAGCTCGCTAACAAGTCAATCACTTCAAAACGAAATCCGAAACTTCACTCTTCATCCCTGCCCACCTGTAACTATCTCTCAAGTCACGTTACATCTTGGTGGCACTTGGGTGAACACTGAAAGCTGACTGATGTGCTTGCTCTAGGACCTCGCGTCTCTACACATCAGTATCAGGTACACACTAACGAGTCCCTAAACGTAGCACACCCTGGTCATAAATCAAGAACTCCGAATCTTTACCCTGCCGAACATGCTCAAGAATCTCAGACAAACGAGCATCGGCGGGCTGTGCCTCACGAAAACGATTAAGTAAAAGTGGACGGGCACGGACATGAGTAAGCTGTCCCCCAGAAAAAGTGAACTTAAACCGCATCTGTCGCATAAGAACTGCAAATCTACAGAAGACTGTCTCTGAACTGCGCTCAACTGGAACAAGCTACCTCCGGGCCTACGACTCAAAGCATCAGCTACCATAATCGCCTTGCCACGGGTAATAAAGGATCTCACAATCATAATCCTTCACACGCTCATCCAACGACGCTGTCTTAAACTTAGGTCCTGCTGCAGGAAGATGTACATTAAGATCTGGTGGTCTGTGAAAATCCGACACGACTCTCCGTACAAGTAGTACCTCCAAATCATCAACGCGCGACCACCGCGGCCATCTCCAGATCATGAGTGGGATAAATCCTGCTCGTGCTCCTTCAACTGTCGGGAAGCATAAGCAATGACTCTATAATGCCACATCAGTACACAATCAAGCCCCACTAGAGAAACATCACAGTAAACAACAAAGTCGCCCGATCCATAAGGCAAAGATAGAACAGGTGCAGTCGTCAACCGAGTCTTCAACTGCTGAAAACTCAGCTCGCATGCCACAGTCTAAAGAAAAGGAACCCCCTTCCTGGTCAGTACGGTCCATGGTGTAGCAATACTCAAGAGATCCTGCACGAAACGGCGGTAAAAAAACCGGCTAAGCCCAAAAAGCTACGGACCTCTGTCACTGATACAGCTCTGGGCCAAAACTGTACGGCCTCGATCTTCCTCGGGTCCATACGAATACCGTCTTCTATAACCACATGACCTAGGAAGTCAACACTATCAAGCCAGAAGGAACACTTCGAGAATTTAGTAAACAGCTGGTGCTCTCTCAATGTATGCAAAGCCATCCTCAAGTGTTGTTCATGTTCCTCTCGACTCTTGAAATAGACCAGAAATTGTTGGAGATAGTGCCCTCAGATTCAATTATTCGATCACAGGCACGTGATTACAATGGTTGATGGAGGACCTATCCCGATAGGACAGTCTTACTCGAGATGATAGTATGCTATCTGGTTTACCTTTATCATCGTGTACTGCTTTAGGTGACCTGACAAGTCGCTATTACACGTTGATAGAGCCCCTAGGATTCATGCTTGACCACCAGCAGTATGAGGGCGATCATATACGTGGGAGCTGGCAGTCTATAATCATATCCTTAAATGGTCCCTAGTCGTGTGAGTTTCGAGACAGGGCATCGATACTCCAGAGTAGGCTAGTGTATACAGTCGAGACCCCGACGAGGGGCGGTGGCCGGTCTCACAAGCCACTGGTGTCAGTTGGATCACCTAAGATGTATACAGGTTCTCATTGGGTTATGAGTACACCGGACAGGACTCGCCGGGAACATGCCAGTTGGTCATATACCAGACGTCAGATGGCAGTTCCCTGGTGACATGTGTGCAGGTTAGTTCATCGACCTGGGGATCGTCATTTGCTTGTGTGAGTTCCCACTGTACTTTGATTACTACCCTACCACGGCTCAAAGGACTCATGCAAACAGGTTTTAGTTGGGTACAGTCCCGAGCCACATAGAGGCAGTGAGCGTATCTTCAGGGGTTCGTCTCTCCAGGTATTGGGGGTGAGGTCGTGCTGTGTCTAGGAGAGCCATTACACGAAGCCCTCGGCCGAGGCAAGGAGATTTACTGGTAGGTATTCCAGTAGTATCTCAGGGTGTTCTGGGCTACACTCCGACACGACTTGTACCGCTTTTGGGGGTCTGACTTTTACCAACCCCCTAGGCCCGCCATGCGATGCTCATAGACGACCGGACCGGACTGTACGGATATTGTCACTGACAGGCTCAGTAGGGTTGTCTGGCTGAGTTCGCTCACAGACGTCCCTTTTAGTCAATACCTGGTAGCCCGTTACGTATTGGCTTATACCTCTGACGTGCTAGTGGTTAAATCCACAACCATGGTGTTGACGAGTCTTTAGAGTCCCCCACATTCAGTTACTCAGCTTTCGGGCGAAAAGTTGTAGAGACTATATGGAGATATGGCAAGGTCCGATCAGATACGTGCGGTATTGCACGGATCAGAATCGGATAGTTTGTACTACAGGCCGTATGGATATATGGCAGGGTTCGATCAGATACGTGCGGTATTGCACGGATCAGGATCGAACGGATATTACTAGCCGGCTTTGGTTTAAGCCGGATCCTAGTATAGTACTGTGTAGATTTTGTCTCATTGCATTTGTATTTGGGTCGGAATACAAATGCGGGTGTGTATGCACAGTATCGGGGTTTTCCTGTAATTTATTACAGGACCGGTTTTCTGGAGTTGCCAGTTTGCTTTTCGTTTCGGCCAATTTCCTTTGTATCGTTCATTGGCCGAAGTTTGGTGGAGGAGGGCTTATTTGCATTGTTGCAAATAAGTATTTGTGGAGGGGTTCTTTGCATATTGGTTGGATCATCATGGTTGCTCCATTGACCTTGACTTATTGACTTCTTCATGATGGCTTGACCATTTGGAGTCATCATGGTTGTTTTGGAGTGTTTGTTTATGTTTGTGATGATATTGTTTTAATCATCACTCTTTATCCATGCTTGCATGATAGCTCACCCACTTCCTTGACTTTCTCTCCATTCTCACCCTTCACATTGGCTTGGGCCGGCCACTATTGGAATGGGGGATTTGATTCATTTTGGTGTGGCATTTTTGGTTCTCATGGTGCTAAGAAAAGCTCTCTAGTTCATCTCAAAAATCCATTCCTCCACCATCTCAAAAGGCAATTCCACAACCCCAAATGAGACATGGTTCTTCACTACATATTCTACAGCAAATCTTGGGCACGTCGACTAGCCAGCTTCGTGCCCGAGTTGACTCGGCATTGAGGTGGGAGCCCGTAAAAGAAGTAGGCGATGTGGTGCACTTCCGGCGACGAGGTGAGGACCGGAGCTTCCGCGAGAGATCGGGACGATGACGAGAAGACCGGAGGACTCGGATCAGTCGGTATATCTCTATTCCCTAACTTGTAGTTAGCTAGGACTAGTTAATGGTTCGATCCGGGTATTAGTGTGCGGTGGTGCCGGTTTGCTCTGTTCGCAAAATTAAAGTTTATCACCGTTTCCGCATTTTGGCCTCGGGATGGAGGTCGGGGCGCCGCCGTGCACTTACAGTGGTATCAGAGCCTCGCCATTAACTTAGTCTACCTTGCCTTAATGTGTTTCCATTTCCGATCGATCAAAAAGTTCCAAAACCGTGTTTTTCAAAACGACAGTTTTCTGTTGAAATTTTTTGGCCTCCAAAAATTTTTCAGGTTGTATAAAATTGATGTACTGGAGATTACAAGGCTACTGTAGAAATTCGACATGGTGATTCCACTGTGGAGGCGCGGAACCGCGGCCAAACCCCCCTTTGGGTCGCGGTTCCGCCGCGCACTGTGGAGATCCCTGCACCAAATTTCTACAGTATCCTTCTGGGGTTAAAATTGGGGTTTTGGAATATTAATATTGGGCCCAGAATTTCTTGATGTGCTACAGTAGTACTTTGGGGCCCACTTGTTAAAGTTTGATCGATCGGATATTTAAACACATTATTTCACAGTATTTATATTATATCTGCGACTGTGAATGTCACTTGATCGGTAAATCCGGTCTAACTGCTATAGCCCGGTTAGACGGATTTGCGAACGTGACTTTCACGTTGATGTTCTGTTTTTGCTGTGATGTTGCGGATTGGTTGTGGGGGATAGCCTGGATGCAATGCTAGTACAGTTGTGGTTGTATCATGTACATTTGATATTGCGGGGCGAGCGTCCGACATGTGGACTGCCGTCACTGCCTGTTTGTATTATTATTTTGGGGCACAGCCAGGTTGCGGTCGATGTACCCGTTGTATGTATATTTTACTTTCTGTAGTAGGATTACCCCGCGGAGGGGTGCACGGATAGCCGGGTTCTAGAGGGCAACAAGCCCGCATCTCATGGCATTGAGATGGAGGGGGCTTCACTCTAGGATTGGCAGGCTATTCGCCGCACTCGTAGGGGGTACAGGTTGACCCAGGAGGGGTGCCCAAGTTACCGGATTCCGTGAAGTGCTGTGTGGTCCATTCACGGTGCTGAAGGGGGCTGCCTCGCTTCAGGTTTTGGCGGGTAACTTGCCGCGCCCGTAGGGGTCTAGGATTTCATTGCGCAGGCTATCCACACGACCACGGGAACGTCGGGTTTCAGTAGTGGCTCTGTGAAACCCGGGGATCCCAGATATCTGTATTGTTCTGTGATGCTGTACATTTCTGTGATGTTGCATTTCTTATCACGCCTTGAGCGAAATATAATATATTGGTATATATATTAGTAGATGTTGTATATGTTTTACATCCGCGCTAGTCCAGTCCCCGCTCTGTCGTTAGTTAGCTAACCTAACGGGTAATGACAGGACCCAGTGGCGAATACGGATGGCATATACGTACGTTATATTATTTTCGTTCTTTGTGGTGTGATCAATTGATGGGACTGCATTGATTTGGATCAATGCAAGTTAAAAACAAACCTAATCTGATGTTGTTGGGACACTTTTCAAAAAGCTGTTATTGCAAGGACGTTCTCTTTTGTTTTGCATCGTGGTATTCAGTTGGAATATCCTGCTCCTCAGTCGACGAGGCAAGGGCCGAGATCCCTTCACCGGGAGTGACCCCTTGGACAGAATTTTGCGTCAGGGCATTAACTTCACTATAGCCGATTACTTTTGCTTTGCACCGTGGTATTCAGTTGGAATATCCTGCACCTCATTCTACGGGGAAAGAGCCGAGATCCCTTCACCGGGACTGACCTCTTTAGCAAAGGTTTTCGTCACTATATTTTTAAAAGCTATACAGTTCCTTCAACGATATCAAGTTCTTTACGTTAAAGGTTTTCGCCAGAAACCATTCGTAGCCCTCCGTCATTTCATATGGATAGTCAATAGTATTCAAGCTGTGTTTGTTGGCCATAGTCAAGGCACAGTGTTTGGTAGCTATTGGGTGTTCATATGCTGCATAGATAGATGTGTTGGTTTGGGACAGTCGTATAGCCTTGTTGGCCCTAGTCAAGGGCTTGTACGGGTGGGTTCAAATCAACCTGGATAATGACGGGTATAACTTGACATGTGACTTATAATTTGTTGGCCTTAGTCAAGGTCATAAGAGCATGGGGTAAAAATCACATCGGGAGTTTCTAAAGAAACTGAAACTTGCCAGATATGCGCATACCTTCTGGAGTGTGACACCGTGAGCTGATTCCGTCATGTTATCATGCGATGATAGTTGGATCCCGATTCCCACTGATGAGTTAGTTTACTCCTCGGGTGATCCCGACTAATTCTTCTTTCAGGTTTGGAGGAGAATTTGACGGTACAGTGGGAGGTTTCCAGATTAGATAAATTGGTAACCATTCTGATCTAGGTTAGAGTGCACGCTGAGTGTTTCTTTTCTCTCTCTCTTTGGCAGCGACCATTGACCCGACCCTAAGACTATGACTCAGTGACCAAGTTGACCGAACCTTCTTAAACACTGGCTTTTGGATTGTCAGAGTTGCAAACCTCATTGCCACTCCTACTTTTACCCTTTTCTCCAGGACATCCCATATTACTACGAACGTCCACTTCCATTGGACAAAACCATCGTATGGTTAGATACGAACTCGAAGGAGTTTATTCGAGGATGGTTTCCGGTTCTGGAGAAAACGAATAGGACTATTCAGTTGTCTTTTCCTTTTACCTTCTCTCTCAGATTGCGAGTACTCCTTGGCTTAGGAGATAGTACACCTATTACGCAAATTGGATAGTCTTCTTCCAAACCTTAGGCTGGTGCCGAACGGCGGGAACGAAGAAAACCAATTAGCATAACGATGGTGTACAGAAGGTATTAAGTTAAGACAATGTAAGGGATTAGTAAGAGGGCAAAGTAAACTGCGTCTGCTATTCACGACCATACCAAATATTTCTTCGCCAATCCTAAATCACCTTTGTATTTCTCCAGGACATTCCGTATCACTACGAAGATCCACAGTTTATTGGATATTCCATCGTATGGTTATATACGAACTCGAAAGGAACTTGTTCCAGTTCGGGGATGGATTCTGGTTCAGGAGAAATAGGAATAAGGTTTATTCGGTTGTCTTTTATCTTCACCTTCTCTCGCGTTGCGAGTGCTCCTAGGATTAGGACAGTACACCCATTATGCTTATTGGATAGTCTTCTTCCAAACCATAGGCTGGTGCCGAACGGTAGGGAAGGAAGAAAACCATTTGGCCTAAGGGGTGTGCAGAAGGTAATGACTAAAGACATATAAAGGGATTTGGAGAGGTGGCAAAGAATTATACGGTTACAGTTGTGAATCTGGATAATGGAAGAGGCATTACTAGGAATACCATGATACCCCATCGAAACATTTCAATGTTTCAGTTTCACTGTGTACTGTTAAAAGAAAACTGATTTCCCAGTTAGACACTTGCTCCAGGGTATGTATTTACCATGTATGATTCTCACATCTGTATAGTTTTACAGATGATGAGTGGGAGTAAGTTGTTGGGAATTATGTGATCATCCTCATTATATCGGGATTCGTTGGAATCGTTGATATTTGAGGAAATCACCTGGGCTGTTTGCCGGTCGGCAAATATTTGGTTTTGAATATCCGTTGTTATGCACCAATTTCAAATCGATATATCTGTACGTCTATTTTCATAGAGTGAGATATACCCTTTTGAAATTATGTCTACGACATTTACCTATATCAGTGGATGGTTAGGTAAGGAGCATTGAACAGCGGTGTAATTCTTCATAACCAAAGGTACAGTTTTCAACCTACGACACACACTGAATGAGTTATCAGACTCATGGGACTTATACAGACTATTGTATGTTGTCCAGGGTCCATCAGGACAGAGGGGTTGGTCCTCGTACTATATTCGGCTTACTTATGACTTCTCTAGCTTTTAGACAGGTGTTTCTTCGAAACACAGGGTCTGAATTTTTGAGAAGTTATAGGTATTTGAATAAAGTAGAGAACCAGGTATCGCAAGTATCGGGATTCTTCAAAGTGATAGAAGATGTAGATACTTGTGTATGGTATTCAGTTGATAGTAATGATTAAGAGATCTTGCTTCTCTTTCAGGTTATTCATAACTGGAAGCATTCCTAAGTTGAGTAACGCTGATCAGCCTCTTTCCATTTAGTTGACATGCACTGGAGAGAGCTGCATGATTTGAATCTGGTTCAATTAAATCAGTGCCTCTGGTTCTATATTGGATATAGAACAGTTCATATCTTAACGTTGTTAAGGTACGGGGAGTTGTCCAGCTTATGATTAAAACCAGACACTGGACAACTCAAGGCACGTTTCTGTAATGGCAGTTTGTGGGTTGACCCAGGCTATGACGAGGGTTGACTTTCTACCATCTGGAATATCAATAGCGATATTGTTCTAGACTCGCCACAGTTTTATTAAAAATGGTTTTTTTCAGAAAACAGTAGTGGGAGTATGGTAGAACTGGAAGTGATTCCAGAACCACAAACGATTACTGAAGATTTGATAAGGAACCTAAAAATTCAATCTGGTTTGACATTCAATTGGCCACTCCGCAGATAAGGTGGGTAACCTCAGGCACCCGAGAGGTACTCCGGTAGTCTCAAGGACGGTGGTAGGGAGGTTCTTGTTTACCCACACTTGCCATTGCTGTTGTTCCAAACTGTGAGACCCGGCAGGAGGATGAGTATAGCGTCGTTCTAAACTTGCTTTAGAAGTGTACGTGTATATGACTCTGCCAGAGGGTTTTCGTAGTCAGTGGGAGCAGCGGAAGCATTGGTGGACAGGTAGCTTATGTCTATTTATAGACTAAAGCAGATATAGCGGAGATAGATCATCTATTTCTGACATGACAGACATAGGTTTGACTTCATCAGAATAGGGGATGGATCTATTGAAAAGGTAGTAGGGTGTGATGTCATGGTATTTGGATGACATACACAGAGTAGGAAGTGATATTCCTATACTACGATCGGTTATACTTTGGTCGTCACACAGTGGTTTCTCCACATGGGACTTGGACATTATATCAGACATACTGGTTACTAGATCTATGGCTTTAGATCTAGATTTGGGTGGTTTCCCAATCAGGGTACTTAGACAGCATTCTAAGAGTATTTAGAATGGACGACTCCTGGCACGGTGGTGTACCTGCAGGTGACGGAGTCACCCTCTCTAAAGGTGTCTTACAGACTAAAGTAGAGAGGGATGTGCATGATTGATAGATCACTTGCTTAGGCAATTGAGTCAATCATGAGATGTCAAGTACCACACCAGATGTTGTTCTTGCACTAGATGCAATAAGTTGACATTGATCCAATCCTGGAAAAACAGTCGGAAGCAGTTTTAGAACATAAGTGGATGTTCTAGGGATATGATAACGACGGCCTCATTCGGGTGACAGTTATCATTCCAGGCTTCCAAGGTGACATGGGCGACAAGGAGGTTGTCAGAGTTATAGTTTTCCTTCTGACGAGGGGCAGTATTTTGGACAGGTGATCCAAAGCAATACTGAGGGAGGCATGGCGCAGGATACCGATTAAGTTCAGTTGACGATACAGTCTAAGAAGTTTGGATTTGGAGTTCATTCATGAGCTAGGTCCCATCAGACATCCAGACACATTCTAAGACAGGTATTGCTCATTTCGGGAGATGGGTTTCTCCATGAACTTGAGATATAGAGAGACATAGAAAGAGACATCAAGGCGGATCCACTCACTAAGGCTATTCCTCGAACGCAATAGTTTCGCAAGCGAGCTTTGTGAGATTGACTAGTAGAGGAGTTGGGTGTTCGGTATCACACATGCTGTGAGTATGCGACATCGCAATAATTAGCCTTGAGTGCAAGTGGGAGATTGTTGGAGATAGTGCCCTCAGATTCAATTATTCGATCACAGGCACGTGATTACAATGGTTGATGGAGGACCTATCCCGATAGGACAGTCTTACTCGAGATGATAGTATGCTATCTGGTTTACCTTTATCATCGTGTACTGCTTTAGGTGACCTGACAAGTCGCTATTACACGTTGATAGAGCCCCTAGGATTCTTGCTTGACCACCAGCAGTATGAGGGCGATCATATACGTGGGAGCTGGCAGTCTATAAGCATATCCTTAAATGGTCCCTAGTCGTGTGAGTTTCGAGACAGGGCATCGATACTCCAGAGTAGGCTAGTGTATACAGTCGAGACCCCGACGAGGGGCGGTGGCCGGTCTCACAAGCCACTGGTGTCAGTTGAATCACCTAAGATGTATACAGGTGCTCATTGGGTTATGAGTACACCGGACAGGACTCGCCGGGAACATGCCAGTTGGTCATACACCAGACGTCAGATGGCAGTTCCCTGGTGACATGTGTGCAGGTTAGTTCATCGACCTGGGGATCGTCATTTGTCTTGTGTGAGTTCGCACTGTACTTTGATTACTACCCTACCACGGCTCAAAGGAGTCATGCAAACAGGTTTTAGTTGGGTACAGTCCCGAGCCACATGGAGGCAGTGAGCGTATCTTCAGGGGTTCGTCTCTCCCGGTATTGGGGGTGAGGTCGTGCTGTGTCTAGGAGAGCCATTACACGAAGCCCTCGGCCGAGGCAAGGAGATTTACTGGTAGGTATTCCAGTAGTATCTCAGGGTGTTCTGGGCTACACTCCGACACGACTTGTACCTCTTTTGGGGGTCTGACTTTTACCAACCCCCTAGGCCCGCCATGCGATGCTCATAGACGAACGGACCGGACTGTACGGATATTGTCACTGACAGGCTCAGTAGGGTTGTCTGGCTGAGTTCGCTCACAGACGTCCCTTTTAGTCAATACCTGGTAGCCCGTTACGTATTGGCTTATACCTCTGACGTGCTAGTGGTTAAATCAACAACCATGGTGTTGACGAGTCTTTAGAGTCCCCCACATTCAGTTACTCATCTTTCGGGCGAAAGGTTATAGAGACCATATGGAGATATGGCAAGGTCCGATCAGATACGTGCGGTATTGCACGGATCAGAATCGGACAGTTTGTACTACAGGCCGTATGGATATATGGCAGGGTTCGATCAGATACGTGCGGTATTGCACGGATCAGGATCGAACGGATATTACTAGCCGGCTTTGGTTTAAGCCGGATCCTAGTATAGTACAGTGTAGATTTTGTCTCATTGCATTTGTATTTCGGTCGGAATACAAATACGGGTGTGTATGCACAGTATCGGGGTTTTCCTGTAATTTATTACAGGACCGGTTTTCTGGAGTTGCCAGTTTGCTTTTCGTTTCGGCCAATTTCCTTTGTATCGTTCATTGGCCGAAGTTTGGTGGAGGAGGGCTTATTTACATTGTTGCAAATAAGTATTTGTGGAGGGGTTCTTTGCATATTGGTTGGATCATCATGGTTGCTCCATTGACCTTGACTTATTGACTTCTTCATGATGGCTTGACCATTTGGAGTCATCATGGTTGTTTTGGAGTGTTTGTTTATGTTTTTGATGATATTGTTTTAATCATCACTCTTTATCCATGCTTGAATGATAGCTCACCCACTCCCTTGACTTTCTCTCCATTCTCACCCTTCACATTGGCTTGGGCCGGCCACTATTGGAGTGGGGGATTTGATTCATTTTGGTGTGGCATTTTTGGTTCTCATGGTGCTAAGAAAAGCTCTCTAGTTCATCTCAAAAATCCATTCCTCCACCATCTCAAAAGGCAATTCCACAATCCCAAATGAGACATGGTTCTTCACTACATATTCTACAGCAAATCTTGGGCACGTCGACTAGCCAGCTTCGTGCCCGAGTTGCCTCGGCATTGAGGTGGGAGCCCGTAAAAGAAGTAGGCGATGTGGTGCACTTCCGGCGACGAGGTGAGGACCGGAGCTTCCGCGAGAGATCGGGACGATGACGAGAAGACCGGAGGACTCGGATCAGTCGGTATATCTCTATTCCCTATCTTGTAGTTAGCTAGGACTAGTTAATGGTTCGATCCGGGTATTAGTGTGCGGTGGTGCCGGTTTGCTCAGTTCGCAAAATTAAAGTTTATCACCGTTTCCGCATTTTGGCCTCGGGATGGAGGCCGGGGCGCCGCCGTGCACTTACAAAAATGTCATCAATAACACAATAATAAACTGGTCGAGGAACGGCCTGAAAAATCTGGTTCATCACATCCTTGAATGATGCTGGGGCATTGGTGAGTCCGAACGACAACACCAACAACTCATAATGCCCGCAGCGCGTACTAAAAGCAGTCTTCGGAATGTCATCATTCCGAACCCGCAACCGATGATGACCTGATCTCAAATCAAACTTAGAAAAATGTCCTGCACCCTGGAGCTGATCAAACAAATCGTCAATGTGAGGTGAAGGGTGCCTATTCCGCATCGTAATTCGTTTCAATTGACGAAAATCAATGCACAACCTCAACTGTCATCCTTCTGCTTAACGAACAGAACAGGAGCTCCCCAAGGCGAAACACTTGGACGTACAAGTCCCCTAACAAGCAACCCTTTCAGCTGATCCTTAAGCTCCCTAAGCTCTGCCGGGACCATCCGGTAAAGCGGTATAGAAATAGGCCTCGTGCCGGGGATCAAATTAATGCAAAACTCAATCTCACGCTCTGACGGCAGTCCAGGTAACTCATCGGGGGAAAACGTCGGGAAACTCTAGCACGATAGGAACCCGGTCCAATGAATCTACTGTGGCTCCGGTAATCCGAATGGAAGCTAAGAATTCCCGACATCCTCTCCTCGAATGCCGACTAGCGTAAAAGGTTGAAGTCAAATTGTGAGGGGCGGCACCACAGCCCTCCCTGCACAACAAGAACCGACTCGCCGGGAAAACGAAACCTGACTGTCTCCTCGCGGCAGTCCACAGACGCATAGCACATAGCTTACCAGTCCGTGCCCAGGAGAACATCAAAGTCCAACATATCTAGAAGGATCAAATCGACGGGCGAATCTCTATCTCCTATCCGATTGGCACATAACCGAAACACGTGTCGTGCAATAAGTGACTCTCCAACAGGAGTAGTCACGACAAGCGGCTGATCTAGCAAACAAGACTCTTGGCCCAGCTTTGGCATGAAGTGTGTAGAAACATACGAGTGCATAGATCCCGGATTAAACAAAACGTGTGCATCCAAAGAACATACAGAAAAAGTACCCGAAAGCTCTGCATTGGACGTCTGCGCGTCCTGATGAGTCGAAGTACATGCTCGTGCCTGCCCCCTACCTGCAACTGGCTGTCCTCCTCCTCTGCCACCCTGTCCTCAATGAACAAACCCCCCGCGACCACAACCTCTCTGAATATAAGTCTGACGCGGATCAACAACAGGCGCATAAGGCAACTCTCCCTGAGGTGAAGATGGTAAGGTAACATATGGTACGGCTGCCTTTCTCTGGCATACCACGGTACAATTCCTAATGAGGTGATGGAAACTCCCGCACCAGAAGCATCCAGACGACGACCGCTGACCCTCCTGGGGGTAAAAGCTAAACAACTGACCACGTCCTAAGCCTCTGCTACTCCCGCGACCTGAATGAAATCTGCCGAGGCGTCTAAACATTTGTCGCTGGGCTGATACATCGGTACGAGTCCTCTTCGGTTCCGAAACTTCCAAAGTCTCGGGAAGACGCTCCTCATCTAGTAGGGCTGCGTCCACTGCTGTTGTATACATGACACAATGCTGCGTGCTGATAGCGAAGAATAACTGGGTAATAGGATTGGCAACCTCCTGTCGCTGCGCTCGACTGGCCTCAACCAACGATCCCATCATCTGGCGCAAATCCTGCATATCTGCCTCTAGCCCAGCGATACGATCTATCGAAGGCGGATCAATCTGCTCCTGTACAGCGAGCGTACCGTCCTGGTCAGTCCTCGTCTCGGACGAGCCAACTCTGATCTTGGCTCTCGCAGCCGCTCTCTGAGCCCTCGTAGTCTCTGGCGGCATAATGGCTGGTGCAGAAAACAGGATAAGAATAATGCAATATTATCATAGGATATTAGGAATCGAGGAAGGAATTGCAAGCAATTATATTCTAAGGTCACATAAGCGGAGTACCGTATCGTAAGTATGCCGCGGAACATACACACGCTGTAAGTCCACGTTGCCCACCCCGGTTCTTACGGGGAGGCGGAAACGGTAAAAAACAATTTTTTGACACAAGGCAACATGGACTAGAAATGAGGATCTTTGCTAAACAAAAATCTAGCAAACTAACTAGAAGTTTAACTACTATTTTAGAGGGTTATACCTAGGTCTTGAACTCCTTCTCTTCTTGCTCCTTGGGATGGTTTGAACGGCTCCTACCTCGTAGTCTCCTTTTTGTCGAAGAAGGATCCACCCGAAAGCCTCTACCTTGAGCTCCTACCTCAACCGAGAGACAACTAAAGTGCTTGGCTTGCTAAACCTAGAACTCTAGAGTGAGTAGAGAAGAGTTTTGAGGGTTTTATCTCAATAGCTCATGCTTCTCAACACATAAGACATGAGAGCTTTGAGAGAGAGGAAGAGGATGAGCTTTGGATGAGAGAGAATATGCAAGTGAGAATTAGCTTGACTTTTTACAACCATGCTCACAAAAGAAAGAATAATGATGATAATAATAATAATTAAGAATTGTGATGGTTAGTTTCAATTACCATTATCACTTCATGCATTTAATACATTTTGTAAAGAACAACAAGTAAACAAAAGTCATTGAAATGAAATGATGATGGTCAACAAGTCCACAATGGTCAACCGGTCAACAAAGTCAACAAAAGTCAAATGTTCAACTCAACCATGGCACAATAATCCTTAATTAATATTATTAATCATATTTCTTATTCTCATTAGGGTTTAGAAAAAGTCAACGGTCAACAACCCCAATGAGAATCCTCTGCCTCTGCCTCTGTCAACTGTGCATACACACCCGCACCCGTGTTCCGAGGAACACGAATACAATGAGATAAAACCAATCCCAAAACATATACTAGGATTTGGCTTAAACCAAAGCCCGCTAGTAATAACTTCCCGGACACCAAACGTGCACAAGTGCGCGGATGTGAACGAACCCTGTCGCAAAACCATGCGACCTCTACTCTGTTTTGCCCAAGGGCGAAAAGCCTTCTGTATGGGACTCTAAAGACTCGATACTACACTGGCAGTGGGTTTAACCACAGGCCGCAAGCAGTACTAGCTGTACGTAACGGTCCCCAGGTAGATGCCGATAAAAAGACTGATGAGGTGAACCCATTCAAACTCCTACTGAGCCTGAATGTGACAATCTCCGTACAGTCCGGTCTGTTCGACTGAGAGTATCGCATGGCGGGCCTAAGGGGGCGGTAAACGTCAGTCCCCTAATAGCGGTACAAGTCGTGTCGGAGTGTAGCCCAGAACACCCTGAGATAACACTGGAAACGCTACCAGTATATCTCGCTTGCCCTGGCCAGGGACGACTATGTGTAATGGCTCTCCTAGACACAGCGCGATATCAACCCCCAATACTGGGAGAGACGAATCCTGTCTAACCTTCACTGCCTCCAAGTGCTTCGGGACTGCACCCAACTGCTACCTGTTTGCACGACTCATTTGAGCTGTGGTAGGGTAACAATCTAAGAACAATGGGAACACACTCGAGGCGAAGTGACAGTGTCAATTCAGCGGACTAAGCTGTACTCATGTCACCTGGGAACTGATAACTGAGGATAGGTATAGTACCAACCAATAGTTCCCGACGAGTCCTGTCCAGTGTAGTCGTAACCTAACGAGCACCCGCATACTACCTCAAGTACGACGTACTAATGGCTGTGGGACAGACCATCTCCCCTGCTGGGATGAGAAGCGCATACGCTAGTCTACTCCGGAGTATCGATGCCCCATCTCGATAATCCTACGACTAGGGACCTGTATAAGGATGTGTTTTTAGATTACCCAGCCCCCATTAGTGTGACTGCCATCACAACGCTGGTAATCAAGCAAAGATCCTAAGGGCTCCACTAATGTGTATAGGCGATATGCTAAAAGAAACACATGCACACATTAAAGTAGAAACAAATCAAGTAGCATACTACTATTTTGAGCATGATTGTGTATACAACTGTGAATATCCCAAGCTTCCATCAAGTAACATACGAACTAGTATGATACAGTAATGGCCTCTAAGGAATATACACTAACAATCTCCCACTTGCACTAAGGCCGTGTACTGGCGTATCGAAGACCTATCATCTCGATCAGCCGCTCGAACTGAGTCTGGGGTAAGGCCTTCGTGAATGGATCTGCAGTGTTATCTTCTGTAGCAACCCTCCGAACCACGATCTCCTGGCGATCCACGATCTCCCTGATTAGGTGATACCGCCTCAAGATGTGTCTGGACTTCTGATGGGACCTGGGTTCCTTCGCTAAAGCTATAGCCCCGTTGTTGTCACAATACAGAGGTATTGGATCAACAATGGACGGAACCACCTAAAGTTCTTTCAAGAACTTCCTCATCAAGAGGGCTTCTTTTGCGGCATCAGATGCAGCGATATATTCCGCTTCCATCATTGAGTCAACAACGGTTTCCTGTTTGGAACTCTTCCAACACACCGCCCCTCCATTGAGGGTAAAGACATAACCCGACATGGATTTGGAGTCATCCTTGTCACTCTGGAAGCTGGAGTCAGCAAAGGCCTCCATCTGGAGGTCTTTTCCGCCGTAAACCAAAAACATGTCCTTAGTCCTTCTCAGGTACATCAGAATGTTCTTTACCGCTATCCAGTGCTTCTCCCCAGGGTTTGACTGATACCGGCTTACCACACTCAGTGCATAAGCTACATCTGGTATGGTACACAACATCGCATACATTATAGAGCCTACCGCAGAAGCGTAGGGTATAATAGACATGTGATCCCTTTCCAAATTAGTCTTGGGAGACATCTCTTTGGAGAGGGTGATCCCGTGACAAGCCGGTAAATTACCGCGCTTGGAATCTTCCATACTGAATCTTTTAAGTATGGTGTCGATGTACCTGGACTGTGAAAGTCCTAATATCCTCTTGGACCTATCACGATGGATCCGGATCCCCAGAATGTAAGAGGAATCACCCAGGTCTTTCATGGAGAACCTGTGTGACAAGAACCCTTTGACAGATTGTAGCATAGGAATGTCATTTCCTATCAAGAGAATGTCATCCACGTATAAAATGAGGAATACAACAGTTCGAGCTACAATTTTACTATAGATGCATGGTTCATTTGGATTTTTGATAAAGCCAAATTCTTTGACCGTCTCATCAAAACAGATGTTCCAACTCCGCGATGCCTGCTTTAGTCCATAAATGGACTTAAGCAACTTGCACAACTTCCCGCTGCTCCCACTCTGAATGAAACCCTCTGGCTGGTCCATATAGACACACTCCTCTAAATTTCCATTTAGAAAAGCGGTCTTTACGTCCATCTGCCAAATCTCATAATCGTGGAAGGCAGCAATGGCAAGAAGGATCGGAATGGATTTGAGCATAGCCACTGGAGAAAAGGTTTCGTCATAGTCCAAACCAGGTCTTTGACGGAAACCCTTTGCAACAAGTCTATCCTTATAAGTCTCAACCTGTCCATCTACACCAATCTTCCTTTTGAAGATCCATTTGCAGCCTACGGGTTTTACCCCTTCTGGAGCAACGTCCAAAGTCCATACTTTGTTGGTGTACATGGACTCCATTTCGTTCTGCATTGCATCCAGCCATTTTACCGAGTCAGCGCTCTGAATGGCCTGCTGGAAGCTAGTTGGCTCATCATTATCAATGATGCAATCCTCTCTATTCCCGTCTATGAGAAAACCGTAATATCTTTCGGGCGGATGAGACTGCCTACTACTTCTGCGGAGCGGCGCAGGAATGTCGTGTTCTTTCGAACCTTTTGGTTCTACTAAGCTTTCAGTAATAGCTTGTGGTTCTGGAATTTCTTCCAGTTCTATTTCGCTCCCACTTATCTGATTTTCCAAAAATTCAGTTTCCAAGAAACAGGCATGACGAGAAACAAAAACATTTTTTTCCTCTGCGCAATAGAAGAAATATCCCTTGGAGTTCTTTGGATATCCCACAAACTTACACTGTACTGAGCGTGCCTCGAGTTTGTCTGCATGCTGCTTTTTGACAAAAGCTGGACATCCCCATTTCATAATGTGCTTAAGATAGGGTTTCTTCCCACTCCACATCTGATATAGTGTGGTAGGCACTATCTTAGTTGGAACTCGGTTCAAAAGATATGCAGCTGATTCTAGTGCATATCCCCAGAATGATCGTGGTAACTCAACATTACTCATCATGGAACGTACCATATCCAATAGGGTTCGGTTCCTTCTCTCCGATACACCATTATGTTGTGGGGTGTATGGATGAGTAAGTTGAGAGAGAATTACATTCTCTTTTAGGTAACCCAGGAACTCGGCACTCAAGTATTCACCACCTCGATCAGATCTCAGTGTCTTGATACTTTTGCCTGTTTGTTTTTCTACTTCATTCTTGTATTCCTGGAATTTTTCAAAGGCTTCAGATTTATGTTTCATTAAGAAGACATATCCGTACCTTAAAAAATCATCCGTAAAAGTAATGAAGTAAGAATAACCACTTCGCGCATGTGTAGACATTGGACTGCATACATCGCTGTGTACGAGTCCCGAGAGCTCGATCGCTCTTACTCCATGTCCAGTAAACGGAGTCTTTGTCATCTTTCCTTTGAGACATGATTGACAAGTTGCATATGATTGATATTCGAACGGATCCAAATATCATTCTTTATGTAACTTCGTCAACCTTCTTTCATTGATGTGACCCAGTCTACAATGCCATAAGAAAGCATGATTTATTTCTGGAGACTTTCTTTTGTGTGTATTCTGGACATTGAAAATATGTGGTTGGTTTAATACGTATATACCATTGCTTAATGTACCCGACCCAATCAGAACATGATTAAGGTGAATGTTTACAACATTTCTTACAAATGCAAAATCATAACCTTCTTTAGACATTAAAGATACAGATATGATATTACAAGTCGCGCTTGGTACAAAATGTAAGTCCATGTCACGCACCCCACGAACTTGCGGGGAGGCGGAACATATGAAAAACGATTATCAAAGCTTCGTAACATGGACTTGAGCGCATGAATCGTGTCTAAACCATTACTAGCAAACTACGAAAGGTTTAACTACTCTGATTTGAAGTTATACCTCACGTTAATTGTACTTCGAGTCTTCATCACTGTCCTCCACTCCTTGTAGGCTCTTTGGAACGTCGGCACCCCAACGGCCTCCTCGAGTCAAAGACGATCCACCCGAGAGCTCCTACTCCAAGCTTGACCTCTAACTTGAGATAACTAGGTTTCTCAAAGTGCTAATCTAAGCAACCTAGGTGATATAGACTTAGATTATGGATGTATTAGTCTAGCTAACCCTTGATCTCAACACATGAGAGGTTAGGGTTAGGGTTTGAAGAGAGAGAGCTTGAGAAGAGAGAAGGTGAGAATGAGAATCCTTTTGGATGAATGAAATCATTTGTGAATATATGAAACATATCATATAATTAAATGAATAACAAATAATGATATATCATCATGTTTCATTAATACACTAAGTTATTCATCAGATGAGTCATATAAATCATAAATGATTCATTAACTCGATGTATGAATCACACCATGACTCATTTATCCAATTAATGCAAATGCCACCTTAACCCCCAAGTCACCATGCTTCTAGAAGCTTCCCGGCAAATTACGAGAACGCCCCTCCAATCCGTGAAAACACGGAAAAGCTTTATACTGTATAAATCCAATAATCCGATACTAGAATCTGTCTTAAACCAAAGCCGACTAGTAAAAACTGTCCGAACATCGTACGTGCGTAAAAACACGTATGCGTCCGAACCCTGTCGTAAAACCATACGACCCCTATATCGTTTCACCCGAAGCACGGAAACTCTGTGTGTGGGACTCTAAAGACTCGACACTACGCTGGCAGTGGGTTTAACCACAGACCGCAAGCGGCACTAGCTGTACATAAGGGTCCCCAGGTAGATGTCGATAAGAAGGCCGATGAGGAAACCCATCCGAACTCCTACTGAGCCTGATGTGACAATCTCTGTACAGTCCGGTCTGTTCTTCTAGGACTATCGCATATCGGGCCTAAGGGGCGGCAAGCGTCAGTCCCCTAAAAGCGGTATAAGTCGTGTCGGAGCGTAGCCCATTACACCTTGAGAAACTACTGGAAAACCTACCAGTAAATCACTCTTGCCCTGGCCAGGTACTTTGCGTAATGTCTCTCTGACACAGCGCGTTATCAACTCCCAATACTGGGAGAGACGAATCCTGTCTAACCGCCACTGCCTCCAAGTTCTCGGGACTGCACCCAACTGCTACCTGTTTGCACGACTCCTTTGAGCCGTGGTAGGGTAGCAATCTAAGAACAGTGGGACACACTCGAGGCGAAGTAGCAGTGTTAAGTCTGCGGACTATGCTGTACTCATGTCACCTGGGAACTGTTAACTAACGATGGGTATAATACCAACCAACAGTTCCCCGCGAGAAATGTCCGGTGTACCCGTAACCTAACGAGCACCTGTATACTATCTCCAGTATGACGTATTGATGGCTGTGGGACAGACCATCTCCCCAACTGGGATGAGAAGCGTACACACTAGTCCACTCCGGAGTATTGATGCCATGTCTCGATAATCCTACGACTAGGGACCTGTATAGGATGTTGCTTATAGACTACCCAGCCCCCACTAGTGTGACTGCCATCACAACGCTGGTAATCAAGCAATGATCCTAATGGCTCTACTAATATGTATAAGCGATACGTTACAAGAAACATATGCACATATTAAAGTAGACACAAACCAAGTAGCATACTACCATTTTTAGCAAGACCGTCAATACATCTGTGAATATCCCAAGCTTCCATTAAGTAATATACAAAATAGTATGATACATTAATGTCCTTCTAGGGCATAAACACTAACAATCTCCCACTTGCACTAGGGTCATGTACTAGCATATCGCAGACCTATCATCTCGAATATCCTCTCGAACTGCGTCTGAGGAATGGCCTTTGTGAATGGATCAGCAGTGTTATTCTCTGTATCTACTCTCTTTACCTCGATCTCCCGGCGATCTACGATCTCCCTGATCAGGTGATACTGCCTTAAGATGTGTCTGGACTTCTGATGGGACCTGGGTTCCTTTGCTAAAGCTATAGCGCCGTTGTTGTTGCAATGCAGAGGTATTGGACCAACACTGGTAGGAACCACCTGAAGTTCTGTGAGGAACTTCTTCATCCAGACAGCTTCTTTTGCGGCATCGCAAGCAGCTATGTACTCTGCTTCCATCGTTCAGTCAGCAACGGTCTCCTGCTTGGAACTCTTCCAACAGACCGCCCCTCCATTGAGGGTAAAGACATAACCCGACATGGACTTGGAGTCATCCTTGTCACTCTGGAAGCTGGAGTCGGCAAAAGCCTCGATCTGGAGGTCTTTTCCGCCATACACCAAGAACATTTCCTTAGTCCTCCTCAGGTACTTGAGAATGTTCTTTACTGCTATCCAGTGCTTCTCCCCTGGGTTTGCCTGATACCGGATTACAACGCTCAATGCGTATGCTACATCTGGTTTGGTACATAACATCGCATACATTATAGAGCCTACCGCAGAAGCGTAGGGTATAATCGACATGCGATCCCTTTCCAAATCAGTCTTGGGAGACATCTCTTTGGAGAGGGTGATTCCGTGACAAGCCGGTAGGTTACCGCGCTTAGAATCATCCATACTGAATCTTTTCAATATGGTGTTTATGTACCTGGACTGCGAAAGTCCCAACATCCTCTTTGATCTATCACGATAGATATGGATCCCCAGAATGTAGGTGGCATCACCAGGTCTTTCATGGAGAACTTCTGTGACAAGAATCTTTTGACTGACTGTAGCATAGGAATATCATTTCCTATTAGGAGAATGTCATCCACGTACAAGACGAGGAATACAACAACTCTCCCTACAATCTTACTGTATATGCATGGTTCATCTGGATTTTTGATAAAGTTGAATTCTTTGACAGTATCATCAAAATAGATGTTCCAACTCCGCGATGCCTGCTTTAGTCCATAAATGGACTTAAGCAGCTTGCATACTTTACCGCTGCTCCCACTCTGAATGAATCCCTCTGGCTGATCCATATAGACGCACTGATCCAAATTACCATTTAGAAAGGCCGTCTTTACGTCCATCTGCCAGATCTCATAATCGTGGAAGACAGCAATAGCAAGAAGGATCCGAATGGATTTGAGCATAGCCACTGGAGAAAAGGTTTCGTCATAGTCCAAACCAGGTCTTTGACAGAATCCCTTTGCAACAAGTCTAGCCTTATAGGTTTCGACCTGTCCATCTACACCAATCTTCTTTCTGAAGATCCATTTGCATCCTACGGGTTTTACCCCACCTGGAGCAATGTCCAAAGTACATACTTTGTTAGTGTACATGGACTCCATTTCGGTCCACATTGCATCCAGCCATTTTACCGAGTCGTCGCTCTAAATGGCTTGCTGGAAGCTAGTAGGGTCATCACTATCAATGATGCAATCTTCTCGATCCCCGTCTATGAGAAAACCGTAGTATCTCTCGGGCGGATGAGATTGCCTACTACTTCTGCGGATAGGCGCTGGTATGTCCCTTTCTTCTGAAACCTCTTGTTCTACCAAACATTCAGTAACAGCATGTGGTTCTGGAATTTCTTCCAGTTCTATTGCGCTCCCATTCTTCTGATTTTCTAAAAATTCAGTTTCTAAGAAGTGGGCATGAAGAGAAACAAAAACCTTTTGTTCCTCTGCGTAATAGAAATAATATCCCTTGGAGTTCACTGGATATCCTACAAGCTTACACTGTACTGAGCGTGCCTCGAGCTTGTCCGCATGCTGCTTTTTTACAAAAGCTGGACATTCCCATGTCCTAAAATGTTTAAGACAGGGTTTCTTCCCACTCCACATCTGATATGGTGTGGTAGGCACAGTCTTGGTTTGAACCCGGTTCAAAAGATATGCAGCTGATTCTAGTGCATAACCCCAGAAAGATCGCGGTAACTCAGCCTTACTCATCATGGAACGAACCATATCCAATAGGGTTCGATTCCTCATTTCCGATACACCGTTGTGTTGTGGTGTGTATGGAGGAGTAAGCTGAGAGAGAATTCCATTCTCTTTTAAGTATCCCAGGAACTCGGCACTTAAGTATTCACTACCTCGATCAGATCTCAGTGTCTTGATACTTTTGCCTGTCTATTTTTCCTCTTCATTCTTGTATTCTCGGAATTTCTCAAAGGCCTAGGATTTATGCTTCATTAAGAAGATATATCCATACCTAGAGAAATCATCCGTAAAAGTAATGAAGTAGGAATAACCACCTCGCGCATTTGTAGACATTGGACCGCACACGTCACTGTGTATGAGTCCCAAGAGATCGCTCGCTCTTACTCCATGTCCTGTAAACGGAGTCTTTGTCATATTTCCTATGAGACAAGATTCACAAGTAGCATAAGATTGATATTCGAACGGATTCAAATATCCTTCTCTATGTAACTTCGTCAACCGTGTTTCATTGTTATGACCTAGTCTACAATGCCATAAGAAAGCCTGGTTTATTTCTGGAGACTTTCTTTTAAGTGTGTTCTGGACATTGAAAACCTAAGCTTGATTCAATACGTATATACCGTCATCTAATGTACCCGACCCAATCAGAACTTGATTTAGGTGGATGTGAACTACATCGCTTACGAATGTAAAATCATATCCCTCTCTCGAAAGTGAGGACACAGATATGATATTACAAGTCAAACTAGGTACATACAAACAGTTACGTAGAATCAATATCTGCCCACTTGTCAAACCTAGGCGATATTCTCCCACGGATTCAGCGTCCACGCTCATTCCGTTTGCAACTCTGAGAGACAAATCACCTACCCTTATAACTCTACGGTTTCTCAAAGCATGTAATGAATTATAGATATGAGATCCTGCTCCGGTATCTAGTACCCAGGAAGTAGAGTTAATTGACAAACAGTTCTCAATTACAAACACACTTAAGGCCGAAGCCACAACATGCTTCGCATCCTGACTACTGGCTTCCAAAGCCCTGCAATCCTTCTGCCAATGCCCGTTCCCATAACAATAGGAACATCTCCTCTTACCTACACCAAGTCCCGAAACTTTTGCTCTTCCCTTTCCTCCTACTTTACTGACACCGTATATCGGCTTTGTAAAGGTCTTCTTCTTTTCACCATTTGCTTTCGCCCTGGATGTAGAAGAAGAAGGTCCCCCATTAAGCAGAGCTTGTGTCTCCCTGGTTTCTTTCAGGGTGTAAGTAGAGGGTAGGGACTATGGAAATAAGTCAGCGTATGACCTATTTCTCAACGTGGTCTCCGGGTCCTTGAGCTCATCAATATAGCTAGTCATTGTAAGGACGTCGTCCCCTACAGATGACCCGACATCCAACCTCGCTTGAATTAATTCGTTCGAGGTCTCATATCTTGCGATTTGAGATTTCTCTCCATATAAATCTTTGTCATGGAGAAAGATGGAAAATAAGTCCATCTTCTCGTGCTGCTTCTGGTATACACCATCAACTGAAGCCAACACGAGGCACTTGGCTTTCGCTTTATCCTTTTCCCTTGTCTGACGGATATCCATATCCGCGACGGTGGAAACTGGACCTGGGACGGCGGGATCTTAAGTAGTAATAGGGTGGTCCAGCTTGTCATAGGAAATGGACATCTGGACAGACCTTTGCCAGTCATATAAGTTAGATTCAGTCAACTTGTTATCTAGATGTAACCTAGTCATGGTCACAAGGTCCCTGCAATGAGAGAGAGAGAGAGAAGAAAAACACTTTATCATGATGCTCTTGCAAGTTTAGAATGGTTTTTAATTTATCTAAACTGGATGGCTCCCACTGTTTCTCGAATCCTTCCTCAAACCATAAAAGAAGAATTAGCCAGGACTATTCTCACTGTACAATACTTGCTTAACCGTTCAGCCAGGCTAGTGTCGGTACATCGAGGGAGGTTTTCCAACTCTTTCGCGTAGTTCCTTAATTAAATAACCTCTTTTCTCTGGGGGCGTAGCCCCGCTGACACCTTTCTCGACACTTACTTGGTTTATAGCATTGATCGTTAAGTGACGAATCTCCTGATAAGTAGCATATACTCACAGTAGGATCGGGATCCAAATATCATCGTGTGATAATGTTGAAGGAATCCTACCAACATTCATCAAACTCCAAATGGTATGCAACACTAGCAAGTTTCAGTTTCTTTAGAAACTCCTGATGTGGATTTTTGCCCCATGTTCTTATGACCTTGACTTAGGGCCAACAAATCATAAGTCACATGTCAAGTTCAACCCATCATTATCTTGTTAATTTGAACCCGCCCGTATATACTCTTGACTAAGGGCCAAACAAAGTAATACGACTGTCCCAAACCAACTCATCTATCTATGCAACAAATGAATACCCCAGCAGCTACCAATCACTATGTCTTGACTAAGGGCCAAACAAACATAGCTTGACTACTACTGACGATTCATAAGAAATGACGGAGGGCTACCACTGGTTTTGGCGAAACCGTGAACGTAGTGAACTTGATATAATCGAAGGAACCTGATAGCCTTTTTAAAAGGAGTGGTTAAAGCTCCGCAATTAAAAATTCTGCTCTTTTAAAATAACCGAGTGGTTTCTTTTAAATTTGTTCCAACGATTCAACTTTGGTTTATTTTCTTTGCATTAAAATAATGTGTCCCATCATTTAACCTATCATTGCAGAAAACAACGAAAATACAACGTCCTCTTATGCCATCCGCATTCGCCACTGGGTCCCGTCATCATCCGTTAGGTTACTTAACTAACGACAGAGCGGGGGCTTGGCTAGCGCGGGTGTAAAACATAAGTGACGTCTAAATTGCCATCATATATAGATATTTTACATTCGTCAGACGCAATAATAGGCATTCCAGATCATTGATGAACATTATTGGATATACAAGCAATCCGCGTTTGCTTTGAGCCTGCAACAAAAGACGGATTACACAGTTGTGATGAATAGCCTGTTGGAGATAGTGCCATCAGAGTCAATTATTAGGTCACAGCTACGTGATTGCAATGATTGATGGAGGACCTATCCCGGTAGGACAGTCTTACTCGAGATGATAGTATGCTATCTGGTTTACCTTTATCATCGTGTACTGTTTTAGGTGACCTGACAAGTCGCTATTACATGTTGATAGAGCCCCTAGGATTCTTGCTTGACCACCAGCAGTATGGGGGCGATCATATAAGTGGGAGCTGGGGTCCACAAGCATATCCTGAAATGGTCCCTAGTCGTGTGAGTTTCGAGACAGGGCATCGATACTCCTTAGTAGACTAGTGTATACAGTCGAGACCCCGACGAGGGGCGGTGGCCGGTCTCACAAGCCACTGGTGTCAGTTGGATCACCTAAGATGTATACAGGTGCTCATTGGGTTATGAGTACACCGGACAGGACTCGCCGGGAACATGCTAGTTGGTCATATACCAGACGTCAGATGGCAGTTCCCTGGTGACATGTGTGCAGGTTAGTTCATCGACCTGGGGATCGTCATTTGTCTCGTGTGAGTTCCCATTGTACTTTGATTACTACCCTACCACGGCTCAAAGGAGTCGTGCAAACAGGTTTTAGTTGGGTACAGTCCCGAGCCACATGGAGGCAGTGAGCGTATCTTCAGGGGTTCGTCTCTCCCGGTATTGGGGGTGAGGTCGTGCTGTGTCTAGGAGAGCCATTACACGAAGTCCTTGGCCAAGGCAAGGAGATTTACTGGTAGGTATTCCAGTAGTATCTCAGGGTGTTCTGGGCTACACTCCGACATGACTTGTACCGCTTTTGGGGGTCTGACTTTTACCAACCCCCTAGGCCCGCCATGCGATGCTCATAGACGAACGGACCGGACTGCACGGATATTGTCACTGACAGGCTCAGTAGGGTTGTCAGGCTGAGTTTACTCACAGACATCCCTTTTAGTCAGTACCTGGTAGCTCGTTACGTATTGGCTTATACCTCTGACGTGCTAGTGGTTAAATCCACAACCAAGGTGTTGACGAGTCTTTAGAGTCCCCCACATTCAGTTACTCAGCTTTCGGGCGAAAGGTTGTAGAGGCCGTATGGAGATATGGCAAGGTCCGATCAGATACGTGCGGTATTGCACGGATCAGGATAGGACAGTTTGTACTATAGGCCGTATGGTTATATGGCAGGGTTCGATCAGATACGTGCGGTATTGCACGGATCAGGATCGAATGGATATTACTAGCCGGCTTTGGTTTAAGCCGGATCCTAGTATAGTACAGTGGAGATTTTGTCTCATTGCATTTGTATTTCGGTCGAAATACAGATGCGGGTGTGTATGCACAGTATCGGGGTTTTCCTGTAATTTATTACGGGATCAGTTTTCTGGAGTTGCCAGTTTGCTTTCCGTTTCGGCCGATTTCCTTCGTTCCGTTCATTGGCCGAAGATTGGTGGAGGAGGGTTTATTTGCATTGTTGCAAATAGGCATTAGTGGAGGGGGTTCTTTGCATCTTGTTGCATCATGATGGTTTTCATGATGAGCACCATCACTTGACTTTCTTCTTCTCATGATGGCTTGACTTTTTGAAGCCATCATGCATGAGATGATGGTTGCCTTGGAGTGTTGGATTTGTTGTGATAATTGCATTCCACCCACCCCTTGACCTTGCTCTCTCTTTCTCTCTCCAATCAAAAATGGAAATGGGGGGGCCGGCCACTTTGGCAAGAAGAGAAAAATGCTTCTCTTGTGTGTGGAGAAAATATGATACTCTCATTCTTTTGTATGCTACATTTTTCCCTTCACCTCTCTCCAAGTTCTTCTTCCTCCACAAAATGGCAAAGCTCCAAAAACCCCAAATGAGACTTCTTCTCTAGATATTCTACAGCATGTCTTGGGCACGTCGAGTAGCCGGCTTCGTGCCCGAGTTGCCTCGGCATTGAGGTGGGAGCCCGTAAAAGAAGTAGGCGATGTGGTGCACTTCCGGCGACGAGGAGGAGACGGGACAATCCGCAGGAGGTCGGGACGACCACGAGAAGACCGGAGGACTCGGATCTGTCGGTATACTTCTCTTCCCTATCTTGTTAGTAGCTTAGACTTGTTAATGGTTACGATCCGGATGTTTAGTGCGCGGTGGTGCCGGTTTGCTAAGTCCGCAAAATTAAAGTTTTTCACCGCTTCCGCATTCCGGCGTCGGATTGACGGCCGGGGCGCCGCCGTGCACTTACAGTGGTATCAGAGCCTCGCCATTAACTTCGTCTAGCTTCGTTTAATGTGTTTGCATTTCTGATCGATCAAAAAGTTCCAAAACTGCATTTTACCTTCGCATCAGTTTCTGTTGAAATTTTTTGGTCTCGAAAAATTTTTCAGGTTGTAAAATATTGATGTACTAAAAATTATAAGACCACTGTTCAAATTCAATGCACTGATCTTCTAACCAGAGCGCGGAAGGGCGGCCAAAACCCACTTGTGGCCGCGCTTCCGCCGCATCATGAAGGAATCAGTGGGTTGGGTTTTTACAGTGGGCTTCTGGGGAGATTTTAGGGTTTCTGGAACATTAACATTGGGCCCAGATTTTCTTTAACTGCTACAGTATTGCTTGGGGGCCCACTTGTTAAAATTTGATTGATCGGATATTTTAAACACATTTTTTCACAGTATTTACATTATATCTGCGACCGTGAATGTCACTTGATCGGTAAATCCGGTCTAACTGCTATAGCTCGGTTAGACGGATTTGCGAACGTGACTTTCACGTTGATGTTCTGTTTTTGCTGTGATGTTGCGGATCGGTCGTGGGGATAGCCTGGATGCAATGCTTGTACAGTTGTGGTTGTATTATGTACATTTGATATTGCGGGGCGAGCGTCCGACATGTGGACTGCCGTCACTGCCTGTTTGTATTATTATTTTGGGGCACGGCCAGGTTGCGGTCGTTGTACCCGGTGTATGTATATTTTACTTTCTGTACTAGGATTACCCCAGGAGGGGTGCACGGATAGCCGGGTTCTAGGGGGCAACAAGCCCGCATCTCATGGCATTGAGACGGAGGGGGCTATACTCTGGAATTGGCGGGCTATTAGCCGCACTCGTAGGGGGTACAGGTTGACCCAGGAGGGGTGCCCAAGTTACCGGATTCCGTGAAGTGCTGGGTGGTCCATTCACGGCACTGAAGGGGGCTGTCTCGCTTCAGGTTTTGGCGGGTGACTTGCCGCGCCCGTAGGGGTCTAGGATTTCATTGCACAGGCTATCCACATTACCAGGGGAACGTCGGGTTTCAGTAGTGGCTCTGTGAAACCCGGGGATCCCAGATATCTGTATTGTTCTGTGCTGCTGTTCATTCTCTGTGATGTTGCATTTCTTTCACGCCTTGAGCGAAATATAATATATTGGTATATATATTAGTAGATGTTGTATATGTTTTACATCCGCGCTAGTCCAGTCCCCGCTCTGTCGTTAGTTAGCTAACCTAACGGGTAATGACGGGACCCAGTGGCGAATGCGGATGGCATATACGTACATCAGTATATTTTCGTTCTTTTTGGTGTGATCAATTGATGGGACTGCATTGATTCGGATCAATGCAAGTTAAAAACAAACCTAATCTGATGTTGTTGGAACACTTTTTCAAAAAGATGTTATTGCAAGGACGTTCACTTTTGTTTTGCATCGAGATATTCAGTTGAAATATCCTGCTCCTCAGTCGACGAGGCAAGGGCCGAGATCCCTTCACCGGGAGTGACCCCTTGGACAAAAGTTTGCGTCAGGGCATTAACTTCACTATAGCCGATTACTTTTGCTTTGCATCGCGGTATTCATTTGGAATATCCTGCACCCCATTCTACGGGGAAAGAGCCGAGATCCCTTCACCGGGAGTGACCTCTTTAGCAACGGTTTTCGTCACTATATTTTTAAAAAGCTATCCGTTCCTTCGACGATATCAAGTTCTTTACGTTAAAGGTTTTCGCCAGAAGCCATTCGTAGCCCTCCGTCGTTTCAGATGGGTAGCACGTAGTATTCATGCTATGTTTGTTGGCCTTCGTCAAGGCATAGTGTATGGTAGCTGCTTGTTGCCTTTCTGCAGCATAGATAGATGCGTTGGTTTGGGACAGTCGTATAGCCTTGTTGGCCTTCGTCAAGGGCTTGTGCGGGTGGATTCAAATTAACCTGGAGAATGACGGGTAGAACTTGACATGTGACTTATGATTTGTTGGCCTTCGTCAAGGTCATAAGAGCATGGGGCAGAAAACACATCGGGAGTTTCAAAAGAACTGAAATTTGCCAGATATGCGCATACCTTCTGGAGTGTGATGACGTGAGCGGATTCCGTCATGTTATCATGCGATGATAGTTGGATCCCGATTCCCACTGATGAGTTGGTAAACTCCTCGGGTAACCCCGACTAATTCTTCTTTTAGGTTTGGAGGAGAATTTGAGGTACAGTGGGAGGATTCCAGATTAGATAAATTGGTAACCATTCTGATCTAGGTTAGAGTGCACGCTGAGTGTTTCTTTTCTCTCTCTCTTTGGCAGTGACCATTGACCCGACCCTTAGACTATGACTCAGTGACCAAGTTGACCGAACCTTCTTAAACACTGGCTTTTGGATTGTCAGAGTTGCAAACCTCATTGCCACTCCTACTTTTACCCTTTTCTCCAGGACACCCCGTATTGCTACGAACGTCCACTTCTATTGGACAAAACCATCGTATGGTTAGATACGAACTCGAAAGAATTTATTCGAGGATGGTTTCAGGTTCTGGAGAAAACGGATAGGATTATTCAGTTGTCTTTTCCTTTTACCCTCTCTCAGGTTACGAGTACTCCTTGGTTTAGGGGTAGTACACCTATTACGCAAATTGGATTGTCTTCTTCCAAACCTTAGGCTGGTGCCGACCGGTAGGGAATGAAGAAAACCAATTAGCCTAACCATGGTGTACAGAAGGTATTAAGTTCAGACAAAGCAAGGGATTAGTAAGAGGGCAAAGTAAATTGCAACAAATATTCACGACCAAACCAAGTATTCCTTCGCCAATCCTAAAATCACCTTTGTATTTCTCCAGGACACTCCGTATCACTACGAAGATCCACAGTTTATTGGATACTCCATCGTATGGTTATATACGAACTCGAAAGGAACTTGTTCCAGTTCGGGGATGGATTCTGGTTCAGGAGAAATAGGAATAAGAGTTATTCAGGTGTCTTTTATCTTCACCTTCTCTCACATTCCGAGTGTTCCTAGGATTGGGACAGTACACCCATTATGCTTATTGGATAGTCTTCTTCCAAACCATAGGCTGGTGCCGAACGGTAGGGAAGGAAGAAAACCATTTGTCCTAAAGGGGTGTGCAGAAGGTAATGACTAAAGACATATGAAGGGATTTGGAGAGGTGTCAAAGGATTATACGGTTACAGTCGTGAATCTGGAAGAGGCATTACTAGGAATACCGGGATACCCCAACGAAACATTTCAATGTTTCAGTCTCACTGTGTACTGTTAAAGGAAAGCTGATTTCCCGACTAGATACTTACTCCAGGGTATGTATTTACCAGGTATGATTCTCACATCTGTATGGTTTTACAGATGATGAGTGGGAGTAAGTTGTTGGGAATTGGGTGACTATCCTCATTATATCGGGATTCGTTGCAATCGGTGATATTTGAGGAAATCACCTGGGTTGTTTGCCGGTCGGCAAATATTTGGTTTTGAATATCCGCTGTTATGCACCAATTTCAAATCGATATATCTGTACGTCTATTTTCATAGAGTGAGATATACTTTTTGAAATTATGTCGATGACATTTACCTATACCAGTGGATGGTTAGGTAAGGAGTATTAAACAGCGGTGTAATTCTTCTTGACCATAAGTACAGTTTTCAACCTACGACACACAGTGAATGAGTTATCAGACTCAAAGGACTTGTACAGAGTATTGTATGTTGTCCAGGGTCCATCAGGACAAAGGGGTTGGTCCTCGTACTATATTCGGTTTACTTATGACTTCTCTAGTTTTTAGACAGGTGTTTCGTGGAAACACAGGGTCCGAATTTTGAGAAGTTGTAGGTATTTGAATAGAGTAGAGAACCAGGTGTAGCAAGTATCGGGATTCTTCAAAGAGATCGAAGATGTAGATACTTGTGTATGGTATTCGGTTGGTAGTAGTGACTAAGAGAACTTGCTTCTCTTTCAGGTTACTCATAATTGGAAGCATTCCTAAGTTGAGTAACGCTGATCGGCCTCCTTCCATTTAGTTGACATGCACTGGAGACAGTTGCATGATTTGGATCTGGTTCAGTTAAATCAGTGCCTCTGGTCCTATATGGGATATAGAACAGTTCGTATCTTGACGTTGTTAAGGTACGGGGAGTTGTCCAGCTTATGATTAAAACCAGACTCTGGATAACTCAAGGCACGTTTCTGTAATGGCTGTATTGTGGGTTGACCCAGGCTATGACGAGGGTTGACTTTCTACCATCTGGATGAACAATAGCAATATTGTTCTAGACTCGCCACAGTTTTATTAAAAATGGACTTTTTCAGAAAAACGGTAGTGGGAGTATGGTAGAACTGGAAGTGATTCCAGAACCACAAACGATTACTGAAGATTTGACAAAGAACCTAAAGATTCAATCTGGATTGACATTCCATTGGCCACTCCACAGATAAGGTGGGTAACTTCAGGCACCCGAGAGGTACTACGGTAGCCTCAAGGACGGTGACAGGGAAGTTCTTATTTACCCACACTTACCATTGTTGTTGTTCCAGACTGTGAGACCCGGCAGGAGGATGAGTATAGCGTCGTTCTGAACTCGCTTTAGAAGTGTACGTGTATATGACTCTGCCAGAGGGTTGTCGTAGTCAGTGGGAGCAGTGGAAGCATTGGTGGACAGGTAGCTTATGTCTATTTATAGACTAAAGCACCAGTAGCGGAGATAGATCATCTATTTCTGACGTGACAGTCATGGGTTTGACTTCATCAGAATAGGGGATGGATCTGTTGAGGAGGTACTAGGGTGTGATGTCATGGTATTTGGATGACATACACAAAGTAGGAAGTGATATTCCTACACTACAATCGGTTATACTTTGTTCGTCACACAGTGTTTTCTTCATATGGGAAATGGATTTTGTATCAAACATACTGGTTACTAGATCTATGGTTTTAGATCTAGATTTGGGTGGTTTCCCAATCAGGGTACTTTGACAGCATTCTAAGAGTATTTAGAATGGACGACTCCTGGCACGGTAGTATACCTGCAGGTAATGGAGTCACCCTCTCTAAAGGTGTCTTACAGACTAAAGGGGAGAGGGACGTGCATGATTGGCAGATCACTTGCTCAGGCAATTGAGTCAATCATGAGATGTCAAGTACCACACCAGATGTTGTTCTTGCACTAAATGCAATAAGTTGACATTGATACAATCCAGGAGAAACAGTCGGAAGCAGTTTTAGAACATAAGTGGATGTTCTAGGGATATGATAACGACAGCCTCATGTGGGAAACAGTTATCATTCCAGGCTTCCAAGGTGACATAGACGACAAGGAGGTTGTCAGAGCTATAGTTTTCCCTCTGACGAGGGGCAGTATTTTGGACAGGTGGTCCAAGGCAATACTGAGGGTGGCATGGCGCAGGATACTGATTAAGTTCAGTTGACGATACAGTCTAAGAAGTTTGGATTTGGAGTTCATTTATGAGCTTTGTCCCTTCAGACATTCAGACATATTCTAAGACAGGTATTGCTCTTTTCGGGAGATGGTTTTCTCCGCGAACTTGAGATATAGAGAGACATAGAAAGATACTACAAAGCGGATCCACTCACTAAGGCTATTCCTCGAACGCAATAGTTTCGCAAACGAGCTTTGTGAGACTGACTAGTACAGGAGTTGGGTGTTCGGTATCACACGGGCTGTGAGTATGCGACATCGCAATAATTAGCCTTGAGTGCAAGTGGGAGATTGTTGGAGATAGTGCCCTCAGAGTCAATTATTAGGTCACAGGTACGTGATTGCAATGATTGATGGAGGACCTATCCCGGTAGGACAGTCTTACTCGAGATGATAGTATGCTATCTGGTTTACCTTTATCATCGTGTACTGTTTTAGGTGACCTGACAAGTCGCTATTACACATTGATAGAGCCACAAGGATTCTTGCTTGACCACCAGCAGTATGGGGGCGATCATATAAGTGGGAGCTGGGGTCTACAAGCATATCCTGAAATGGTCCCTAGTCGTGTGAGTTTCGAGACAGGGCATCGATACTCCTTAGTAGACTAGTGTATACAGTTGAGACCCCGACGAGGGGCGGTGGCTGGTCTCACAAGCCACTGGTGTCAGTTGGATCACCTAAGATGTATACAGGTGCTCATTGGGTTATGAGTACACCGGACAGGACTCGCCGGGAACATGCTAGTTGGTCATATACCAGACGTCAGATGGCAGTTCCCTGGTGACATGTGTGCAGGTTAGTTCATCGACCTGGGGATCGTCATTTGTCTCGTGTGAGTTCCCACTGTACTTTGATTACTACCCTACCACGGCTCAAAGGAGTCGTGCAAACAGGTTTTAGTTGGGTACAGTCCCGAGCCACATGGAGGCAGTGAGCGTATCTTCAGGGGTTCGTCTCTCCCGGTATTGGGGGTGAGGTCGTGCTGTGTCTAGGAGAGCCATTACACGAAGTCCTTGGCCAAGGCAAGGAGATTTACAGGTAGGTATTCTAGTAGTATCTCAGGGTGTTCTGGGCAACACTCCGACACGACTTGTACCGCTTTTGGGGGTCTGACTTTTACCAACCCCCTAGGCCCGCCATGCGATGCTCATAGACGAACGGACCGGACTGCACGGATATTATCACTGACAGGCTCAGTAGGGTTGTCAGGCTGAGTTTACTCACAGACATCCCTTTTAGTCAGTACCTGGTAGCCCGTTACGTATTGGCTTATACCTCTGACGTGCTAGTGGTTAAATCCACAACCAAGGTGTTGACGAGTCTTTAGAGTCCCCCACATTCAGTTACTCAGCTTTCGTGCGAAAGGTTGTAGAGGCCGTATGGAGATATGGCAAGGTCCGATCAGATACGTGCGGTATTGCACGGATCAGGATAGGACAGTTTGTACTATAGGCCGTATGGTTATATGGCAGGGTTCGATCAGATACGTGCGGTATTGCACGGATCAGGATCGAACGGATATTACTAGCCGGCTTTGGTTTAAGCCGGATCCTAGTATAGTACAGTGGAGATTTTGTCTCATTGAATTTGTATTTCGGTCGAAATACAGATGTGGGTGTGTATGCACAGTATCGGGGTTTTCCTGTAATTTATTACGGGATCAGTTTTCTGGAGTTGCCAGTTTGCTTTCCGTTTCGGCCGATTTCCTTTGTTCCGTTCATTGGCCGAAGATTGGTGGAGGAGGGTTTATTTGCATTGTTGCAAATAGGCATTAGTGGACGGGGTTCTTTGCATCTTGTTGCATCATGATGGTTTTCATGATGAGCACCATCACTTGACTTTCTTCTTCTCATGATGGCTTGACTTTTTGAAGCCATCATGCATGAGATGATGGTTGCCTTGGAGTGTTGGATTTGTTGTGATAATTGCATTCCACCCACCCCTTGACCTTGCTCTCTCTTTCTCTCTCCAATCAAAAATGGAAATGGGGGGGCCGGCCACTTTGGCAAGAAGAGAAAAATGCTTCTCTTGTGTGTGGAGAAAATATGATACTCTCATTCTTTTGTATGCTACATTTTTCCCTTCACCTCTCTCCAAGTTCTTCTTCCTCCACAAAATGGCAAAGCTCCCAAAACCCCAAATGAGACTTCTTCTCTAGATATTCTACAGCATGTCTTGGGCACGTCGAGTAGCCGGCTTCGTGCCCGAGTTTCCTCGGCATTGAGGTGGGAGCCCGTAAAAGAAGTAGGCGATGTGGTGCACTTCCGGCGACGAGGAGGAGACGGGACATTCCGCAGGAGGTCGGGACGACGACGAGAAGACCGGAGGACTCGGATCTGTCGGTATACTTCTCTTCCCTATCTTGTTAGTAGCTTAGACTTGTTAATGGTTACGATCCGGATGTTTAGTGCGCGGTGGTGCCGGTTTGCTAAGTCCGCAAAATTAAAGTTTTTCACCGCTTCCGCATTCCGGCGACGGATTGACGGCCGGGGCGCCGCCGTGCACTTACATAGCCATTACCCCACCCTAGACCCCTACGGGTATGGCAAACTACCCGCCAAGTACCCGAAGTGAAGCGTTCTCCCTCAACAACGTGAGTAGGCCACTAAACACTTCAACGTACCCGGTAGTTTGTGTACCCCACCTTGGGTCTATCCTAGGAGCAAAGAACAGTAAATGAAATAATACAACGGTGGCTACAACAGCAACCTGGATGTGCCCCGCAAAAGAATATTACATCATATTACAATTTACATCGAATGAATGAATATAAAACCCATCTCAAACCCCGGCTAATCATCACAACGATCCAATCAAGTTCATATACACAAACAGTAAACATTACAGAAATGTGCAACCCCCTGCCGGCCAACATACTAGCAGTTAGGGGAGGTTTACGAACACATTAAACATTACAAATAAAAACCCGATTAGAAAATAACTTATAATATCGATCGACAGCCTTTTTCCATGTCTACCCTAAATGCAAGCCAGCACAGAAGTAACCTGGGCAGAAACAGAATATACAGGAAAACAAAACACCATAAAATATGAATTTCTGTGAAACTCTGAATCAACTCAGGGTTGACTCGGCGGCGGATCCGCGGCCAAAAGCACCATTTGGCCGCGGTTCCGCGGTCGTCTTACCGAGTTGTGTCATCGTATTTTCCCAGTATTCTTATATTTCCGTGCTGTGAATTTTAAGGCATATCAAATATTTTTTTCGACACGTTTAAAATTAACAGAAACTGATAGGGGTTCGGGGTGTTGTTTTCACGTTTTTCCGACGATCGAAGTTCTAATTAGTTTCTAACAAGCTAGTAAAGGTTTAGTTGACTCTGATACCACTGTAAGTCCATGTCACGCACCCCACGAACTTGCGGGGAGGCGGAATATATGAAAAATGATTATCAAAGCTTCGTAACACGGACTTGAGCGCATGAATCATGTCTAAGCCATTACTAGCAAACTACGAAAGGTTTAACTACTCTGATTCAAAGTTATACCTCACGTTACTTGTCCTTCAGGTCTTCATCACTGTCCTCCACTCCTTGTAGGCTCTTTGGAACGTCGGCACCTCAACGGCCTCCTCGAGTCAAAGACGATCCACCCGAGAGCTCCTACTCCAAGCTTGACCTCTAACTTGAGATAACTAGGTTTCTCAAAGTGCTAATCTAAGCAACCTAGGTGATATAGACTTAGATTATGGATGTATTAGTCTAGCTAACCCTTGATCTCAACACATGAGAGGTTAGGGTTAGGGTTTGAAGAGAGAGAGCTTGAGAAGAGAGAAGGTGAGAATGAGAATCCTTTTGGATGAATGAAATCATTTGTGTATATATGAAACATATCATATAATTAAATGAATAACAAATAATGATATATCATCATGTTTCATTAATACACTAAGTGATTCATTAGATGAGTCATATAAATCATAAATGATTCATTAACTCGATGTATGAATCACACCATGACTCATTTATCCAATTAATGCAAATGCCACCTTAACCCCCAAGTCACCAGTCTTCTAGAAGCTTCCCGGCAAATTACGAGAACGCCCCTCCTATCCGTGAAAACACGGAAAAGCTTTAGATTGTATAAATCCAATAATCCGATACTAGAATCTAGCTTAAACCAAAGCCGACTAGTAAAAACTGTCCGAACATCGTACGTGCGTAAAAACACGTATGCGTCCGAACCCTGTCGTAAAACCATACGACCTCTATATCGTTTCGCCCAAAGCAGGGAAACTCTCTGTATGGGACTCTAAAGACTCGACACTACGCTGGCAGTGGGTTTAACCACAGACCGCAAGCGGCACTAGCTGTACGTAACGGTCCCCAGGTAGATGTCGATAAGAAGGCCGATGAGGAAACCCATCTGAACTCCTACAGAGCCTGATGTGACAATCTCCGTACAGTCTGGTCTGTTCGTCTAGGACTATCGCATATCGGGCCTAGGGGGCGGAAAGCGTCAGTCCCCTAAAAGCGGTATAAGTCGTGTCGGAGCGTAGCCCATTACACCTTGAGAAACTACTGGAAAACCTACCAGTAAATCTCGCTTGCCCTGGCCAGGGACTTTACGTAATGGCTCTCTGACACAGCGCGATATCAACTCCCAATACCGGGAGAGACGAATCCTGTCTAACCGCCACTGCCTCCAAGTGCTCGGGACTGCACCCAACTGCTACCTGTTTGCACGACACCTTTGAGCCGTGGTAGGGTAGCAATCTAAGAACAGTGGGACACACTCGAGGAGAAGTAGCAGTGTCAAGTCTGCGGACTATGCTGTACTCATGTCACCTGGGAACTGTTAACTAACGATGGGTATAATACCAACCAACAGTTCCCCGCGAGAAATGTCCGGTGTACCCGTAACCTAACGAGCACCTGTATACTATCTCCAGTACGACGTACTGATGGCTGTGGGGCAGACCATCTCCCCAACTGGGATGAGAAGCGTACACACTAGTCTACTCCGGAGTATCGATGCCCTGTCTCGATAATCCTACGACTAGGGACCAGTATAGGATGTTGCTTATAGACTACCCAGCCCTCACTAGTGTGACTGCCATCACAACGCTGGTAATCAAGCAAAGATCCTAAGGGCTCTACTAATATGTATAAGCGATACGTTACAAGAAACATATGCACATATTAAAGTAGACACAAACCAAGTAGCATACTACCATTTTTAGCAAGACTGTCAATACATCTGTGAATATCCCAAGCTTCCATTAAGTAATATACAAACTAGTATGATACAGTAATGGCCTTCTAGGGAATAAACACTAACACAAAATAACAATCACGCAAAACCAAAACATGTCCATCTGACAATCCCAAGTGATAGTCCCCCACGAACTCAGCATCCATGCCAGCTCCGTTTGCAACTCTGAGGGTCATATCACCTGCCTTCAAAACCCTACGCTTTCTCAGTGCCTGCAAAGAATTACAGATATGAGATCCTGATCCGGTATCCAATACCCAGGAAGTAGAGTTTATTGATAGACAGTTTTCAATAACATACACACCTGAAGCCGAAGCCACAACTTGCTTCGGGTCCTGGTTTCTGGCCTTCCAAGCCCTGCAATCTTTCTTCCAGTGTCCACTTTTGTGACAATAAAAGAATTCTTCCTTTCCCACAAGCTTTCCCTCTACCTTTGCTACTTTTGTCTTTCCCTTGGCTTCCACTTTACTAACACCGCCCCTTGGTTTGGTGGGGGCCTTCTTCTTCCTTCCTTTGGCTCACACCTTGGACCTAGAAGAGGATGCTCCTCCAACAAACAAAGTGGATGTTTCCCTTACTTTCTGTAGGGTGCCCTCTGCACTCCTCAACATGTTTAAGAGTTCCGAAAGTTCAACTTCCTTTCCTTGCATGTTGAAGTTCAGGATAAACTGGGCATAAGTGGAAGGAAGGAATTGGAGAATCAAGTCAGTGTAGAGCTCGTTCTGCAACATGGTCCCTAGGTCCGCGAGCTCTTCAATGTAGCCAATCATCTTAAGCACGTGTTCCACTACGGATGATCCGACGACCAATCTCTCCAAAAACAACTTTTTCGAGACTTCGTATCTGGCGATACGAGATTGCTCTCCATACAGATCTTTTGTATGAAGAAATATGGATTCTAGGTCTATATCCTCGTTCCTCCTCTGATGTTCATTGTCCATAGAGGCAAGCACGATGCACTTGGCCCTCGCGCAATCAATCTCCCAGGTCTTACGGATTTCCTTATCCGCGACGCTGGATTGAGGTCCTCGGACAGGGGGAGCTTTAGTGGCAAGAAGATACCCTAACTTGTCATGAGTGATTGCCATTTTGACATTCCTGAGCCAATCTTTGTAGTTTGGCCCTGTCAATGTATTTTTTTCTAGTAGTAACTTAAGTCCGGTCATGAAGTTTGGTCGCTGCAATTAGGAGAGAGAGAAGAAACACTTTAGTATGATACTCTTGCAAGTTTAGAGTGGTTTTTAGTTTGTCTAAACAGGATGGCTCCCACTGTTTCTCGAATCCTTCCTCAAACCAAAAAGGAAGAATTAGTCGGGATCAATCTCACCGTACAATACTTGCTTAACCGTTCAGCCATGCCAGTGTTCGTACTTCGAGGGAGGTTTTCTAACGCTTTCGCGAAATTCCTTAATTAAATAACCTCTTTTCCCTGTGGGCGTAGCCCCGCTAACACCTTTCTAGACACCTACTTGGTTTATAGCATTGATCGTTAAGTGAGAAAGTTCCCGAGGAGTAGCATATACTCACAGTAGGATCGAGATTCAAATATCATCGTGTGATAAAACTGAAGGAATCCTACCAGAATCATCACACTCCAAATGGTATGCAGCACTAGCAGGTTTCAGTTTCTTTAGAAACTCCCGATGTGGATTTTTGCCCCATGCTCTTATGCCCTTGACTTTGGCCAACAAATGATAAGTCACATGTCAAGTTCTACCCATCATTTTCCAGGTTAATTTGAACCCACCCGCACTAACCCTTGACTTTGGCCAACAAGGCAGTACGACTGTCCCAAACCAACGCATCTATCTATGCTACATATGAATATCCAATAGCTACCAATCACTGTGCCTTGACATTGGCCAACAAACACAGCTTGAATACTATTGACAATCTATATGAAATGACGGAGGGCTACGAATGGTTTTGGCGAAACCGTGAACGTAGTGAACTTGATATAATCGATGGAACGTGATAGCTTTTAAAAGGAGTGGTTTATGCTCCGCGTTTAAAAGTTGTTTTGAAAAGAAACCGAGTGGTTTTGAAATTGTTCCAAAGACTTTACTTTGGTTTATTTTCTTGCATTAATTTAATGCGTCCCATCATTTAATCCTACCATTGCAGAAAACAACGAAAATATAACGTACGCTTATGCCATCCGCATTCGCCACGAGCCCCATCATTACCCGTTAGGTTACTTAACTAACGACAGAGCGGGGGCTGGACTAGCGCGGATGCAAAACATAAGCAACTCCTACTGGATATCATATATAGATATATACATTCGTCAGATGCAATGATAACCATTCCAGATCACAGATGAACACATTGGATATACTAGAAATCCGCGTTTCATTCGAGCCCGCAACGAAAGACGGATTACACGGTCGCGATGAATAGCCAAACCCCACCCTAGACCCCTACGGGTGCGGCAAACTACCCGCCAAGTACCTGAAGTGAAGCAACCTCCCTCAACAACGTGAGTAGGCCACTCGGCACTTCGAGGTACCCGGTAGTTTGTGCACCCCACCTTGGGTCTATCCTAGGAGCAAAAACAGTAAAAGAAATAATATACAATGGCGGCTACAACCTCATCCCGGATGTGCGGCCATAAAATAATATTATATCAATTTACATATTACATCAAATGAAAGATAAAGAAAACTCTCATCTCACAACCCCCGGTTATTCATCTGCGACAATCCAACGAGTTCATATACACAATCCATCAACATTACAGTTCACAGATATGCACAACCCCCACTAATCGACATATAGCGATTAGTTGACGTTCAGTGCATATATCACATCACAGATATAACCCATTAGCTAAAGTCTACAGAACTTCGATCAAAAATACGGATTTGTAACTACCCCAAACACAACTTTGTTTTCTGGAAAATCTGGGCAGAAACAAAATATCCTAAAATTCCCAAAATGGAACACTGTTCTCGCCGCGGTTCCGCGGCGTGTTTACCGAGTCAGTTGCTCGTTTTTGCTGACTATTCTTAAAAAACCCTGAGCCGATTTTTAAGGTATGTGGAATTATTTTTGGAGCAGTTTAAAAATCGGCAGAAAGTTCAGTTTTCGGACGTGTTTTGCGATTTTTTCTCGGATCGAAATTCTAAATACTTTTCTAACATGCTAGTTGTTGTTTAGCTAGGCTCTGATACTACTGTAAGTCCACGTTGCCTACCCCAGTTCTTACGAGGAGGCGAAAACGGTAAAAAACAATTTTTTGACACAAGGCAACATGGACTAGAAATGAGGATCTTTGCTAAACAAAAACCTAGCAAACTAACTAGAAGTTTAACTACTATGTTAGAGGGTTATACCTAGGTCTTTAACTCCTCTTCATGCTCCTTGGGATTGTTTGAACGGCTCCTGCCTCGTAGTCTCCTTGTTGTCGAAGAAGGATCCACCCGAAAGCCTCTACCTTGAGCTCCTACCTCAACCGAGAGGCAACTAAAGTGCTTGGCTTGCTAAACCTAGAACTCTAAAGTGAGTAGAGAAGAGTTTTGAGGGTTTTATCTCAATAGCTCATGCTTCACAACACATGAAACATGAGAGCTTTGAGAGAGAGGAAGATAATGAGCTTTGGATGAGAGAGAATGAGCAAGTGAGAATTAGCTTGACTTTTTACAACCATGCTCACAAAAGAAAGAATAATGATGATAATAATAATAATTAAGAATTGTGATGGTTAGTTTCAATGACCATTATCATTTCATGCATTTAATGCATTTTGTAAAGAATAACAAGTCAACAAAAGTCATTGAAATGAAACGATGATGGTCAACAAGTCCACAATGGTCAACCGGTCAACAAAGTCAACAAAAGTCAAATGTTCAACTCAACCATGGCACAATAATCGTTAATTAATATTATTAATCATATTTCTTATTCTCATTGTAAGTCTACGCTAGCGCCCCGGCAGTCTACAGACGCCAAATGCGGAACAAAAAACTTTTAACTGGCGCTATCGTATACTTTAACCCGGATCTGCCATTATTGCTAAACTAACAAACTGTAAAGAGTGTGGAAAAGGTATACCGAACGATCCGAGTCCTTCGTTCTTCAACCATCATCCCACACTCCGTTGCGGCTGCTCCGATCTCGTCGATCTCCGATCTCCTCGTCGAGGTGGCACCACATGATCGATTCTTTAAACGAGCTCCCGCCTCTGACTCGAGGCAACTCGATTGTCAAGTTTGCTAAAAGAGATGACCAAGAATGATGTAGAGAATGAGTAGATGACTTTGTCTCACTTCGTCCAAATCCGTGGACGATCGGTTAATGAAGTTGCCGTGGGAATTGGGTGATGGAATGAAATGAACTGTGAAATTCCATACACCCGAAATACTATCATAATCTTTTCTAGTGAAACAACAAGTGAAGTGAGGAGGAGAGAGAGGGCCGGCCTCTTATAGGAAGAGGGGGGTGACCGTAGGAGAGGGAGGGTGACCACAAGCAAAAGATATTATGAACAAATATCCTAAGGAAAACAAAACCCATTAATAACAAAGCATGAGTCATTAGGTTAGTCATCAAAAAACCATTAATGCACTAATGAGTCATGAAGCCTAGTCATCATCTAGAACCTTCTAGAAGCTTCTAGAAGCACTGACTCACCTCAACAGAAGAAAAGATAAATCCGTCTTTAACCGAATGTTAAAAGACGGCTGATAGAAAACTGGAAACTGGCAACTTCCAAAAGTGATCCTGAAACGAATTTCAGGACAACCCCGAAACTGTATAAATACACCCGCATTTGTATTACGACCGAATACAAATGCAACTGAGACAAAGATATTATACCTACTCAATATAATACTCGGATCCGGCTTAAATCAAAGCCGACCAGTACTATCTGCCCGAAAAATAACACGTGCGTAAACGCACGTGCATTTTCCGAGCCCTGCCATAAAACCATACGGCCTCTACAACGTTTCGCCCGAACTTGGGAAACTGTCTGTGGGGGACTCTAATGACTCGTCAGTACCCTGGCAGTAGGTTTAACCACAAACCGTCAGCGGCACTAGCAATGCGTAACGGCTGCCCATGGACTGACCTCAAGGGAAGCTGATGAGCGAACTCAAGGGAGGCCGATGAGTGAACTCATCCAGAAATCCTACTGAGCCTAACAGTGACAATGTATATACAGTCTGGTCCGTTCGTCAATGAGTATCGCATATCCGCCTAGGGGGCTAGTAACGTCAGACCCCCAATAGCAGTATAAGTCGTGTCGGAGTGAAGCCCAATTACACCCTGAGATACTACTGGAGTACCTACCAGTAAATCTCCTGCCATGGCCATGGACTTTGTGTAATAGCTCTCCTAGACACAGCACGACCTCGCCCCCAATACCGGGAGAGACGAATCCCCTGCCGATCCGCTCACGTGCCTCCATATGGCTCGGGACTGTACCCAAAAGCTACCTGTTTGCACGACTCCTTTGAGCCGTGGTAGGGTAGAAATCAAAGCACAGTGGGAACTCACACGAGACAAGTGACGACCTCAGGTCGATGAACTAACCTGTACACATGTCACCAGGGAACTGCTATCTGACGGTAGATATAATACTAACTAGCAGATTCCCGGCGAGTCCTGTCCGGTGTACTCATAACCCAATGAGCACCTGTATACATCTTAGGTGATCCAACTGACACCAGTGGCTTGTGAGACCGGCCACCGCCCCTCGTCGGGGTCTCGACTGTACACACTAGTCTACTCCGGAGTATCGATGCCCTGTCTCGAAACTCCCACGACTAGGGACAATAATTAAGGATATGCATATAAACTACCCAACTCTCACGTATATGATCGCCATCATACTGTTGGTAGTAAAGCAAGATCCTAAGGGCTCTATCAAAGTGTAACATGCAATCAGTCACCTGAACATGTACAGGACTGATAAAGGCAAACCAGATAGCATACTATCATTTCGAGTAAGACCGTCCTACCGGGATACGTCCTCCGCAATCATTGCAATCACGTACCTGCGATCCAATAATTGACTATGAGGGCACTATCTCCAACAATCTCCCACTTGCACTCAAGGCTAATATTGCGATGTCGACTACTCACAGCCCGTGTGAAACCGAACATCCAACTCCTCTACTAATCAGTTTCACAAAGCCCGTTTGTAAAACTATTGTGTTCGAGAAATAGCCTCAGTGAGTGGATCCGCCTAGAAGTATCTTTCTATATCTCTCTTAATCTCAAGTTCGCGGAGAAAGCCATCTCCCGAATTGAGTAGTACCTATCTTAGAATATGTCTGGATATCTGATGGGACCTTTGTTCATAAATGAACTCCATATCCAAACTTCTTAGACTGTATGGATCACTGAACCTAATCAGTATCCGGCACCATGCCACCCACAGTATCCTCTGGAACCACCTGTCCATAATACTGTCCCTCGTCAGAGGGAATACTAAAAACTCTGACAATCACTCTGTCATCCATGTCACCTTTGAAGCCTGGAATGATAACCGTCTCCCGAAAGAGGCTGTCGTTATCAAATCCGTATAACATGTACTAATGTTCTAAAATTGCTTCCTTATGTTTCTCCAGGATTGGATTAATACAAACTTATTGCATCTAGTGCAAAACCAACATTTGGTGTGGTACTTGACATCTCATGATTGACTCAATTGCCTAAGCAAGTGATCTGCCAATCATGCACATCCCTCTCCCCTTTAGTCTGTACGACACCTTTAGAGAGGGTGACTCCATCACCTGCAGGTACACCACCATGCTAGGAGTCAACTATTCCAAAAACCATAAGAATATCTGTCAAAGTACCCACATTGGGAAACTACCCAAATCCAGATCTAAAACCATAGATCTAGAAACCAGAATGTCAAATATTATATGCATGTCCTGTCTGAAGAAACAACTGTGTGACGACCATAGTACAACCGATCGTAGTATAGGAATTTTACTTCCCACTCTTGTGTATGTCATCCAGATACCTTGACATCACACCCTACTACCTTCTTAACAGATCCATCCCCTATTCTGATTGAAGTCAAACCCATGACTGTCACATCAAAATTAGATGATCTATCTCCGCTATAACTGCCTAAGTCTATAAATAGACATAAGCATCTTGCCCACTATACTTCTGCTGCTCCCACTGACTACGACAACCCTCCTACCGGGTCTCATAGCCTGGAACAACAGTAGTGTCAAGTCTGGGTAGATAAGAACCTCCCTGTCACCGTCCTTGAGCTTACCGAAGTACCTCTCGGGTGTCTGAGGTTACCCACCAAATCTGCGGAGTGGCTATTGGAATGTCAACCTGATTGAATGTATAGGTCCTATTAAATTTTCCGTAATCGTTCGCGGTTCTGGAATCACTTCCAGTTCTACCATACTCCCACTACTGTTTTCTGAAAAAGATCCATTTTACTAAAACTGTGGCGAGTCAAGAACAATATCACTATTGATCTTCCAAATGGTAGAATATCAACCCTCGTCATAGCCAGGGTCAACCCACAAACAGCCATTACAGAAACGTGCCCTGAGTTATCCAGAGTCTGGTTTTAAGCATAAGCTGGACAACTCCCCATACCTTAATTTCTTTTAAGGTACGATCCATTCTATATCCAATACAGAAACTTTGGCACTTATTTAATTGGAACCATATTCAAATCATGCAGCTGTCTCCAGTGCATATCAACTTAATGGAAAGAGGCTAATCAGCATTACTCAACTTAGGAATCCATCCAATTATGAGTAACCTGAAAGAGAAATACGTTTCTCAAAACCATCACTATCATCTGAATACCAATCACAAGAATCTACATCTTTGATCTCTTTGAAGAATCCCGATACTTGTGATACCTGGTTCTCTACTTTATTCTTATACCCACAACTTCTCAAAACTTAGACCATGTATTTCTACGAAACACTTGTCTAAATACTAGAGAAGTTATAAGTAAACAGAACATAGTACGAGGACCTACCCCTTTTTCCTGATGGACACTGGACAACATACAATACTCTGTATAAGTCCGCTGAGTTAAACAACTCAAAACCTGTGCGTCGTAGGTAGAAAACTGTACCCTGGCGATTTCCTCAAATATCACCAATTACAACGAATTCCGATATAATGAGGATGATCACCTAATTCCCAATATCTTACTCCCACTCATCATCTGTAAAACCATACAGATATGAGAATGAAACCTGGTAAATACATACCCTTGGAGTAAGTATCTAATCGGGAAAACAGTTTTTCTTTTAACAATGCACTGAAACATGAAAATGTTTCGTAGGGGTATCCTGGTATTCATAGCAATGCCTCTTCCATAATCCAATTCATGACTTCAACCGTATACTTTATTGCCGTCTCTCCAAATCCCTTTATTTGTCTTTAGTCGTTACCTTCTGTACACCATCGTTAGGCTAAATGGTTTTCTTCCTTCCCTACCGTTCGGCACCAGCCTATGGTTTGGAAGAAGACTATCCAGTAAGCATAATAGGTGTACCCTCCTAAACCAAGGAGTACTCGCAACTGAGAGAAGGTGATGATAAAAGACAACTGAATAATACCTTATTCTTTTAAAGGTGAAATAGGAGTGGCGATGAAGTATGCGGTTTTGGTCGTGAATGATATCAGTCGCAATTTACTTTGCCCTCTTTCTAATCCCTTTATTTTGTCTTTACATATTACCTTCTGCACACCCTACTTAGGCTAATTGGTTTTCTTCATTCCCTACCTTTCGGCACCAGCATATGGTTTGGAATAAGACTATCCAATAAGCGTAATAGGTGTACTCTCCTAAACCAAGGAGCTCTCGCAACCTGAGAGAAGGTGATAATAAAAGACAACTGAATAAACCAATTGTATTTCTCCTGAACCTGGATCCATCCTCGAAGAAGTCCCTTCGAGTTCGTATATAACCATACGATGGATCTATCCAATGGAAGTGGATATCCGTAGTAATACGGGTGTTCTGAGAAATTCAAAGGGTAAAAGAAGGAGTGGCAATGACTTATGCAACTCAGACAATCCAAAAGCCAGTATTTTAAGAAGGTTCGGTCAACTTGGTCATTGAGTCATAGTCTAGGGTCGGTCAAAGGTCGCTGCCAAAGAGAGAGAGAGAAAAGAAACACTCTGCGTGCACTCTAACCTAGATCAGAATGGTTATCACTTTATCTAATCCGGAAACCTCCCACTGTCCTGTCAAATTCTCCTCCAAACCTAAAGAAGAATCAATCGGAATCACCCGAAGAGTAAACCAACTCATCAGTGGGAATCGGGATCCAACTCTCATCGCATGATAACGTGATGGAATGCATCCACGTTACTCATACTCCAGAAGGTATGCGCATACTTGGCAAGTTTCAGTTTCTTTAGAAACTCCCGATATAGTTTTTTCCCCATGCTCTTATAACCTTGGCGTTAGGTAAAAATGTCATAAGTCACATGCCAAGTTCTACCCATCACTATCTTGTTAATTTGAACCCACCCGCACATGCCCTTGGCGTCAGGTCAAAATGGCAGAACGGTTGTCCCAAACTAACTCATCTATCTATGCAACAATTGAATACCCAGCAGCTACCAAACACTATGCCTTGGCGTTAGGTCAAAATACATAGCTTGAATACTACTGAATACCCAAAAGAAGTGACGGAGGGCAACGACTGGTTTTTGGCGAAAAACCTTTAGCGTAGTGAACTTGATATCGCTGAAGGAACCTGATAGCTTTTTAAAATATAGTGGCGAAAACCTTTTGCTAAAGAGGTCACTCCCGGTTAAGGGATCTCGGCTCTTTCCTCGTGGAATGAGGTGCAGGATATTCCACTGAATACCACGATGCAAAGCAACTTGTAATCGACTATAGTAAAGTTATTACCCTGACGCAAACTTCTGTCCAAGGGGTTTTTCCCGGTGAAGGGATATCAGCCCTTGCCTCGTCGAATGAGGTGCTGGATATTCACACCGAATACCGCTATGCATAACAAAAAGAAACGTCTTTGCAATAACACCTTTTTAAAATTGTTCCAACAACTCAAACAGGTTTGTTTTCCTTTGCATTGATCAGAATCAACGCAGTCCCATCATTAATCACACCAGAAAAGAACGAAAATAAAATGTACGTATATGCCATCCGCATTCGTCACTGGGTCCCGTCATCACCCGTTAGGTTACTTAACTAACGACAGAGCGGGGACTGGACTAGCGCGGGTGTAAAACATATACAACATCTAATAGTATATAAACCAATATACAATAATCGCTCCAGGCGTGATAATATGCAACATTACAGAAAAGTAATAAGCATCACAGAACAATACAGATAATCTGGGATCCCCGAGTTTCACAGAGCCGCTGCTGAAACTCGACGTTCCCCTGTCGTGTGGATAGCCTGTGCAATGAAACCTAGACCCCTACGGGTGCGGCAAGTTACCCGCCAAAACCTGAAGCGAGGTAGTCCCCACAGCATAGTGAATGGAACACCCGGCACTTCACGGAATCCGGTAAATTGAGCACCCCTCCTTGGGTCAACCTGTACCCCCTACGAGTGCGGCGAATAGTCTGCCAATTCTGAAGTGGGGCCCCTCTGCCTCTCAAAGCCATGAGATGCGGACCCGTTGCTTTCCCGAACCCGGCTATCCGTGCACTCCGTCGCGGGGCAAAACCTAGTACAGTAATGAAAAATAGTACAAAAGGTACATCGACCGCAACCTGGTCGTGCCCCAAAAGAATATTATACAACAGGCAGTGACGGCTGTCCACAAGTTGGACGCTCGCCCCGCAATATCAAATGTACAAATAAACACAAACAGTACTACCATTGCATACTGCTATCCACCATGACAAATCCGCAACATCACAGCACAACACAGAACATCAACGCGAATGTCACGTTCGCAAACCCGTCTAAGAGAACTATAGCAATCAGACGCGGTTTACCGATCAAATGACATTCCCGGTCGGAGATATAATGTAAGCACTGTAAACTAACGTGTTCAAATTTCGATCGACCAAATATCAAAAAGTGGGCCCCACTGCTTACTGGTGAGCAGTAACAAAACCTGGGCGCAAATGATATATACCAAAAATCACAAAATCCCAAATAAAGCCAACTGAGAAAAATTGGTGCACTGTTCCCTCTGAAGCGCGGCGGTTCCGCGGTCAAACAATAGGTTTGACCGCGGAAGCGCGGCGCTTTAATGGGATCACGTGACCAGTTTTTCTCAGATGTCTTAAAAAACCCTGCACTGATTTTTCAGACATGTAGAATTAAATTTTGAGACCATTTAAAATCGACAGAAACTGTCAAGAGGAAAAATTGTGATTTTTGATTTCCAGTTCGATCGATGTTTTAAACGCGTTAGCACAAGTTAGTATAGCAAAATGGTGAGGCTCTGATACCACTGTAAGTCTACGCTAGCGCCCCGGCAGTATACAGACGCCAAATGCGGAACAAAAAACTTTTAACAGGCGCTATCGTATACTTTAACCCGGATCTGCCATTATTGCTAAACTAACAAACTGTAAAGAGTGTGGAAAAGGTATACCGAACGATCCGAGTCCTTCGTTCTTCAACCATCATCCCACGCTCCGTTGCGGCTGCTCCGATCTCGTCGATCTCCGATCTCCTCGTCGAGGTGGCACCACATGATCGATTCTTTAAACGGGCTCCCGCCTCTGACTCGAGGCAACTCGATCGTCAAGTTTGCTAAAAGAGATGACCAAGAATGATGTAGAGAATGAGTAGATGACTTTGTCTCACTTCGTCCAAATCCGTGGACGATCGGTTAATGAAGTTGCCGTGGGAATTGGGTGATGGAATGAAATGAACTGTGAAATTCTATACACCCGAAATACTATCATAATCTTTTCTAGTGAAACAACAAGTGAAGTGAGGAGGAGAGAGAGGGCCGGCCTCTTATAGGAAGAGGGGGGTGACCGTAGGAGAGGGGGGGTGACCACAAGCAAAAGATATTATGAACAAATATCCTACGGAAAACAAAACCCATTAATAACAAAGCATGAGTCATTAGGTTAGTCATCAAAAAACCATTAATGCACTAATGAGTCATGAAGCCTAGTCATCATCTAGAACCTTCTAGAAGCTTCTAGAAGCACTGACTCACCTCAACAGAAGAAAAGATAAATCCGTCTTTAACCGAATGTTAAAAGACGGCTGATAGAAAACTGGAAACTGGCAACTTCCAAAAGTGATCCTGAAACGAATTTCAGGACAACCCCGAAACTGTATAAATACACCCGCATTTGTATTACGACCGAATACAAATGCAACTGAGACAAAGATATTATACCTACTCAATATAATACTCGGATCCGGCTTAAACCAAAGCCGACCAGTATTATCTGCCCGAAAAATAACACGTGCGTAAACGCACGTGCATTTTCCGAACCCTGCCATAAAACCATACGGCCTCTACAACGTTTCGCCCGAACTTGGGAAACTGTCTGTGGGGGACTCTAATGACTCGTCAGCACCCTGGCAGTGGGTTTAACCACAAACCGTCAGCGGCACTAGCAATGCGTAACGGCTGCCCATGGACTGACCTCAAGGGAAGCTGATGAGCGAACTCAAGGGAGGCCGATGAGTGAACTCATCCAGAAACCCTACTGAGCCTAACAGTGACAATGTATATACAGTCCGGTCCGTTCGTCAATGAGTATCGCATATCCGCCTAGGGGGCTAGTAACGTCAGACCCCCAATAGCAGTATAAGTCGTGTCGGAGTGAAGCCCAATTACACCCTGAGATACTACTGGAGTACCTACCATTAAATCTCCTGCCATGGCCATGGACTTTGTGTAATGGCTCTCCTAGACACAGCACGACCTCGCCCCCAATACCGGGAGAGACGAATCCCCTGCCGATCCGCTCACGTGCCTCCATATGGCTCGGGACTGTACCCAAAAGCTACCTGTTTGCACGACTCCTTTGAGCCGTGGTAGGGTAGAAATCAAAGCACAGTGGGAACTCACACGAGACAAATGATGACCTCAGGTCGATGAACTAACCTGTACACATGTCACCAGGGAACTGCTATCTAACGGTAGATATAATACTAACTAGCAGATTCCCGGCGAGTCCTGTCCGGTGTACTCATAACCCAATGAGCACCTGTATACATCTTAGGTGATCCAACTGACACCAGTGGCTTGTGAGACCGGCCACCGCCCCTCGTCGGGGTCTCGACTGTACACACTAGTCTACTCCGGAGTATCGATGCCCTGTCTCGAAACTCCCACGACTAGGGACCACAATTAAGGATATGCATATAAACTACCCAACTCTCACGTATATGATCGCCATCATACTGTTGGTAGTAAAGCAAGATCCTAAGGGCTCTATCAAAGTGTAACATGCAATCAGTCACCTGAACATGTACACGACTGATAAAGGCAAACCAGATAGCATACTATCATTTCGAGTAAGACTGTCCTACCGGGATAGGTCCTCCGCAATCATTGCAATCACGTACCTGCGATCCAATAATTGACTATGAGGGCACTATCTCCAACACTCATTAGGGTTTAGAAAAAGTCAACGGTCAACAACCCCAATGAGAATCCTCTGCCTCTACCTCTGTCAACTGTGCATACAAACCCGCACCCGTGTTTCGAGGAACACGAATACAATGAGATAAAACCAATCCCAAAACATATACTAGGATCTGGCTTAAACCAAAGCCCGCTAGTAACAACTGCACGGACACCAAACGTGCACAAGTGCGCGGATGTGAACGAACCCTGTCGCAAAACCATGCGACCTCTACTCTGTTTTACCCAAAGGCGAATAGCCCTCTGTAAGGGACTCTAAAGACTCGACACTAAGCTGGCAGTGGGTTTAACCAAAGGCCGCAAGCGGTACTAGTTGTACGTAACGGTCTCCAGGTAGATGCTGATAAGAAGACTGATGAGGTGAACCCATCCGAACTCCTACTGAGCCTGAATGTGACAATCTCCGTACTGTCCGGTCTGTTCGTCTGAGAGTATCGCATGGCGGGCCTAGGGGGCGGTAAACGTCAGTCCCCTAATAGCGATACAAGTCGTGTCGGAGTGTAGCCCAGAACACCCTGAGATAACACTGGAAAAGATACCAGTATATCTCGCTTGCCCTGGCCAGGGACGACTATGTGTAATGGCTCTCCTTGACACAGCGCGATATCAACCTCCAATACCGGGAGAGACGAATCCTGTCTAACCGTCACTGCCTCCAAGTGCTTCGAGACTGCACCCAACTGCTACCTGTTTGCACGACTCATTTGAGCCGTGGTAGGGTAGCAATCTAAGAACAGTGGGAACACACTTGAGGCGAAGTGACAGTGTCAAGTCAGCGGACTAAGTGTACTCATGTCACCAGGGAACTGATAACTGACGATAGGTATAGTACCAACCAACAGTTCCCGACGAGTCCTGTTCGGTGTACTCGTAACCTAACGAGCACCCGCGTACTATCTCAAGTACGACGTACTAATGGCCGTGGGACATACCATCTCCCCTGCTGGGATGAGAAGCGCATACGCTAGTCTACTCCGGAGTATCGATGCCCCGTCTCGATAATGCTACTACTAGGGACCTGTATAAGGATGTGCTTGTAGATTACCCAGCCCCTACTAGTGTGACTGTCATCACAACGCTGGTAATCAAGCAAAGATCCTAAGGGCTCCACTAATGTGTATAGGCGATATGCTAAAAGAAACACATGCACACATTAAAGTAGAAACAAACCAAGTAGCATACTACTATTTTGAGCAAGATTGTCTATACAACTGTGAATATCCCAAGCTTCCATCAAGTAATATACAAACTAGTTTGATACAGTAATGCCTCTAGGGCATATACACTAACACACGCTACGTCACTCTGCTTAAGTTACCTACTCCATCTACCGAGGGTCATCCTACACTCAGAAAGGTAAAACCTTATGCTCTGATACCAACTTTGTCATGACCCAAAAAGTACGGAGCGTGACTGGCACTTAAATTACGAAACGTCTCGAGGCGTACGTAATCTAAGTAAGCCAAAACCCAGAAATCAAAACCAAGGAGAGAAGTAGAGTGAAAGAAAACCAAATTATTGAAAGCGAATTTAATCAATTAAGTTATATCAAGCTTTTTAAAAGCAACATCATTTTCCGAAAATTTCGGCAGAGTCTCCTTTTTAAATACTGGCCCCAAACGGGTACAAAATGGGAATATATGCACAATATAAAATAAGGCGTCCCCAAGCGGGAGCTAGCTTTTCGCCAAAGGCGAACTCAAAATCACACGCAATATAAATCATCACCGTGCAAAATAAGCATATAAAAGCATAAAGTAATAAAGCATCATGTCGGCTCAAGTGAGCTCGACCCCGAGATACAACATATAAATACACAAATCTCACTGTCTCGTCTCTAGGTCACAATATACTAATACATGTGTTAAATACGGTAGATGGAGTACACTAGAAACAATAATGATACAAGGTGGCAACAAAATGGCCCCGCAACCCACCTACGAACGATGCTGCGAGTCAAAGTAAAAGGAACAAGAAAGAAGGTGTGCCCGCCGCTACTGTGCTGATGGGTCGGACCTGCAAAACATTGTGGCACGACGGGGTGAGTTTCCAACTCGTGAGTAATAAGTAACATCTAATAAGGCTATCGTAAGCATATACACAATGATGTCACAACCTACATATACTAATATGATGTGATGTAATAATATGTATGCAACATGAATGCAATAAATAACACGAGATTTGAATATAATTAACATGGGAAATCTGTATTCTTATCTGAGTAGAACATCTGTAATTTAGTTTTTGTTCATCAATGAAATAAATATAAATCTATGTCAAGCATCGACACCAAATATAAATATCTCATTTATCCCGGGCTCCGGAAATCCGGACTGGCCCGTAAATCTGATCTCGGGGCTCCGGCAATCCGGACTGGCCCAAATCATCATAACTCAAGACTACGTCGGTATCCTCCGGATATCCGCCGCGTCACAAATAACCGATCGGTAGTGCTCCCCTGTCGGGCTCAACGCCATCATCTGCGACCATCTTGCCCCGGGGTACCACACCGGGTCCACCATGCACCCACAAACGGTTCCTCCTCCTCCTCGAATCGGGTGTAGGATACTGCTCAATCACCCAGAAATCTCATGGTGGACGATAGATGCTTCATATCATGAGAAAACCGCAACTTACATTTTTAAAATGGTAATACGTTTTCAAATCCTTGCGGTTTCTCCAAATCCATAAATCTCATAAATATGGAAATCCTCAATAAAATCAGAATACATGAATGTCTATGATATTAACAATATAAAATGCGATGCGGAACTAGAACTATGCATGAACAATGATGCAATAAAATATGTGCAATGACTAACAATCCTACGTATTCATATTGATGAATTTAATATGTCAAATGCAGTTTTATTAAACAATAAAAAAATGCGATGCGGAACTAGAAAACTATGCATGAACAATGATGCAATAAGATATGTGCAAATGACTAGCAATCCTACGTATTCATACTGATGAATTAAATATAACAAATGCAGGTTTATTAAACAATAATTGGCGCAAGTGATAAGATACGGATTTAAGCAAGTTATAAAGTGTTCGTGGCATAGCAATTACCAAGGCATGTATGTCCCCATGAATAGTGCCCGTGCAGCATAGACCAATGGTAATAGTGCGAGTGTCCTATGAGGTGCTAACACAGTATATATACATATGGTAAATGATGCAATGCAACGGGATGATTAATTAGGAACTACGCATATATTTATAAGTACTAAACGAAATTCTAACTATCGGGCGTCTTGCACCATCCAAAAGATTTCCCCTGTAGATGTGTACATCTACTTGTTGGGTCCACATTACCCACCCCGGTTCTTTCGGGGAGGCGGAATAGGTAAAAATCGAATTTTTCTCACTAGGTAATATGGACCAACCATGAAGGATCTTTACTAAACAAAACTAACATACTAACAACAAATTCTAGCTACTATGTTGAATGGTTATACCTAGATCTTGAACTCCTTCTTTTCTTGTTGTGGTCCTCCTTCTTGCTTGCTCCTTGGAGTGGTGTAGACGGCTCCTCCTCTTCGTCTTCTCTTTACCGAAGAAAGAGCCACCCGAGGGCCTCTACCTTGAGCTCCTACCTCAACCAAGAGGTAACTAGAGTGCTTGGTTTTCTAGACAAAGAACCCTAGAAAGAGTAGAGAGATGTTTTGATAGTTTTGTCTCAAAAACTTTTGATTTTCAACACATGCAAGATTAAAGCTTTGAGAGAGGAAGAGGGAGAGCTTTTTTAAGAGAGAGAAAGAGCATGAAAGAATGAACTAGAATAATACAACCATGCTCTCATATGAGAGAATATGAAATAATAATAATAACAAAAGAAAATTGTGATGGTTAGTTTGGAATGACCATTATCATTTCATAATAATTGCAATTTGCAAGAATCAAGAAGTATCTTGCAAGTGAAATGATGATGGTCAAAAGGTCAACAAAAGTCAACCGGTCAACCAAAGTCAAAAGGTCAACAAAAGTCAAATGGTCAACCTAACCATGGCACAATTATCCTTAATTAATATCATTAATCATATTTCTCATTCTCATTAGGGTTAAGAAAAAGTCAACGGTCAAAAACCCTAATGAGATTACTCTGCCTCTGTCAACTGTGCATACTGTTAGTGTATATGCCGTAGAGGCCATTACTGTATCATACTAGTTTGTATATTACTTGATGGAAGCTTGGGATATTCACAGTTGTATAGACAATCTTGCTCAAAATAGTAGTATGCTACTTGGTTTGTTTCTACTTTAATGTGTGCATGTGTTTCTTTTAGCATATCGCCTTTACACATTAGTGGAGCCCTTAGGATCTTAGCTTGATTACCAGCGTTGTGATGGCAGTCACACTAGTGGGGGCTGAGTAATCTACAAGCACATCCTTATACAGGTCCCTAGTCATAGGATTATCGAGACGGGGCATCGATACTCCGGAGTAGACTAGCGTATGCGCTTCTCATCCCAGTAGGGGAGATGGTCTGTCCCACAGCCATTAGAACGTCGTACTTGAGATAGTTTATGGGTGCTCATTAGGTTACGAGTACACTGGACATGACTCGTCGGGAACTGTTGGTTGGTATTATACCTATCGTCAGTTATCAGTTCCCAGGTGACATGAGTACAGCTTGGTCCGTTGACTTTACACTGTCACTTCGCCTCGAGTGTGTTCCCACTATTCTTAGATTGCTACCCTACCACGGCTCAAATGAGTCGTGCAAACATGTAGCAGTTGGGTGCAGTCCCGAAGCACTTGGAGGCGGTGACGGTTAGACAGGATTCGTCTCTCCCGGTATTGGGGGTTGATATCGCGCTGTGTCTAGGAGAGCCATTACACAAAGTCCCTGGCCAGGGCTAGCGAGATTTACTGGTAACGTTTCCAGTGTTATCTCAGGGAGTTCTGGGCTACACTCCGACACGACTTGTACCGCCATTAGGGAACTGACGTTTACCGCCCCCTTAGGCCCGCTATGCGATACTCTCAGACGAACAGACCGGACTGTACGGAGATTGTCACATTCAGGCTCAGTAGGAGTTCAGTTGGGTTCACCTCGTCAGTCTTCTAATCGGCATCTACCTGGGGACCATTACGCACAGCTAGTACCGCTTGTGGCCTGCGGTTAAACCCACTGCTAGCGTAGTGTCGAGTCTTTAGAGTCCCACACAGAGGGTTATTCGCCTTTGGGCAAAACAGAGTAGAGGTCGCATGGTTTTGCGATGGGGTTCGTTCACATCCGTGCACTTGTGCACGTTTGGTGTCCGGACAGTTAATACTAGCGGGCTTTGGTTTAAGCCAGATCATAGTATATGTTTTGGGATTGGTTTTATCTCATTGTATTCGTGTTCCTCGGAACATGGATACGGGTGTGTATGCACAGTTGACTGAGGCAGAGGCAGAGGACTTTCATTAGTGTTGATGACCGTTGTCTTTTTCTTAACCCTAATGAATATGTGAAATATGATTATTGATATTAATTAATTATAATTGTGTTATGGTTAGGGTTGTTGACAATTTGACTTGTTGACCTATGTTGACATATTGACCATGGTTGACTTGTTGACCTATGTTGACATATTGACCATCATCATTTGACATGAAAGATGCTCTTTGATTCTTGCAAAATTCATTAATGTGAAATGATAATGGTCATTTCAAGTCAACCATCACTATTATCTTTGATTAATTATTTAATTATCATAATTCACATATATGTGAGAATGGTTGATAATTATCCTCATTCTCTCTTGCTCATTCTCTCTCATCCAAAGCTCATCCTCTTCCTCTCTCTCAAAGCTCTCCCCTCTCATGTGTTGAGAACCATTTTTCTTTTGAGATAAAACACCAAAACTCCTTTCTACTCAATCTAAGGTTCTAGGTTTAGCAAGCCAAGCACTTTAGTTACCTCTAGGTTGAGGTAGGAGCCAAAGGTAGAGGCCCTCGGGTGGATCTTTCTTTGGCAAGAGAAGGCGACAAGGAGGACCCGTTCAACCCACTCCAAGGAGCAAGAAGAGAAGGAGTTCAAGACTTAGTTATAACCCTTTAACCGAGTAGCTAAATCTTTTAGCATGGTTGTTAGTTTTGTTTAGCAAAGATCCTCCTTTTAGTCCATGTTGCCTTGAGTTTATAAAAATCGTTTTTTACCGTTTCCGCCTCCCCGTAAGCACCGGGGTGGGCAACGTAGACTTACAGTGGTATCAGAGCCTAGCTAAACACAAACTAGAAAGTTAGCAAAGTATTTTGAATTTCGATCCGAGAAAAATCGCAAAACACGCCCGAAAAAACTACCTTTCTGCCGATTTTTAAACCTGCTTTAAAAATAATTCCACATACATTAAAAATCTGCTCAGGGTTTTGTTAGAATTGTCAGCAAAAACGAGCCACTGACTTGGTCAAAGCGCCGCGGAACCGCGGCGAGAACATGCTTCTTGCCGCGGCTCCGCGGCCGAGTTGACTCGGCCGCGACTCGTCTTCGCTGCAGTTTCATCGGTGTTCTGTTTTGGGATTTTTAGTATATGTTGTTTCTGCCTAGTATTTCCAGAGAACAAAGTTGTGTTTGGGGTAGTTGCAAATCCGTATTTTTGATCAAAGTTCTATAGACTTTATCTTATGGGTTATATCTGTGATGTGATATATACACTGAACGTCAACTAATCGCTATAGGTCGATTAGTGGGGGTTGTGCATATCTGTGATCTGTAATGTTGATGGATTGTGTATATGAACTCGTTGGATTGTCGCGGATGAATAGCCGGGGTTTTGTGAGATGAGAGTTTTCTTTATCTTTCATTTGATGTAATATGTAAATTGATGTAATATTATTCTTATGGCCGCACATCCGGGATGAGGTTGTAGCCGCCATTGTATATTATTTCTTTACTGTTTTTGCTCCTAGGATAGACCCAAGGTAGGGCGCACAAACTACCGGGTACCTCGAAGTGCCGAGTGGCCTACTCACGTTGTTGAGGGAGGTTGCTTCACTTCAGGTACTTGGCGGGTAGTTTGCCACACCCGTAGGGGTCTAGGGTGGGGTTTGGCTTTTCATCGCGACCGTGTAATCCGTTTTTCGTTACAGGATCGAACGAAACGCGGATTCCTAGTATATCCAATGTTTTCATCTGTGATCTGGAATGGCTATCATTGCATCTAACGAATTTTTATATCTATATATGATATCTAGTAGGCGTTGCTTATGTTTTGCATCCGCGCTAGTCCAGCCCCCGCTCTGTCGTTAGTTAAGCAACCTAACGGGTGATGACGGGGCCCCGTGGCGAATGCGGATGGCATAAGTGTACGTCATATTTTCGTTGTTTTCTACAATGGTAAGATTAATTGATGGGACGCATTAAATTAATGAAAGAAAATAAGCCAAGTTAAAGTCGTTGGAACAATTTCAAAACCACTCGGTTTCTTTTCAAAACAACTTTTAAACGCGGAGCTTAAACCACTCCTTTTAAAAGCTTTCTCGTTCCTTCGATTATATCAAGTTCACTACGTTCACGGTTTCACCAAAACCATTCGTAGCCCTCTATCATTTCATATGGATAGTCAATAGTATTCAAGCTGTGTTTGTTGGCCAAAATCAAGGCATAGTGATTGGTAGCTATTGGATGTTCATGTGTAGCATAGATAGATGCGTTGGTTTGGAACAGTAGTACTGCCTTGTTGGCCAAAGTCAAGGGAAGGTACGGGTGGGTTCAAATTAACCTGGAAAATGACGGGTAGAACTTGACATGTGATTTATGATTTGTTGGCCAAAGTCAAGGTCATAAGAGCATGGGGTAAAAAATCCACATCGGGAGTTTCTAAAGAAACTGAAACTTGCTAGTGCTGCATACCATTTGGAGTGTGATAATTCTGGTAGGATTCCTTCAGTTTTATCACACGATGATATTTGGATCCCGATCCTACTATGAGTATATGCTACTCCTCGGAAACTTTCTCACTTAACGATCAATGCTATAAACCAAGTAGGTGTCTAGAAAGGTGTTAGCGGGGCTACGCCCACAGGGAAAAGAGGTTATTTAATTAAGGAACTTCGCGAAAGCGTTGGAAAACCTCCCTCGAAGTACCAACACTGGCCTGGCTGAACGGTTAAGCAAGTATTGTACGGTGAGATTGATCCCGACTAATTCTTCTTTTTTGGTTTGAGGAAGGATTCGAGAAACAGTGGGAGCCATCCTGTTTAGACAAACTAAAAACCACTCTAAACTTGTAAGAGCATCATGCTAAAGTGTTCCTTCTCTCTCTCCTAATTGCAGCGACCAAGCATCATGATCGGACTTAAGTTACTACTGGATAAAAATATACTGACAGGGCCAAACTACAAAGATTGTCTCAGGAATGTCAAAATGGCAATCACTTATGACAAGTTGGGGTATCTCCTTACCACCACAGCTCCCCATGTCCCAGGTCCTCAATCCATCTTCGCGGATAAGGAAATCCGTAAGACCTTGGAGATTGATAGCGCGAAGGCCAAGTGCCTCGTGCTTGCCTCTATGGACAATGAACATCAGAGGAGGCACGAGAATATGGACCTCGAATCTATATTTCTTCATACTAAGGATCTGTATGGAGAGCAATCCCGTATCGCCAGATACGAAGTCTCGAAAAAGTTGTTTTCGGCGAGATTGGCCATCGGATCATCCGTAGCGGAACACGTGCTTAAGATGATTGGCTACATTGAAGAGCTCGCGGACCTTGGGACCACGTTAGAGAACGAGCTCTATACTGACTTGATTCTCTAGTCCCTTCCTTCCACTTACGCCCAGTTTATCCTGAACTTCAACATGCAAGGAAAGGAAGTTGAACATTCAGAACTCCTGAACATGTTGAGGAGTACAGAGGGCACCTTAAAAAAAGGTAGGGAAACATCCACTTTGTTTGTTGGAGGAGCTTCCTCTTCCAGGTCCAAGGCGAGAGCCAAAGGAAGGAAGAAGAAGGCCCCCACCAAACCAAGGGGCGGTGTTAGTAAAGTGGAAGCCAAGGGAAAGTCTAAAGTAGCAAAGGTAGCGGGAAAACTTGTGGGAAAGGAAGAATGCTTTTACTGTCACAAGAGTGGACACTGGAAGAAAGATTGCAGGGCTTGGAAAGCCAGAAACCATGACCCGAAGCAAGTTGTGGCTTCGGCTTCAGGTGTGTATGTTATTGAAAACTGCCTATCAATAAACTCTACTTCCTGGGTATTGGATACCGGATCAGGATCTCATATCTGTAATTCTTTGCAGGCATTGAGAAAGCGTAGGGTTTTGAAGACAGGTGATATGACCCTCAGAGTTGCAAACGGAGCTAGCATGGATGCTGAGGCTGTGGGGGACTATCACCTGGGATTGTCAGATGGACATGTTTTGGTTTTACGTGATTGTTATTTTGTACCCAGTTCGGCTTATAATATCATATCTGTATCTTTAATGTCTAAAGAAGGTTATGATTTTGCATTTGTAAGCAATGTTGTAAACATTCACCTTAATCATGTTCTGAATGAGTCGGGTACATTAAACAACGGTATATACGTATTAAACCAACCACAGATTTTCAATGTCCAGAATACACACAAAATAAAGTCTCCAGAAATAAATCATGCTTTCTTATGGCATTGTAGACTGGGTCACATAAATGAGACAAGGTTAACTAAGTTGCATAAAGAAGGATATTTGGATCCGTTCGAATATCAATCATATGCAACTTGTCAATCATGTCTCAAAGGAAAGATGACAAAGACTTCGTTCACTGGACACGGAGTAAGAGCAAGCGAGCTCTTGGGACTCGTACACAGCGATGCATGCGGTCCAATGTCTACACATGCGCGAAGTGGTTATTCTTACTTCATTACTTTTACGGATGATTTTTCAAGGTACGGGTATGTCTTCTTAATGAAGCATAAATCAGAAGCCTTTGAAAAATTCCAGGAATACAAGAATGAAGTAGAAAAATAAACAGGAAAAAGTATCAAGACACTGAGATCTGATCGAGGTGGTGAATACTTACGTGCCGAGTTCCTGGGTTACCTAAAAGAGAATGGAATTCTCTCTCAACTTACTCCTCCATACACCCCACAACATAATGGTGTATCAAAAAGAAGGAACCGAACCCTATTGGATATGGTACGTCCCATGATAAGTAATGCTGAGTTGCCGCGATCATTCTGGGGATATGCACTAGAATCAGCTGCATATCTTTTGAACCGAGTTCCAACTAAGATTGTGCCTACCACACCATATCAGATATGGAGTGGGATGAAACCCTATCTTAAGAACATTAAGACATGGGGATGTCCAGCTTTTGTCAAAAAGCAGCATGCGGACAAACTCGAGGCACGCTCGGTACAGTGTAAGTTTGTGGGATATCCAAAGAACTCCAAGGGATATTTCTTCTATTGCGCAGAGGAACAAAAGGTTTTTGTTTCTCGTCATGCCTGCTTCTTGGAAACTGAATTTTTGGAAAATCAGATAAGTGGGAGAGCAGTAGAACTGGAAGAAATTCCAGAACCACAAGCTATTACTGAAAGCTTAGTAGAACCAGAGGGTTCGAAAGAACACGACATTCCCGCGCCGCTCCGCAGAAGTAGTAGGCAGTCTCATCCTCCCGAGAGATACTACGGTTTTATCATAGACGGGGATAGAGAGGATTGCATCATTGATAATGATGAGCCGACTAGCTTCCAGCAGGCCATTCAGAGCGTTGACTCGGTAAAATGGCTGGATGCAATGCGGACCGAAATGGAGTCCATGTACACCAACAAAGTATGGACTTTGGACGTTGTTCCAGAAGGGGTAAAACCCGTAGGCTGCAAATGGATCTTCAAACGGAAGATTGGTGTAGATGGACAGGTTGAGACCTATAAAGCTAGACTTGTTGCAAAGGGTTTTCGTCAAAGACCTGGTTTGGACTATGACGAAACCTTTTCTCCAGTGGCTATGCTCAAATCCATTCGGATCCTTCTTGCCATTGCTGCCTTCCACGATTACGAGATTTGGCAGATGGACGTAAAGACCGCTTTTCTAAATGGAAATTTAGAGGAGTGTGTCTATATTGACCAGCCAGAGGGTTTCAATCAGAGTGGGAGCACCGGGAAGGTGTGCAAGTTGCTTAAGTCCATTTATGGACTGAAGCAGGCATCGTGGAGTTGGAACATCTGTTTTTATGAGACGGTCAATGAATTTGGCTTTATCAAAAATCCAGATGAACCATGCATCTATAGTAAAACTGTAGCATGAACTGTCGTATTCCTTGGTTTATACGTGGATGACATTCTCTTGATAGGAAATGACATTCCTATGCTACAATCTGTCAAAGGGTTCTTGTCACACAGGTTCTCCATGAAAGACTTGGGTGATGCCTCTTACATTCTGGGGATCCGGATCTATCGTGATAGGTCCAAGAGGATATTAGGACTTTCACAGTCCAGGTACATCGACACCATACTGAAAAGATTCGGTATGGAAGATTCCAAGCGCGATACTTTACCGGCTTGTCACGGGATCACCCTCTCCAAAGAGATGTCTCCCAAGACTGATTTGGAAAGGGATCGCATGTCTACTATACCCTACGCCTCTGCGGTAGGCTCCATAATGTATGTGATGTTGTGTACCAGACCAGATGTAGCTTATGCACTGAGTGTGGTAAGCCGGTATCAGTCAAACCCTGGGGAGAACCACTGGATAGCGGTAAAGAACATTCTCAAGTACCTGAGAAGGACTAAGGAGATGTTCTTGGTGTATGGAGGAAAAGACCTCCAGATCGAGGCCTTTGCTAACTCCAGCTTCCAGAGTGACAAGGATGACTCCAAATCCATGTCAGGTCATGTCTTTACCCTCAATGGAGGGGCGGTGTGTTGGAAGAGTTCCAAACAGGAAACCGTTGCTGACTCGACGATGGAAGCGGAATATATCGCTGCATCTGATGCCGCAAAAGAAGCCGTCTGGATGAGGAAGTTCTTGACAGAACTTCAGGTGGTTCCGTCCATTGTTGATCCAATACCAATGTATTGTGACAACAAAGGGGCTATAGCTTTAGCGAAGGAACCCAGGTCCCATCAGAAGTCCCGGAACATCTTGAGGCGGTACCACCTGATCAAGGGGATCGTGGATCGCCGAGAGATCGAGGTTCGGAGGGTTGCTACAGAAGATAACACTGCAGATCCATTCACGAAGGCCTTACCCCAGACTCAGTTCGAGCGGCTGATCAAGATGATAGGTCTTCGATACGCCAGTACATGGCCTTAGTGCAAGTGGGAGATTGTTAGTGTATATGCCCTAGAGGCCATTACTGTATCATACTAGTTTGTATATTACTTAACGGAAGCTTGGGATATTCACAGTTGTATAGACAATCTTGCTCAAAATAGTAGTATGCTACTTAGTTTGTTTCCACTTTAATGTGTGCATGTGTTTCTTTTAGAATATCGCCTTTACACATTAGTGGAGCCCTTAGGATCTTTGCTTGATTATCAGCGTTGTGATGGCAGTCACACTAGTGGGGGCTTGGTAATCTACAAGCACATCCTTATACAGGTCCCTAGTCGTAGGATTATCGAGACGGGGCATCGATACTCCGGAGTAGACTAGCGTATGCGCTTCTCATCCCAGCAGGGGAGATGGTCTGTCCCATAACCATTAGTACGTCGTACTTGAGATAGTATGCGGGTGCTCGTTAGGTTACGAGTACACTGGACATGACTCATCGGGAACTATTGGTTGGTATTATACCTATCGTCAGTTATCAGTTCCCAGGAGACATGAGTACAGCTTAGTCCGTTGACTTGACACTGTCACTTCGCCTCGAGTGTGTTCCCATTGTTCTTAGATTGCTACCCTACCACGGCTCAAATGAGTCGTGCAAACAGGTAGCAGTTGGGTGCAGTCCCGAAGTACTTGGAGGCAGTGACGGTTAGACAGGATTCGTCTCTCCCGGTATTGGGGGTTGATATCGCGCTGTGTCTAGGTGAGCCATTACACAAAGTCCCTGGCCAGGGCTAGCGAGATTTACTGTTAGTGTTTCCAGTGTTATCTCAGGGTGTTCTGGGCTACACTCCGACACGACTTGTACCGCTATTAGGGGACTGACGTTTACCGCCCCTCTAGGCCCGCCATGCGATACTCTTAGACGAACAGACCGGACTGTACGGAGATTGTCACATTCAGGCTCAGTACGAGTTCAGATGGGTTCACCTCATCATTCTTCTTATCGGCATCTACCTGGGGACCGTTACGTACAGCTAGTACCGCTTGCGGCCTATGGTTAAACACACTGCCAGCGTAGTGTCGAGTCTTTAGAGTCCCACACAGAGGGTTATTCGCCTTTGGGCAAAATAGAGTAGAGGTCGCATGGTTTTGCGACGGGGTTCGTTCACATCCGCGCACTTGTGCACGTTTGGTGTCCGGACAGTTAATACTAGCGGTCTTTGGTTTAAGCCAGATCCTAGTATATGTTTTGGGATTGGTTTTATCTCATTGTATTCGTGTTCCTCGGAACATGGATACGGGTGTGTATGCACAGTTGACTGAGGCAGAGGCAGAGGACTTTCATTTGGGTTGATGACCGTTGTCTTTTTCTTAACCCTAATGAATATGTGAAATATGATTATTGATATTAATTAATTATAATTTTGTTATGGTTAGGGTTGTTGACCATTTGACTATGGTTGACTTGTTGACCTATGTTGACATATTGACCATCATCATTTCACATGAAAGATCCTCTTTGATTCTTGAAAAATTCATTAATGTGAAATGATAATGGTCATTTCAAGTTAACCATCACTATTATCATTGATTAATTATTTAATTATCATAATTCACATATATGTGAGAATGGTTGATAATTATCCTCATTCTCTCTCATCCAAAGCTCATCCTCTTCCTCTCTCTCAAAGCTCTCCCCTCTCATATGTTGAGAACCATTTTTCTTTTGAGATAAAACACCAAAACTCCTCTCTACTCATTCTAAGGTTCTAGGTTTATCAAGCCAAGCACTTTAGTTACCTCTAGGTTGAGGTAGGAGCCAAAGGTAGAGGCCCTCAGGTGGATCTTTCTTCGGCACGAAAAGGCGACGAGGAGGACCCGTTCAACCCACTCCAAGGAGCAAGAAGAGAAGGAGTTCAATACTTAGGTATAACCCTTTAACCGAGTAGCTAAATCTTTTAGCATGGTTGTTAGTTTTGTTTAGCAAAGATCCTCCTTTTAGTCCATGTTGCCTTGAGTTTATAAAAATCGTTTTTTACCGTTTCCGCCTCCCCGTAAGCACCGGGGTGGGCAACATGGACTTACACATACGCACCCTCATCCGTGTTTCGAGGAACACGAATACAATGAGACAAAACCAATCCCAAAACAAATACTAGGATCTGGCTTAAACCAAAGCCCGCTAGTAATAACTGTCCGGACAACAAACGTGCACAAGTGCGCTGATGTGAACGAACCCCGTCACAAAACCATGCGACCTCTACTCTGTTTTTCCCAAAGGCGAACAACCCTCTGTGTGGGACTCTAAATACTCGACACTACGCTGGCAGTGGGTTTAACCATAGGCCGCAAGAGGTACTAGCTGTATGTAACGGTCCCCAGGTAGATGCCGATAAGAAGACCGATGAGGTGAACCCATCCGAACTCCTCTGCGCCAGAATGTGACAATCTCCCTACAGTCCAGTCTGTTCATCTGAGAGTATCGCATGGCAGGCCTAGGGGGCAGTAAACGCCAGTCCCTTAATAGCGGTATAAGTCGTGTCGGAGTGTATCCCAGAACACACTGAGAAACTAATAGAAACTCTACCAGTAATTCTCGCTTGCCCTAGCCAGGGAAGACTATGTGTAATGGCTCTCCTAGACACAACGCGATATCAACTCCCAATACCGGGAGAGACGAATCCTGTCTAACCGTCACTGCCTCCAAGTCCTTTGGGACTGCACCCAACTACTACCTGTTTGCACGACTTAATAGAGCCATGGTAGGGTAGTAATCTATGAACAGTGGGAACACACTCGAGGCGAAGTGACAGAGTCAAGTCAATGGACTAAGCTGTACTCATGTCACCTGGGAACTGTTAACTGATGATAGGTATAATACCAACCAACAGTTCCCGACGAGTCCTGTCCAGTGTACTCGTAACCTAACGAGCACCTGCATACTATCTCCAGTACGACTGTGGGACAGACCATCTCCCCTACTGGGACGAGAAGCGTATGCACCAGTCTACTCTGGAGTATCGATGCCCTGTCTCGATAATCCTACGACTAGGGACTAAAATAAGGATGTGCTTATAGACTACCCAGCCCCCACTAGTGTGACCGCCATCACAACGCCGGTAGTCAAGCAAAGATCCTAAGGGCTCCATCAATATGTATTAGCGATATGTTAAAAGAAACATATACACATATTAAGATAGAATCAAACCAAGTAGCATACTACTATATTGAGCAAGACTGTCGCAAACCCGTCTATATATCCCAAGCTTCCAAAATGTATTATACAAACTAGTACTATAAAATAATGGCCTCTAGGGCATACATATCCAACAATCTCCCACTTGCACTAAAGGCCAGTAATTGGTGTACCGCATACCCAACGTCTGCCCTATGGCCAGCTGCTGGCGTACTGCATACCCAATAGCTCAAAAAGTCGCTCGAACTATGTTTGAGGGAGGGCCTTTGTGAATGGATCCGCCGTGTTGTCTTTTGTGTCCACTCTCCGTACCTCGATCTCCCGGCGATCAATGATCTCCCTGATCTGGTGATACCGCCTTAAGATGTGTCTGGACTTCTGATGGGACCTTGGTTCCTTCGCTAAAGCTATAGCCCCATTGTTATCGCAATACAAAGGTATTGGGTCAACAATGGACGGAACCACTTGAAGTTCACTAATGAACTTCTTCATCCAGACCGCCTCTTTTGCGCTATCGCTTGCAGCAATGTATTCAGCCTCCATCGTCGAGTCTGCGACGGCATCCTGTTTAGAACTCCTCCAACACATCGCCCCTCCGTTGAGGGTAAACAAAAAACCCAGACTTTCTGTCATCCTTGTCACTCTGGAAGCTTGAATCGGTAAAGGACTCGACCCTGAGGACTCCATTACCGTAAAACAGGAACATCTCCTTAGTCCTTCTCAGGTACTTGAGAATGTTCTTCACTGTCGTCCAGTGGTTCTCACCTGGGTTTGACTGATACCGGCTCACCACGCTTAGCGCGTAAGCTACATCTGGTCTTGTACATAGCATCGCATACATTATAGATCCTACCGCCGAAGCGTAGGGTATAGTGCTCATGCGAACCCTCTCCTCGTCAGTCTTAGGAGACATCTTCTTGGAGAGGGTGATTCCGTGGAATGCGGGTATATTACCGTGCTTAGAATCTTCCATACTAAATCTCTTTAGTACGGTCTCTATGTACCTGGACTGCGAAAGTCCCAGTAATCTCTTGGATCTATCTCTGTAGACATTGATCCCCAAAATGTATGAGGCATCATCCAGGTCTTTCATGGTGAACCTTTGTGATAAGAATTGCTTGACCGATTGTAGCATAGGAATGCTATTTCCTATCAAAAGAATGTCGTCCACGTACAAGACTAGGAAAACGACAATTCGTCCTACAATCTTCTTATAGATACAAGGTTCATCTTCGTTCTTGATGAAATCAAATTCCTTGATTGCCTCATCAAAACAGATGTTCCAGCTCCGCGATGCCTGCTTTAATCCTTAAATGGATTTGAGCAATTTGCACACCTTCCCGCTGCTCCCACTGTCTACAAAACCTTCTGGTTGATCCATGAAAACGCACTCTTCCAAACTGCCGTTTAGAAAAGCTGTTTTTACGTCCATCTGCCATATTTCATAGTCATGGAAGGCAGCAATGGCAAGTAGGATCCGAATGGATTTGAGCATAGCCACTGGAGAAAAAGTTTTGTTATAGTCCACACCAGGTCTTTGACGAAAACCTTTTGCAACAAGTCTAGCCTTATAGGTTTCCACCTGCCCATCTACACCAAGTTTCCTTTTGTAGATCCATTTGCATCCAATGGGTTTTACCCCAGGTGGAGCAATATCCAAGGTCCACAATTTATTGGTGTACATAGACTCCATTTCGGATCGCATAGCATCCAGCCACTTATCAGAGTCCCTACTGATAATGGCCTGCCTGAAACTGCTAGGGTCATCTTCTTCCAAGATGCAATCCTCTCGATCCCCGTCTATGAGAAAACCATAGTATCTCTCGGGCGGATGAGAAATCCTACCAGATCTACGGAGTGGTTGAGGTTCGTCTGGGACTATTGAATTTTCTGGTTCAACTAAATCCTCAGTTTGAGTTTGTGGATCAGATATTTCATCCAGTTCTACCGTGCTCCCACTTATTTCTTTTGTAAGAAATTGCCACTCTAAAAAGATGGCGCGACGAGCAACGAACACCTTCTGTTCCTCAGTGTGGTAGAACAGATATCCCAGAGAATTTCTAGGATATCCCACAAACTTGCACAAAACTGATCATGCTATAAGCTTGTCCGGATTTTGTACTTTTACATAGGCGGACAACCCCATATCATAATACGTTCAAGATACGGTCTTTTACCACTCCATATTTCATACGGAGTCATAGGCACAGATTTAGACGGAACCTGATTCAGTAAGTATGCTGCTGTTTCTAGCCCAAGTCCCCAGAATGAAAGAGGTAACTCAGCATTACTCATCATAGAGAGAACCATATCCAATAGGATACGATTCCTCCGCTCCGATACACCGTTGTGATGTGGTGTATAAGGAGGAGTAAGCTGAGAGAGAATACCATTCTCTTTTAAGTAATCTAGGAATTCTGTGCTTAAGTACTCCCCTCCCCTATCCGATCGGAGGATCTTGATACTTTTGCCAGTCTGGTTCTCTACTTCGTTTCTGAATTCCTTGAATTTCTCAAAAGCTTCAGATTTGTGTTTCATCAGATACACAAATCCGAACCTAGAGAGATCGTCAGTGAATGTGATGAAGTACGAGAACCCACCCCTTGCATGTATAGACATTGGACCACATACATCACTGTGTATGAGTCCCAAGAGCTCTGTTGCTCTTTCTCCATGTCCGGTGAACGGAGATTTGGTCATCTTTCTTTTGAGACAAGACTGACAAGTTTCATAAGATGAAAACTCGAACGTATTCAAGAGTCCATCTTTATGCAACTTACTTAGTCTTTTCTCTCCGGTATGACCAAGTCTACAATGCCACAAGTAGGATTCATTCGTATGTGAATTCTTCCTCTTGCGTGTGTTTTGTACATTGAGAACTGTATTCTGATTTAGAACATAGATACCATTACACAGTGTACCTTCTGCAACCAGTACCTTATGAAGGTAAATGTTCATGATATTTCTATCAAGAACAAAGTTATATCCATCTTTATTAAGTAAAGATACTGATATTGTTGCAAACCATGGAAGGTACATAGTAGCAATTGTTCAAAATCATAGTATTGCCATTTAGCAACACTAGGTGATATTCACCGACGGCTGCAGCATTAACTTGTGCTCCGTTCGCTACCCTGAGCGATATATCACCAGGTGCAACTTTCCTACTTTTTCTCAGGCCCTGCGATAAATTACAGATATGAGATCCTGATCCGGTATCAAGTACCCAGGAGGTAGGGCTGACCGTAAAACAGTTCTCAATTACAAGAACATATAAAGTTGATGCAAAACTATGCTTCTTCTTCAACTGGGTATCCTTGGAATCCATACAATTCTCTTTCCCTTACTCATACGCATGACTGTTATCATAAGTTAGAGTCGAACCGACGTTCCCCAGCCCCGAATAAAAATTCGGATCGGTCAAGCGATACATTTTATTATCTTGATTAGGGCGTGAAATGGTTGCTATCTGGAGAGAGAGAAAAGAAACACTCAGCGTGCGCTCTTGTAAGATTAGATTGGTTTATTAACTTATCTAATCAGGATGGCTCCCACTGTTTCCTCAAATTCTTCTTCAAACCATTAAAAGAAGAACTAGTCAGGATTAATCGCACCTCACAATACTTGCTTAACCTTTCAGCCAGGCTAGTATTGGTACTTCGAGGGAGGTTTTCCAACGCTTTCGTGAAGTTCCTTAATTACATAACCTCTTTTCCCTGGAGGCGTAGCCCCGCTAACACCGTTCTAGACACCTACTTGGTTTATAGCATTGATTGTTAAGTGAAATAATCTCCCGAGAGTAATCCAACTCATCAGTGGGATCGGGATCCAACTATCATTGTGCGATGACCTAGATGGAATCCACTCTAGTCACCACACTCCAGAAGGTATGCTGAATCTGCAAGTTTCCTGTATATTTGAAACTCCCGATGTGGTTTTTGCCCCTAACGGTTTATGACCTTGACAATGCCAACATATCATAAACCGCTAGTCAAGTTCTGCCCGTCATTATCTTGATTAACTTAGACCCACCCGCATATCTCTTGACAATGCCAACATAGCTATGCGACTGTCCTAAATAATCTGAAAATAAAGCTGCAAACAAGCAATACTTAGCTACCGATCACTACGCCTTGACAATGCCAAAATACGTAGCTCGAATACTAAGTAGTACTTGTAGGAAATGATGGAGGGCTACGGCTGGGTTTTTGGCGAAAAACCTGTTAACGTAATGAACTTGATATCGTTGAAGGAACCTGATAACCTTTTTTAAAATATAGTGGCGAAAACTTTTGCTAAAGAGGTCACTCCCTGAGAAGGGATCTCGACTCTTTCCTCGTCGAATGAGGTGCAGGATATTCTAAACTGAATACCTCGATGCAAAGCAAGAATAATCGACTATAGTGAAGTTATTACCCTGACGCAAACTTTTTTCCAAGGGGTCACTCCTGATGAAAGGATCTCGACCCTTTCCTCGTCGAATGAGGTGCTGGGCATTCATAACCGAATACCTCTGTGCAAAACAAAAGAGAACGTCCTTGCAATAACAGCTTTTTGAAAATTGTTCCAACAACATCTTTTAGGTTTGTTTTTCTTTGCATTAATATAATGCGTCCCATCAATTAATCCTACCATTGCAGAAAACAACGAAAATATGACGTACGCTTATACCATCCGCATTCGCCACGGGGCCCCGTCATCACCCGTTAGGTTACTTAACTAACGACAGAGCGGGGGCTGGACTAGCGCGGATGCAAAACATAAGTAACGCCTACTAGATATCATATATAGATATATACATTCGTCAGATGCAATGATAGCCTTTCCAGATCTTAGATGAACACATTGGATATGCTAGGAATCCGCGTTTCGTTCGAGCCTGCAACGAAAGACAGATTACACGGTCGCGATGAATAGCCACACCCTACCCTAGACCCCTACGGGTGCGGAAAACTACCCGCCAAGTATCCGAAGTGAAGCAACCTCCCTCAACAACGTGGGTAGGCCACTTGGCACCTCAAAGTACCCGGTAGTTTGTGCACCCCTTCTTGGGTCTATCCTAGGAGCAAAAACAGTAAAAGAAATAATATACAATGGCGGCTACAACCTCATCCCGGATGTGCGGCCATAAAAATAATATTACATCAATTTACAATTTACATCAAATGAAAGATAAAGAAACTCTCATCTTACAACCCCGGTTATTCATCCGCGACAATCCAAAAAGTTCATATACACAATCCAATATCACAGATCACAGATATGCACAACCCCCACTAATCGACGTATAGCGATTAGTCGACGTTCAGTGCATATATCACATTACAGATATAACCATTTGGCTAAAATTTATAGAACTTCGATCCAAATACCAATTTGTAACTACCCCATGTTGGAGATAGTGCCCTCATAGTCAATTATTGGATCGCAGGTACGTGATTGCAATGATTGCGGAGGACCTATCCCGGTAGGACAGTCTTACTCGAGATGATAGTATGCTATCTGGTTTGCCTTTATCAGTCGTGTACATGTTCAGGTGACTGATTGCACGTTACACTTTGATAGAGCCCTTAGGATCTTGCTTTACTACCAACAGTATGATGGCGATCATATACGTGAGAGTTGGGTAGTTTATATGGATATCCTTAATTGTGGTCCCTAGTCGTGGGAGTTTCGAGACAGGGCATCGATACTCCGGAGTAGACTAGTGTGTACAGTCGAGACCCCGACGAGGGGCGGTGGCCGGTCTCACAAGCCACTGGTGTCAGTTGGATCACCTAAGATGTATACAGGTGCTCATTGGGTTATGAGTACACCGGACAGGACTCGCCGGGAATCTGCTAGTTAGTATTATATCTACCGTCAGATAGCAGTTCCCTGGTGACATGTGTACAGGTTAGTTCATCGACCTGAGGTCGTCATTTGTCTCGTGTGAGTTCCCACTGTGCTTTGATTTCTACCCAACCACGGCTCAAAGGAGTCGTGCAAACAGGTAGTTTTTGGGTACAGTCCCGAGCCATATGGAGGCACGTGAGCGGATCGGCAGGGGATTCGTCTCTCTCGGTATTGGGGGCGAGGTCGTGCTGTGTCTAGGAGAGCCATTACACAAAGTCCATGGCCATGGCAGGAGATTTACTGGTAGGTACTCCAGTAGTATCTCAGGGTGTTATTGGGCTTCACTCCGACACGACTTATACTGCTATTGGGGGTCTGACGTTACTAGCCCCCTAGGCAGATATGCGATACTCATAGACGAACGGACCGGACTGTATATACATTGTCACTGTTAGGCTCAGTAGGGTTTCTGGATGAGTTCGCTCATCGGCCTACCTTGAGTTCGCTCATCAGCCTCCCTTGAGGTCAGTCCATGGGCAGCCGTTACGCATAGCTAGTGCCGCTAACGGTTTGTGGTTAAACCCACTGCCAGGGTACTGACGAGTCATTAGAGTCCCCCACAGACAGTTTCCCAAGTTCGGGCGAAACGTTGTAGAGGCCGTATGGTATTATGGCAGGGTTCAGAAAATGTACGTGCGTTTACGCACGTGTCGATTTTCAGACAGGTGATACTCGTCGGCTTTGGTTTAAGCCGGATCCGAGTACTATATTGAGTAGGTATAATATCTTTGTCTCAGTTGCATTTGTATTCGGTCGTAATACAAATGCGGGTATATTTATACAGTTTCGGGGTTGTCCTGAAATTCGTTTCAGGATCACTTTTGGAAGTTGCCAGCTTCCAGTTTTCTATCAGCCGTCTTTTAACATTCGGTTAAAGACGGATTTATCTTTTCTTCAGATGGAGTGAGTCATCATTCTAGAAGGTTCTAGAAGTGATGAAGTGGCTTATGAGTCATCTTGACATTAATGGTTGCATTAATGAATTGATGAGGTGTTTATGTGAGTCATGCTTTAGATTTAATGATTCTTGTTTTGGTTAAGATCTTTTGTGAGAAGCTTTTCTCTTATGGTCACCACCTTTGCTCCTACACTCACCCTCCTCATTCTATGTATATGGCCGGCCCCTTCCCCCTCCTCTCTTGATCGATCTCACTTGATGTTTCATTTTGGATAGAAAAGATTATGATAGTATTCGGGGTGTATGGAATTTTACAGTTCATTTCATTCCATCACCCGATTTCCACGGCAACTTCATTAACCGATCGTCCACGGATTTGGACGAAGTGAGACAAAGTCATCTACTCATTCTCTACATCATTCTTGGTCGTCTCTTTTAGCAAACTTGACGATCGAGTTGCCTCAAGTCAGAGGCGGGAGCCCGTTTAAAGAACCGATCATGTGGTGCCACCTCGACGAAGATATCGGAGATCGACGAGATCGGAGCAGCCGCAACGGAGCGTGGGATGATGGTTGAAGAACGAAGGACTCGGATCGTTCGGTACAATCTTTCTACACTCTTACAGTTTGTTAGTTTAGCAATAATGGCAGATCCGGATTAAAGTATACGATAGCGCCAGTTAAAAGTTTTTGTTCCGCATTTGGCGTCTGTAGACGGCCGGGGCGCTAGCGTAGACTTACACCCAAACACAACATTGTTCTCTGGAGAATCTGGGCAGAAACAAAGTATCTTAAAAAACACAAAACACAAAGCTGAACACACTGCAGGAAAAACGAGTCGCGACCGAGTCGACTCGGCCGCGGATCCGCGGCGAAATGCTTGGTTTCGCCGCGCTTTCGCGGCGGCTTGATCGACTCAGCGGCTCGTTTTTCTTGGCTGTTCCTAAAATACCTTGCACGGATTTTTAAGGTGTGTGGAAATATTTTTAGGGCTGTTTTTAAAATCGGCAGAAAGTATAGAATTTTGACGTGTTTTGCGATTTTTTTTTCGGATCAAAGTTCTAAACACTTTGCTAACATGCTAGTTGTTGTTTCGCCAGTCTCTGATACCACTGTTGGGTCCACGTTACCCACCCCGGTTCTTTCGGGGAGGCGGAATAGGTAAAAATCGAATTTTTCTCACTAGGTAATATGGACCAACCATGAAGGATCTTTGCTAAACAAAACTAACATACTAACAACAAGTTCTAGCTACTATGTTGAATGGTTATACCTAGATCTTGAACTCCTTCTCTTCTTGTTGTGTCCTCCTTCTTGCTTTCTCCTTGGAATGGTGTAGACGGCTCCTCCTCTTCGTCTTCCCTTTGCCGAAGAAAGATCACCCGAGGGCCTCTACCTTGAGCGCCTACCTCAACCAAGAGGTAACTAGAGTGCTTGGTTTGCTAGACAAAGAACCCTAGAAAGAGTAGAGAGATGTTTTGCTGGTTTTGTCTCAAAAGCTTTTGATTTTCAACACATGAAAGATTAAAGCTTTGAGAGAGGAAGAGGGAGAGCTTTTTTAAGAGAGAGAAAGAGCATGAGAGAATGAACTAGAATAATACAACCATGCTCTCATATGAGAGAATATGAAATAATAATAATAACAAAAGAAAATAGTGATGGTTAGTTTGGAATGACCATTATCATTTAATAATAAATGCAATTTGCAAGAATCAAGAAGCATCTTACAAGTGAAATGATGATGGTCAAAAGGTCAACAAAAGTCAACCGGTCAACCAAAGTCAAAAGGTCAACAAAAGTCAAATGGTCAACCTAACCATGGCACAATTATCCTTAATTAATATCATTAATCATATTTCTCATTCTCATTAGGGTTAAGAAAAAGTCAACGGTCAAAAACCCTAATGAGATTCCACTGCCTCTGTCAACTGTGCATACACACCCGCATCCGTGTTCCGAGGAACACGAATACAATGAGACAAAACCAATCCCAAAACAAATACTAGGATCTGGCTCAAACCAAAGCCCGCTAGTAATAACTGTCCGGACAACAAACGTGCACAAGTGCGCGGATGTGAACGAACCCCGTCGCAAAACCATGCCACCTCTACTCTGTTTTGCCCAGAGGCGAACAACCCTCTGTGTGGGAATCTAAAGACTCGACACTACGCTGGCAGTGGGTTTAACCACAGGCCGCAAGCGGTACTAGCTGTACGTAACAGTCCTCAGGTAGATGCCGATAAGAAGACCGATGAGGTGAACCCATCCGAACTCCTACTGAGTCTGAATGTGACAATCTTCGTACAGTCCGGTCTGTTCGTCTGAGAGTATCGCATGGCGGGCCTAGGGGGGCGGTAAATGTCAGTCCCCTAATAGCGGTACAAGTCGTGTCGGAGTGTAGTCCAGAACACCCTGAGAAACTACTGGAAACACTACCAGTAATTCTCGCTTGCCCTGGCCAGGGACGACTATGTGTAATAGCTCTCTTAGACATGGCGCGATATCAACTCCCAATACCGGGAGAGACGAATCCTGTCTAACCGTCACTGCCTTCAAGTGCTTCGGGACTGCACCCAACTACTACCTATTTGCACGACTCAATAGAGCCGTGGTAGGGTAGTAATCTATGAACAGTGGGAACACACTCGAGGCGAAGTGACAGTGTCAAGTCAACGGACTAAGCTGTACTCATGTCACCTGGGAACTGTTAACTGACGATAGGTATAATACCAACCAACAGTTCCCGACGAGTCCTGTCCAGTGTACTCGTAACCTAACGAGCACCTGCATACTATCTCCAGTACGACTGTGGGACAGACCATCTCCCCTGCCGGGATGAGAAGCGTATGCACCAGTCTACTCTGAAGTATTGATGCCCTGTCTCGATAATCCTATGAGTAGGGACCAAAATAAGGATATGGTTATAGACTACCCAGCCCCCACTAGTGTGATCGCCATCACAACGCCGGTAGTCAAGCAAAGATCCTAAGGGCTCCATCAATATGTATTAGCGATATGTTAAAAGAAACATATACACATATTAAGATAGAATCAAATCAAGTAGCATACTACTATATTGAGCAAGACTGTTGCAAACCCGTGTATATATCCCAAGCTTCCAAAATGTATTATACAAACTAGTACTATACAATAATGGCCTCTAGGGCATACATATCCAACACTACTCACCGGAACGCCTCCGCTAGTCTGATCCAATCACCTCCTTCCATTTCGTCGTCGCCTCGATGTCTCCGTGACCGATCCTAGCATTACATAAAGCAACACACATAAGGCTAATATCCTGCAAAAACGCGATATCAAGACCATACGAGAAACTAGCGTCGCAAGTTAACGTGTGTGCACTCGAAACACCAAAACGTGTGTGCTAACGTCTGAAACCACCCCGACATGCTGTGATACACAGCAAACACCAAACCCAAACTCATAACGTACGTGTCGCGCAAGTCTATAAGTAGTAAAAACAAGGTATATGGTCCCAGATTTTGATTCGAGTGGAAACAGGAAAAGTTGCATGTACCAAAGACCTACAAAATGCAGCAGACACCCACAGAAGAACCCACGACACCCAGGTCCACCTTCTGGCCGCAAATTAAGGCCAGAACCCTTAAATTTTTGGCCACTTAGGGGAGTTGGGGTCTCGTGTCTCGTGTGTGTGGTCCTAGCCCAGTAACTAAGCTCCAGTAATTGCAACTTTTGCCTGAAGCATCCGGTTTAAAAGCAGATCCCAAAACGAACCTAATTCATAACTTAAACACTAATTAGAACTAATTTAATACAATATGGGGTTTTAGTGCAAACTGGTGCAAAGACATGGATTAAACGACACTAATAACACTTAGTTAAGCTAATCGAGCCATAAAAACCCTAACTTAACCTAATCTCCACTTAAACCACATAATTAGCACCAAAACCCACATAAACACTAATTTAAGCTAAATAAACTACAAGTTTAGCAAAGAGGTAATTAGGGTAAGCTTAATATCTCAAGTTGGTTTAGTGATGGCTCAAACTTGCTAACCTTGCCTTCAAAGGCAAAGACTTGCCTCAAGAACCAACAAGGAAGTGATTTGAAGTGATAAGCATGAGGTTTTGTGAAGAAATGAGTGATTTTTGATGGAGATGAGGCTTGAAAGAATGAAGAAGAAGAAGAAATGAAGGGGAGGGGCTGCTGGAGCTGGGGCTGCTGCTGCTGCAATGAGAGGGAAAGAGAGAGTGTGTGTGTGTGACAAAGTTAAGGCTTCCCATGCCCATTTAATGCCCCATGCCTCTCCAATTTCATTTCTTTTCTATTTTATTATATGTTTTTTTTTTAAAAGGAAATAGATAATCAAGAAGGAATAAAAATGAAATACATGATACATATTAACCTAGGGTAAATATGGATTGTGCATGCTAACTAAAATTTTGCTTAGAAAATAATAGTTAAGAAAATTTGATAAATATGTGAACAATAAATTAAATGATAATTAATAAAACACAGTCATATAAATAATTACATATTATCACAATTAAAAAAAATAGATTTAGTCCAGTCTATGTGGAAATAGCTATTAACGAAGTATTATGAAAAACATGAATTATCGCTAATTAACGTGAAAATAACCTAAACGAATTTTCGAGGCGTTACAACTCCATATCTCATATGGTGTTTTAGGCACAGATTTTGATGGAACTTGATTTGACAGGTATGCTGTTATCTCAAGCGCATAGCCCCAAAAAGAAATAGGTAACTCAGCACTACTCATCATAGAGCGCACCATATTTAATAGGGTGCGATTCCTCCGCTCCGATACACCATTGTGCTGTGGCGTATAGGGAGGAGTAAGCTGAGAGAGAATCCTATTCTCTTTTAGATAATCACAGAATTCCCCGCTCAAGTATTCTCCTCCCCGATCAGATCATAGGATTTTAATACTTTTTCCCGTCTGGTTTTCTACTTTGCACTTATATTCCTTGAATTTCTCAAAGCTTCAGACTCGTGTTTCAACAAGAACACATGTCCGAACCTTGAGAGATCATCGGTGAATGTAATAAAGTACGAATAACCATTCCTGGCATGTGTAGACATAGGACTACATGCTGTTGGCTACAGTGCCCTCAAGGCAATTATCATAGTCGCAGGCAGGGGATTATGATGATTGAGGGAGGACCTATACCGGTAGAACAGTCTTACTCGAAATGATAGTATGCTATATGGTTTGTCTTTATCATCATGTATATGTTGATAGAGCCCATAGGATTCTTTCTTGACTACCAGCATTATGATGGCGATCATATACGTGAGAGCTGGGGGTGTATAAGCACATCCTTAAATATCCTTAGTCGTGGGAGTTTCGAGACTGGGCATCGATACTCCAGTGTAGACTAGAGTATACTGATCGAGACCCTGACGAGAGGCGGTGGCAAGGTCTCACAAGCCATTGGTGTTAGTTTGTTCACCTAAGATAGTATACAGGTGCTCATTGGGTTATGAGTTTACTGGACGGACTCGCCGGGAACATGCTAGTTGGTATTATACCTATTGTCAGATAGCAGTTCCCTGGTGACATGTATACAGGTTAGTCTGTCGACCTGAGATTGTCATTTGTCTCGTGTGAGTTCCCACTGTGCTTTGATTACTACCCTACCACGGCTCAAAGGAGTCGTGCAAACAGGTTTTAGTTGGGTACAGTCTCGAGCCACATGGAGGCAGTGAGCGGATCGTCGGGGATTCGTCTCTCCCGGTATTAGGGGTTGATGTCGCGTTGTGCACGGGTGGCCATCACCATAAATCCTCGGCCGGGGTATATGAGAATTACCGATCTAGGATCGATAGTTTCTCAGTTGGTGATGGGTTTCATGCCGACACTAAATGTCGCATTGTTAGGGGTCTGACTTTATCCACCCCCCAGACTCGATATGTGATACTCTTAGACGAATAGACAGGACTATACGGATATTGTCACTGTCAGGCTCAGTAGGGGTTCAGGATGAGTTTGCTCGTCGGCCTCCCTTTCGCTCAATACCTGGGTAGCCGTTACGTATAGCTAGTGCCGCTGACATGCTTGTGATTAAATCAACTGCCAGCTTATTGACGAGTCTTTAGAGTCCCACACAGAGGGTTTCCCTGGTTCTGGAGAAATGATGCAGTAGCCATATTGGATACGTGCAAGGTTCCGATCGATTGATGTACTTTGTACCCGGACTTTCGATCGGACAATTTATAATACTAGCCGGCTCGGGTTTGAGCCGGATTATTAAATCAGGTATTGATTTAATAATTTACGTATATGTATTTCGATACGTATATTCTAGTATTATGTTCTTTGTGTTATTCTATCTCTTTGGGTATTCGTATTTCGGTACCAATGCAGGTATGTATATACAGTAGAATGTAATCCGTATTTTATCCGGAAAACATTCTAGAAGGTGGCCACCTCATTTTTGGATTTGACCATTTTTTAGAAAATGGTAAATGAGGTGGAAATTGGAAAATGGGGAGTATGGTGATGACCATGCTTGAATAGTGTGCACAAATGAATTATTAATTCATTTGTGCATACTATTCAAGTATGGGTGGTTTTTTAAAATGAAAGATATTGTTTTACAAAACCTAGCATGGTTGATTTTCTCTCTCATGAGAGCTTCATTATTTTTTTAGCATGAGTTTTTTCTTGAGCTCATCATCACCATTTGTGCTTGAATCCTCTCTTGATTTTCCATGGTTGCCTCCACCTTCATTCTCCACCTCCTCTCAACCCTCTCATGAGTTGAGAAACGTAAGAGGATGTGAGATGAGATAGACCTACACTAAGTTCATACACTACATCCTAGGCTTTCTAGAGTAGCATCCTAGAAACCCTAGTTTCTTCACTTGCATCCATTATGTGAAGCTAGAGCCATAACTACATCCCTCGGGTGAATCGTCTTCGACGAAGGGAGACCGGCGGCCAAGCTCAACCGGACATGCCTCAAGGAGCTAAGGAGGAAGTTGAAGACCCGAAGGACTTTGTTCATTCGGTATAACTATTCTAACTTCTATATATATGCTTGCTAGTATAAGGTTTAGGGTAGATCCGGGCATCGGGTAATGGTAGAGCCAGTTTTAAAAATTTGTGTTCCGCATTGGGCTACGGTTTGATGGCCGGGGCGCTGCCGTAACCCAACATGGTATCAGAGCCAACCCTTAAACCCTTAGCTAGCTTGTTTAGACAATGTTAAAGTATCAAAATCGAAACAACCCCGAAACAGTACACTAGATATTCCAGGTTCTGTCGAAATTTCAGAGTCTTCAAAAAAAATTTAAAGCAACTGAAGAAGACTATTTGAGTGACCACTAGAACACACCACAAATATGAGCCCAAACTGTCGGATTTGACCCGGTGAGATAGCCTAAAAAATGGGTGTGGCCGGTCCAAATTTAGAGTTTTGGCTTGGGATTTTTGGTGTGCACTAGTCTCTGGAATATTGGTTTATTGGTATTGCTTGTTTTGCCCATTTTGGAAATTTTGTTATCTATTGTTCAGGGGAAATTCGGGGTGTTTCGAAGTCGATAATTTAACACTGTTTAAATGTTTATAGTACATGCATTACTTTCTGCGACCATGAATGTCATTCGAGCAGTACAACTCGTCTAATTGCTATATGTTCTTTTAGACGGAGTTTGCGAAAGTGACATTCACATTGATGTTCTGTGTTGTGCTATGTTGTGGTTGGATCGTCGTGGTGGATAGCTTGGGTGCAATGTTAGTACAGTTTAGTTTCATTTGTACATTTGATATTGCGGGGCGAGCATCCGACATATGGACTGCCGTCACTGCCAGTTTGTATATTATTTGTTCGGGGCACGACCGGGTTGAGGTCGATGTCACCGTTGTACATATTATTTTCTTTTCTGTACAAAGATTACCCCGCGGTGGAGTGCATGAATAGCCGGGTTTTAGAGGGCAACGGGTATGCATCTCATGGCATTGAGACGGAGGGGGCCTCACTCTAGAATTGGCGGGCTATTGGCTGCACTCGTAGAGGGTATAGGTTGACCCACGGAGGGGTGCCCAGTTACCGGATTTCGTGATGTGCTGGGTGGCCCATTCACGTTGTTGATTGGGGTTGCCTCGCTTCTGGGATTGGCAGGTAACTTACCGCGCTCGTAGGGGTCTAGGTTTTCATTGTACAGGCTATCCATACGACAGGGAACGTTAGGCCTCATTTGCGGCTCAAATGAAACCCGGGGCTCTAAGATTATCCACCATTCTGTGTTGCTTCTGCGATGCTTCTGCGATGTTGCTTTATATCATGCCTGGGACAATTGTTATATATATTTATATATATACTAGTAGATGTTGTATATGTTTTGCACCCGCGCTAGTCCAGTCCCCGCTCTATCGTTAGTTAAGTAACCTAACGAGTGATGACGGGACCCAGTGGCGACTGCGGATGGCATATACGTACATCATATTTTCGTTCTTTTCTGGTGTGATTAATTGATGGGATTGCGTTGATTCTGATCAATGCAAGGATAAAACAAACCTATATATAATGTTGTCGGAACCAAGTTTTTAAAAATAACTGACATTACAGACGTTCTCTTTTGATTTGCACAGTGGTATTCGGTTATGAATATCCAGCACCTCATTCAATGAGACAAGGGCTGAGATCCCTTCATCAGGAGTGACCACTTGAGTAAAAGTTGGCGTCAGCGTAATAACTTCACTATAGTCGATTCTTTTGCTTTGCATCGTGGTATTCAGTTAGGAATATCATGCACCTCATTTGACGAGGAAAGAGCCGAGATCCCTTCACCGGGAGTGACCTCTTTAGCAAAAGTATTTCGCCGCTATATATTTAAAAAACACTCGGTTCCTTCAACGATATCAAGTTCATTACGTTAAAGGCTTTTTGCCAAAAACCAGTCGTAGCCCTCCGTCATTTCTTACAAGTATTGCTTAGTATTCATGCTATGTATGTTGGCCTACGTCAAGGTATAGTGTATGGTAGTTAGGTAATGCTTGTTTGTTGCATGGATATGCGATTATTTAGGACAGTCGTGCAGTCATTTTGGCCTACGTCAAGGACTTGTATGGGTGGGTCTAAGTTAATCCAAGATAATGACGGGATGAACTTGACTAACGACTTATGATATGTTGGCCTACGTCAAGATCATAAGTTGTTAGGGGTAAAAATCGCATCAGGAGTTTCAAACATACAGGAAACTTGCCAGGCTTGCGCATACCTTCTGGAGTGTGGTGACTTAAGTGGATTCCATCAAGTTATCATGCGATGATAATTGCATACCGATCCCCACTGATGAGTAAGATTACTCCTCGGGTGATTTTAGATCATCCTGACTAATTCTCGTTTTTAGGTTTGGAGGAGAATTCGAGGATACAGTAGGAGCCATCCTGATTAGATAAAGTGATTAACCATTCTGATCTAGGTTAGAGTGCACGCTGAGTGTTTCTTTTCTCTTTCTTTTGCAGCGACTATGACCTGACCCTAAACTAAAACTCATGAACCCAGTTAACCGTAACTTCTTAAAACATTTTGGCTTTTGGAATGTCACAGTGTCGCAAAATATCCTTGCCACTTCTATATCACCTTTGCATTTCTCCATAATACCCCGTATCACTACGAACATTCACTCCTATTGGATAAATCCATCGTATAGTTACATACGAAGTCGAAGGAACTTGTTCTAGATTCTAGGATGGATTCTGGTTCTGGAGAGATTGAATAGGATTATTCGGTTGTCTTTTCCCTTTACCTTCTCTCAGGTTGTGAGGGCTCCTAGGATTAGGAGAGGGTACATCTATTGAGCTTATTGGATAGTCTTCCTCCAGACCATAGGCAGGTGCTGAAAGGTAGGGAAGGAAGAAAACCAATTAGCCTAAAGGTGGTGTACAGAAAGTAATAAGTAAAGGCATATACAGGGATTAGAATAAGGGCAAAGAAAATTACGACTGCTATCATTCACGACAAAACCGTGTATACCCCTGCTACTCCCACATCCACTTTGGATTTCCCCAGAACACTCCGTATCATTACAGATATCCACTCCTATTGGATATGCCATCGTATAGTTACATACGAACTCGAAGGAACTTGTTCCAGATTCGAGGATGGTTTCCGGTTCAGGAGAAATAGAATAGGATTATTCAGATGTCTTTTCCCATTACCTTCTCTCAGGTTGCGAGGACTCCTAGGATTAGGAGAGTAAACCTATTACGCTTATTGGATAGTCTTCTTCCAAACCTTAGGCTAGTGCCGAAGGGTAGGGAAGGAAGAAAACCAATTAGCCTAAAGAAGGTGTACAGAAGGTAATAAGTAAAGACATAATAAAGGGATTGCAGTGAGGGCAGATAAGTATATGGTTACTATCATGAATAAGAATAGTGGAAGAGGCGTTACTAGGAATACCAGTTAACCCCTTCAAAATATTTTCATGTTTCAGTTTCACTGTGTGATGTTAATTAAAAACTGTTTTCCCAATTAGAATCTAACTCCAGGGTATGTATTTACCGGATTTTTTTCTCACATCTGTATGTTATTACAGATGGTGAGTGGGAGTAAGATATTGGGAATTGGGTGATTAGATCCTCATTAGTAATTGGTGATAGTTGAGAAAATCATCTGGGTTTTGCCTGACGGCAAACATATGGTTTTGAATATCCGTTGTTATGCATCAATTTCAAACTGATATATCTGTACGTTTATTTTATAAAGTGAGATATAACTTTTTGAAATTGTGTCCATGACATTTACCTATATCAGTTGGTGATTAGGTAAGGTGCATTCAACAGCGGTGTAATTCTTCTTAACCATAGTACAATTTTCAACCTACAACGCACAGGGTTTGAGTTATTGAACTCAGGGGACTTATACAAAGTATTATATGTTGTCCAGTGTCCATCAGGACAAAGGGTTTGGTACTCGTACTATATTCTGTTTACTCATGACTTCTCCAGTTTTAGACAGGTATTTCGTTGAAATACAAGGTCCAGATATGGAGAAGTTATAGGTATAAGAATAAAGTAGAGAACCATTTGTTGGAAGTATCAGGATTCTTTGAGGTAGTCGAAGATGTAGATACTTGTGTTTGGTATTTCGTTGATAGTAATTGTTTTGAGAACTTGCTTCTCTTTAAGGATACTCATATATGGATGCGCTCCTAGATGTGTTATGCTGTTGGCATTTTTCCATTTGATTGATATGCACTGGAGACAGCTGCATGATTCTGAATCTGGTTCCAATTAAATTAGTGCTTTTGTTTTTATATTGGATATATAGAATCAATTTATATCTTAACGATGTTAAGGTATAGGGAGTTGTCCGGCTGATGCTTAAAACCAGAATCCGGATAAACTCGAGGCAAATTTCAGTAATGGCAGTTTGTAGGTTATCCCGGGATTTGACGAGGGTTAACTTTCTACCATCAGGAAGATCAATAGTGATATTGTTCTTGACTCACCACAGTTTTAGTAAAATGGATTTTTTCAGAAAACAGAAGTGAGAGTATGGTAGAACTGGAAGTGATTCCAGAACCACAAACGATCACTACAGATTTAAAAGAACCCGAGGATTCAATTAGTTTCGATGTTCCATTAGCCACTCCGCAGATTTGGTGGGTAACCTCAGGCACCCGAGAGGTACTTCGGTCTTCTCAGAGATGGTGATAGGGAGGTTCTTGTTTACTCAGACTTTCCATTGCTGCTGTTCTAGACTATAAGACCCGGCAGGAGGATGAGTATAACGTCGTTCTAAACTAGCTTTAGAAGTCCACGTGTATATGACTCTGCCAAAGGGTTGTTGTAGTCAGTGGGAGCAGCGGAAGCATAGTGGGCAAGTAGCTTATGTCTATTTATAGACTAAAGCAAGTATAGCGGAAATAGATCATCTACTTTAGATATTACAGTCATAGAGTTTGACTTCATCAGAACAACAGATGGATCTAGAATTGAGAAGGTAGTAGGGAGAGATGTCCTAGTATCTGGATGCCATGCTCTAGATAGGAAGTGATATTCCTATACTACGATCGGTTATACAGTGGTTGTCACAAAATTGTTTCTCTATATATGATATGGATATAATATCAGGGTTTCTGGTTACTAGATCTATGGTTTTAGATCTAGATTTGGGAAGTGTCCCAATCTGGATACTTTGATATTATTCTAAGGGTGTTTTAGAATGCACGACTCCTGGCATGGTGATGAACCTGCAGGTGATGGAGTCACCCGCTCTAAGGGAAGTCTTACAGACTAAAGGGGAGAGGGATTTGCATGATTTGCATATCACTTTCTTAGGTTGTTGAGTCAATCTTGTGATGTCAAGTACAATACCAGATATTGCTTTTGCACTAGCTTCAATAAGCATATATGTTAATCCAATCCAGGAGAAACGTTAGGAAGCAGTTTTGAATATAAGTGGATGTTCTTGGGATATGGTAACGACAGCCTCCTTCGGGAGACGATTATCATTTCAGGCTTCCAAGGTGACCTGGATGACAGAGTGGCTATCTGAGTTATAGTTTTCCCTCTTTTTAAGGGACAGTATGTTGGACAGGTAGACCAAGCGGATACTGAGGAAGGCATGGCGCAGGATACTGATTAAATTCAGTGGACGATACTGTCTAAGAATATTGTTGGATTTAGAGTTATTTTATGAACTGGGCCCCATCAGATATCCAAAAAAATTCTAGGACAAGGTATTGCTCATTTCGGGAGTTAGTTATTCTCCGCAAAGTTGAGATATAGAGAGATACAGAAAGAAACACAAGAGCTGATCCACTCACTAAGGCTATTTCTCGAATGCAATAGTTTCGCAAATGGGCTTTGTGAGACTAATTAGTAGAGATGTTGGGTGTTCGGTATTACACGGGCTGTGAGTATGCGACATCGCAATAATTGGCCTTAAGTGCAAGTGGGAGATTGTTGGCTATAGTGCCCTCAAGGCAATTATCATAGTCGCAGGCCGGTGGTTATGATGATTGAGGGAGGACTGTAAGGTGTTTTTCGTCACCCCATTGAGATGGGAATACGCACGCGCTTGTCAGGCGCATTACAAATTCCCCCTTGCCTAGGGTAGGCTGGGGTTTATTGATTGCGGGGATCCGAATCTCCGGCAGCCGCGGACTAAGCTGCCGTTAATTACCCCTCGCCTTTGGAGCGAGGGAACCTCCGATTAACGGGTTAAACTGGTCATGCGAACTCAATGTGCAGTGTTGTGTTTTGAAGGGGTTTTGGATATATCGGGGGCCCCGCAGAGTTTTTTCTAACGGGGGAGGTGTTTTTAATGTGGAGCATGTGTGTGTGTGTATGTATATATACATATATATAAATAAATAAGGGAAAGGGCATCCAAAGGATACGTGGGAAAAAGCGCCAGCGCTTCGGGTGCTGGCGCTTTGAGCGCAAGAGCGCTAGCACTAGCGCTAGCGCTTTGAGCTCTAGCGCCCCACGTGTCAGCACGTGGGCGCTCGGGCGCTAGCGCTTTGGGCGCTAGCGCTCTGAGCGCAAGAGCGCAAGCGCTTTGAGCGCTAGCACCCTACATGTCAGCACGTGGACGCTCGGACGCTAGCGCGCAAGAGCGCTGGCGCTTTGAGCGCGAGCACCCCACGTGTCAGCACTTGGGCGCTCGGGCGCTAGCGCTTTGGGTGCTAGCGCTCTGAGTGCAAGGGCGCTCGCGCTGTGAGCGCTAGCACCCCACGTGTCACCACGTGGGCGCTCGGGCGCTAGCGCTTTGGGTGCTAGCTCTCTGAGTGCAAGGGCGCAAGCGCTTTGAGCGCTAACGCCCCACGTGTCAACACGTGGGCGCTTAAGCGCTAGCGCTTTGGGCGCTAGCGCTCTGAGCGCAAGGGCGCAAGCGTTTTGAGCGCTAGCGTCCCATGTGTCAACACGTGGGCGCTAGCGCTCTGAGCGCTGCGCTCTGAGCGCTAGCGCCCCACGTGTCAACACATAGGCACTCGGGCGCAAGGGCGCCAGCGCTCTGAGCGCAAGGGCTCCAGTGCTCTGAGCGCAAGGGCGCCAGCGCACTGAACGCTCTGAACATTAGGGCGCCAGCGCTTTGAGCACTGGCGCCCCATGTGTCAGCAGGCGGCAAAAGGGACTTGGTCCCTGCAATGGGAGTTGTAGTCACAGAAAGGAGCACTTATTTTTTTTTTTTTTTTGTGTGTGTGTGTGTGTGTGTGTGAGGAGTAAAACTCCTAGGATGTTTTGAAGCTGGTGAAGGGCCTCTCCCCTTGAGCCCTAGTTCTTCCCCAAAGTGGGGTTTCTGGAGATGGGTCTCCTTCTTCCTCCTCTGTTGGCAGGATCTTGAAGATCAAGAGATATGAGATTTTAAAAATCTCTCCTTTCTGAGATCTGATAGAAGATCTGAGTTCCCTTTTGTGGGTTTTGTGGTGAAAACTATTTAGTTTTATAAAAGGAAGAGTAAAACTCTTGATTTAATTCAAAAGAAAGGAAAATGTTTTAGAACCTTGAGGAAGGAGAAAGATCTCAGATCTGGATTCTTTTTGGAGAGAGAAAAAAAGTTGTTGGGATATTTTCATTATCCTTGCCTTTATAGGCTATACACTTTACACATAGCCCCTTGGGCTTCACAAAATGGAATTTTGCCTATCCCATGGCTCATGTGCCATTTCTTTTTGCACATAAGCCATGGGTTTTACAAAAAATTGGCTTTATGCCCATTTTCTTACATTTATTCATAAAATAAAATAAAAGAAATACAACAAAATGATTTATTACAAAAAATTTATTTTGGCAAGGGGGAAGGCCGGCCGCTTCACATTCGGGCTCGCTACGGGCATTGGCCCACTTGACCTGGGCTTGGGCCCACCTGGCTTGGGGTTGATCTTGATTTTGACTCGGTCAACCGGGGTGTAAATTTTTACCCCAACAAATTGCCCCCCTTCAATAAATGCACACCCCATATGTGGGTCGTGTGCATGAAGTTGATGGATCTTCTTTTACTTGGAGGCGACTTGATTTGGTTCCCGCTTTTTGGGAAGCTGGCACCGCCCTTTTTACGACATGGACGGTCGATTCTGCCCTTTTGCGACTTGGATGGTCGGTTCTGCCATTTTAGCGACATGGACGGTCGGTGCTGCCCTTTTTGCGACTTGGACGGTCGATGCTGCCCTTTTTGCGACTTGGACGGTCGATGCTGCCCTTTTTGCGACTTGGACGGTCGGTGGTGCCCTTTTAGCGACTTGGACGGTCGGTTCTGCCCTTTTTGCGACTTAGACGGTCGGTTCTGCCATTTTAACGACGTGGACGGTCGGTTCTGCCATTTTAGCGATGTGGACGGTCGGTGCTGCCCTTTTAGCGACTCGGACGGTCAGTGCTGCCCTTTTTACGACGTGGACGGTCGGTTCTGCCCTTTTTGCGACGTGGACGGTCGGTGCTGCCGTTTTTGTGACTTGGAAGGTCGGTGCTGCCCTTCTAGCGACTTGGATGGTCGGTGCTGTCCTTTTTACGACGTGGACGGTCGGTTCTGCCCTTTTTGCGACGTGGACGGTCGGTGCTGCCCTTTTTGCGACGTGGACGGTCGGTGCTGCCCTTTTAGCGACTTGGACGGTCGGTGCTGCCCTTTTTGCGACATGGATGGTCGGTTCTGCCCTTTTTGCGATGTGGACGGTCGGTGCTGCCCTTTTTGCGACTTGGACGGTCGGTTCTGCCCTTTTAGCGACTGGGACGGTCGGTGCTGGATTTGGACTTGCTCCGCTCCTTGCGGTGTCAGGGATGAAGTTGACTTGTTTCCGAGGCGGAGTTTGATTCTGCCCGGGAAGTCATTGGTTGTTTTTTATGATTTGATGTGATTTGGGTTGACATCAGCATCGCTACACTGGAATATGGTACCAGGAGCGAATCATCATCTGCCATGAGTGGATTTGGGGATTTTGGTTTTGGTTTGGCATCAGCATCGCTACACTGGAATATGGTACCAGAAGCGAATCATCATTTGCCATGAGGAAATTTCCCTCGTTCCCAGTTTAACGACTTAGGGGTCATCTGTTCCCAGTTTAACGACTTAGAGGTCATCTGTTTCCAGTTTAAAGACTTAGGGGTCTATGGATTGGAGGTTGGAATTTTGGGGTTAGGGTAGGCATCAGCGTTGCTAACACTAAAGCGCATGTGCCAGGAGCAATTCATCATTTGTCGTTTCCTGTTGGGAAGCGATAGCTTAGGAGACAGGTTTAGGTCCCTATCACCTAAGACTTTTCAATTTTTATGAGCCGTAAGGGTCCCATAAAAGAATTTTCTCCCTACGAGTCGAAAGGATCTCATAGGTGCACTTTCTCCTTAGGAGTCGTGGGGATTCCTAAGTGTGTTTTTCCTTTGTGAGTCGTAAGGATCCCACGAAGGTGTTTTCTTACGAGTCGTGAGGATCCCGTAAGTTGGTTCTCCTCATGTATCGTGAGGACATATGAATGGGTCTTCCAAAATGGAGCATAAGTCCAAGGGGGGAGACCGACCGCTGGACTGGGGATTGCGGTGGGGTATGGGTATGATGAGAATTATTTGAGCCCGTGGATTGTATACGGTAGTCAATTTGGGGACTAACTGTAGGGCTGGGAGAATTTTGAGAAATTGGATTTTGGTTGGCGTCTGCATCGCTGCACTGGAATATGGTACCAGGAGCGACTCATCATTCGCCGTTTGGGGACTTGGAATTTGGATCTTGTTTGGCATCAGCATTGCTGCACTGGAATAATGCCAGGAGCAACTCATCATTTGCCTCAGGAGGACTTGAGATCTGAGTTTTGGTCGGCATCAACAACGCTAACACTGAAGCGAAATGCCAGGAGCGACTCATCATTTGCCGTTGCCTGTTGGGGAGCGATGGCTTAGGAGATAGGTTCAGATCCCTATCACCTAAGGCTTTTCAATTTTATGAGCCGTAAGGGTCTCATAAAAGCATTCTCCCTACGAGTCGAGAGGATCTCGCAAGTGTATGTTCTCCTTAGGAATTGTTGGAGGTAGTGCCCTCAGATTCAATTATTCGATCACAGGCACGTGGTTACAATGATTGATGGAGGACCTATCCCGATAGGACGGTCTTACTCGTGATGATAGTATGCTATCTGGTTTACCTTTATCATCGTGTACTGCTTTAGGTGACCTGACAAGTCACTATTGCACGTTGATAGAGCCCCTAGGATTCTTGCTTGACCACCAGCAGTATGAGGGCGATCATATACGTGGGAGCTGATAGTCTATAAGCACATCCTTAAATGGTCCCTAGTCGTGTGAGTTTCGAGATAGGGCATCGATACTCCAGAGTAGACTAGTGTGTAAATTCGAGACCCCGACGAGGGGCGGTGGCTGGTCTCACAAGCCACTGGTGTCAGTTCGTTCACCTAAGATGTATACAGGTGCTCATTAGGTTATGAGTACACCGGACAGGACTCGCCGGGAACATGCTAGTTGGTCATATACCAGACGTCAGATGGCAGTTCCCTGGTGACATGTGTACAGGTTAGTTCATCGACCTGGGGATCGTCATTTTTCTTGTGTGAGTTCCCACTGTACTTTGATTACTACCCTACCACGGCTCAAAGGAGTCGTGCAAACAGGTTTTAGTTGGGTACAGTCCCGAGCCACATGGAGGCAGTGAGCGTATCTTCAGGGGTTCATCTCTCCCGGTAATGGGGGTGAGGTCGCGCTGTGTCTAGGAGAGCCATTACACGAAGCCCTCGGCCGAGGCAAGGAGATTTACTGGTAGGTATTCCAGTAGTATCTCAGGGTGTTCTGGGCTACACTCCGACACGACTTGTACCGCTTTTGGGGGTCTGACTTTTACCAACCCCCTAGGCCCGCCATGCGATGCTCATAGACGAACGGACCGGATTGTATGGATATTATCACTGACAGGCTCAGTAGGGTTGTCTGGCTGAGTTCGCTCACAGACGTCCCTTTTAGTCAATAACTGGTAGCCCGTTACGTATTGGCTTATACCTCTGACGTGCTAGTGGTTAAATCCACAACCATGGTGTTGACGAGTCTTTAGAGTCCCCCACATTCAGTTATTCAGCTTTCGGGCGAAAAGTTGTAGAGGCCGTATGGAGATATGGCAAGGTCCGATCAGATACGTGCGGTATTGCACGGATCAGGATCGGACAGTTTGTACTATAGGCCGTATGGATATATGGCAGGGTTCGATCAGATACGTGCGGTATTGCACGGATCATGATCGAACGGATATTACTAGCCGGCTTTGGTTTAAGCCGGATCCTAGTATAGTACAGTGTAGATTTTGTCTCATTGCATTTATATTTCGGTCGGAATACAAATGCGAGTGTGTATGCACAGTATCGGGGTTTTCCTGTAATTTATTACGGGACCAGTTTTCTGGAGTTGCCAGTTTGCTTTCCGTTTCGGCCAATTTCCTTTGTATCGTTCATTGGCCGAAGTTTGGTGGAGGAGTGCTTATTTGCATTGTTGCAAATAAGCAATTGTGGAAGGGGGTCTTTGCTTTTTGTTGTATCATGATAGCTTTTCCATTGACCTTGACTTCTTGACTTCTTCTTGTCATCATGGTTTGACTTGTGAAAAGATGATGGTTACTTTGGAGTGTTGGGTTTTGTTGTGATCATTTGATTTTTTCATCATCACTCACTTTCCACCCACCCCCTTGTCTTTGCTCTCTCTCTCCAATCACACAAGGGGGCCGGCCATTCCTTGGGAGAGGAGGGGATTCATTTTCTTTGGTGTGGCATTTTAGGTTCTCATGGTGCTAAGAAAAGCTCTCTAGTTCATCCCAAAAATCCATTCCTCCACCGTCTAAAAAGGGCAACATCCAATATCCCAAAATGAGAAACAAGTTTTACACAATATTCTACAGCAAATCTTGGGCACGTCGACTAGCCAGCTTCGTGCCCGAGTTGCCTCAGCATTGAGGTGGGAGCCCGTAAAAGAAGTAGGCGATGTGGTGCACTTCCGGCGACGAGGTGGAGACCGGAGCTTCCGCAGGAGATCGGGACGATGACGAGAAGACCGGAGACTTGGATCAGTCGGTATATCTCTCTTCCCATCTTGTAGTTAGCTAGGACTAGTTAATAGTACGATCCGGGTGTTTAGTGCGCGGTGGTGCCGGTTTGCTAAGTTCGCAAAATTAAAGTTTATCACCGCTTCCGCATTTTGGCCTCGGGATGGAGGCTGGGGCGCCGCCGTGCACTTACAGTGGTATCAGAGACTCGCCATTAACTTAGTCTAGCTTGCTGTAATGTGTTTTTCAGTTTCGATCGATCGAATGTTCCAAATCCCGTATTGCCTTCACATCAGTTTCTGTCAAATTTTTTTCGAGTCCAAAAATTTTTCAGGTTGTATAAAAGTACTGTGCTGGAAGACCTAAGACTACTGTAGAAATTCGAGACACTGATCTCTTCAGGGGAGCGCGGAACCGCGGCAAAACCCTACTTGTTGTCGCGGTTCCGCCGCAGTATAGATGGATCAGTGTGTACAATTTTTCCAGTAGGCTTTATGGGTGATTTTAGGGGTTTTGGAATATTAATATTGGGCCCAGAATTTCCTGATCTGCTACAGTAATGCTTGGGGGCCCACTTGTTAAAATTTGATCGATCGGATATTTTAAACACATTATTTCACAGTATTTACATTATATCTGCGACCGTGAATGTCACTTGATCGGTAAATCCTGTCTAACTGCTATAGCCCGGTTAGACGGATTTGCGAACGTGACTTTCACGTTGATGTTCTGTGTATTTGCTGTGATGTTGCGGATCGGTCGTGGGGGATAGCCTGGATGCAATGCTAGTACAGTTGTGGTTGTATTATGTACATTTGATATTGCGGGACGAGCGTCCGACATGTGGACTGCCGTCACTGCCTGATTGTATTATTATTTTGGGGCACGGCCAGGTTGCGGTCGATGCACCCGTTGTATGTATATTTTACTTTCTGTACTAGGATTACCCCGCGGAAGGGTGCAAGGATAACCGGGTTCCAGAGGGCAACGGGCCCCATCTCATGGCATTGAGACGGAGGGGGCTTCACTCTGGAATTGGCGGGCTATTCGCCGCACTCGTAGGGGGTATAGGTTGACCCAGGAGGGGTGCCCAAGTTGCCGGATTCCGTGAAGTGCTGGGTGGTCCATTCACGGTACTGAAGGGGGCTGCCTCGCTTCAGGTTTTGGCGGGTGACTTGCCGCGCCCGTAGGGGGCTAGGATTTCCTTGCACAGGCTATCCACACGACCAGGGGAACGTCGGGTTTCTGTAGTGGCTCTGTGAAACCCGGGGATCCCAGATATCTGTATTGTTCTGTGATGCTGTATATTTCTGTGATGTTGCATTTCTTATCACGCCTTGAGCGAAATATAATATATTGGTATATATATTAGTAGATGTTGTATATGTTTTGCATCCGCGCTAGTCCAGTCCCCGCTCTGTCGTTAGTTAGCTAACCTAACGGGTAATGACGGGACCCAGTGGCGAATGCGGATGGCATATACGTACATCAGTATATTTTCGTTCTTTTTGGTGTGATCAATTGATGGGACTGCATTGATTCGGATCAATGCAAGTTAAAAACAAACCTAAACTGATGTTGTTGGAACACTTTTCAAAAAGCTGTTATTGCAAGGACGTTCACTTTTGTTTTGCATCGTGATATTCAGTTGGAATATCCTGCTCCTCAGTCGACGAGGCAAGGGCCGAGATCCCTTCTCCGGGAGTGACCCCTTGGACAAAAAGTTTGCGTCAGTACATTAACTTCACTATAGCCGATTGCTTTTGCTTTGCACCGTGGTATTCAGTTGGAATATCCTGCACCCCATTCTACGGGGAAAGAGCCGAGATCCCTTCACCGGGAGTGACCTCTTTAGCGAAAGCTTTCGTCACTATATTTTCAAAAAGCTATCCGTTCCTTCAACGATATCAAGTTCTTTACGTTAAAGGTTTTCGCCAGAAACCATTCGTAGCCCTCCGTCGTTTCATATGGGTAGTCAATAGTATTCAAGCTGTGTTTGTTGGCCAAAGTCAAGGCACAGTGTTTGGTAGCTGTTGGTTATTCATATGCAGCATAGATAGATGCGTTGGTTTGGAACAGTCGTATAGCCTTGTTGGCCAAAGTCAAGGGCTTGTGCGGGTGGATTCGAATCAACCTGGAGAATGACGGGTAGAACTTGACATGTGACTTATGATTTGTTGGCCAAAGTCAAGGTCATAAGAGCATGGGGCAGAAATCTCATCGGGAGTTTCAAAAGAACTGAAACTTGCCAGATATGCGCATACCTTCTGGAGTGTGACACCGTGAGCGGATTCCGTCACGTTATCATGCGATGATAGTTGGATCCCGATTCCCACTGATGAGTTGGTTTACTCCTCGGGTGATCCCGACTAATTCTTCTTTCAGGTTTGGAGGAGAATTTGACGGTACAGTGGGAGGTTTCCAGATTAGATAAATTGGTAACCATTCTGATCTAGGTTAGAGTGCACGCTGAGTGTTTCTTTTCTCTCTCTCTTTGGCAGCGACCATTGACCCGACCCTAAGACTATGACTCAGTGACCAAGTTGACCGAACCTTCTTAAACACTGGCTTTTGGATTGTCAGAGTTGCAAACCTCAATGCCACTCCTACTTTTACCCTTTTCTCCAGGACACCCCGTATTACTACGAACGTCCACTTCCATTGGACAAAACCATCGTATGGTCATATACGAACTCGAAAGAATTTATTCGAGGATGGTTTCAGGTTCTGGAGAAAACGGATAGGACTATTCAGTTGTCTTTTCCTTTTACCTTCTCTCAGGTGATGAGTACTCCTTGGTTTAGGAGTAGTACACCTATTACGCAAATTGGATAGTCTTCTTCCAAACCTTAGGCTGGTGCCGACCGGTAGGGAATGAAGAAAACCAATTAGCCTAACGATGGTGTACAGAAGGTATTAAGTTAAGACAAAGCAAGGGATTAGTAAGAGGGCAAAGTAAACTGCGACTGCTATTCACGACCAAACCAAGTATTCCTTCGCCAATCCTAAATCACCTTTGTATTTCTCCAGGACACTCCGTATCACAACGAAAATCCACAGTTTATTGGATACTCCATCGTATGGTTATATACGAACCCGAAAGGAACTTGTTCCAGTTCGGGGATGGATTCTGGTTCAGGAGAAATAGGAATAAGGTTTATTCGGTTGTCTTTTATCTTCACCTTTTCTCGCTTTGCGAGTGTTCCTAGGATTAGGACAGTACACCCATTATGCTTATTGGATAGTCTTCTTCCAAACCATAGGCTGGTGCCGAACGGTAGGGAAGGAAGAAAACCATTTGGCCTAAAGGGGTGTGCAGAAGGTAATGACTAAAGACATATAAAAGGATTTGGAGAGGTGGCAAAGAATTATACGGTTACAGTTGTGAATCTGAATAATGGAAGAGGCATTACTAGGAATACGAGGATACCCCATCGAAACATTTCAATGTTTCAGTTTCACTGTGTACTGTTAAAGGAAAACTGATTTCCCAATTAGACACTTGCTCCAGGGTATGTATTTACCAGGTATGATTCTCACATCTGTATGGTTTTACAGATGATGAGTGGGAGTAAGCTATTGGGAATTGGTTGATCATCCTCATTATATCGGGATTCGTTGTAATCGGTGATATTTGAGGAAGTCACCTGGGTTGTTTGCCGGTCGGCAAATATTTGGTTTTGAATATCCGTTGTTATGCACCAATTTCAAATCGATATATCTGTATGTCTATTTTCATAGAGTGAGATATACCCTTTTGAAATTATGTCTACAACATTTACCTATATCAGTGGATGGTTAGGTAAGGAGCATTGAACAGCGGTGTAATTCTTCATAACCAAAGGTACAGTTTTCAACCTACGACACACAGTGAATGAGTTATCAGACTCAAGGGACTTATACAGACTATTTTATGTTGTCCAGGGTCCATCAGGACAGAGGGGTTGGTCCTCGTACTATATTCGGTTTACTTATGACTTCTCTAGTTTTTAGACAAGTGTTTCTTCGAAACACAGGGTCCGAATTTTTGAGAAGTTATAGGTATTTGAATAAAGTAGAGAACCAGATGTAGCAAGTATCGAGATTCTTCAAACTGATCGAAGATGTAGATACTTGTGTATGGTATTCAATTGATAGTAATGTTTAAGAGAACTTGCTTCTCTTTCAGGTTACTCATAATTGGAACCATTCCTAAGTTGAGTAACGCTGATCGGACTTCTTCCGTTTAGTTGACATGCACTGGAGACAGTTGCATGATTTGAATCTGGTTCAATTAAATCAGTGCCTCTGGTTCTATATTGGATATAGAACAGTTCATATCTTAACGATGTTAAGATACGGGGAGTTATCCGGTTTATGCTTAAAACCAGACACTGGACAACTCAAGGCACGTTTCTGTAATGGCTGTTAGTGGGTTGACCCAGGCTATGACGAGGGTTGACTTTCTACCATCTGGCAGATCAATAGAAATATTGTTCTAGACTCGCCACGGTTTTATTAAAAATGGATTTTTTTCAGAAAACAGTAGTGGGAGTATGGTAGAACTGGAAGTGATTCCAGAACCACAAACTATTACTGAAGATTTGATAGGGAACCTAAGGATTCAATCTTGATTGACATTCCATTGGCCACTCCGCGGATAAGGTGGGTAACCTCAAGCACCCGAGAGGTACTCCGGTAGCCTCAAGGACGGTGACAGGGAGGTTCTTGTTTACCCACACTTGCCATTGCTGCTGTTCCAGGCTGTGAGACCCGGCAGGAGGATGAGTATAGCGTCGTTCTAAACTTGCTTTAGAAATGTACGTGTATATGACTCTGCCAGAGGGTTGTCGTAGTCAGTGGGAGCAGCGGAAGCATTGGTGGACAGGTGGCTTATGTCTACTTATAGACTGAAGCACCAGTAGCGGAGATAGATCATCTATTTCTGATGTGACAGTCATAGGTTTGACTTCGTTAGAATAGGGGATGGATCTGTTGAGGAGGAAGTAGGGTGTGATGTCATGGTATTTGGATGACATACACAGAGTAGGAAATGATATTCCTACACTACAATCGGTTATACTTTGGTCGTCACACAGTGGTTTCTCCACATGGGACATGGACATAATATCAAACATACTGGTTACTAGATCTATGGTTTTAGATCTAGATTTGGGTGGTTTCCCAATCTGGGTACTTTGACAACATTCTAAGAGTATTTAGAATGGACGACTCCTGGCACGGTAGTATACCTGCAGGTGATGGAGTCACCCTCTCTAAAGGTGTCTTACAGACTAAAGTGGAGAGGGATGTTCATGATTGGCAGATCACTTGCTTAGGCAATTGAGTCAATCATGAGATGTCAAGTACCACACCAGATGTTGTTCTTGCACTAGATGCAATAAGTTGACATTGATCCAATCCTGGAGAAACAGTCGGAAGCAGTTTTAGAACATAAGTGGATGTTCTAGGGATATGATAACGACAGCCTCATTCGGGAGACAGTTATCATTCCAGGCTTCCAAGGTGACATGGATGACAAGGAGGTTGTCAGAGTTATAGTTTTCCCTCTGACGAGGGGCAGTATTTTGGATAGGTGATCCAAGGCAATACTGAGGGAGGCATGGCGCAGGATACTGATTAAGATCAGTTGACGATACAGTCTAAGAAGTTTGGATTTGGAGTTCATTTATGAGCTATGTCCCATCAGACATCCAGACACATTCTAAGACAGGTATTGCTCTTTTCGGGAGATGGCTTTCTCCATGAACTTGAGTTATAGAGAGACATAGAAAGAGACATCAAGGCGGATCCACTCACTAAGGCTATTTCTCGAACGCAATAGTTTCGCAAGCGAGCTTTGTGAGACTGACTAGTAGAGGAGTTGGGTGTTCGGTATCACACGTGCTGTGAGTGTGTGACATCGCAATAATTAGCCTTGAGTGCAAGTGGGAGATTGTTGGAGGTAGTGCCCTCAGATTCAATTATTCGATCACAGGCACGTGGTTACAATGATTGATGGAGGACCTATCCCGATAGGACTTCGTGATGATAGTATGCTATCTGGTTTACCTTTATCATCGTGTACTGCTTTAGGTGACCTGACAAGTCACTATTGCACGTTGATAGAGCCCCTAGGATTCTTGCTTGACCACCAGCAGTATGAGGGCGATCATATACGTGGGAGCTGGTAGTCTATAAGCACATCCTTAAATGGTCCCTAGTCGTGTGAGTTTCGAGATAGGGCATCGATACTCCAGAGTAGACTAGTGTGTACATTCGAGACCCCGAAGAGGGGCGGTGGCCGGTCTCACAAGCCACTGGTGTCAGTTCGTTCACCTAAGATGTATACAGGTGCTCATTAGGTTATGAGTACACCGGACAGGACTCGCCAGGAACATGCTAGTTGGTCATATACCAGACGTCAGATGGCAGTTCCCTGGTGACATGTGTACAGGTTAGTTCATCGACCTGGGGATCGTCATTTGTCTTGTGTGAGTTCCCACTGTACTTTGATTACTACCCTACCACGGCTCAAAGGAGTCGTGCAAACAGGTTTTAGTTGGGTACAGTCCCGAGCCACATGGAGGCAGTGAGCGTATCTTCAGGGGTTCGTCTCTCCCGGTATTGGGGGTGAGGTCGCGCTGTGTCTAGGAGAGCCATTACACGAAGCCCTCGGCCGAGGCAAGGAGATTTACTGGTAGGTATTCCTGTAGTATCTCAGGATGTTCTGGGCTACACTCCGACACGACTTGTACCGCATTTGGGGGTCTGACTTTTACCAACCCCCTAGGCCCGCCATGCGATGCTCATAGACGAACGGACCGGACTGTACGGATATTGTCACTGACAGGCTCAGTAGGGTTGTCTGGCTGAGTTCGCTCACAGACGTCCCTTTTAGTCATTACCTGGTAGCCCGTTACGTATTGGCATATACCTCTGACGTGCTAGTGGTTAAATCCACAACCATGGTGTTGACGAGTCTTTAAAGTCCCCCACATTCAGTTATTCAGCTTTCGGGCGAAAAGTTGTAGAGGCCGTATGGAGATATGGCAAGGTCCGATCAGATACGTGCGGTATTACACGGATCAGGATCGGACAGTTTGTACTATAGGCCGTATGGATATATGGAAGGGTTCGATCAGATACGTGCGGTATTGCACGGATCAGGATCGAACGGATATTACTAGCCGGCTTTGGTTTAAGCCGGATCCTAGTAAAGTACAGTGTAGATTTTGTCTCATTGCATTTGTATTTCGGTCGGAATACAAATGCGGGTATGTATGCACAGTATCGGGGTTTTCCTGTAATTTATTACGGGACCAGTTCTCTGGAGTTGCCAGTTTGCTTTCCGTTTCGGCCAATTTCCTTTGTATCGTTCATTGGCCGAAGTTTGGTGGTGGAGGGCTTATTTGCATTGTTGCAAATAAGCAATTGTGGAAGGGGGTCTTTGCTTTTTGTTGTATCATGATAGCTTTTCCATTGACCTTGACTTCTTGACTTCTTCTTGTCATCATGGTTTGACTTGTTAAAAGATGATGGTTACTTTGGAGTGTTGGGTTTTGTTGTGATCATTTGATTTTTTCATCATCACTCACTTTCCACCCACCCCCTTGTCTTTGCTCTCTCTCTCCAATCACACAAGGGGGCCGGCCATTCCTTGGGAGAGGAGGGGATTCATTTTCTTTGGTGTGGCATTTTAGGTTCTCATGGTGCTAAGAAAAGCTCTCTAGTTCATCCCAAAAATCCATTCCTCCACCATCTAAAAAGGGCAACATCCAATACCCCAAAATGAGAAACAAGTTTTACACAATATTCTACAGCAAATCTTGGGCACGTCGACTAGCCAGCTTCGTGCCCGAGTTGCCTCGGCATTGAGGTGGGAGCCCGTAAAAGAAGTAGGCGAAGTGGTGCACTTCCGGCGACGAGGTGGAGACCGGAGCTTCCGCAGGAGATCGGGACGACGACGAGAAGACCGGAGACTTGGATCAGTCGGTATATCTCTCTTCCCATCTTGTAGTTAGCTAGGACTAGTTAATGGTACGATCCGGGTGTTTAGTGCGCGGTGGTGCCGGTTTGCTAAGTTCGCAAAATTAAAGTTTATCACCGCTTCCGCATTTTGGCCTCGGAATGGAGGCCAGGGCGCCGCCGTGCACTTACAGGAATCATAGGGATTCCTAAGTGTGTTGCTCCTTTGTGAGTCGTAAGGATCTCACGCAGGGATTTTCTCCTCACAAGGTCGAGGGGACTTTGCGAGTGTGTTTTATCACTTTTCACGAGTTTGCGCCTTTTCGGGTTTTCACAAACTCGCCGGCAGTCCTGCTGTTTTTACTCACGGAGCCCTTTCGGGTCTTCATCCGTGCCCGTTTTGCTTATGGACATACCTTTTTTTTCTTTTTTTTTTTGGTCGCTAGTGGGATTTTAAAAGTAGTCACACCAGCAGGAGTTGGGAAAGATAGGGGTCATTTACGCCCGTGGATTGTATAAGGTTTTGCAGGATATATGATCCAGACCGTAGGGCCGGTGTGCTCAATTCGCCTGCGACTTGGAGCATTCACGCATAGTATTTCTTGAGATATCGGCCATTGATGGGTGGCATGGGCCTTTCCCCCTCGGCAGTTATTAGTTGGTAGGATCCTCCGTCAAACACTTTCTCGATAACGTATGGTCCTTCCCAGTTTGGCTCGAATTTTCCCTTGGCATGTCAATTGGGGATAATCGGTCTTTTGAGGACCAACACCGATTCTCCTTTCTTGAAAGCGTGGAGACGGGTCATCTTATTATAGGCCCGTGACATTTGGGCTCGGTATAGCTCCAGGTTTTCCTGCACCGCGAGCCTCTTTTCTTCGAGCGCGTCGAGCTCTTCAAGCCGATGGAGCACATTTTCCTCCTCCGTCAACTCGTGTTGAACGGCCATCCTCAAGCTTGGAACTTCTACTTCGAGGGGGAGGACCGCCTCCACTCCGAAGAGCAATGAGTATGAAGTGGATTGAGTTGGAGTACGGTGCGTGGTACGATATGCCCATAACGCCTCGTGAAGTTTGAGATTCCAGTTTCTCTTGTTGGCTAAAGTATTTTTCCTCAGGAGCTTGCATAGAGTCTTATTGAAGGCTTCGGCTAGCCCATTGGCTCTTGGATTATAGATGGAGGAATATCTCCAGTCTATCTTATGTTGAGTAGCGAACCTTGCGACTTTGAAGCTCTTGAAAGAAGGCCCGTTGTCAGATATGTTTCTTCTTGGTGTACCGAAGCGGTATAGAATATTATGCTGGAAGAACGTCAGAATATCTTCTGTCTTGACTTCTTTTAGCGGGACAGCTTCAGCCCATCTGGAAAAGTAGTCGGTTGCAGCCAATATGAACCGGTGGCCTTTAGATGACGGAGGATAAATTGGGCCAACAATGTCGGTGCCCCAGACTTCGAAGGGCCACGACGCCACCGTAGGATGCAACGGATTAGGATGCTTGTGAATGAAATCACCATGGATTTGGCAGATCTGACATTTCTTTGCATGCTCTCCGCAATCCCGTATCATGGTGGGCCAGTAATACCCAAGCCGTTTGATTTAAAGTCACATCTTGGGGCCAGATTGGTGAGCACCGCAAACGCCCGAGTGAACTTCTTTCATGACCTTTTAGGCTTCGATCAATGACAGACACCTGAGCCAGAGTTGGTCATATGACCTGCGGTATAACGTGTCATTTACAAACATGTATCGGAGAGCTCTTTTCATCAGCTGAATCCTCAGGGATTTTTCTTCGGGCTGCTTGTCCTATCGGAAGTACTCTATGAAAGGTTCTCTCCAATCGGGCTCATCTTGGATGATCGAAGCTTCTTTGGCAGGACTGCTCTTCTTTTCCGCGCTTTCCTCTTCTCGTAGAGAGACTAAGGGTAGAATTTATCGGCTCCTGACTGTGATCAGAATTTCGTCCATGTCAGGATCAGCCAGCTCCTTGGCTAAGCGAGCGAGTATATCAGCCTTTATATTCAACGCCCTAGGAACTCTCATCAGCTCAATATGAATGAACCATTCATGAGTTCCACACACTCGGTTTCTGTACCGAGCTAACTCGGGTATTGTATATCTTATAATCGCCTGCTTACCTGGTTGACGACAAAGCAGGGAGTCACCGTAAACCCGTAGCCGAAGGAATTTCCCATTTTAATAGCGATCTCCAGACCAGCTATCAGAGCTTCATACTCAGCTTCATTGTTTGTTCGAGGCTCGGTGAGAGCGAAAGAACGCCGTAGGGTTCCATTGATGGCGTGATGAACACCAATCCTATCCTGCTTTTATCTCCAGGATGCTTGATTTACTGGAGGTCCTTATTGATGAGGCTCCATCAATGTAGAGCTCTCCAACATGGCTCATCTTCCTTAAGGTGCAGCACTTGTTCGTCGGGTAACTCACAATTTAGCGGCGACCCTTCTGGTATAGGATGAGCGGCGAGGAAGTCTGCAAGAGCTTGCCCTTTCACTGCTTTCTGAGGAGTATAAACTATGTCAAACTCAAGTAGTATGATAGCCCATCTCGACATTTCTACCGGCTAGGCTTGCTTTGGTCATTAAGTGTTTGAGCGGGACGACCCTAGAGATCAGCATAACCCGATGAGCGAGCAAATAGTGCCTCAGCTTCTTCACAGCGAACATCAGAGCCAGGCATTGCTTTTCGATCGGGAATAGTTTTGTTCCGCCCCGACTAAAGTTCGACTGAGATAGTAGAGGGCATTCTCTTTTCCCTCCTCGTTGTTCTGGGCAAGGAGCGCACCGAGTGACTCATCTAGCGCAGCAGTGTAGAGAATCAGCGGTTTATTTGGGATGGAAGCTGCCAGCACTGGAGGGTGCAATAAGTACTGTTTGATACTTTTCGAACGCTTCTCGACACTCAGCAACACCCAGACAAAAGGAGCTCCTTTCTTCATGAGCTTTGAGAAGGGTTTACATCTCCCCGATAAATTTGAGATAAAACCTTCGTATATAAGCAAGCTTGCCTTCAAAAGATCTTAGCTGCGTCACATTCTTCGGAGGGGGCATCTCCATGATGGCCTTTATCTTGGATGGATCAACTTCGATCCCTCGATGTCGGGACTATGAAGCCCAGGAATTTCCCGATGACACGCCAAAGGCGCACTTCAGGGATTCATTTTCAGATCGTACTCCCTCAGCCTGGTGAGAACGGTCCTAAGATCTTGGATGTGACCAGGCCTTGACTTTATACTTGACGACCAAATCATCAACATAATATTCGACGACCTTGTGAATTAGGTCATCAAAGATATTGGTCATCGCCCTTTGATATGTAGCGCCTGCGTTCTTCAGTCCGAACGGCATCACTTTATAGCAGTATATTCCGATCGGGGTTCGAAATGTTGTGTGTTTCTCATCCTCAGAAGACATCTTGATTCTGATTATATCCAGACGAGCCATCCATAAAGGTGAACAGTTCGTAATTTGAGGTGTCATTGACCATCATTTCTATGACCGGTAGCGGGAAATCGTCTTTAGGACATGCCTTGTTGAGGTCCCCTGAAATCGACACAAACTCGGATCTGCCCATTTTTCTTCTTCGCTGGGACTATGCATGCGATCCAGTCCCGCATATTTCTCTTCCTGATGAAGCCGGCATCGATGAGTTTCATGGTCTCCTTGATGACCTTTTCTTCCAGTTCCCTTCTAATTCTTCGAGGAGCTTGTTTGACTAGCTTAGCATCAGGAGATATAGCCAGCTTATGCACCGGCCACTTTAGGGGAAAGGCCAGGCATTTCTTTATACGTCTGTCGACGAACTCGTGCAGCAGGGCGATATATCTGCGCTTTCATTTCCTCTAACAAGAGTGAGCTGATGTAGGTCGGCCTTGGATTTTCGGGCGTTCCTAAGTCAATCTCGTCTAGCTCGTCAAAGGTTGCTTGTTCGCCATCTTCAAGCTCTTGAGGAGCTTCTTCTGGCTCGGCTATCTCGTCATCATCATTTGATCTTTTGTTGGCTTCACCAATATTGGATCATGTAGCATGCTTTGGAATCAGGCTGAAAGAAGCCTATGCCCCATCTGTCTAGAATTCGTCCATCGATGAGTTCTCGGACTGGGGGATGCCATAGCCCTTCATAAAACTTTTCTTCGTACTCTGTTTGATATAACCAGGCATCCGCACTTTTTGAAATATTCCCGCATCTCGGGTGCATAGTATCTGGGATTGAGGACGGCTCTTATGCCTCTCTCATAGGGAAAGGCCCGCGATAGACAAATCGTCCGGGTGCACAACAGGGTTTGATCCATTAAACAGGATGCCCTTCTGTCCACTTTTCCTCCCGGGAACGTAGAAAGATTTCAGCTGGTCCACGGTGGAGACTAACAATGCATCGAGCTCTTTGCACATCTGCTCCGGCACACTTGTGACAGCTAGGGGCCCTTCTGCAATTTCGAAGGTCTCTCGTAGTTTTGTTTATTTCATAGGGGTCCAATCTGCACAGCTGTTGCACGGCAGGTCCTCTTCCTCCGACTCTTCAGTGTCGCTGCCAAGATGAGGGTGGACTTTGCTGCTAGATCGGGCCACAGTAAACAGATTCGTCCGTATCACTACCAAACGAGTGCGAGTTTTACGGAAGGATGGACTTCAAGCGTCGGACTCATCAGTGTCGCTACCGAAACGCGGGCGGCACTTGGGCATTTTGCTTTTGAAGTGACAACCGGCTCAGATTTGCTTTTGAGTCTTAGGGACGCTCTATCCTTAGTCAGTTGTGGCTTAGCATTTTGGCGTTCATAAAGTACCGAGAATCTTCATATCGTACTTCATGCAAACCGAACGGCTGGATGTCTCCGTCAATGCATCTTTCTTCGCCATTTTTAGTATACTTCATGCATTGATGGAAAGTTGATGGAACGATGTCGTAATCGTGAAGCCACGTGCCGTCCCAAGAGAATCTTATAAGACGTGTCGGTGTCGATCACGTATATCTTAGCTTCAGTTTGCAGATCCCCGAATATTGATTGGCAAAGCTATAGATCCCAGAACTTGCTGGCAGTTTTGATTGAAGCCTCTGAATGACAATCCTTTCCCTTGACAGGTGTCGGACGTCCATTGAAAAACTCTTTAGTGTCCCGCAAGTTCATGATGTTCACTGAGGACCCCGGATCAATCAATATACGATTAATCAATCTCCGTCACTGTACACCGGTCACGTAAAGCGGCCGATTATGCTCAGCCGTTCCCAGTAGCAAGTCTTCATCCTTATACGTGACTACGGGCGGCTTGCAAAGTGTACTGAGCTTCTTTCATATTAATTTCCGCAAAGCGAGCATGATACCGCTCGGGGTTTTGTAGAGCATGAATGAGAACATCTCTAAGCTCTTGAAATAGAACCAAGGCATCGTAGATGCTAAGGAGAGAACGGAAGCTTTCGGAGATGAGCCAAGACCATTATAGTCTACTGGGGAAGGGATTCGAATCTTCATGAGCAAGTTCTCCGCCATCTTCTTCATTAGCGACTTGTTTTTCCTTCCCTTTTGGGGCGTTGCCCTGATTTGGCGGTAGAGCCCTGCCGCTTCTAAGCTGGATTTGGTTGGCCTTTATGGTGGGCTCCCCATCTTCTTCGGAAAACAGAGCTCCTCCTCAGAGTCGCTGCCAGATGGATCAGTGTAGCAGGTCATTACTGGGATATCTTCATTGGAGTCTTCTTCCAACTCCTCCAAAATCTCCGCTGCTTCAACAGGGAAGAACTCTTTCAGTTGAATTAGAGTTCTTTCCTTCTGTTCATAGTCTTCGAAGGAATCGATCTATTTTTGAATGGTCGATTCTCCCTGCAGACTCTTTTTCCCGCCAAGCTTCACTTTTCTTCTTTTTGAGCTTTTTGGATTTTAAGCCCTGATGGAGCCGCATTGGCAGCTGGTACGTTAGGCTTCTTCTGCCCTTTCCATTCCATTCTAGGCTCTTTTCGAGAGTATTCTTTAGCATCTTCTTCGTCTTGTTATATATGTTACTACTCCAAGGAGTTGCGATGAGTCAGTTTTTATTTCTCAGGGCAGCGGGTTCGGCTATCTGATCCAGAAGGCTTCAACTTCTGTCTGTATAAAGTTGGTGGTTGCAACTTGATTGTTCACCACACACACTTTTGGACAAACTCGATCTCTCGGCCGTCCTCGCTTGTACTGCTTCTCGACCCCAATCTTTGAAGATATAGCAATCCTCGATCGCATGGCTCACTACTCGGTGGTACGGGCAATACAGGGGATTGGCGGTCATTTTTTCTTCTTGAGGTCTTTCGACTCCGGCAATTGTAGACCGTTGTTCATGGCATCTTTAAATATCTTGCGGACCTTGTCCCTTCTGAAAGAGTAAACTTTGTTCTTTTCTCCTCTAAGGAAGGCCCTTCTCCTCCAGCAATGGCTTTCGAGACCAGGTGGTTTTGGATTCGCCCGCACCTTCGCTTTTCTTCATTGTCGGACGCATTGAAGACATTGGTACTTGTTGGAACTCTCCGCTTCTACGGTTGTCGTCCCGCTTGCTTTACCAAGTCTTGTCTCTCTGAGAGTCCGGGGTAGACTCATGCTTTGAGCGTTCCAGCATTTAGGACTTTCTTGGTTTGCTCTTGAAACGTCTTGAGGCCCGCTGTACACAAGAATGGGACCATCCAATTGCTGAGGGTTCCCAATGAGAAGGCTGACGGACCTGGTCCTACTCCAGCACGTGGTTCGCACTTAACCGTGAGATTACGCCATCGAGGCGATAAAGTCGGTGTTGCTTTCATTCTTCCCTGGCTTGGTCTCACAAGGTCAGCACATAGAGATTTTATCACTGACACTCATGAACCTTTGCCGAAACAGAGACTCCATTTGGGAAAAGGTAATAATGGACCCGTCTGGTATGCTTGCGTACCAGTCAAAAGCGACACCGGTCAGGCTGTTGACAAACTGACGAAGAAGGAGCGCATCATTTCCCCCTGTATTTCCGCACGATGCTTTAAAAGTGGGCAACTGTGCTGATTTGCATTTCCGTCCCGTCAAATCTTCCGAACTTAGGAATGACGTAGCCACTCGGGAACTTCGATCAGATCGTACTGTGCGGGGTATTGGCCAGCCCACTACTTTGCCAATTTCTTTCTGAGCTTCAGCTTCGGCCACCAATGTTTTAACCTTGCTGGTGACCAAATCCATTATCCGATCTTTGTGGTTAGCGGATAGTGTTATCTAGGGCTAAGGCGTCCCCCGAAGCGGAATGTGGTCGGCTCTTCGTATGGCTCGACGAATCTTAGACCCAAAGGGACAGGCATCGGCCCGCTTTGGATTGTCATCATCCGGACTCATGGGTGGCGACTTGTGCCTGATTGGAGGCGCTCGAGCAATTTGAGCTGTGAGCTGCATCACAACGTTCGTTAGGTTCGTCAATTTTTGAATAGAGCTTGGACATCTCTTATCTTTGCTCTGATCTATTTCGAAGCTCTTGAAGCAGCTCTTTCTCTCCGCGGTCATCGGGGCGGAAAGTCGGCTCTTCCTCGCCGTCCGAGCTTGACTCTGCCTGGACCGAAGGGTCCTTTATGCCTTATCGTCCTCATCGAGAGGGTTTTCATCATCCAGCGGAGTGCGAGGCTGTTCTGGGAAGCGGCAACCACATTCAAGCCAGATTGGACTTGGGATATGGTGGCCCCATCCTTGCTTTTGCTTGCGAAGGTTGTTGCTTGGGACGCCCCGTCACCCGCCATATACGACCGTATGAACAATATATTCCAGCCGTCTTATTATTATCGGCGGCTGATTTCACGGATCGCTGTCTTGGCGCCTCCTGTTTCGGTAATGTGCAGTCGATTGAAGGCGGCTGGCCTGACCAGGTTCTTGAATGGAGCTGGCGCTTCTTTTCTGGTTTTCCCGCTGCTTTCTTGCGGCACAGAGCACTGATAGACTCTTGAAGAGACAGTGTCATACTTTTCTGTTGGGGTCGGGACACTTCTCTTTGTAGCGACGTTCGGACCGTTGTCTTCCTGATTCTGGCGGTCATGGCATTTTTCTGAACACACTTTAGAGGTTCGAAGGAATTGCAGATTCTTACAGCCGATTTAGTCGTCGTCGCAGGATGACTCTGCTCTTGGAATCTCACACGACTCCACCCGGCCGGAGTCCTGGCCCTCTTGTTGGCTCGATACCTGAGCCGCTTCTGCCTTAACTTTTCTGTTTTAAGCACTTGGTAGGCTTCAGCTCTTCGAGAAGACGCCGTAGGCCGATTGACAGAGAGCCCAGAGAAGATTCCTGCTCACGCGATTGTCAAGGGCACAATCTGAGCTTGCTGGAGATGCTTCGTGGCCCCATTGGTGTAGACAGCCTTTCCCCCAGTCGGAACAGTGGAGAGTCGTTCGAATACAGATTGCTTTTGGGGTGGGATGCTCTGGCGACCACAACGTTCGAGCCTCTTGCCTCTTGAGGTCGGTTCGGCCGCTTGGTTTGCCTTGACCTCCTCCAGATGAGCGCTTCCAGCAGGGTAGATGATGACGGAACCAAATTGACGGGGTGGCTCCTCCTATTGCCGTCTGAGACTGGTGGGGAGAACCACGCGGGCATTGATCTTGACCAAGTATGAGATCGGGGTCGCGTTGGAAGCTGAATTCATCTTGGGAGACATTGTCGTTGAAAGTTGATTGCTGCACGAAAAAAAAATCATTTCAGTATAGGCAATCGATATGTATATTGATTGAGTTCGCATGAACGTTTAACCCGAAATATGGGAGGAGAGAAATGTCCTACCGGGCGTGCCAGAATCTGTAGGGTGTTTTTCGTCACCCCATTGAGATAGGAATACGCACGCGCTTGTCAGACGCATTACAGATTCCGCCTGCCAAGGGTAGGCTGGGGTTTATTGATTGCGGGGATCCGAATCTCCGGCAGCCGCGGACTAAGCTGCCGTTAATTACCCCTCGCCTTTGGAGCGAGGGAACCTCCGATTAACAGGTTAAACTGGTCATGCGAACTCAATGTGCAGTGTTGTGTTTTGAAGGGGTTTTGGATATATCGGGGGCCCCACAGAGTTTTTTTCTAACGGTGGAGGTGTTTTTAGTGTGGAGCATGTGTGTGTGTATGTATATATACATATATATATAAATAAATAAAGGGAAAGGGCATCCAAAGGATGCGTGGGAAAAAGCGCCAGTGCTTCGGGTGCTGGCGCTTTGTGCGCAAGTGTGCTAGCGCTTTGAGCGCTAGCGCCCCACGTGTCAGCACGTGGGCGCTCGGGTGCTAGCGCTAGCGCTCTGAGTGCAAGCGCTTTTAGCGCTAGCGCCCCACGTGTCAGCACGTGGGCGCTCGGGCGCTAGCGCTTTGGGCGCTAGCACTCTGAGCGCAAGGGCGCTCACGCTTTGAGCGCTAGCGCCCTACGTGTCAGCACATAGGCGCTCGGGCACTAGCGCTCTGAGCGCAAGGGCGCTAGCGCTTTGAGCGCTAGCGCCCCACATGTCAACACGTGGGCGCTCAGGCGCTAGCGCTTTGGGCGCTAGCGCTCTGAGCGCAAGGGCGCAAGCGCTTTGAATGCTAGCGTCCCACGTGTCAGCACGTGGGCGCTCGGGCGCTAGCGCTCTGAGCGCAAGCTCGCTGGCGCTTTGAGCACTAGCGCCCCACGTGTCAGTGTAAGTCTACGGTAGCACCCCGGCCGTCTAACAGACGCCAAATGCGGAACAAAAACTTTTACAACTGGCGCTATCACGTACTAAAACCCGGATCTGCCATTAAAGTTAAACTAACAAACTACAAAGTGGGTAGAAATTTTATACCGAACGATCCGAGTCCTTCGGTCTTCAACCATCATCCTACGCTTTGTTGCGGCTGCTCCGATCTCCTGAATCTCCAGTCTTCTCGTCCAGGTGGCACCACGTCGACGGATCATTAAACGGGCTCCCGCCTCTGAACTGAGGCAACTCGATCATCAAGTTTGCTAAAAGAGATGACCAAGATTGATATAGAGAATGAGTAGAACATTTTGTCTCACTTCGTCTCACTTCGTCCAAAGCTATGGACGAACAGCTAATGAAGTTGCCTTTTTGATCGATATGAAATGAGAAATTTTTCTATTCTAATTTCCATGAACCAAATAACTATCATAATTTCCCAAATGAAAATCCATCTCCTCTCACTCATGAAGGGCCGTCCAATATATGGTGGAGGGGGTGAGTGTAGGAGCAAGGAATGAGGTAACCATAACCATAAAAGAACTAATGAGTCATTATCCACCTTGCACAAATAATCAATGCAACAATGAATCATCTTAACCTAGTCACCCTTGCATTAAATGAATCATTAAATGGACTAATGAGTCACTTAACACCTCACCATCCTAGTCACCTTCTAGAAGCTTCCACACTCATCTCAAGAAAAGATAAATCCGTCTTTAACCGAATGTTAAAGATGGGCGATAGAGAACTGGAAACTGGCAACTTCCAAAAGCGATCCCGAAACAAATTTCAGGATAACCCCGTAACAGTATAAACATACCCGTATTTGTATTACGACCGAATACAAATGCAACTGAGACAAAGATATTATATCTACACAGTACAATACTCGGATCCGGCTTAAACCAAAGCCTACCAGTATTATCTGCCCGAAATATGTGTTAGTTATATGTATGCCCTAGAGGCCATTACTGTACATAGGATGTATATTGTAGTGGATGCTGGGACATATATAGGGAGGACTTTCTTGCTCGACATGATAGTATGCTATCTGGTTACTCTTTACCTTAACGTGTACTCAGATTGTCTCTCTATTACATGTTGGTAAAGCCCTTAGGATGTGTACTTGACTACCTGGACTATGATGCGGATCATACTAGTGGGGACATGGTAGTCTATAAGTACATTCTTCAAAGTCCCTAGTCGTGGGTGTATCGAGACGGGGCATCGATATACCAGAGTAGACTAGCGTGTACCTTCTCGACCAATATAGATGGGCGATGGATGATCCCATATCCATCGGTGTTTGACATCAGAGATGATATACGGGTGCTCAGTAGAGACTGGGTACACTGGACGGTCTCACCGAGAACTCCCAGATGGTATTATACCTTACGTCAGATGGCAGTTCTCTGGTGACACTGGTACAGAGTAGTATGTTGACCCGAGATCGTCATAGAGTCTTGTGTGGTTCCCACTGTGCTTTGATTTCCATCTTACCACGTCCAAGAGGGCGTGCAAAACGGTGGTTTTTGGGTACAGTCCCGAGTCACATGGAGGCAATGAGCGATAGGAGGGGATTCGTCTCTCCCGGTATAGGGAGTTGATGTTGCGCTGTGTTCGATTGGCTATAACAGGAAATCCCTGGCCAGGGTTGCTGAGATATACTGGTAAGTGTTACCAGTAGTTTCTCGAATTATTATAGACCTCATATCGACAAGACTTATCGAGCTATTGGGGTCCGACGTTTACCACCCCTAGGCAAGATATGCGACATATCAGACGACGAGACCGGACTGTACGGTAGTGTTATTGGTTGGATTCACTGGAGTGTGAGCGGGCTTGCTCGTCGATCTTCTGATCGCTCAATACCCGGGTGGCCGTTACGTTTAGCAGACCGCTTGCGGCTTGTGGGTGTTTGATATGATCATCACCTGCTGCCGGCGTATTGACGAGTCTTTAGAGTCCTACACAGAGGTTTCCTGGCTCAAGCGAAACGAAATAGGAGCGCATATGAGATATGTGCGGGACCGAGAATAATGCGTGTATGTGATACCGTATTCTATTCTCGCGATGAATGTATCGAATGGTTGTATGCGATATAACCTAGTTATCGAATCAAGGATTGATTCGATAAGCCGATAGATTGAATACTAGTCGGTTATATGCGATATGACCGGATCGTTAAATCAAGTGTTGATTTAATGATTTAATGTATAATTATATATTTGATATATTACTTTGCACTAACTAGTATTGGTTTACTTTAAATGGATTTTCTCACTTGGATTGTGCACATTGTATATGTGATATATTTTTGTGCACTTGTATGTATCATGTTTGATGATGCATGCTAACTTGTGTTTTCTGTAAAGTTTAAACCATGGTTATGTAATGGTTAGGGTTTTCATTTTCATATCTATTTATTCATTTATTTATTTATTTTCTTTTTGGAAAATGAAAAGAAAAATGGTGGCTTTATTTGGATATATGTTGAAGCTTCATGAAGCTTTGACTTAGTCACCATTTTTGTCTTCATACCTAACCTAACCATTCACTTAACCTTAGTTTAGTCTCTACACTTTATCATGGTTCCATTATGATAAGTATTCAATTTATTTTCTATTTTGAATTAACTTATCATATTCATCATCTTCTTCTTCTTCTTCTTGAAGATGAAGAACCTTGAGTCCATCAATGGTGATTGATAAAAACAAGTGAGAAATCCAATTCTAAAGTCTACCCACTTCCTATTTCTTCATCCTCTACCTCTTGCCAAGTAGTAGAGTGTGTTTCCTTCACAAGTTTTCATGGCTTGGTGAAGGTGGAGCTTGACCTAGTGATGCCTCGACGTAGATCATCTTCGGCATGTCGTCGATGACCTAGCCCGTCCATTCTCCGATGAAGCCGACGCTAGAGCCCGGGGTTCGACTTGGACAGCGAGGAGACTTCATTACGGAGCTATGGAGGTGGAGCACCAGATCTACAAAGGTTGTATTTCCGTTATCTTATAGTTTAGTTGTAAACTAGCTCGCTTTATCGCCTAGACATCTAGCTAACGATCTTGTTAGGGTTTCTCGGCACCTCTAATTTTTGAAATTGGCATGGTTGATGCCTTGTGAGACCTCCTTAGGGTGCCTAGGAACCTTTCACTGGTATCAGAGCCTAGCTAGAGCCTTAGACGATGCGTAGACGCAATTTGAAGCCCGAACGAACCCGAAACCCTAAACCAAACATGCTTTCTGGACTTTTTCTAAAATCTGGGATTTCTCCACATTAAAAATATGCAGAAAAATCAGCAGAGAATTGTAAGAATTACTGTGAAGCCCGTACCCATGAATCCACCAAAGTGCGGCGGAACCGCGGCAGAAGCCTGGCTTCTGCGGCGGTTCCGCAGCCATATGGTGACATCATCAATTCCTGTTTGCACAGTAATTCCTCTTTTCTGGTGTTGGATTTTCTGGGAATTTTTAATATTTATTCAAGAGTTTTAATTTTCAGTGTTGTTTTGGGGATTCGAATGTTCGATCGGATTATCAAATTTTGTCTGTGTGGCTTTCCGGATAAATTTTAGAATATGTTAAAATGTTCGACCGGATATAAATACCCAATTTTTCCCCTGTCGGGAAATTTCCAAGTATTGGATTTTTCTGTGGTTTAAAGACGTTCTAAGTAGTGCAAGTAACGCAATGGACCCTCTAGAAGACAACAAACCTTAACTCGATTATGTGACCGTCTTGAACTGCCCTTTGAACCTTCGGGTTTGGGGCAGTACGGCGTGCCACATGTGAGGCGTTGGCTTGACCCTTCTACGGCTGGACCGTTGGTACTGAGGCACGAACTGAATGTTTTTAGACTTGTTTCATGTGTTGGACTGTATCGGGAAAACTTGGGTGTTTGGATGTTCGATCGGAAAGTTTAACATTTTCTATTTTATTCGGAATGTGATACAATAATTGGAATTCACAATAAGTTATGAGATAACTGAATGAATGTTATAAACATAGCAGTTTAGTCTCACTTGATCGGTTGCCACGGAATTTTGATGTGATCAAAAGTCCGTCGTAATAACGTAGTGTACGCGGATACTCGCTGGATAAACTTAATAGACAGCCTCGCCCCATAGCCCCGACCAAGTGACTGTAGGAGAACCCCGTCGCCGAAAGCATCCATTCGGGTGCTCGCGGCAGCGGTGTTCCGCCTTGGTGCACTTCGTCGACGGCGTTAGGGGTGCGGCCGTCTACTGAAGTTTGCGACGAGCATTCGATCAGGATGCCGGGAATCTTGTTGAATTACCCGACTTAATATTGAAAAGTGTTTTCGATAATGAAACTAAAATGCGGGGTTTATAATTGTTAGGCATGCGATGTCTAAGTAATTCATTTGATTAGGCATGCGATGTCTAAAGAGATTGCGGATTCCAACTGTTGTAGTTTTACACTTTCTTTTCTGTGACCGTAAGTGTAATATGTGATATCGCCGGTTTCGTTGCTATATGTCAACGACAATTGGGATGCGCATATTTACTTACGTTGATGACATGTGATGTTATGTGTTGCTGGATATGTTATATTGGATCGTCGTGTTTGAATAGCCGGGGGTTTTTATGTGAGATGAGTGTTTTTCATTTTCATTCATGTAAAAACTTGTATGTAATATTCTTTTATTGTGGCGCTTCCAGGTTGCGGAAGTTGTCACCGTTGATGTATATTATTTACTTTTCCGCACTAGGATAGACCCAAGGAGGAGGGCACAAGTAACCGGGTTCTGGAGTCCAGTGGGAGACCAACTTGAGGAGTCGAGTCCGGGTCTCCTAACTCCAGAATTGGTAGGGTTGCTTGCTGCTCTCGGATGGGTCTAGGGGTGTGGGTTTGGCTATTCATCACGACCGTGGAATCCGTGTTTTAAACTGGCTCGTATTGAAAACACGGACGTCCTAGTATATCCAATATTTCATATGATTCTTCTGCTGCGATATCTGTGATGTGATAATGTGATGTTCTGTGATAGATACAGAATATAGTATATATGATATATTATATAGACGTTACTTATGTTTTACACCCGCGCTAGCCCTGCCCCGCTCTGCCGTTAGTTACCTAACCTAACAGTGCACGAGGGGACATCGAGGCGAATGCGGATGGCATAAGTGTACGTCGTATTTATCTGTGATGTTTAGGTACATTAAATGATGGGACTTCATTAATATGATTAATGAAATAAAAGAAACCTAAGATGTTGTAGAATCGAATTTCAAAATAAAACAGGTAGCTACAGTTCTTGCTTTGCACAGCGGTATATACGATATATCCTGCACCTTATTCGATAAGGAAAGGACCGAGATCCCTTCATCGGGAGTGACTCCTTTAGCAACAACTGGCAGATGCTACAACCTCGGTTTGTCTTTTGATTGCTTTTAAGAGTTTTGCTTTGCACAGTGATATATATGATATATCCCGCACCTCATTCGACGAGGAAAGGACCGACGATCCCTTCACCGGGAGTGACTCCTTTAGCAAAACTAGAAAAGCCTCAAAAACACTCCATTTCAAAATCCATTCGATCCTACAACGATATCAAGTTCATTAAGCAATAGGTTTTCAGAAAAACCTGTCGTAGCCCTCCGTCATTTCAGATAAGTACAAGTTAGTATTCGTGCTACGTTTGTTGACTATGTTAAGGCGTAGTGTGCGGTAGCTAATTAGTGCTTATCTGTATAAGCATATGATGCGATTGGATTAGGGTAGTCGTGCGACTTTGTTGACTATGTTAAGGGTCGTGCGAGTGGGTTTACTTCAATCGGGAAATGACGGGTTGAACTTGACTAGCACTTACGATTTGTTGACTATGTTAAGGTCATATAGCTGCTAGGGGCAAAATATTATCGGGAATTTCAAGTGTTGAAATTTGCAATGAGATTGCATACTTTCTATGAGATAGTTGGATCCCGATACCCGCTGCGAGTAAGAGTTACTCCTAGGAGAGTTTTACACATTACAATTAGCCGATCAAGTAGGTGTCTAGAAAGGTGTTAACGAGGTTACGCCTCTGGGAAAACGAGGTTTACATTAATTAGGTCCGTGCGAAAGCATGGGGCACCTCCCTCAAAGTACCGACACTGGCCTGGCTGAAAGATTGGCGAACTTGTAGTGTGTAATTAATCCCGGCTAGTCTTTCCTTTTTGGGTTTGAAGGAAGATTTGATAAAAAGCAGTGGGAGCCATCCTGATTAGATAAAATAATAACTAATCTATTCTTGCAAGAGCGCACGCTGAGTGTTTTCTTCTCTCTCTCTCCAGGTAGCGATCATATCACGCCTTAATCAAGATAATAATACGGATTATTGACCGAACCTGCTTGTTATACTGGGCTGGGGAACGTTGGTCCCGCTCCAACTTATAATTGTTATAAGACAGAGCAGGAAATTGGGGATTACCAGAATTCCCGTGCCGCCCAAACGAAGAGAGTGCATGCGGATGCATCATCTTCGGGTGTGTTCATTATACAGGACTGTTTCTCAATGTCCTTTACGTCCTGGGTATATGATACCGGATCAGGATCCCAGATATGTAATCTGTTACATGGGCTACAAATAGGTAAAGAACTGAGAACGGGTGATAAGTTTCATGAGGCAGAAAACGGGGCAAGTGTTGCAGCCAAGTCTGTTGGTCACTGTCACCCTGTATTGTAATACATTGATTCTGAACGAATGTTATTAGATACCGAACCTGATATACAAAATCATATCTGTCTCTTTATTAGTAAAGAAACGATAAAATTTTGTATTGTTGGATAATGTTTTGAACATTTCCTATATCAAAAGTTGATCGGTTCAGGCACGTTATCTAAAAGCATTAATGTTCTAAATCAAACTACAGTTCTTCGTATACAGAACACACATAAGAGGAAGAGTTCAGAAATGGACGGATCCTTCTTGAGGTATTGTAGACTAGGTCATATCAATGCGACCCGACTAGCTGGAGTTACATATAGATGGATATTTAAATCAGTTTGAATTTACATCTTGTGAAACTTGCCAGTCATGTCACAAAGATATAATGACACCAGCTCTGTTTATTGGAAACAGAGAAAGAGTTAGTGAACTCTTGGGATGATACATGTTGATGTATGTAAGTCCCCTGTCTACACATACCAAGACCGGTTCTTTATACTTCATTACGTTCTCTGATGATCTCTTTAGATTCAGACATATGTTCCTATTGAAACACAAGTCCGAACCTTTTAAGATATTCACAGAATATAAGTTAGAAGTAGAGAACCAAAATACGGGTAAAAGTATTATTTCCTTTGATGAGATCAAGGAGGAGAATACTTGAGCACGGAATTCTTGGAATTTTCTAAAGGAGAATGAGATTCTCTCTCAGCATTACTCCTCCGTATACACCATTGCACGATGGTATGTCGGGGCGGAGCAGATACTCCCTATTTGATATGGTGTGCTCTATGATGAGTAATACTGAGTTACCTTTTTCCTTAGGGGGTTATGCACTTGAGAAGTTGCATACCTATTGAATAGGGTTCCAATCAAATCAGTTGCCTACCGCTTCATATGTGATATGGAATGGGAAGAGCCCATATCTTAAGTTAGTTAAGATTTGGGGTTGTCCGGCCTATGTCTAAAAACAAAATCCGGACAAGCTCGAGGAAAGGTCTGTTATGTTCAACTGGAAAGGTTCCAGCTATACAAACTACAGCAGATGATTTGGTAGAACCGAAGGATTCAGTAGATTCCAACGAACCTCAGCCTCTCCGACGATCTAGTAAGGTTCCTCACCCACCTGAGAGATACTTCGGTTTCTCTATGACAGTGGGAGCAAGGATTACATCATGAGATGATGACCCAACTAGTTTCAAGCTGGCCGTCAGGAGTCAGACTCTGTAAGAATGGCTGGATGCTTAGCGATCTGAGATGGAATCCTTATACACCAACAAAGTATGGACTTTGGTTGCTATATCTGAAGGGTTAAATCCCCATCAGGAGCAAGTATATCTTGAGAAGATTACTTGGTGTACATGGAAAAGTTGAGACTTTCAAAGCTAGACTTAGTAAAGCTTTGCATCATTGACCAGGTGTGGATCATGATGAAACTTTTTCTAAAGATCTATGCTTAAGTCCATCCAGATCCTACTTGCCACGGCTACATACCATGACTACGATATCTGGTGGTTGGGTGTCTTGACTGCTTTTCTAAATGATGATTTAGAAGAAAACGTCTATAAGAACACAACCCGAGGGCTTTGTAAACAGTGGGAGCAGCGGAAACGTGTGCAAGATGTTTTATGTGATGAAGCAGGCATCGCGGAGTTGGAACGTCTGTTTTGATATGTTAGTCAAAGAAGTTGACATCATCAAAATGGTAGATGAACCTAGTATAAACGAAAAGGTAGTAGGGAGTATGATGGTGATCCTCGTAGAGTACGTGGATGACATACGCTTGATAGGGAAGGAGTTCCCTATGCTACGCTCGGTCAATCTCCGCTTATCACAATGGTTCTCCATATAGGATCAAAATGATACCTACTAAATCCTGGATTTCGGATCTATGAGATAGATCTAATTGGATGTTAGGATACTCACTAGCAGTAGTGTGATGGTATCAATCGATCCTGGGGAGAATCACTGGAAGTGTTCCAGGGTGATAAAGACGACTGAATGTCAGTCGCAGGCATTGTCTTTACCCTCAGTAAAGGGACGGTATGTTGGAAGAGTTCCAAGCTAGATACCGTGACATACTAGACGATAAAGGCAGGATACATCTCTACTTAAGATGCTACCAAAGAGGCTGTTTGGATGTATAATAGTTCATGAGATGAACTTAGTTCCTACCATTGTGTGACAATGGAGTTGTGGCTTATGCCAGGAACCCCCGTCCCATCAGTGATCCAGACATATTCTAAGGCAGTATCACCTGATCATGGAGATGGTTAATCTCTAAGGGATCGAGGTTAGGAGAGTAGACTCAGAGGACAACACGGCGGATCCACTCATGAAGGCCTATTCCCAGAGAGAGACTTTTATGGGATGGTTGAGTATGAGATACTACAACTACTGCTACAGATGGCCCTAGTGCAAGTGGGAGATTGTTAGTTATATGTATGCCCTAGAGGCCATTACTGTACATAGGATGTATATTGTAGTGGATGCTGGGACATATATAGGGAGGACTTTCTTGCTCGACATGATAGTATGCTATCTGGTTACTCTTTACCTTAACGTGTACTCAGATTGTCTCTCTATTACATGTTGGTAAAGCCCTTAGGATGTGTACTTGACTACCTGGACTATGATGCGGATCATACTAGTGGGGACATGGTAGTCTATAAGTACATCCTTCAAAGTCCCTAGTCGTGGGTGTATCAAGACGGGGCATCGATATACCAGAGTAGACTAGCATGTACCTTCTCGACCCATATAGATGGGCGATGGATGATCCCATATCCATCGGTGTTTGACATCAGAGATGATATACGGGTGCTCAGTAGAGACTGGGTACACTGGACGGACTCGCCGAGAACTCCCAGATGGTATTATACCTTACGTCAGATGGCAGTTCTCTGGTGACACTGGTACAGAGTAGTATGTTGACCCGAGATCGTCATAGAGTCTTGTGTGGTTCCCACTGTGCTTTGATTTTCATCTTACCACGTCCAAGAGGGCATGCAAAACGGTGGTTTTTGGGTACAGTCCCAAGTCACATGGAGGCAATGAGCGATAGGAGGGGATTCGTCTCTCCCGGTATAGGGAGTTGATGTTGCGCTGTGTTCGATTGGCTATAACAGGAAATCCCTGGCCAGGGTTGCTGAGATATACTGGTAAGTGTTACCAGTAGTTTCTCGAATTGTTATAGACCTCATATCGACACGACTTATCGAGCTATTGGGGTCTGACGTTTACCACCCCTAGGCAAGATATGCGACATATCAGACGACGAGACCGGATTGTACGGTAGTGTTATTGGTTGGATTCACTGGAGTGTGAGCGGGTTTGCTCATCGATCTTCTGATCGCTCAATACCCGGGTGGCCGTTACGTTTAGCAGACCGCTTGAGGCTTGTGGGTGTTTGATATGATCATCACCTGCTGCCGGCGTATTGACGAGTCTTTAGAGTCCTACACAGAGGTTTCCTGGCTCAAGCGAAACGAAATAGGAGCGCATATGAGATATGTGCGGGACCGAGAATAATGCGTATATGTGATACCGTATTCTATTCTCGCGATGAATGTATCGAATGGTTGTATGCGATATAACCTAGTTATCGAATCAAGGATTGATTCGATAAGCCGATACATTGAATACTTGTCGGTTATATGCGATATGACCGGATCGTTAAATCAAGTGTTGATTTAATGATTTAATGTATAATTATATATTTGATATATTACTTTTCATTAACTAGTATTGGTTTACTTTAAATGGATTTTCTCACTTGGATTGTGCACATTGTATATGTGATATATTTTTGTGCACTTGTATGTATCATGTTTGATGATGCATGCTACCTTGTGTTTTGTGTAAAGTTTAAACCATGGTTATGTAATGGTTAGGGTTTTCATTTTCATATCTATTTATTCATTTATTTATTTATTTTCTTTTTGGAAAATGAAAAGAAAAATGGTGGCTTTATTTGGATATATGTTGAAGCTTCATGAAGCTTTGACTTAGTCACCATTTTTGTCTTCATACCTAACCTAACCATTCACTTAACCTTAGTTTAGTCTCTACACTTTACCATGGTTGCATTATGATAAGTATTCAATTTATTTTCTATTTTGAATTAACTTATCATATTCATCATCTTCTTCTTCTTCTTCTTGAAGATGAAGAACCTTGAGTCCATCAATGGTGATTGATAAAAACAAGTGAGAAATCCAATTCTAAAGTCTACCCACTTCCTATTTCTTCATCCTCTACCTCTTGCCAAGTAGTAGAGTGTGTTTCCTTCACAAGTTTTCATGGCTTGGTGAAGGTGGAGCTTGACCTAGTGATGCCTCGACGTAGATCATCTTCGGCATGTCGTCGATGACCTAGCCCGTCCATTCTCCGATGAAGCCGACGCTAGAGCCCGGGGTTCAACTTGGACAGCGAGGAGACTTCATTGCGGAGCTATGGAGGTGGAGCACCGGATCTACAAAGGTTGTATTTCCGTTATCTTATAGTTTAGTTGTAAACTAGCTCGCTTTATCGCCTAGACATCTAGCTAACGATCTTGTTAGGGTTTCTCGGCACCTCTAATTTTTGAAATTGGCATGGTTGATGCCTTGTGAGACCTCCTTAGGGTGCCTAGGAACCTTTCAATATGACAAGTGCGTAAACGCACGTGCATTTTCCGAACCCTGCCATAAAACCATACGACCTCTACATCGTTTCACCCGAACATGGGAAACTATCTGTGGGGGACTCTAATGACTCATCAACACACTGGCACTGGGTATAACCACTAGCACGTCAGAGGTACGAGCTGTGCGTAACGGTTGCCTATCTATTGATTGGAAGGGAAGCTGACAAGCAAACTCATCCAGAAACCCTACTGAGCATAACAGTGACAATATACATAAAGTCCGGTCCGTTCATCTATGAGTATCGCATATCTGCCTAGGGGGCTGGTTACGTCAGACCCCCATTAGCGGTATAAGTCGTGTCAGAGAGTAGCCCAGAACACCCCGAGAAACAACTGGAGTACCTACCAGTAAATCTCCTGCCTCGGCCGAGGGCTTTGTGTAATGGCTCTCCTAGACACAGCGCGATCTCACCCCCAATACCGGGAGAGACGAATCCCCTGCCGATCCGCTCACTTGCCTCCATGTGGCTCGGGACTGTACCCAAAAAAGACCTGTTTGCACTACTCCTTTGAGCCGTGGTAGGGTAGAAATCAAAGCACAGTGGGAACTCACACGAGACAAATGACGACCTCAGGTCGATGAACTAACCTGTACACATGTCACCATGGAACTGCTATCTGACGCTAGGTATAATACCAACTAGCAGATTCCCGGCGAGTCCTGTCCGGTATACTCATAACCCAATGAGCACCTGTATACATCTTAGGTGATCCAACTAACACCAGTGGCTTGTGAGACCGGCGACCGCCCCTCGTCGGGGTCTCGATTGTATACACTAGTCTACTCTGGAGTATCGATGCCCTGTCTCGAAACTCCCACGACTAGGGACACTTTTAAGGATGTGCTTATAGACCCCAGCACCTACGTATATGATCGCCATCATACTGCTGGCAGTCAAGCAAGAATCCTATGGGCTCTATCATCATGCAATAGTGAACTAAAGAATATATACTATGATAAAGACAAACCAGATAGCATACTATCATCTCGAGCAAGACTGTCATTTCGGTATAGGTCCTGCCTCAATCATTGCAATCACGTACCTGCGATCCAATAATTTACTTTGAGGGCACTATATCCAACAATCTCCCACTTGCACTTAAGGCTAATTATTGTGATGTCGCATACTCACAGCCCGTGTGATACCGAACATCCAACTCCTCTACTAATCAGTTTCACAAATCCCGTTTGTAAAACTATTGTGTTCGAGAAATAGCCTTAGTGAGTGGATCCGCCCTGATGTTTCTTTCTATATTTCTCTTAATTTCAAGTTCGCGAAGAAATCCATCTCCCGAATTGAATAATACCTTTCTTAGAATATGTCTGGATATCTGATGGGATCTAGTTCATAAATGAACTCCAAATCCAAACTTCTTAGACTCTATCAATAACTGAACCTAATCAGTATCCAGCACCAAGCCTCCCACAGTATCTTCTTGGACCACCTGTCCATAATACTGTCCCTCGTCAGAGGGAAAAACTATAACTCTGACAATCACTCTATCATCCATGTCACCTTTGAAGCCTGGAATGATAACCGTCTCCCGAAGGAGGCTGCTGTCATCAAATCCTTAGAACATGCACTTATGTTCTAAAACTGCTTCCTTATGTTTCGATTAGATTAATATAAACTTATCGCATCTAGTGCAAAAACAACATCTAGTGTGGTACTTGACTTCTCACGATTGACTCAATTGCCTAAGCAAGTGATCTGCCAATCATGCACATCCCTCTCCCCTTTAGTCTGTAAGACACCTTTAGGGAGGGTGACTCCATCACCTGCAGGTACACTACCATGCCAGGAGTCATCTATTCTAAAATACTATTAGAATACTGTCAAAGTACCCACATTGGGAAACTACCCAATTCTAGATCTAAAACCATAGATCTAGTAACTAGAATGTCTGATATTATATCCATATCATGTGTGAAGAAACAACTGTGTGACGACCACAGTACAACCGATCGTAGTATAGGAATTTTACTTCCGAGTGTATGTCATCCAAATACCAGGACATCACACCCTACTACCTTCTTAACAGATCCATCCCCTATTCTGATGAAGTCAAACCCATGACTGTCACATCAAACAAATAGATGATCTATCTCTACTATATTTTCTCAAGCCTATAAATAGACATAAGCTACTTTCCCACTATGCTTCCGCTGCTCCCACTGACTACGACAACCCTCTGGCAGAATAATATCTACGTACACTTCTAAAGCTAGTTTAGAACGACGTTATACTTATCCTATTGCCGGGTCTCGTAGTCTGGAACAACAGTAGTGTCAAGTCTGGGTAAACAAGAACCTCCCTATCACCGTCCTTGAGGCTACCGGAGTACCTCTCGGGTGTCTGAAGTTAGCCACCATATCTGCGGAGTGGCTATTGGAATGTCAAACCTGATTGAATATATAGGTCCTATTAAATTTTTCGTAATCATTTGCGGTTCTGGAATCACTTCCAGTTCTACCATACTCCCACTACTGTTTTCTGAAAAAATCCATTTTACTAAAACTGTGGCGAGTCAAGAATAATATCACTATTGATCTGCCAGATGGTAGAAAATCAACCCTCGACATAGCCCGGGTCAACCCACAAACTGCCATTACAGAAATGTGCCTTGAGTTATCCAGAGTCTGGTTTTAAGCATAAGCCGGACAACTCCCCGTATCTTAACATCGTTAAGATATGAACCATTCTATATCCAATATAGAAATTTTTGGCACTTATTTAATTGAAACCAGATTCTAATCATGCAACTGTCTGCAGTGCATATCAACTTAATGGAGAGAGGCTAATCAGCATTACTCAACTTAGGAACATATATCCAATTATGAGTAACCTGAAAGAGAAACAAGTTTCTCAAAACCATTACTATCAACTGAATACCAATCACAAGTATCTACATCTTCGATCTTTTTGAAGAATCCCGATACTTGCGACATCTTGTTCTCTACTTTATTCTTATACCCACAACTTCTCAAAACTTAGACTTTGTATTTCTACGAAACACTTATCTAAAAACTAGAGAAGTCACAAGTAAATAGAACATAGTACGAGGACTAATCCCTTTGTCCTGACGGACACTGGTCAACATACAATACTCTGTATAAGTCCGCTGAGTCGAATAACTCAAAACCTGTGCATCGTAGGTTGAAAACTGTACTTATGGTTAAGAACTACTCCGTTGTTCAATGCTCCTTACCCAATCGTCAACAGATATAGGTAAATGTCACAGACATAATTTCAAAAAGTTATATCTCACTTCATAAAAATAAACGTACAGATATATCATTTTGAAATTGGTGCACAACAACGGATATTTAAAACCAAATACATGCCGTCTGGCATAAACTCAGGCGACTTCCTCAAATATCACCAATTACAACTAATTCCGATATAATGAGGATGATCACCTAATTCCCAATAACTTACTCCCACTCATCATCTGTAAAACCATACAGATATGAGAATGAAACCTGGTAAATATATACCCTGGAGTAAGTATCTAATCGGGAAATCAGTTTTCCATTAACAATGCACTGAAACAAAAAAATATTTCTTAGGGGTATCCTGGTATTCATAGTAATGCCTCTTCCATAATCCAATTCATGACTTTAACCGTATAATTCTTTGCCATCTCTCCAAATCCATTTATTTGTCTTTATTCATTACCTTCTGTATACCATCGTTAGGCTAAATAGTTTTCTTCCTTCCCTACCGTTCGGCACCAGCCTATGGTTTGGAAGAAGACTATCCAGTAAGCATAATAGGTGTACTCTCCTAAACCAAGGAGTACTCGCAACTTGAGAGAAGGTGATGATAAAAGACAACTGAATAATACCTTATTCTATTTCTCCCGAACAGTGGAAAAAACCAAAGGTGAAATAGGAGTGGCGATGAAGTACGTGTTTTGTTCGTGAATGATAACAGTCGCAATTTACTTTGCCCTCTTTCTAATCCCTTTATTTTGTCTTTAGTTATTACCTTCTGTACACCCTACTTAGGCTAATTGGTTTTCTTCATTCCCTACCTTTCGACACCTGCCTATGGTTTGGAATAAGACTATCCAATAAGCGTAATAGGTGTACCCTCCTAAACTAAGGAGCCCTCGCAACCTGAGAGAAGGTGATAATAAAAGACAAATGAATAAACCAATTCTATTTCTCCTGAACCTGGATCCATCCTTGAAGAAGTCCCTTCAAGTTCGTATATAACTATACGATGGATCTATCCAATGGAAGTGGATATCCGTAGTAATACGGGGTGTTCTGAGAAATGCAAAGGGTAAAAGAAGGAGCGGCAATGACTTATGCAACTCGGACAATCCAAAAGCCAGTATTTTAAGAAGGTTCGGTCAACTTGGTCACTGAGTCATGGTCTAGGGTCGGTCAATGGTCGCTGCCAAAGTGAGAGAGAAAAGAAACACTCTGCGTCCACTCTAACCTAGATCAGAATGGTTATCAATTTATCTAATCAGGAAACCTCCCACTGTACCGTCAAATTCTCCTCCAAACCTAAAAGAAGAATCAATCGGGATCACCCGAAGAGTAAACCAACTCATCAGTGGGAATCGGGATCCAACTCTCATCGCATGATAACGTGACAGAATCCACTCATGTTATCACACTCCAGAAGGTATGCGCATACTTGGCAAGTTTCAGTTTCTTTAGAAACTCCCGATATGATTTTTGCCCCATGCTCTTATGACCTTGGCGAAGGTCAAAATGTCATAAGTCACATGCCAAGTTCTACCCATCACTATCCAGGTCAATTTGAACCCACCCGCACATGCCCTTGACGATGGCCAAAATGGCAGAACGAAATGGCAGAACGACTGTCCCAAACCAACTCATCATCTATGCAACAAATGAATACCCAGCAGCTACCAAACACTATGCCTTGGCGAAATGTCAAAATACATAGCTTGAATACTACTGAATACCCAAAAGAAATGACGGAGGGCTACGGCTGGTTTTTTGCGAAAAACCTTTAACGTAATGAACTTGATCTCGTTGAAGGAACCTGATAGCTTTTTATAAAAATATAGTGGCGAAAACCATTGCTAAAGAGGTCACTCCCGGTGAAGGGATCTTGGCTCTTTCCTCGTGGAATGAGGTGCAGGATATTCTAACTGAATACCGCTATGCAAAGCAACTTGTAATCGACTATAGTGAAGTTATTACCGTGACGTAAACTTCTGCCTAAGGGGTCACTCCCGGTGAAGGGATCTCGGCCCTTGCCTCGTCGAATGAGGTGTAGGATATTCGAACTGAATACCGCTATGCAAAACAAAAGGAAATATCTTTGTAATAACACATTTTTAAAATTTGTTCCAACAACATCAAATATAGGTTTGTTTTATCCTTGCATTGATATGAATCAATGCAGTCCCATCAATCAATCACACCAGAAAAGAACGAAAAATAAAATGTACGTATATGCCATCCGCATTCGCCACAGGGTCCCGTCACTACCCGTTAGGTTAATTAACTAACGACAGAGCGGGGACTGGACTAGCGCAGGTGTAAAACATATACAACATCTAATAGTATATATACCAATATAAAATAATCGCTCCAGGCGTGATAATATGCAACATTACAGAAAAGTAATAAGCATCACAGAACAATACAGATAAACTGGGATCCCCGGGTTTCACGGAGCCGCTACTGAAACCCGACGTTCCCCTGGTCGTGTGGATAGCTTGTGCAATGTAACCTAGACCCCTACGGGTGCGGCAAGTTACCCGCCAAAACCTGAAGCGAGGCAGCCCCCTACAGCAAAATGAATGGACCACCTGGCACTTCACGGAATCCGGTAACTTGAGCACCCCTCCTTGGGTCAACCTGTACCCCCTACGAGTGCGGCGAATTGTCTGCCAATTCTAGAGTGAGGCCCCTCTGCCTCTCAAAGCCATGAGATACAGACCCGTTTCCCTCCAGAACCCGGCTATCCGTGCACTCCGTCGCGGGGTAAACCTAGTACAGAAATAAAAATATGTACAACAGGTACATCGACCTCAGCCCGGTCGTGCCCCAAAAGAATATTATACAACAGGCAGTGACGGCAGTCCACATGTTGGACGCTCACCCCGTAATATTAAATGTACAAATAAATCCAAACTGCACTACCATTGCACATTGCTATCGATACGACATATCCACAACATTACAGCACAACACAAAACATCAACGCGAATGTCATGTTCGCAAATCCGTCTAAAAGAACTATAGCAATTAGACACAATTTACCGCTCGAATGACATTCCCGGTCGAAGATATAATGTAATTACTGCATACTAACAAGTTTAAAATTTCGATCGACAAAACTTCCCGAAGTGGGCCCCATGAACATCTGCTGTACAGTAATAAAATCTGGGCCCAAAAGAATAGTACCAAAAACCACAATTTCCAATGTTAAGCTCTCTGGAAAAACTTGGAGCACTGTTCCCACAAAACGGCCGTGGTTCCGCGGTGGTAATGAGGGATCACGTGCCTAAATTTTCCCAGAATTCTTAGAAAAGCCTGCTCTGTTTTCTGTGATATGTAAAATTATTTTTAGACCCCTTTTAAAATCGACAGAAACTTTAGACTTGGAATTTGCGGTTTTCGAAAATCCGTTCGATCGATGTTTTAAACGCGTTAGCATAAGTTAGTAAAGCTTAATGGTGAGGCTCTGATACCACTGTAAGTCCACGGTAGCGCCCCGGCCGTCTAACAAACGCCAAATGCGGAACAAAAACTTTTACAACTGGCACTATCCGTACTAAAACCCGGATATGCCATTAAAGCTAAACTAACAAACTACAAAGTGGGTAGAAATGTTATACCAAACGATCCGAGTCCTTCGGTCTCCAACCATCATCCCACGCTTTGTTGCGGCTGCTCCGATCTCCTGAATCTCCAGTCTTCTCGTCCAGGTGGCACCACGTCGATGGATCTTTAAACGGGCTCCCGTCTCTGAACCTAGGCAACTCGATCATCAAGTTTGCTAAAAGAGATGACCAAGATTGATGTAGAGAATAAGTAGAACACTTTGTCTCGCTTCGTCCAAAGCTATGGACGAACGGTTAATGAAGTTGCCTTTTGGATCGATATGAAATGAGAAACTTTTCTATTCTAATTTCCATGAACCAAATAACTATCATAATTTCCCAAATGAAAATCCATCTCCTCTCACTCATGAAGAGTCGGCCAATATATGGTGGAGGGGGTGAGTGTAGGAGCAAGGAATGAGGTAATTATAACCATAAAAGAACTAATGAGTCATTATCCACCTTGCACAAATAATCAATGCAAATAATGAATCATCTTAACCTAGTCACCCTTGCATTAAATGAATCATTAAATGCACTAATGAGTCACTTAACACCTCACCATCCTAGTCACTTTCTAGAAGCTTCCACACTCATCTCAAGAAAAGATAAATCCGTCTTTAACCGAATTTTAAAGACGGGCGATAGAAAACTGGAAACTGGCAACTTCCAAAAGCGATCCCGAAACGAATTTCAGGATAACCCCGTAACAGTATAAACATACCCGCATTTGTATTACGACCGAATACAAATGCAACTTAGACAAAGATATTATATCTACACAGTACAATACTCGGATCCGGCTTAAACCAAAGCCTACCAGTATTATCTGCCCAAAATATGACACGTGCGCGCACGTGCATTTTCCGAACCCTGCCATAAAACCATACGGTCTCTACAACGTTTCGCCCGAACTTGGGAAACTATCTGTGGGGGACTCTAATGACTCATCAACACACTGGCACTGGGTATAACCACTAGCACGTCAGAGGTACGAGCTGTACGTAACGGTTGCCTATATATTGATTGGAAGGGAAGCTGACGAGCGAACTCATCCAGAAACCCTACTGAGCCTAACAGTGACAATATACATACAGTCCGGTCCGTTCGTCTATGAGTATCGCATATCTGCCTAGGGGGCTGGTTACGTCAGACCCCCATTAGAGGTATAAGTCGTGTCAGAGAGTAGCCCAGAACACCCTGTGCTACTACTGGAGTACCTACCAGTAAATCTCCTGCCTCGGCCGAGGGCTTTGTGTAATGGCTCTCCAAGACACAACGCGATCTCACCCCCAATACCGGGAGAGATGAATCCCCTGCCGATCCGCTCACTTGCCTCCATGTGGCTCGGGACTGTACCCAAAAAAGACCTGTTTGCACGACTCCTTTGAGCCGTGGTAGGGTAGAAATCAAAGCACAGTGGGAACTCGCACGAGACAAATGTCGACCTCAGGTCGATGAACTAACCTATACACATGTCACCAGGGAACTGCTATCTGACGCTAGGTATAATACCAACTAGCAGATTCCCTGCGAGTCCTGTCCGGTGTACTCATAACCCAATGAGCACCTGTATACATCTTAGGTGATCCAACTAACATCAGTGGCTTGTGAGAACGGCCACCGCCCCTCGTCGGGGTCTCGACTGTATACACTAGTTTACTCTGGAGTATCGATGCCCTGTCTCGAAACTCCTACGACAAGGGACACTTTTAAGGATGTGCTTATAGACCCCAGCTCCCACGTATATGATCGCCATCTTACTGCTGATAGTCAAGCAAGAATCCTATGGGCTCTATCATCATGCAATAGTGAACTAAAGCATATATACGATGATAAAGACAAACAAGATAGCATACTATCATCTCTAGCAAGACTGTCATTTCGGTATAGGTCATGCCTCAATCATTGCAATCACGTACCTGCGATCCAATAATTGACTTTTAGGGCACTATATCCAACAGTCAGCACGTGGGCGCTCGGGCGCTAGCGCTTTGGGGAGCGCCAGCGCTTTGAGCGCTTGCGCCCCACGTGTCAGCAGGCGGCAAAAGGGACTTGGTCCCTGCAATGGGAGTTGTACTCCCAGAAAGGAGCACTTATTATTTTGTGTGATGTGTGTGTGTGTGTGTGTATGAGGAGTTAAACACCTAAGATGTTTTGAAGCTGATGAAGGGCCTCTCCCCTTGAGCCCTAGTTCTTCCCCAAAGTGGGGTTTCTGGAGATGGGTCTCCTTCTTCCTCCTCTGTTGGCAGGATCTTGAAGATCAGGATATATGAGATTTTAAAAATCTCTCCTTTCTGAGATCTGATGGAAGAACTGAGTTCCCCTTTGTGGGTTTTGTGGTGAAAAACTATTTAGTTTTATAAAAGGAAGAGTAAAACTCTTGATTTAATTCAAAAGAAAGGAAAAGGTTTTAGAACCTTGAGGAAGGAGAAAGATCTCAGATCTGGATTCTTTTTGGAGAGAGAAAAAAGTTGTTGGGATATTTTCATTATCCTTTCCTTTATAGGCTATATACTTTACACATAGCCCCTTGGGCTTCACAAAATGGTATTTTGCCTATCCCATGGCTCATGTGCCATTTCTTTTTGCACATTAGCCATGGGCTTTACAAAAATTTGGCTTTATGCCCATTTTCTTACATTTATTCATAAAATAAAATAAAATAAAAGAAATACAACAAAATTATTTATTAGAAAAATTTTATTTTGGCATGGGGGAAGGCCGGCCGCTTCATGTTCGTGCTCGCTCCGAGCATTGGCCCACTTGACCTGGGCTTGGCCCCGCCTGGCTTGGGATTGACCTTGATTTTGACTCGGTCAACCGAGGTGTAAATTTTTACCCCAACAAGGACCTATACCTGTAGAACAGTCTTACTCGAGATGATAATATGCTATCTGGTTTGTCTTTATCATCATGTATATGTTGATAGAGCCCATACGATTCTTGCTTGACTACCAGCATTATGATGGCGATCATATACGTGAGAGCTGGGGTCTATAAGCACATCCTTAAATGTCCCTAGTCGTGGGAGTTTCGAGACTGGGCATCGATACTCCAGTGTAGACTAGTGTATATGGATCGAGACCCTGACGAAGGGCGGTGGCAAGGTCTCATAAGCCATTGGTATTAGTTTGTTCACCTAAGATAGTATACAGGTGCTCATTGGGTTATGACTACACTGGACGGACTCGCCGGCAACATGCTAGTTGGTATTATACCTATTGTCAGAGAGCAGTTCCCTAGTGACATGTGTACAGGTTAGTCTGTCGACCTGAGATCATCATTTGTCTCGTGTGAGTTCCCACTATGCCTTGATTACTACCCTAACACGGCTCAAAGGAGTCGTGCAAATAGGTTTTAGTTGGGTACAGTCCCGAGCCATATGGAGACAGTGAGAGGATCGTCGGGGATTCGTCTCTCCCGGTATTGGGGGTTGATGTCACGTTGTGCACGGGTGTCCATCACCAGAAATCCTCGGCTGAGGTATACGAGAATTACCGATCTAGGATCGATAGTTTCTCAGGTGGTGATGGGTTTCATGCCGACACTAAATGTCGTGTTGTTAGGGGTCTGACTTTATCCACCCTACCCCCCAGACTCGATATGTGATACTCTTAGACGAACAGACCGGACTGTACGGATATTGTCACTGTCAGGCTCAGTAGGGGTTCAGGATGAGTTTGCTCGTCGGCCCCCCTTTCGCTCAATACCTGGGTAGCCGTTACGTACAGCTAGTGCCGCTGACGTGCTTGTGGTTAAACCCACTGCCAGCGTATTGAAGATTCTTTAGAGTCCCACACAGAGGGTTTCCCTGGTTCTGGCGAAATGATGTAGTAGCCGTATTGGATACGTGCAGGGTTCCGATCGATTGATGTACTTTGTACCCGGACTTTCGATTGGACAGTTGATAATACTAGCCGGCTCGGATTTGAGCCGGATTATTAAATCAGGTATTGATTTAATAATTTACGTATATGTATTTTGATACGTATATTCTAGTATTATGTTCTTTGTGTTATTCTATCTCTTTGGATATTCGTATTTCGGTACGAATGCATGTATGTATATACAGTAGAATGCAATCCGTATTTTATCCGGAAAACATTCTAAAAGGTGGCCACCTCATTTTTGGATTTGACCATTTTTTAGAAAATGGTAAATGAGGTGGAAATTGGAAAATGGGGAGTATGGTGATGACCATGCTTGAATAGTGTGCACAAATGAATTATTAATTCATTTGTGCATACTATTCAAGTATGGGTGGTTTTTAAAAATGAAAGATATTGTTTTACAAAACCTAGCATGCTTGATTTTCTCTCTCATGAGAGCTTCATTATTTTTTTAGCATGAGTTTTTTCTTGAGCTCATCATCAGCATTTGTGCTTGACTCCTCTCTTGATTTTCCATGGTTGCCTCCACCTTCATTCTCCACCTCCTCTCAACCCTCTCATAAGTTGAGAAACATGAGAAGATGTGAGATGAGATAGACCTACACTAAGTTCATACACTACATCCTAGGATTTCTAGAGTAGCATCCTAGAAACCCTAGTTGCTTCATTTGCATCCATTATGTGAAGCTAGAGCCATAACTACATCCCTCGGGTGGATCGTCTTCGACGAAGGGAGACCGGCGGCGAAGCTCAACCGGACATGCCTCAAGGAGCTAAGGAGGAAGTTGAAGACCCGAAGGACTTTGTTCATTCGATATAACCATTCTAACTTCTTTATATATGCTTGCTAGTATAGGGTTTAGGGTAGATCTGGGCATCGGAAAATGGTAGCGCCAGTTTTGAAAATTTTTGTTCCGCATTTGGCCACGGTTTGATGGCCGGGGCGCTGCCGTAACCCAACACATACATCACTATGTATGAACCCCAAGAGTTCCGAATCTCTTTCTTTCGTGTCCAGTAAATGGAGTTTTGGTCATCTTGCCTTTGAGACATGACTGGCAAGTTTCATAAGATGAAAATTCGAACGGATTCAAATATCCAACTTTATGCAACTTATCCAGTCTTGTCGCATTGATATGACCTAGTCTACAGTGCCACAAGAAGGCTTCGTTCATTTCTGAACTTTTCCTCTTGTTTGTGTTCTGTATGTTAAGAACTGTACTTTGATTAAGAACGTATATACCGTTACATAACGTACCAGATCCAATCAACACTTGATTCTGGAAAATGTTCATAACATTATCCTCTAATGTGAGATTATATCCTTCTTTAGTTAGCAAAGAAACCGATATAATGTTGCACATCATCTTTGGTACGTAGTAACAGTCGTTCAGAATCAATGTATTACCAGTTGGTAATACAAGGTGATAATCGCCAACTGCCTTGGCTGCAACAATTGCACCATTCCCTACTGTTAGAGATTTATCACCCTTTACCAGTTCTCTACCTTTTTTTATACCATGTAACAAATTACATACGTGGGATCCTGATCCAGTATCCAATACCCAGGACATAGAAAAAACTGAGAAACAGTTCTCGGTAACGAACACACCCGAAGAAGATGCATCAACATGTTGTTTCTTTGTACGGGTGGCGCGGGAATCCTGATATTCCCCTATCCCTTGCTCAGACTTATGACACTCATAAGATAGAGCGGGACCAACGTTCCCTAGCCCTGTATAAAAGGAGGGTTCGGTCAATACATCCATATTATCATCTTGATTAAGGCATGACATTGGTTGCTGTCTGAAGAGAGAGAAGGAAACGCGTTAGCGTGCGCTATTTGCAAGATTAGATTGGTTATTATCTTATCTAATCAGAATGACTCCCACTGTTTTTATCAAATCTTCTTTCAAACCCTAAAAGGTAAGATTAGCTGGGATTAATTACACCCTATAAGTTCGCTAATCGTTCGGTCAGGCCAGTGTTGGTACTTTGAGGGAGGTTCCCCGTGCATTCGCACGGACCTAATTAAAATAAACCTCGTTTTCCCAGAGGCATAACCCCCTTGATACCTTTCTAGACACCTACTTGATCGGCTAATTGTAAAGTGCAAAATTCTCCCAGGAGTAACTCTTACTCGCAGTGGGTATCGGGATCCAACTATCATATAGAAGGTATGCAATCTCATTGCAAATTTCAACACTTGAAATTCCTGACAATGTTTTTACCCCTAGCCACTTATGACCTTAACAAGGTCAAAAAATCATAAGCGCTAGCCAAGTTCAACCCGTCATTCCTTGATTGAATTAAACCCATCCGTACGACCCTTAACAAGGTCAACAAAGTCGTACAACTACACTAATCCAATCGCATCACATGCTGTAAATTAGTACTAATCAGCTACCGCACACTACGTCTTAACAAGGTCAACAAATACAACACGAATACCAAATAGTACTTATCTGAAATGACGGAGGGCTACGCAGGTTTTAAGAAAACCATGAGCGTAATGAACTTGATATCATTGTAGAATCTAGTGATTTTGAAAAAGGAGTGTTTTTAGGCTTTTGCAGGTTTCGCTAAAGAGCTCACTCCCGCTGAAGGGATCTCGGCTCTTTCCTCGTCGAATGAGGTGCAGGATATTCAAGAATACCACTATGCAAAGCAAGAACTAGAGAAGCGGTCAAAAGACAAAACTGAGTAGGTTGTAGCATTTGCTAGTTTCGTTAAAGAGGTCACTCCTGGTGAAGAGATCTCGGCTCTTTCCTCATCGAATGAGGTGATGGATATTCATCAAGGAATACCACTATGCAAAACAAAATCTAGAGCTACCCTTTTTGAAATTTGATTCTACAACATCTTTTGGTTTCTTTATTTACATTAATCACATTAATGAAGTCCCATCAATTAATGTTTCCTAAACATTACAGAAAAATGAAACAAAAAAAGAACGTACGCTTATGCCATCCGCATTCGCCATGGGGCCCCGTCATGCACCGTTAGGTTACTTAACTACCGGCAGAGCGGGGACTGGACTAGCGCGGGTGCAAAACATAAGTAACGTTTATTATATATCATATATATAATATTACATTCATCTCACGCAGTTATATGATCAACATAACAGAATCAAGCAGCAGAAGCAACATATGAAATATTGGATATACTAGGATGTCCGTGTTTTAAATTTAGCCAATAATGTAAAACACGGATTCCACAGTTGTGATGAATAGCCAAACCCATATCCCTAGACCCCTACAAGAGTGGCAAGTAACCCTGCCAATTCTAGAGTTAGGAGACCCGGTCTCAACTCCTTGAGATGGTCTCCCACTGGACTCTAGAACCCGGTTACTTGTGCTCCCGGTCTTGGGTCTATCCTAATGCGGAAAAGTAAATAATATACAACAGTGGTGACATCATTCTCAACATGGAAGTGTCCCAATAAAAGAATATTACATACAGATTTTACATGAATGAAAATAAAAACCCTCATCTCACATAAAACCCCCGGCTATTCTTTAATGACGATCCAATAAATCATATCAACGACAACACATTATATCACATATCATCAACGTAAGCAAATATGCGTATCCCTAAAACTTGTTGACATATAGCAACGAGATTGGGATACCCCACATATTACACTTACGGTCGCAGAAAAGAAAACAGAAAAATACAATAATTAGAATCCGCAATATCCTTAGACATCATAAACCCGGAATATCTCATATTCCGGATTTCATGCCTAACTTATAAAAATTGCATTTTAGTCTCAAATTGAAAAATCTTTTCAATTGGTTGTCGGATAATTCAACATGATTCCGGACTTAGTGATCGCTTACAATACGCAATTGCGACGGAGTTTTTATCCGAATCAAAACTTCGTGGCAATCGATCAATTGAGACTAAACGGCTAGGTTTATAATATACTTACTAGTTTTCATAAAACTAATTAATCCGTATTCTAATAATTGTATCACACACATCACAAAGCTTGTAAAGTAACCGCGACATTAGAATTCCGCACGCAATTAGCAAACTAAACCAATTTTTCCAACACTTGAAAAATCCAGTTAGCTAAAGTTCCAAAACCGATCGTTTTAAGCCAATCCGGGAGTCGAAACGAACTCCAAACCCTCCCGAATCTTCATGGGGGTGAAGACCCAAAATTAAGTATCGAATGGGGGCCCTTGGGGGGTACCCACCCCCAGGGGCCACCACGAAGTGGCCCCCTCGGGTTAGCAGACCCGAGAGCACCCATATGGGGTGCTCTCGGGTCACCCACCCCCAAGTCCAACTTGTGGTGGTCTAAGGGTGTTGGTTTGGCCTCTGGCCCCCCTAGGGTGTCCTCGGGGTGTGCACACTGAACCCCGCGGCTTCTCGATTCAAATCGTGAGCCCGCGGAGTATGCAAACAACTCAAAACATCAATTTTGAAAACTATTTTTATCGGCAGTTTTTGCGCGACAAAAACGGTGGATTTCTAACGTCGCTAGAAGTTACCCTAATGTTCTAGCTTGGCTCTAATACCATGAAAGTCTACCTTAACACCACCATGAGGTTCTAGAGGCATCGAGCATGCCAAATTTTAATTTTTATTAGGTGTTGAGTTAGACTAACAAGATCTTTACTAGATTATTAAGGGTTTGCCTTTGTGATGTGATTAACTCAAGAGAAGAAAAGAGCATACAACCTTTGTAGTTTGAGTCCTTCTCTTCTATAGCTCCGGGTTGAAGTCCACGCGACTCTACTAGGCTCCTCTTCAAGTTGAACGAACCTCCTATGTGATCTTCGCGCCAAAGACGATCCACCCGAAATTCCTCTAGCCCAAGCTAACTCTACACTAAACTCCTTTAATGTAGGAAACACAGCATACCAAATTGCTAGTTTGTTGTGGGATGGTGAAGTAGGGGATGTTAAAAGCTGACAAGTTTGTGTAGCTTCATGATTCACATCTCATGTAAGGGTTGAACCTTGAACCATGGCAATTGAGGAAGAAGATGAAGCTAGAGAGCAACCATGGGAACAACTCAAGAAAATGGCTAAGTGTTGAGAATGAGACTAGAATGAATGGCAAATCTTGACCCCCACTCATTCAAGCATGGAATTTTGCAATATAAAATTGCAACCATGCTTGAATAATGAGTCAAGATGAATAAACTATGAATAAAGCCCATGCTTGCAACCATGCTCTCATTTTCAACCTATTTTCTATTTTTCTCAAAAATAGAAATCATGCCATGCTTCATTATTATTATTATATATATATATATATATCATATATATTAATATATATATATATAATGAAGAATAATTAGTGAGCTAATGACATTAGTTAAGATATAATTATATCACATATAATATATATCACATTATTAAATCAACACTTGATTTAATAATCCGGTTATATCACATATGACCGACTAATATCATTCATTTGTATATCACATTATCAAATCAACACTTGATTCGAAAATCTGGTTATATCACATATAACCGAACCGATAACAGGTAATTGCCAGATTACAATACGGCATCACATACTCATTTTTAATCAGGCCCACGCACATATCAACATATGTGCCCGACTTCGTTTAGCTCGAACCAGGAAACTTCTGCGTGGGATTCTAAAGACTCGTCAATACGCCAACAGTAGGTGATAATCACATCAATCACCTACAAGCCGTCAGCGGTACTAGTTGGACGTAACGGCTACCCGGTTATTAAGCGATATGAAGATCAACAAGCAAGCTCATCCATACTCTCCATAAAGCGTATCAGTAACACTACCGTACAGTCCGATCTCTTTATCTGATATGTCGCATATCATGTCTAGGGGTGGTAAAGGTCAGTCCCAAGTAACATAATAAGTCATGCCGATGTCTGGTGATTGGTAGAGTTTTTGCATGCTAAGTTTGTTACCGCAATCAAGACGGTTTCGCTTGTAGCTAGCCGGTTGAGTACGGGTCGTCCGCAGGGAGATGTGAATCTTTTTCTATGTGCTTTAACGAGTTAAGTCCAATTGTCCAGGTTTGTTTTTAGATTACTTAAGTGCTAAAATGATATATATAGAGAGCTTGTTAGGGTTAGGATTAGGTTAGTTTAAGTTAGGAGTCTCTCACTTCTTTCATTGCCACTCTTAATATCGGTGTTACGGTAATCGGCAACAACGGGGATTAGCACGACTACGAAGGAACTTGCGAGTATAAGCTAGGCTTTCCAACGCATAAGTTCTTCCTTTTGGTGCTTGTCCGTCCGTTCTTGGCTCTTAGCCTTAACCTCCGGTTAATTCAACCACAACCGGTCTCACTAAGGAATCACCGCTATCATGTAGGATAGGGTGCCGTAGGGAGCGGATTGTGGTTCAATTAACGGGAGTCCGAATTAAGAAGTTGGGCAAGAAAAGAGTGAGAGAGATTTCCTTCTCTCAAACTTTCCTTATCCTACCCTAACAAGTATGAAAACTACTCACCCATTATAAGGAAAAGAAAATAAAACAAAGGAGAAAGATAGAAAGAAAGAGGTTAGAAGATTACAACTAGCTATTTGCGACCTCACCTTGGTAAAGATCAAGCGTAAGCATCATGGTTGTTTAAGGATAAAGGAAAAGAGAACAAGAAACAAACAAACAACCAAATAACAACAACTAGATTAGCAAAAGAAAAATTACAAGCAATTATAAAAAGAACAAGACAAGCATGATAACAAAGAGAACTCTTTTATTCATTCTTCACTCACAAAAGCTCACTACAAGTTTTTAATGGAGAAGAGATGAGAAGAGGAAGAAGAACAACACATGTATTCTAAAAATCTAAATACAAGATTATGGACCCTTGGTTTTGGCAAGTTCTGGACTATTTATAGGCAGGGAGCTGGAAATCTAGGGCAAAATTCTGACCCTTCATGAAAAGTCCAAACTACACCTGAAATACGACCATCTGAGGAGTCTGTATGGCCGCGGACCCGCGGCCTAGACCCCCTATTGGCCGCGGATCCACGGCCCTATAGAGGAGTTAGGCCCTCTGGTTTTGTGTGATTCTCTGGTTTTCACTTTCCTTTAGTCTGGTATATGTTGTTTCTGATAATCTTTTCACATTTCTTCCAGAATTTTAGTAGATCAAGAGGTGATTGGATGTGGATCTTTTGTCATGATTTTCTTGAGCTCCGCGTAGATTTCTTGGACTTTGTGTTGCCATTATGCTTTGTGCATGAAGATGACAATCGATTTGTCCTTTTGTCTTCTTAAACTGGTGTGTGGCAACATACGGATAGAGAGCGGAGACCCGTGATTTATCTGTGGTTAGCAGTAATCCGGAATTGTCGTGCTTTTCCATGAATTTCACCATTTAGAGCCGAGAACCTGTATCCTGCAATTGACTAGCAAACACGGCTCAAGAGTACCTACCGATAAGCAATATGATAAAAATTTGGCGGTATAAAAATGCAAAAATCTGATATGAACAAATACCCCCAAACTTATCATTTGCTCGTCCCGAGCAAAGCCAATTTATTCACAAAAATTCCCAACCTCACTTTCGCAGGGAACGCGATTGCACTGAGCATGTGCAACAAGCCGTTAAACCTCTACGTGTCCCTAGTAGGAGGAGTGTTGTCTCATGAAGGTTTTCAGCGGATACTACCCACAAAATCTGGTCAAGCTAGTTTTGCAAAATTACTATGATTCAAACCCCTAAAGTTTTGTTTCAGAAAATAAAAATTCTATTATCCTAAGTCTAGACTATCGAACCTTTATTTTTCACATCTCGCATCTTATTTAACTTAAGATTTTATATGTCTTTACGTGTAGTGCAAATAGTGTCGTTAAGTTCCAGAAGGTTCGAATAAAGTCATCATGTCACACAATAAAGCCCAGATAAGAATTTTGAAAGGATCACATAAGTTTTATAAAGAGTTAAGCATTTTTCAAGTTTCGTTTTCCAGTAAAGTTTCTACTTCAGAATTTCTATCTTCCTTAACAGGAAACTGGGTCTTATTTTTCACTCCACCTTTTTCTTGTTTTCATTTCATACACACTTCTGTGAACGTGCAATAGTCTTTATCATAGAATAAAACCTTCATATCTCCGCTAGAAATATTTTTTATAAAAACCTGTCTTTTGTCAAGATTATTCTCACATAAAGAACCGTTAGGAATTTTAACTCGGAGAGAACACTTGCTTGACTTTGTTTTAATCTGGACTTTCTAGGCTTCTTAGCGAGCTTTGGGCCAATGCACCCAAACCAGTTGGCTTTAGGGCATTAGGTGTAGAGACACCCCAGCGGACTTAATTACTCAAGTTACCTAGGCCCAAAAACAAAAGACAATTTAGCGTGAAAATCATGATGATTCAATGCGAACGGAGATATAACCGGCAGTTCAGTTATTTTTTTGGATAAAAGACGTGTTTAGTGGGTTAGGTGTGTAATCATTCCAATCAAGTTTCAGATGGGTTATTTTTCAGACTTAGTTCCAATTAAGGCATCAATAACATTCCTTCATATTGACTTCACTTCATAAACTATTCTTGATATTACTTATTTCAGAACAAACCTATTTAATTCTCAGAAAATCATTTATCCATTTAAAAGTTCTTAGACATAAAAGACTTGTCATCTAATTTCCAAAACTCACGACACGTGTAGTGTGATGTAAAGACGTATATCAGCTATAGTTAACTTCAAAGGAGAGTTATCTTTCAGGTTTTCAAAATCTAAAAATAAGATTTAGTTATTCTTATCTTATCAAACAAAAATCGTCGAAATGTTGAATCAGAGTTCTCCCACTAGCTAACTTGACAGAAAAGTTTTTATATTTTAGAAAATTTTCTGATTTTTATGGATTTTATGGATTTTAATATGCAGATGCAAAATATACATATGAATGCGAAGGTTAGAAATGCGTACCGAGCGTACCCCCAAACTTAAACTGGACAGTGTCCTCACTGTCATTGCAGGAAGAGATCATTTGAAGGGTCAAAATTGTCGGTTAGATATACACAAAAAAATTTTTTTTTAAAGAGTAAAAAAAGAAAGGAATATCCACAAATAAATACAAAATGGTATATACATACCCCCAAACTTATTTGGAACAGTGTCCACTGTTCTTGGCTGGATAACCGAAGTTTGGTGGTAGGCAGAGGAATATTATGCAGGGTAAACCGGCTCCTGTAAGACCAGGAGCTCTTCTGTTGGTTCGGCGCTAAGGTACGGTTTTAGTCGGTGTCCGTTCACTTTAAAAAATAAACCGTCCTTTGGATTCTCCAAATCCACAGCGCCCTGCGGGTACACATTCCGCACAAAATACGGCCCTTTCAAGCGAGATCTGAGCTTTCCTGGATGGAAGTGTAGCCGGGTGTCGTAAAGCAGTACCTGTTGACCAGGTACGAAAGTTTTGCACAAAAGGTGTTTATCGTGAAACACCTTCGTTTGGTTCTTAACGACAACCGCGTTATCGTAAGCCTCATCCCTAAGCTCGCTCAATTCGTTCAACTGCAGCTTCCGATGGCTGCCCGCATCTTCGAGAGACAGATTCAGTTCTTCTATCGCCCAAAATGTGCGATGCTCTATTTCGACAGGTAGGTGGTAAGCCTTTCCGTACACAAGCCGATAGGGAGACATGCCAAGATCGGTCTTATAAGCCGTTCGAAATGCCCAAAGGGCATCAGTGAGTTTCAACGACCAATCTTTTCGGTTCTTGGAAACCGTCTTCTCCAGTATCTGCTTGATTTGCCGATTTGAAACTTCGGCTTGCCCACAAGTCTGGGGGTGGTAGGGCATAGATAGCTTATGATTAATGGAATATTTCCGCATCAAGGCTTCGAAAGTCTTATTGCAGAAATGAGTTCCATTGTCGCTAATGATCGCTCGGGGGTGCCCAAACCGGGAGAAAATGTTTTCTTTAAGAAACCTAACGACAACCTTTTTGTCGTTAGTCCGGCTTGGCACAGCCTCGACCTACTTAGAGATGTAATCAACAATGAGAAGGATGTACAAGTTCCCGAAAGAGCTGGGAAACGGCCCCATGAAATCTATCCCCCAAACGTCGAAAATCTCCACAACTAAGATCGGTTGGAGCGGCATCTCGTTCCTCCGGGATATCCGGCCCAAGTGTTGGCACCGGGAGCAAGGCTTGCAATAGTCATGAGCGTCTTTGAAGAGTTGTGGCCAGTAGAAACCACATTGCAAGATCTTCTCAGCTGTCTTTCTGGGGCCAAAATGCCCGCCACATGCTTGATCGTGGCAAAATGACAGCACACTCTTGAATTCCTCGTCAGGGACACACCGACGAATAATCTGGTCGGGACAGTACTTGAACAGTTAGGGTTCGTCCCAGTAAAAGTGTTTTACTTGGGATAAGAATCTAAGTCTGTCCCGACTTGACCATTCAGTCGGTAGTAACCCTGTGGCCAAATAGTTCACAATATCTGCGATCCAGGGTTCGCGAGATACTGTCAAGAGCTGTTCATCCGGAAAAACGTCGTTGATCGGAAGTTGAGGCGACGGCGAAGAAGGAAGTCGTGAGAGATGGTCGGCGACCACGTTTTCACATCCTCTTTTGTCCTTAATGACAAGGTCAAACTCTTGAAGCAAGAGGATTCAACGTATTAGCCGAGATTTTGCATCTTTCTTCGCAAAAAGATGGCGCAGAGCAGAATGGTCTGTGTAGACAATGACTGGAGAGCCGATGAGGTAGGGCCTGAACTTTTCTAAAGCAAATACAACAGCTAAGAATTCCTTCTCAGTTGTTGTATAATTTAGTTGGGCGTCGTTCAGGGTTCGGCTAGCATAATTGATTACGTGCGGCATCTTGTTGATGTGTTGTCCAAGGAAAGCACCAATGGCAAAGTCGGATGCATCGCACATAATCTCAAATGGGTGCGTCCAGTCAGGTGAAGAAAGAACGGGAGCAGAAGTGAGTGAGCTTTTTAATGACTCGAACGCAATCACACAGCTCGAGTTGAAGTCGAATGGCGTGTCCTCGGCCAGTAGAAGAGTCAAGGGCCTAGCAATCTTGCTAAAGTCCTTGATGAACCATCTATAGAAACCTGCATGGCCAAGGAAGGCTCTGTCACGACCCAAAGTTTGTCCCATGACCGGCACTTAACCACGTAACGTCTACAGGCGTAACGCGACTAAGTGAACCGAAAACCCAGAAATCAAACCAGTAAAAGTATAGAGTGTTATAAGTTTTAAATGAAAGCACTTACTAACATGTTAAGAAATCTAAGTAAATAATCACCAAGATAGCAATATACGACGCCGTAGCGAAGATCAAGATCCACAAGTGAGAACATCACAGATAGAATAAACTGCAAGTACCGTCGGCTCACAACGAGCTCGACACCAGAATACAAATAATATACATTATCGTCCTCACGCTGTCTCTAAGTCAAATACATACATGGTAGATGGAGAATACTAGATACAACAATATACATAACTGAAAGATAAACAGATACCGCACAAAACCCACCTATCAGCAAAAGAGCTAGTACACCAACTATGGGGGTATCTGTGTCAAAAGATGCAAAACGCAGCCTACCGCGACTACTCCGAAGGGCAACCTGCAAACACTGTGGCACAACGGGGGTGAGTTGCCAACTCGTGAATAGAGATAACATATAAAGGTAATCGCGAGCATGCACATACTGCGCTACTCAATCATATGCCAACAGATGATATCAATATGTGATAAGCAGTATGTGCAATAATCATGCAAGTGCTCTATCAGGTAATATAACTACAGGATGAGGTACAATAATAAATGCTGAGCATGGGCTATATAACATCAACACGGAATGTCAACGTGGAATATATAATCGGTGTCCATCAATGCACCCAGATCCCCCAAATAGCTCAGGCGCCGGCACTCTCATCGGCCCTCTAATCCTGTAAATCTCTGAGAATCACGAGTGCCCAACATCGGCACCCAAATATCATAAGTACTCGTGTCCAACATCGACACGCAAATCCTCATCCATTGGGCCCCGTCAGTCCGGGTCAGCCCACGGGCTCCGTCTGCGGTATCGGCCCTCGGCCCCAGCAGTACGGATCATCCCGCATCCATCTATCGACTCTGATCAGTATCCTCCGGATAACTGCCAGGTCCAACCAATCACCGGTAGGTAGTAGTCCCTCTGCCTGGCTCACCATCTACTACACAGCGAAACCGTTCTCGCCCCGGGGTACCATACCGGGTCCACCATGTACCCATAATCGGCCTCAACCAGCTCCTCGATTCGGGTTCACATATATCACTCTAGCACCGAGGAAATATATGGTGGACGCACAGAAATATCATATCAAGGGAACCGGGTTTTTAAATGATTACATATTTGAAATAGCCACGGTTCCCAAATCCAGAAATCACATGTAATCCAAACCAATATGCAAGTCAATGTGAGGTGATATGTGCATCAAGTATGAATATTATGTCTAGTCACATAAAAGATGAGCTACAGCATAATGATCAAGGAAATTCTACAGTGTGAGTGTCATGGCAATTACTAACGGTGTGTGTGTAACATGCAGGATAGTGCTCGTGCAACATGGACCGTTAGTAATGGTGCGGTGTTCTATCAATTCTAGTTTATATCCATATAGCAGGGAATGCAGTATGCACTAAATAGTAGCCATGAACAGTTAATGTATGTAAATGTAGCTATAAGGTCCTATCAGCCCTGACGTAGAACGCCATGCGGGCGATATCCACGTAGATGTTAAATCTACTCACCGTAGTCTCTCGCTAGGTATAGCCAACGACTTGTTTCCCCTTCTGCGCGGCGTCCGCCGTACTCGCCTGCGAACCTAGAATTACACAATATATCACACATAAGCTCAAAGTCACATAAACACGGCATTAAAGCCGAACTAGTAACTCGTGTCGTGAACCAAGCGCGCGTGTGCGCGATACGCTAAAACGTGTGATAACGCGCCTGAAGCCACTCCGACCCGTCGCGATACGCAGAACCCAAAACCCACACACACGTATCACGCGTGCCGCGAAGATAAAAATACGGGAAAATAGGTATTCACCTCCAGATTTTGATACAGAACAGATATTACAAACATATATATACCAAAATAACCCACATAGCAGCAGACTTCAGTGTCCCAAACCCCAACCCCCAACTCACCCATCTGGCCGCAAATTGCGGCCAGAAAGAATATTCCGGCGGCCTGGGTAGGGGGGTGGGCTCCCAGGTTTGGTTTGTGCACTCTATACCCCCCAAATATGCTACAGTAATATCTAGTTTTGCTCTGGAACATCTCGGGTAGTAGCAGATCCTACAGAGCCTCAAATCAAGTTAAAATCCACACTTTTTGCACTAAAATGGAACTTTATGGTATTTCTGTGCAAACTTAAATAAACCTGGCCTAAAATAGCTCTAATAACACATAATAGAGCTAACCAAACTAACAAAACCCTAATCTAACATGTGAATCACAAATATCCTTTAATATCACTAAAAATGCACAAAAATGAGATTTCTGCTAAAGAATACTACAAGTTTAAGGAAAAGGAGTGCTAACATGAGTTAATACCTTCTAAAAACCTTATAAAACACCAAAAGTCCTAGCTCTTCCCTCAAGTGTGCAGATTTGCCTTCAAACACCCCAAAAAGCCTCTTTTTCCATGGTTTTGTGATGAAAAATGTGTTGATTTGTGTAGGTTTTGTGTAGGGATAAAAAGGAAATGAAAGAGGAGAAGAAAAGATGGAGAAAGATGGGGGGTTTCCCTGCTGGAATTCTCAGAATTCTGAGATGGGGAAAAAGAGAGAGAAGAGAAGGAAAAATGGGGGTCAAAAGTCAATTTTTTCTACCTAAAACCATGCCTTCATATTCTATTCAATTTTGAATTATGAAAAGATTTATGACATGATTAAAATGGTGGGGATAAGTTAGCAACCATGCAACAAAAGAATGGCTAACACTTTAACCTAGGTTACAACATGGCTAAGTGTGCAAGTGTACACCACAAAAATGGAAAATTTTCCAATAAGGGTAAACCGACTAAAATAACTAATAATCCTATGAACACATATAAAATAACACGCACAATTACTAATTATCACGAAAAACATTCTAACGGAAATATCAAAGTGTTACAATCTACCGCCCTTAAAGAAATTCGGTCCCCGAATTTAAAAATCTAACTATACGCACCTTCAAAAAGATGGGGATACCTCTTCCTCATATCGTTCACTGTCTCCCAAGTGACCTCCTCGCCGCTCTGGCCACGCCAAATTACCTTGACGGGCGGTATCTCTTTCGACCTCAATTTCTTCACTTGTCGATCCAAGATCATCACCGGCTGCTCTGCATAGGAAAGGTCGCGCTCAAGCTGGATCGTCGGGTGCTGAATCGCATGCGAAGGATCATAAAGATATCTGCGGAGCATCGAAACGTGGAATACGGGGTGCACGTCTGGAAAACTGGGCGGAAGGGATAATCGATATGCAACCGCACCAACACGCTCGAGGATCTCGAAGGGGCCCACATATCTGGGACTAAGCTTCCCCTTCATCCCAAACCTCATCACGCCTTTCATTGGGGAGACCCTCAAGAAAACATGATCACCAACAGAAAACTCAAGTCTACGCCGACGATGGTCCACATAAGATCTCTGCCTACTCTGGGCTGCTCTCATCCTATCGCGAATCAATTGGATCTTCGAGGTCGTCTCCCCCACAATCTGCGACCCTAAGATACTGCTCTCACTGAGCTCCGTCCAACAGGTGGGCGATCTGCATCTCCTCCCATAAAGAGCCTCAAACGGTGCCATCTGAATGGTCTCCTGGTAGCTGTTGTTGTAGGAGAACTCTACTAAGGGCAAATGTTGATCCCAGCTACCTCCGAAGTCTAATATGCATGCTCTGAGCATGTCCTCGAGAGTCTGAATAGTCCGCTCTGACTGTCCGTCGGTCTGCGGATGGAATGCTGTGCTGAAACTCAAGCGAGTGCCCAAAGCCTCCTGAAGCCTCTGCCATAGCCGGCTGGTAAACTGGGTGCCTCTATCGGACACGATACATGTCGGAACTCCGTGCAGTCGTACAATCTCATCAATATAAATATGGGCATACTGAGCAAACCCGAAAGTCGTCTTCACCGGTAGGAAGTGAGCCGTTTTCTTCAAACGATCCACGATCACCCAGATGGAGTCATACCCTCGACTAGTCCTGGGTAGACCCACAATGAAGTCCATAGATATCTATTCCCATTTCCACTCCGGAATGGGTAACGGCTGTCGCTCTCCCGCGGGCCTCTGGTGCTCAGCCTTGACTTGCTAACAGGTCAGGCATCTCGACACAAAATCTGCGATGTCTCTCTTCATTCCGTCCCACCAGTAAACACCTCTCAAGTCATGGTACATCTTGGTGGAACCGGGATGAACACTATATACCGATCGATGTGCCTCCTCAAGAATCTCGCGCCGCAATCCCTCAGCATCTGGTACGCACAGTCTAGTCCCAAATCGTAATATCACCTGATCATCGATCACGAACTCGGAAAATCTGCCCTGTCCCATCTGTGTCCTGATCTCTGAACAGCGGTCATCACTGTGCTGTGCCTCATGTATACGGTCAAGTAACTGTAGGCGTGCACGAATATGCGCAATCTGTCCTCCGATCGGCGTGAACTCGAACTGTACCCGGCTGTCGCATAAGATCTGCCAATCTGCCGACGACTGCCTCTGTACTGCGCTCAAACAAGATAGACTACCCCCGGGCCTCCTGCTCAAAGCATCCGCCACTGCATCCGCCACTACATTCGCCCTGCCCGGGTGATACAAGATCTCACAATCGTAGTCCTTTACTAACTCCATCCATCGGCGCTGTCTAAGATTCAGGTCTCGCTGCTGGAATATATACTTTAAGCTCTTGTGGTCAGTGAATATCTGGCACGACTCTCCATACAGATAATGTCGCCAGATCTTAAGTGCAAAGTCCACTGCAGCCATCTCCAGATCATGAGTGGGGTAATTCTGTTCATGTTTCTTTAATTGCCGCGAAGCATACGCGATCACCCTGTCATGCTGCATCAAAACGCACCCTAGCCCCACTCGTGAAGCATCACAGTAGACCATAAATCCACCTGATCCTGAAGGCAATGATAGTACTGGTGTCGTAGTCAGTAGAGCCCGTAGCTGCTGGAAACTGTGCTCACACTCCTCCGTCCAATCGAAGCGAACTCCCTTCCGGGTCAACCCGGTCAAAGGTATAGCAATGCGAGAGAAGTCCTGCACGAATCGCCTGTAATAGCCTGCCAGCCCTAGAAAGCTGCGAACCTCCATCACTGACGTGGGTCTAGGCCAACTCCGAACTGCCTCGATCTTCCTCGGGTCTACACATATACCATCTCGTGTAATCACGTGCCCCAAGAAGTCTACGATGTCTAGCCAGAAAGCACACTTTGAGAATTTGGCGAAAAGATGATGCTCCCTCAAGGTCTGCAGTGTAATCCGCAGGTGCTGCTCGTGCTCCTCTCTACTCCGAGAATACACCAAGATAACGTCAATGAACACTATGATGAACAGATCAAGATATGGCCGGAAAATGCGGTTCATCAAGTCCATAAATGCTGCTGGCACGTTGGTGAGTCCGAACGACATCACCAAAAACTCATAATGGCCGTAGCGCGTGAAGAAAGCTGTCCTAGAAATTTCCTCCTGTCGAACCCGCAGTTGATGGTAGCCTGATCGCAAATCGATCCTCGAAAAGTATCCTGCCCCCTGAAGCTGGTCGAACAAATCGTCGATGCGTGGCAAAGGATACCTGTTCCGCACTATCACCCTATTCAGCTGGCGGTAGTCAATACACAGACGCAAACTGCCGTCCTTCTTCTTGACGAACAGGACTGGAGCACCCCAAGGAGAAACACTGGGTCGAATAAGTCCCTTATCCAGCAAATCTTGCAACTGACCCTTCAATTCTCTAAGTTCCGCCGGGGCCATCCGATAAGGCGGTACAGAAATAGGCCCCGTGCCAGGAACCAAATCAATACAGAAAGAAATATCACGCTCGGGCGGTAGCCCAGGAAGCTTGTCAGGGAACTCGCTAACAACCGGAACCTTATCCATCGGAACCTCTGTAGCTCTAGTATCGCAAACATAGGCGAGAAATCCCTGACATCCCTTCCTCAAAAGCTATCCAGCGCGAAAAGAAGAAATCACACTATGAGGGGTAACACCACGGTCCCCCAACACAACAACAACCGACTCGCCGGGAAAACAAAATCGAATTATCTTCTCGCGGCAATCAACAGAAGCATAGCACGTGGCTAACCAATCCATGCCCAAAAGAACGTCGAAGTCCAACATCTCAAGAAGGATCAAGTCGACAGGCAACTCTCTCTCGCCAATACGGACGGTACAGGATCGGAATACGTGCCTAGCAACAAACAACTCTCCCACAGGAGTAGTCACAACAAGCGGCTGGTCAAGCAAACCGGACTCTCTACCCAAACTCGGCACAAAGTGTGTGGATACGTACAAGTGTGTGGATCCAGGGTCGAATAACACGTGTGCACCAACAGAACATACTGGAAGGATACCAGAGACCACCGCATTGGACGCCTGCGCGTCCTGATGCGCCAAAGCAAAAACTCGAGCATGTCCTCCACCTGCGACTGACTGTCCCCTGCCGGCCGTTGGCTGCCCTCTGCCTCGGTCACCTCGTCCTCTATGAACAAATCCTCCGCGACCACGACCTCTCGGTGTATGCGTCTGACGCGGAGTAACAGTAGGTACTATCGGCAATGCCGTCTAGGGTGGTGATGGTGGTAATGTGACATGTGGTGCTGCCGCCTCACTCCGGGGTACCTCCGGACAATCTCGCACACGATGATAAGAGCTCCCGCAACGGTAACATCCCGATGATGGTCGCTGACCCTCCTGGGGATAGGAGCTAAACAATCGGCCTCGCCTCGAATCTCTGCCACCTGCAAGGTGCCTGTCACGACGCCGAAAAGGCTGTCTCTACACTGATGTATCCGCACGAACTCTCTTCAGCTCTGGGACTGCCGAAGTCTCAGCAAGGCGCTCCTCTACCAATAAGGGTGCATCTACAGCTGCTGCATATGTCTCGTAGTGCTGCGCGCTAATCGCAAGGAACAGTGGTGTGAGCAAGCCTCGGACAAATCTCTTAACTCGCATCTCCTCGGTAGACACTAAGTATGGAGCATAAACGGATAGCTCGGTGAACAGCACATCGTACTCTGCCACTGACATCTCCGGAGTATGGCATAAGGACTCGAACCTGCGTGCTCTAGCATCTCTGACACTCAGGGGAAGAAAGCGGGCAAGGAATAGCGCCACGAACTCTGTCCAGGTCATAGGAGGAAGACCTGCTGCTCTACCCTTCTCGACCGATTCTTTCTGCGCAAGACCTTCCAGGCGAAAGCTCGCGAACTCAACCCATCTCACATCTGCGCATCTAAGTGAATGACATATCCGTGCCATCCTATCAATGAAAGACTGTGGGTCCCTCGGCCACATCGGTGCCTATGAAGACCGGAGGCTTCAGCCTCATAAACTCTAACAGCGATATTGTAATAACCTCTGTAGTCGCAGGTGCAACTGCCTGCACTGTGGGTACCACCGCGGTCTCTGCAACGGGTGGAACTACCTCTGGTCGCTGCGCTCGAAGTGTCTCAACTAGAGATCCCATCATCTGGCGCATCTCCTGCATACTGGATCCCATCGTCTAGGCGCATCTCCTGCACACCATTCCCTAACATAGCAATCTGATCTGTCATGGCAGGAACAGCCTGCTTGGGCACAACCGGTGTACTACCTGATCAGTCCTCGTCTCGGACGAGTCAACTCGAACCTCGGCCCTCGCGGCCGCTCTCTGCGCCCTCGTAGTCTTTGGCGGCATAATGGCTGAAAGGAACAATAGGATTTGATAAGGATACGAAAATCGAATGGCAAGAATGCATAGAATCAAGAAGGAATTTAAATCAATAAGTCCTAAGGTCGCGTAAGCGGAGTACCGTGTCGTAAGTATGCCGCGGAACATACACACGCTACGCTACCCTGCTGCAGCTACCTACTCCATCATACCAGGGTCATCCTACACTCCGAAAGGTAAAACCTACGCTCTGATACCAAATTTGTCACGACCCAAAGTTTGGCCCGTGACCGGCACTTAACCACGTAACGTCTACAGGCGTAACGCGACTAAGTGAACCGAAAACCTAGAAATCAAACTAGTAAAAGTATAGAGTGTTATAAGTTTAAAATGAAAGCACTTACTAACATGTTAAGAAATCTAAGTAAATAATCACCACGATAGCAATATACGATGCTGTAGCGAAGATCAAGATCCACAAGTGGGAACATCACAGATAGAATAAACTGCAAGTACCGTCGGCTCACAACGAGCTCGACACCAGAATACAAATAATATACATCATCGTCCTCACGCTGTTTCTAAGTCAAATACATACATGGTAGATGGAGAATACTAGATACAACAATATACATAACTGAAAGATAAACAGATACCGCACAAAACCCACCTATCAGCAAAAGAGCTAGTACACCAACTATGGGGGTATCTCTGTCAAAAGATGCAAAACGCAGCCTGCCGCGACTACTCCGAAGGGCAACCTGCAAACACTGTGGCACAATGGGGGTGAGTTGCCAACTCGTGAATAGAGATAACATATAAAGGTAATCGCAAGCATGCACGTACTGCGCTACTCTATCATATGCCAACAGATGATATCAATATGTGATAAGCAGTATGTGCAATAATCATGCAAGTGCTCTATCAAGTAATATAACTACAGGATGAGGTACAATAATAAATGCTGAGCATGGGCAATATAACATCTACACGGAATGTCAACGTGAAATATATAATCGGTGTCCATCAATACACCCAGATCCCCCAAATAGCTCAGGCGCCGGCACTCTCATCGGCCCTCTAATCCTGTAAATCTCTGAGAATCATGAGTGCCCAACATCGGCACCCAAATATCATAAGTACTCGTGTCCAACATCGACATGCAAATCCTCATCCATCGGGCCCCATCAGTCCGGGTCAGCCCACGGGCTCCGTCTGTGGTATCGGCCCTCAGCCCCGGCAGTACGGATCATCCCGCATCCATCTATCGACTCTGATCAGTATCCTCCGGATAACTGCTAGGTCCAACCAATCACCGGTAGGTAGTAGTCCCTCTGCCAGGCTCACCGTCTACTACACAGCGAAACCGTTCTCGCCCCGGGGTACCATACCGGGTCCACCATGTACCCGTAATCGGCCTCAACCAGCTCCTCGATTCGGGTTCACTTATATCACTCTAGCACCGAAGAAACACATGGTGGACGCACCAAAATATCAAATCAAGCGAACCGAGTTTTTAAATGATTATATATTTGAAATAGCCACGGTTCCCAAATCCAGAAATCACATGTAATCCAAACCAATATGCAAGTCGATGTGAGGTGATATGTGCATCAAGTATGAATATTATGTCTAGTCACATAAAAGATGAGCTACAGCATAATGATCAAGGAAATTCTACAGTGTGAGTGTCATGGCAATTACTAACGGTGTGTGTGTAACATGCAGGATAGTGCTCGTGCAACATGGACCGTTAGTAATGGTGCGGTGTTCTATCAATTCTAGTTTATATCCATATAGCAGGGAATGCAGTATGCACTAAATAGTAGCCATGAACAGTTAATGTATGTAAATGTAGCTATAAGGTCCAATCAGCCCTGACGTAGAACGCCATGCGGGCGATATCCACGTAGATGTTAAATCTACTCACCGTAGTCTCTCGCTAGGTATAGCCAACGACTTGTTTCCCCTTCTGCGCGGCGTCCGCCGTACTCGCCTGCGAACCTAGAATTACACAATATATCACACATAAGCTCAAAGTCACATAAACAAGGCATTAAAGCCAAACTAGTAACTCGTGTGGTGAACCAAGCGCGCGTGTGCGCGATACGCTAAAACGTGTGATTACGTGCCTTAAGCCACTCCGACGCGTCTCGATACGCAGAACCCAAAACCCACACACACGTATCACGCATGTCGCGAAGATAAAAATACGGGAAAATAGGTATTCACCTCCAGATTTTGATACAGAACAGATATTACAAACATATATATACCAAAATAACCCACATAGCAGCAGACTTCAATGTCCCAAATTGTCACGACCCGAAAGTACGGAACTTGACCGGCACTTAGATTACGAAGCGTCTAAAGGCTCCACGTGACCTAAGTAAGCCGAAGCCCAGAAATCTAAACCATAAAAGAAGAAAAGAAGAAAAGAAAAGAAAACAAGTATAAAAACATCAGCAAATTTTACCAAAAATTTCGGCAGAGTTTCCTCTGTAAAAACTGGCCCCCAAACGGGTACAACAAGTATAATATGAATAAACAATAAAAAGCATCCCCAAACGGGTGCTAGCTCAACGCCAACAGGCGGAAACAACCACAACAAACACAATAATATACAACGCCAAAGGGCGAGGCTCAAAACTCAAAAGAAACAAAACCACCAGATCAGAATAATACATGCGCGACTCTAAGGTCGAAATAAAAGACTGGTCCAATAACTTATCAAGTAATACAAATATGGTTGATGGAGCTTACTAGATACAAATGAATGAATAAATATACAATGGTGGTTCGGATACAAGTGAACCAACCTACCGTGCAAATCACCCTGAAGAAAAGATGTGCCAACAAGCTGCCCGGGAAACCTGTACATCGAACCTGTAATAAAATTTGGCACAACGGGGGTGAGTTGCCAACTCGTGAATAGAAGACATCTACGAAAAGAAATCGAATGCACAACGCTATCCTAGGTCATAATAATGCACTAATATATCCCAAACATCTAGTAATAGCAGGGTAATACTACGTGTAAGTGCAACTACTCCGTGTCGTGTCAGTACCTCATATAATACTATGTCATATGAATGAAATGCATGCACCATGAATGTACAGTAACAAATCCTGAAATCCAGATATATATGTATAAGAAATCTGAAATCTCAATAATGAAATCCATGGAAATCCGTGTCAAACATCGACACAACACATGTAATCTCAAGTCTCAATATCTCGGGCTCCGTCAGTCCGGATCGGCCCATATCATCAAATCTCACGACAACGGTCGGTATCCTCCGGATATCCGCCGCGCCAGACATCACCGGTAGGTAGCCTTCCCCTGCCAGGCTCATCGTCTACAACTCGATCTTCTTGCCCCGGGGTACCATACCGGGCCCACCATGTACCCGAGACGGTTCATCCACTCCTCGAATCGGGTCTCGAAATCCAACAGAAAACATGAAATACTCATGGTGGACGACACATACATCACGAGAAAACCGCATCTTATTTTAAAAAGATAAGAGGAGAGAGAGAGAAGTTTTTATATATTTTAACGGTTTTCCCCAAAAACCCAGAAATCTCATAGAAATTGAAATCTCAAAATCATGAGTAACTATATAATAAGTGTCGGCATATGCCCATAATACTGCATGATAACATGAAAATATGAATGCATGAATGTCTAAGTAATGAATATCATGTCTTATACTAACATCAGAGAGTGATCACAATATTATATCGGTTTGGTTGTTAACTGATTCTCTATCAATAAAAGATAATATGATCTAAAGTGTACGTGACATAGCAATTACCGATGATGATGTGTGTGAGCCGGCAAATAAGTGTGCGTGGAATATGCACATCATCGGTAATGGTGCCGGTGTCCTAACAGGTAAAGTTTATATTGAATATAGCAACATATAAAAGAACATGCACCATGATGATTATAGTATGAATGTAAATACAGGTGTGCATTATCCACTCCTCTGCGAGAAACGAGTACAACTACCACTATGTGAGTCCAACCTAAACCAGTGTACATCTAACATCCTAAGGAACTAAACCTAATAGACTAGTCAGTAAGAAACTAGAGCCTACCTAAGGTCTAAATCAATATCTCTAATAGTCGGCGATCCTGCCTCCATAACGTCACGTACGTAGTACGGCTTCCTCGAATCAAGAGTGCGGATCGATCATCAAATCTAAGCCTCGTACGGTAACATCCATCGTACGGCATCCCAATATCGGGGTACGGTCAAGTATCTCATCTCCTAGGTGTCTCTTCATTCGTATAATGTCATCATCAACACATCTCATGATCAAGGTGCTAAACTGTGATCGCATACCTCAATCATATATCATTGCCATCATGATAAGCATCATTAGTTTATCCTCAGAAATATCATGTTTTATGTATCATATTGTGACTAGGTCATACTTATATGATATCGGCATCAGGTCACACCAATATAATGTCGTAATCAAGTTATACCTATATCATATCGTGTTCAGTCACAAGTTACAGTCCGAGTACTATTCTAGCGTCCCATGTACATCAATATCACCACCACTCTTTATAATTTATATATTCATGTTCATTATCTCATTCTCTAATGATCCGCTAACACTTTATTACGACTGTATAGTCAAGAATCACGGCATCAAGCCCAGTTATACTGTTTCATCATACCTCGGATATCATATCTCATCAATGAATCACCTATACGTATTGTATATATATGTATATACCTATACCTAGTTCTATATATATACACATACACGTACCCCATGTCGAGTTTCAGTGTGTGCGTGGGTGTGTTTCTATCTGAAACCTACGAACCTCTTCCAAGGTACTCATCTTCTGATATGGTTTTTCTAAATCAGTCTAGTCCAGCCTAGGGTAAATACTAGAGTCCTACTAGGGTCACGTCTGGTTTCCTAATGTCAATAAGTACTATTCCTATTCTACGTTGCGGGGGTGCTAAACGCCATCCACCCGACTTCCCCCCGTAGATATGCATCTACTCACCTGGTCCATGTCTGCCGAAGACGGTGTCGCCATCCTCCTCTTCATCGCCCGCAGTCCATATGAGGGGTACCTAAACGCAAGCATATAAATAGCATCGTAAACCGAATCACATACAAAAGTCAAACGATACAAGGAACAAGCACAGGTTAAAACCTATGTCCCGTCCACGCAAAAGAACCAAATACCGCTCGATATCGGCGTACAAACTCCGATGGATCGAGATAACATAATCAAACAACTTATAGTTTTAAAACACATTACTTATACCATAAAACACGATTAAATCCATCGAAACCCTAAAATCCATCAAACCGCCCAATTTCGCAAAAACCGAAATTGCCAATTTACCGTTTTTCATCAAAACTTGACATTTAAATGAAACCAATAGTTATAAAACTCATTATATAGCATTACTAGACTATACAAACCATTACTGTATTTTTATTACACAATTTTGCATTTATTTGAAATTTCTAGTTTGCAACTTTTTAACAATTTTAACATTTTCCAAGAAAAATACCACAATTCCACCTCAAAACATGATTTTGCATAAACTAGTGACTTAAACCACAAGTTATGATGATAATGATATAATGAAACCAATATTATATTTTTAATCGCATTTATTTAGAAATTCCTAAAATCTAGTTTGCAAAATAATAGCATTTTATTACTATTTTTCCAATTATCAAAGTAATCTAGTGATCAAACTAAGTTTTTCATTCAATTAATATGCTAATATTCTCACTAAAATTACCATCTAATGATAACACCCTTAATAAGAATTTTATTTTACCCACAACACATTTTAGAAAAATCTAGTTAGCTAAATAGTTTAATTAAAACAATTTCGATAAACAATTTATTATACCACCACCATGCAAGAATTTTCCACTCTAAAAGATGTTAAACTAGCTATTATAACCCTAATTAATTAACAAAAACCACCTCTTGAATTTGCAAACCCTAACTTGAATTTTAGAATTTGCAACTAGAATTAATCTAATTAATCTAATTATGCTTAAAAAGAAATATCTAATAGAAATAAAACAAAAGAGAAGAATTTATACCTCCACAACCTCATGTCCAAACTTGAAAATGAGCCTCAAAAATACATGCTTTCCCACTCCAAAATCCATATAAAGAAGAGTAGAGAATAAAGGGTATGAAATAATTAGGATTTTGTGGAATTTTAATTGGATTTTTGAAGTATTTTTGATGAATTTTGAAATAAAATGAAGTGGGAAATGGGGGGGCTGCCATGGATGAGTTGTGGCCGGCCATGGAGAGGGAGAAAGAGAAAAGAGTGAAGAAAAGTGTGGAAGTTTCAAGAAAGAATCATCATTTAAAGTCTTTTCATGGTTTTAATTATTTATTTATTTATTCCTTCACTATAGCAACTCAAGAAAACTCTAGAAAATAGCAAAAATTTGCAAATAATTTTTGCATGATACATACTAAATTCTAACATGCCATGGTTCATTTTTGCAAATTAAAACCATTTAAATTTGTAATTTACACTAATTTAGTGTAAAAATAAAGCTTATGTTAATATTTAAAATAATTAATTTAGGAAAAATATTTTATTAAACTAAAAATTTATAAGTGGCTAAATAAACACTATTTACTATTAATTACATAATTAAATAGGTATTTTTGAATTTATAATGAAAAACAATTGCGGTTTGGTTTTACGAAAAATACATTTTGCTTTACCGAAAATCATAAAATTCACTTAAACAATTTTATTCATTTAATTATTTATTTAATTATTTTTAAAACGTTACAATCTTCCCCCCTTTAAGAAATTCGGTCCCCGAATTTAAATTAAAATTCCCTCTCCAAATACTAAAATATTTAGCAAAACACTCAAATCGTCGGGGCTCCGAAATCATCAACGCATAACAAAAATCAACTCCGTCAAGCATAACGCAATCATCGGAGTTATGGCGAGAATAAAATATCATAACCCAATATGAAAACCATTATAATATACATCAATCTATAACTTATATATAGTGTGCATCATAGTGAAACCGTACAAATATCCGGATAAGGAAATATGCAAACCCCTTTTTGAAAATTGCCGTGTGATGCACGTGTCACGGCATAAGTAGCAGACGTTTATTTAAAAAAAATAACTATATATATATATATCTTTTATTTAACATACACGTCCCGCCTGGTTACTAAATCAAATAATAATGATTATGAAAATATACTGCTCAAACTGAAATCAATCCCAATCACATCAATAAAATGTCATGTGCGTCCAGTGCGCACTGAAATCGAAACCAAATGCAGAAACCATGAATACCCACAAAACAAAACTAAGTGCAACAGGAGTGCACCAAAAACATCTGTCAAGTGCAACGGGCGTGCACGACTCAAAATCAGGTGCATCTAATCTGCACAAAACCCCGATTTAGTGCATCTGGTGTGCACAAAATCGCATCAAGTGCGCCAAGTATGCGCAAGAATCCTAATCAGGTGCACATGGAGCACGAAAACATACATCGAATATCAGACTCGAATCACAGTACGAAAATGGATAAAAACTAGGTCGAAGCATATATCAAAATCATGTGTAACCCATATGCACGAAATCAAATCAAAAATCTCAAAATATATAAAACCAAATCAAGTGTACTGGGTGCGTACTAAACCACATCAATACAACTTATATATGAAACACAGATAGAATGAAGGTACACACAGGAAATTCCAATCGTAGAACAAAGTCCTCAAAATACAAAAATCCAATCAACGAAAAATAGGAAATTCAAATCACTAAATCACAATCGTAAACACTATCGTCAATGTGCGCCTCTTTCCTCTGATGTCGACTGCTTCGAACTCGTTCTTTCATAGGTGTGCTGACTGCGCTACCAACGGCAATACTCATGTCTAGAGTCTCCCACATAGTCGATCCCTTCACTTGATATCCGGACTATATTAAACTTTTCGATCGATCCATCAAAATCCCATAATTCCCCGAGAGCTCAACACTCAAGTACAGTTTAAAAATATCCGGTACATACCCTAGCATCGATGATCCAGCCGTAGAAGGGCAAACCCAAGCCTCACTAATGGCACCGCGGAACTGCCGTAAACCCTAAGGTTCAAGGGCGTTCTCGTGGTCATTATGTCGAGTTAGGGTTTCATTCTTCTAGAGGGTCCATCGAAATACCTGCATGTTCTTCCGAATACCTTAAACTTGGGAAAATGGTTTTCTGATAATCATTCGAACCCTTTAACTTCATCCGGACGGCATGTGAATACCCTTCGTCCGCACGCTAAGCAATCCTTCAATCCTCAAGAATAACCAATACTCTAATGGTTATCGCATTCGAGCCGCAGCTCCCTCTGCCCGTGCGCCCGTGGTAACAGAACCACCCTCCGACATCGACGAAGATAGATCAAAGGAACGAATGAAATACGGTGCAAACAAATGTACATCCTAAGGCTCCTTAAGCAGAGTAGCGTATCGTAAGTATGCCGCGGACCATACCCACGGTACGTTACTCTACCTAAATCGCCTACTCCATCAACCAAGGGTCACCAAGACTTATACCGGGTTAAACCTAGCGCTCTGATACCAACTTTGTCACGACCCGAAAGTACGGAACATGACCGGCACTTAGATTACGAAGCGTCTAAAGGCGCCACGTGACCTAAGTAAGCCGAAGCCCAGAAATCTAAACCATAAAAGAAGAAAAAGAAGAAAAGAAAAGAAAACAAGTATAAAAACATCAGCAAATTTTACCAAAAATTTCGGCAGAGTCTCCTCTGTAAAAACTGGCCCCCAAACGGGTAGAACAAGTATAATATGAATAAACAATAAAAAGCATCCCCAAATGGGTGCTAGCTCAACGCCAACAGGAGGAAACAACCACAACAAACACAATAATATACAACGCCAAAGGGCGAGGCTCAAAACTCAAAAGAAAACAAAACCACCAGATCAGAATAATACATGCGCGGCTCTAAGGTCGAAATAAAAGACTGGTCCAATAACTTATCAAGTAATACAAATATGGTTGATGGAGCTTACTAGATACAAATGAATGAATAAATATACAATGGTGGTTCGGATACAAGTGAACCAACCTACCGTGCAAATCACCCTGAAGAAAAGATGTGTCAACAAGCTGCCCGGGAAACCTGTACATCGAACCTGTAATAAAATTTGGCACAACGGGGGTGAGTTGCCAACTCGTGAGTAGAAGACATCTACGAAAAGAAATCAAATGCACAACGCTATCCTAGGTCATAATAATGCACTAATATATCCCAAACATCTAGTAATAGCAGGGTAATACTACGTGTAAGTGCAACTACTCCGTGTCGTGTCAGTACCTCATATAATACTATGTCATATGAATGAAATGCATGCACCATGAATGTACAGTAACAAATCCTGAAATCCAGATATATATGTATAAGAAATCTGAAATCTCAATAATGAAATCCATGGAAATCCGTGTCAAACATCGACACAACACATGTAATCTCAAGTCTCAATATCTCGGGCTCCGTCAGTCCGGATCGGCCCATATCATCAAATCTCACGACAACGGTCGGTATCCTCCGGATATCCGCCGCTCCAGACATCACCGGTAGGTAGCCTTCCCCTGCCAGGCTCATCGTCTACAACTCGATCTTCTTGCCCCGGGGTACCATACCGGGCCCACCATGTACCCGAGACGGTTCATCCACTCCTCGAATCGGGTCTCGAAATCCAACAGAAAACATGAAATACTCATGGTGGACGACACATACATCACGAGAAAACCGCATCTTATTTTAAAAAGAGAAGAGGAGAGAGAGAGAAGTTTTTATATATTTTTACGGTTTTCCCCAAAAACCCAGAAATCTCATAGAAATCCAAATCTCAAAATCATGAGTAACTATATGATAAGTGTCGCCATATGCCCATAATACTGCATGATAACATGAAAATATGAATGCATGAATGTCTAAGTAATGAATATCATGTCTTATACTAACATCAGAGAGTGATCACAATATTATATCGGTTTGGTTGTTAACTGATTCTATCAATAAAAGATAATATGATCTAAAGTGTACGTGACATAGCAATTACCGATGATGATGTGTGTGAGCCGGCAAATAAGTGTGCGTGGAATATGCGCATCATCGGTAATGGTGCTGGTGTCCTAACAGGTAAAGTTTATATTGATTATAGCAACATATAAAAGAACATGTACCATGATGATTATAGTATGAATGTAAATACAGGTGTGCATTATCCACTCCTCTGCGAGATACGAGTACAACTACCACTATGTGAGTCGAACCTAAACCAGTGTCCATCTAACATCCTAAGGAACTAAACCTAATAGACTAGTCAGTAAGAAACTAGAGTCTACCTAAGGTCTAAATCAATATCTCTAATAGTCGACGATCCTGCCTCCATAACGTCACGTACGTAGTACGGCTTCCTCGAATCAAGAGTGCGGATCGATCATCAAATCTAAGCCTCGTACGGTAACATCCATCGTACGGCATCCCAATATCGGGGTACGGTCAAGTATCTCATCTCCTAGGTGTCTCTTCATTCGTATAATGTCATCATCAACACATCTCATGATCAAGGTGCTAAACTGTGATCGCATACCTCAATCATATATCATTGCCATCATGATAAGCATCATTAGTTTATCCTCAGAAATATCATGTCTTATGTATCATATTGTGACTAGGTCATACTTATATGATATCGGCATCAGATCACACCAATATAATGTCGTAATCAAGTTATACCTATATCATATCGTATTCAGTCACAAGTTACAGTCCGAGTACTATTCTAGCGTCCCATGTACATCAATATCACCACCACTCTTTATAATTTATATATTCATGTTCATTATCTCATTCTCTAATGATCCGCTAACACTTTATTACGACTGTATAGTCAAGAATCACGGCATCAAGCCCAGTTATACTGTTTCATCATACCTCGGATATCATATCTCATCAATGAATCACCTATACGTGTTGTATATATATGTATATACCTATACCTAGTTCTATATATATACACATACACGTACCCCATGTCGAGTTTCATTGTGTGCGTGGGTGTGTTTCTATCTGAAACCTACGAACCTCTTCCAAGGTACTCATCCTCTGATATGGTTTTTCTAAATCAGTCTAGTCCAGCCTAGGGTAAATACTAGGGTCCTACTAGGGTCACGTCTGGTTTCCTAATGTCAATAAGTACTATTCCTATTCTACGTTGCGGGGGTGATAAACGCCATCCACCCGACTTCCCCCCGTAGATATGCATCTACTCACCTGGTCCATGTCTGCCGAAGACGGTGTCGCCATCCTCCTCTTCATCGCCCGCAGTCCATATGAGGGGTACCTAAACGCAAGCATATAAATAGCATCGTAAACCGAATCACATACAAAAGTCAAACGATACAAGGAACAAGCACAGGTTAAAACCTATGTCCCGTCCACGCAAAAGAACCAAATACCGCTCGATATCGTCGTACAAACTCCGATGGATCGAGATAACATAATCAAACAACTTATAGTTTTAAAACACATTACTTATACCATAAAACACGATTAAATCCATCGAAACCCTAAAATCCATCAAACCGCCCAATTTCGCAAAAAACCGAAATTGCCAATTTACCGTTTTTCATCAAAACTTGACATTTAAATGAAACCAATAGTTATAAAACTCATTATATAGCATTACTAGACTATACAAACCATTACTATATTTTTATTACACAATTTTCCATTTATTTGAAATTTCTAGTTTGCAACTTTTTAACAATTTTAACATTTTCCAAGCAAAATACCACAATTCCACCTCAAAACATGATTTTGCATAAACTAGTGACTTAAACCACAAGTTATGATGATAATGATATAATGAAACCAATATTATATTTTTAATCGCATTTATTTAGAAATTCCTAAAATCTAGTTTGCAAAATAATAGCATTTTATTACTATTTTTCTAATTATCAAAGTAATCTAGTGATCAAACTAAGTTTTTCATTCAATTAATATGCTAATATTCTCACTAAAATTACCATCTAATGATAACACCCTTAATAAGAATTTTATTTTACCCACAATACATTTTAGAAAAATCTAGTTAGCTAAATAGTTTAATTAAAACAATTTCGATAAACAATTTATTATACCACCACCATGCAAGAATTTTCCACTCTAAAAGATGTTAAACTAGCTATTATAACCCTAATTAATTAACAAAACCACCTCTTGAATTTGCAAACCCTAACTTGAATTTTAGAATTTGCAACTAGAATTAATCTAATTAATCTAATTATGCTTAAAAAGAAATATCTAATAGAAATAAAACAAAAGAGAAGAATTTATACCTCCACAACCTCATGTCCAAACTTGAAAATGAGCCTCAAAAATACATGCTTTCCCACTCCAAAATCCATATAAAGAAGAGTAGAGAATAAAGGGTATGAAATAATTAGGATTTTGTGGAATTTTAATTGGATTTTTGAAGTATTTTTGATGAATTTTGAAATAAAATGAAGTGGGAAATGGGGGGGGCTGCCATGGATGAGTTGTGGCCGGCCATGGAGAGGGAGCAAGAGAAAAGAGTGAAGAAAAGTGTGGAAGTTTCAAGAAAGAATCATCATTTAAAGTCTTTTCATGGTTTTAATTATTTATTTATTCCTTCCTTCACTATAGCAACTCAAGAAAACTCTAGAAAATAGCAAAAATTTGCAAATAATTTTTGCATGATACATACTAAATTCTAACATGCCATGGTTCATTTTTGCAAATTAAAACCATTTAAATTTGTAATTTACACTAATTTAGTGTAAAAATAAAGCTTATGTTAATATTTAAAATAATTAATTTAGGAAAAATATTTTATTAAACTAAAAATTTATAAGTGGCTAAATAAACACTATTTACTGGTAATTACATAATTAAATAGGTATTTTTGAATTTATAATGAAAAACAATTGCGGTTTGGTTTTACGAAAAATACATTTTGCTTTACCGAAAATCATAAAATTCACTTAAACAATTTTATTCATTTAATTATTTATTTAATTATTTTTAAAACGTTACACAAACCCCAACCCCCAACTCACCCATCTGGCCGCAAATTGCGGCCAGAAAGAATATTCCGGTGGCCTGGGTAGCGGGGTGGGCTCCCAGGTTTGGTTTGTGCACTCTATACCCCCCAAATATGCTACAGTAATATCTAGTTTTGCTTTGGAACATCTCGAGTAGTAGCAGATCCTACAGAGCCTCAAATCAAGTTAAAATCCACACTTTTTGCACTAAAATGGAACTTTATGGTATTTCTGTGCAAACTGAAATAAACCTGGCCTAAAATAGCTCTAATAACACATAATAGAGCTAACCAAACTAACAAAACCCTAATCTAACATGTGAATCACAAATATCATTTAATATCACTAAAAATGCACAAAAATGAGATTTTTGCTAAAGAATACTACAAGTTTAAGGAAAATGAGTGCTAACATGAGTTAATACCTTTTAAAAACCTTATAAAACACCAAAAGTCCTAGCTCTTCCCTCAAGTGTGCACATTTGCCTTCAAACACCCCAAAAAGCCCCTTTTTCCATGGTTTTGTGATGAAAAATGTGTTGATTTGTGTAGGTTTTGTGTAGGGATAAAAAGGAAATGAAAGAGGAGAAGAAAAGATGGAGAAAGATGGGGGGGTTTCCCTGCTGGAATTCTCAGAATTCTGAGATGGGGAAAGAGAGAGAGAAGAGAAGGAAAAATGGGGGTCAAAAGTCAATTTTTTCTACCTAACACCTTGCCTTCATATTTTATTCAATTTTGAATTATGAAAAGATTTATGACATGATTAAAATGGTGGGGATAAGTTAGCAACCATGCAAAAAAAGAATGGCTAACACTTTAACCTAGGTTACAACATGGCTAAGTGTGCAAGTGTACACCACAAAAATGGAAAATTTTCCAATTAGGGTAAACCCGGCTAAAATAATTAATAATCCTATGAACACATATAAAATAACACGCACAATTACTAATTATCACGAAAAACATTCTAACGGAAATATCAAAGTGTTACAGGCTCGGATGTCTCTGACGCATCTGGGAGGAGGGAGATTGGAAATGACCTTAATTTTCGCTTTGTCAACCTCTATGCCATTTTGCGAAATGATATGTCCTAAGACAATACCTTCGCGCACCATGAAGTGGCACTTCTCCCAATTCAAAGTGAGGTTCTTGTCCTTGCATCGGGTAAGGACAGCGTCAAGATGCAGCAAACACTCGTTGAAGGAATCGCCGAAGATGGAGAAATCGTCCATGAAGATCTCCAGGAATTTCTCCACCATGTCTGAGAAGATTCCCATCATACACCGCTGGAAGGTAGCGGGCGCATTGCAAAACCCAAATGGCATGCGTCGATATGTAAATGTGCCGAAAGGACAAGTGAATGTGGTCTTGTCCTGGTCTTTTTCGGCGATGGGAATCTGATTATAGCCGGAGTAGCCATCAAGAAAGCAGTAGTACTCGTGTCTGGCCAATCGTTCAGGCATTTGGTCAATGAAAGGTAGCGGAAAGTGGTCCTTCCGCGTTGCGGCGTTGAGTTTTCTGTAATCGATGCATACTCGCCACCCAGTTTGGGTGCGAGTAGGGATTAACTCGTTCGCCTCGTTAGTAATGACCGTTATGCCTGACTTCTTGGGGACAACGTGAATGGGGCTAACCCACTGGCTATCAGAGATAGGGTAAATGATACCACTATCCAGACACTTCACGATTTCCTTTTTCACAGCCTCCTTCATGACTGGGTTGAGTCGTCTTTGAGGATCTCTGGCTGGTTTGGCATCATCCATCAGATGAATGTGATGTTCAACGATCAGGGGACTAATCCCCTTGATGTCCGCCATGGACCAGCCAAAAACTTGCCTATTGCTGTGCAAGACCGCAAGAAGGGCTTTCTCTTGCTCTGGAGCTAGAGAAGCCGAGATGATAACAGGGAGGGTCTCGTTCTCACCCAAGTAAGCGTACTTAAGGTGAGACGGCAAAGGGTTGAGTTCAAGCGTTGGATGTGAAACGATTGAAGGCAAGATTGGTGAATAGGTCTCGAACTCAAAGGATCCAGTAAAGGTTCAAAACGAGTGTAAGCGACCGAGTTGGATGGTTCAGGTGACTCATCCAGAAATTCGAAGGATTCAAACTCGGGTGGTGAGCGGCTAAGATCGTTCGAGAACGTGAAACACTCGTAGTCATTGTCGGGCGCAGAAACAGCAGCAGGTTCGAAGAGGAACGCACTAGTGGCGTTAAGGTTATCGTGATCGAACAAAAACTCCTCGAATTCACACTCTTCAGGGGTGATCTCCTGGATTGAGCAAACGTCTAGTATATGAGCATTAGGTTCGGAGGGCTGATTCCCCAACCTAAAAATGTTGAGTTCAATTGTCATGTTTCCAAAAGACAGGTTCATGGAACCATTGCGATAATTGATCACAGCATTTGAGGTTGCAAGGAATGGGCGACCGAGTATCACCGGAATTTGATTCCGGGGGTTAGCTACAGGCTGTGTGTCTAATACAATGAAGTCAATGGGGAATATGAAGTCCCCAACCTTGATTAACACATCCTCTAGCTCACCCCTAGGATGGGTGATTGATCGGTCGGCCATTTGGAGAGTACAGTGTGTGGGTTTCAGCTCTCCTACACCTAATTTCTCATATACTGAGTACGGAAGCAGGTTAACACTGGCACCAAGATCTAATAGTGCACGGTTGATGTTCTTATCCCCAATGGTAATAGAAATCGTAGGACAGCCAGGGTCCTTCCGTTTTTATGGTAAAGATTGGGTAAGAGCATCACTCACAGCGCTAGCCAAGAAAACTTTCTTGGGTACCTGAGACTTCCTCTTTTTCGTGCACAAGTCCTTTAAGATTTTCGCGTAGGACGGGACTTGTTGGATAGCATCTAAAAGGGGAATGTTAATGTTAACCTGCTTAAACAACTCCAGAATCTTCTCCATTTGTGGATTTTGTTTATTGGACCTCAACCGGTTTGGAAATGGAACGTTTTTAAAATTGGTTGAGTCCAATGCTTGTAGAGGAGATTGTGGAGCTGGAACGGATCCCAGAGCTGGTGTTTTCGTGGAGTGAGAAGTGGGTCCATTCAGAGCAGAAGAAGAAGAAGAAGAAGAAGAGCCTTTTGACGAATGGAGAATAGGCTCAGAAGACGAAGAAGAAGAAGCGGCCGGGGTGTCATTATCCTCAATTGTTGTGCCGATGTTGTTGTGCAGCATCCTTCCCGATCTCAATGTAGTCACGGTACTCACATTATGGTTATGTTGTTCAAAAGCAACATGTACATTATGTGGGTGACCGGGATTTGGGAGTGGTTGAGATGGAAGCTTCCCTTTTTCTCGCTCGCTTAACGCCGCATTCAGCTGTGCAATCTGGGCTTCGATGGTCTTGATGCTTTGCCTGTGTGCAGCAGTGTGTTGCACCAAAGACTGAATAGACGACTGGATGTTGGTGGTGGATTGTGTTGATTATTTAACGAACGCCTCCAGACTTCTTTCTAGCGAGGAAACCTTATCGTTGTTTGACGGAACAAAGTTGTTTTATGGAAAAGAATTGTTGGGTGCAAAGTTGTTCGTCTGATTTTGAAAAGGTTGGGGTTGGAAGGGTTACTGAAACTGATGTTGAGTTTGTTGTTGCGCTTGTTGTTGCGGAGGAGGGGGCCTCTGGAAATTGTTGCCTTGGAATTGTTGCTGATTCTGATTCCAGGCGAAATTGGGGTGGTTCCTCCAACCGGGATTGTAGGTGGAAGAGTATAGATCATTCTTCGGTCTTTGCTGAAATGCAACATTAACCTGATCCTGTCCTTGAGATGGTGGATTATAAGGACACTCTTCGGTTAAGTGAGAAGGATCGGAACAACAAGCACAATTGGTACGAAGGGGAAAAACAGGGGCAGGAGCAGGAGATGAAAATTTGCTCTCTATTGCTTCAAGTTTTCTCGTTATTGCAGCCATTTCAGCTTTCATTGCAATAGAGACATCGAGTTGGTGAATTCCTACCCTAGACTGACCAGTAGAAGTGGAGGAAGAAGAAGAAGTAGTTGGTCTAGTGCTCTCCCATTGAAGTGTTTGTTCCGCAAGGTCGTCGAAGAATTGCCACGCTTCCTCGTCAGATTTCGATAGGAAGTGGCCCTGACAAATGGTTTCCAACAACTGATTGGTTGCTGGGTTCAGGCCCTCGTATAAGGTTTGGCAAAGTTGCCATTTCTCGATACCATGGTGAGGACACAGAACAAGAAGGTCTTTATACCGGTCAAAGCACTTCCAGAAGGGTTCAGTAGGAAGCTGAGAGAATTGGTTGATTTCATTACGGATCCTTGCGGTTTTATGATTCGGATAGAATTTCTTGAGAAACGCTTTCACAAACTCGTCCCAACTGGTTATGGAGTGGGAAGCAATGCTATACAGCCATTTTTCAGCAAGATCGCATAAAGTGAACGGAATGACCCGTAGCCGTATAGCATCGTCCGACAGCTGGGTAGTTTTCATTATGGCACAAACATTTTGGAACTTGTTGATGAAGATATATGCATCTTCATATTCAAGCCCATGAAATTTCGGAAGCATGTTAATGAAGTGGGGCTTAATTTCAAAATTATCCCCATTGGCCGGTGGAAGAGAAAGACACGTGGGAAGTGCAGAACGGGTGGGATAGAAACGATCCTCGAGCGCGATTCGCTGCGGCGCTACAACAGGCGGTGGTGGTGGGTTAGTTGCCTCCATAGGAGGTGGAGTCAATCCCGGGGGAGTCAAAGAGATGTTTGGATTAAATCCTGACATCGTGTAAGAAGAGGTTGGTGATGGTGAAGGTGAAGATGTATGAACAGAATTCCGGTCAACGTCGGAGTTGGCCGGCAAAGGTAAGGGTGAAAGAGGCGTGGACGGAGTTTCGACGTCTGAGTCGATCGCGTAGTCGGTAGCGACTAACGTAACGCGGACTAGGCGGGCGCTAGTGTCCCGAGTCCAAGCGGACATACACTAAACGAGTTTAGTATATTCAAAGCGGAGAAGGTGAGGGTAAGAAAACGTCAATGGAGAAATACGATGGGAGGTGGGTGAAAAAATGGATTCTGGCGACAAAGGGCAAGTTTTTATAAAAGTTTTTGGTTTTGTGTTTGTTTTTTTTTTAGAAAGAGCTTTACAGAAATATATACGGACTTACGGCTTCAAGAAATCACAAACAAGATATGCACAATCACACCTAGATCTAGGGTCACCTAGGTCAGCTAGACAGCTCCTAACTGTTCCAAAGGGCTAGAAATAGGACCTCAAACCGCCTCTTCTCCAACAATTGCATCCAGGTAAGTGCCAGGTAAGTGGGAGGCTCCCCATTACGTAAGTAGTGGTCCTAATTAAGTAACCACTTGCCTTGGACACACTTTCCTAGACACCGCAAAAGTCAGGATAGGATAAACGGCCGATGCCTGTAACTAGTCCTCTGTCCTATTGAGCGCGAAGTCCTTAGGGCTGAGTCTAGTATTTTTTAATTAATCAATGGTCAATGCATATGCTTTTTGTGATTTCTGGGGTCCTGGGAAGGGTGATGAAATCCCCACCCAATCTGAATTGGTTTCAAGCCCCTTAAAGTCCGTATTAATATATGCAAAGCAGTAACAATCAAGTACAAACAATTTTTATTTTTTAGCGCGGCGCAAAGAATCCTGCACAAAAATAATTTATTGGAAGGGGGAAGAGAGTTTGCGCAAAGAATGCTGCAGAAAACATAGTTCAGTGGAGTCCAGAGGAGAGGGAAAGGAGTAAGGAACACTCACAAGGATTTTTGGTTTTTGTTGGCTCCAAACGGCCGCGGTTCCGCGGCAATAGACTCCTTATGCCGCGGTTCAGCGGTAGGAAAGAGGAGATGGGCCTTCAAATTCCTGTTCTGTTCTATTCTGGGTGTCCTCTTCTTTTCTGGAGCTCCTAAATCTTGATTTGGTTAATCGATTTGCTCCAGAATTTTACAGTAGACCGTTGGCTCCGTCTTGATCCGTCGCGGTGTAGCCGCGAGATATGGGTCTAACTTCCCACGTTTTTGGCACTGAACTTGACCGTCTTTTTATCCTGAACACTTGCACAAAAACTAATCAAAAATAACAAGATGGTTTTTTTTTACAATGTATATTTTTTTGTTTTGTTTTTCAGTTATATTTATATTCACAAATTAACCCAAAATTACACAAAGAAATAAACTATCGTCTCCCCGGCAACGGCGCCATTTGATTGGTAGAGTTTTTGCGTGCTAAGTTTGTTACCGCAATCAAGACGGTTTCGCTTGTAGCTAGCCGGTTGAGTACGGGTCGTCCGCAGGGAGATGGGAATCTTTTTCTATGCGCTTTAACGAGTTAAGTCCAATTGTCCAGGTTTGTTTTTAGATTACTTAAGAGCTAAAATGATATATATAGAGAGCTTGTTAGGGTTAAGATTAGGTTAGTTTGAGTTAGGAGTCGCTCACTTCTTTCGTTGCCACTCTTAATATCGGTGTTACGGTAATCGGCAACAACGGGGATTAGCACGACTAGGAAGGAACTTGCGAGTATAAGCTAGGCTTTCCAACGCATAAGTTCTTCCTTTTGGTGCTTGTCCGTCCGTTCTTGGCTCTTAGCCTTAACCTCCGGTTAATTCAACCACAACCGGTCTCACTAAGGAATCACCGCTATCATGTAGGATAGGGTGCCGTAGGGAGCAGATTGTGGTTCAATTAACGGGAGTCCGAATTAAGATGTTGGGCAAGAAAAGAGTGAGAGAGATTTCCTTCTCTCAAACTTTCCTTATCCTACCCTAACAAGTATGAAAACTACTCACCCATTATAAGGAAAAGAAAATAAAACAAAGGAGAAAGATAGAAAGAAAGAGGTTAGAAGATTACAACTAGCTATTTGCGACCTCACCTTGGCAAGGATCAAGCGTAAGCATCATGGTTGTTTAAGGATAAAGGAAAAGAGAACAAGAAACAAACAAACAACCAAATAACAACAACTAGATTAGCAAAAGAAAAATTACAAGCAATTATAAAAAGAACAAGACAAGCATGATAACAAAGAGAACTCTTTTATTCATTCTTCACTCACAAAAGCTCACTACAAGTTTTTAATGGAGAAGAGATGAGAAGAGGAAGAAGAACAACACATGTATTCTAAAATTCTAAATACAAGATTATGGACCCTTGGCTTTGGCAAGTTCTGGACTATTTATAGGCAGGGAGCTGGAAATCTAGGGCAAAATTCTGACCCTTCATGAAAAGTCCAAACTACCCCTGAAATACGACCATCTGAGGAGTCTGTACGGCCGCGGATCCGCGGCCTAGACCCCCTATTGGCCGCGGATCCGCGGCCCTATAGAGGAGTTAGGCCCTCTGGTTTTGTGTGATTCTCTGGTTTTCTCTTTCCTTTAGTCTGGTATATGTTGTTTCTGATAATCTTTTCACATTTCTTCCAGAATTTTAGTAGATCAAGAGGTGATTGGATGTGGATCTTTTGTCATGATTTTCTTGAGCTCCGCGTAGATTTCTTGGACTTTGTGTTGCCATTGTGCTTTGTGCATGAAGATGACAATCGATTTGTCCTTTTGTCTTCTTAAACTGGTGTATGGAAACATACGGATAGAGAGCGGAGACCCGTGTTTTATCTGTGGTTGGCAGTAATCCGGAATTGTCGTGCTTTTCCATGAATTTCACCGTTTAGAGCCGAGAACCTGTATCCTGCAATTGACTAGCAAACACGGCTCAAGAGTACCTACCGATAAGCAATATGATAAAAATTGGGCGGTATAAAAATGCAAAAATCTGATATCAACATCTGGCCTATAACTGTTCGAGAAACTACTGATAACTCTTATCAGTAAATCTCAGCAGCAGCCCTGGCCAGGGACTTTCAGTTATAGCCAATCGAGCATAGCGCAACATCAACCCCCAATACCGGGAGAGACGAAACCCCTCCTATCGCTCATTGCCTCCATGTGACTCGGGACTGTACCCAAAATCCACCTGTTTGCACGACACCTTTGAGCCGTGGTAGAGAGGAAATCAAAGCACAGTGGGAGCCACACAATACTCTATGACGATCTCGGGTCTACAGACTAACCTGTACCAGTTTCACCAGAGGACTGCTATCTGACGATAGGTATACTACCACATAGGAGTCCTCGGCGAGTCCTGTTCGGTGTACCCATTCTCCAATGAGCACATGTGTACAATCTTTGATGTCACACACCAATGGTTGTGGGATCAACCATCGCCCTCTAAGGGATAAGAAACGTACACACTAGTCTACACTAGAATATCGATGCCCTGGTCTCGATATTCCCATGACTAGGAACTGATTAAAGGATGTACTTGTGGACCACCCTGGCTCCACTAGTATGATCTCATCATAATCCTAGTAGTCAAGTACATATCCTAAGGGCTTTATCAACATGTGAGAGCAAGACAGTAAAGAATACCAGTCAACATGTTAAGATAAAGAGTAACCATATAGCATATTATCATGTCGAGCAAGAAAGTCCTCTATATATATATGTCCAAGCATCCACTATAATATACATCACATGTACAATAATGGCCTCTAGGGCATACATATAACTAACAGGTTGCACCTTCTGGAGTAAAACCCATAGGGTGCATGTGGATCTTTAAGAGAAAGATTGGTGTGGATGGTCAGGTGGAGACCTATAAATCTAGGCTGGTCGTGAAAGGATTTCGTCAAAGACCAGGCTTGGACTATGATGAAACCTTTTCACCAGTCGCGATGCTCAAATCCATTCGGATGCTTGCTATAGATGCTCACTATGATTATGAAATCTGGCAGATGGATGTTAAAACGGCATTTCTAAATGGTGATTTAGAAGATTGTGTTTTTATGGATCAGCCAAAAGGCTTCATTGACAGTGGGAGCAGCGGAAAAGCATGCAGGTTGCTTAAATCCATCTATGGATTAAAGCAGGCATCACAGAGTTGGAACATCTGCTTTGATGATACAATCAAAGAGTTTGGTTTTATCAAAAATGTAGATGTATTTATAAAAGGATTGTAGAGAGTACTGTTACATTCCTCGTATTATACGTTGACGACATTCTCTTGATAGGAAATGATGTTCCTATGCTACAATCGGTCAAACTTTTCTTATCGCAGAGGTTCTCCATGAAAGACCTGGGTGATGCCTCGTACATTCTGGGAATTAAGATCTATAGAGATAGATCTAAGAAATTATTGGGATTGTCCCAATCGAGATACATAGACACCATACTAAAGAGGTTTAGTATGGAAGATTTCAAGCGAGGTAATTTACCCGCTTGTCATGGGAACACCCACTCCAAAGAGATGTCTCCAAAGACTGATAAGGAGAGGGCTCGCATGAGCATTATACCCTACGCTTCGGCGGTAGGATCTATAATGTATGCGATGTTGTGTACTCACCCAGATGTAGCTTATGCACTGAGTGCAGTAAGCAGGTATCAATCCAATCCAGGGGAGAAACACTGGACTGCTGTGAAGAACATTCTGAAGTACTTGCGAAGGACTAAAGAAATGTTCTTGGTGTATGGTAATGGAGATCTCCAAATGGAGGCTTTTACCGACTCCATCTTCCAGAGCGACAAGGATGATAGTAAGTCCATCTCAGGGTTTGTATTTATCCTAAATGGAGGGGCGGTATGTTGGAAGAGTTCTAAGCAAGATACCATCACTGACTCCACGATGGAAGCTGAGTATATTGCTGCTAATGATGCCGCAAAAGAGGCAGAATGGATGAGGATGTTCATTTCTGAACTTCAGGTGGTTCCAACCATTGCTAATCCAATACCTTTGTATTGCGATAACAATGGAGCCATGGCTTTGGCAAGGGAACCGCGGTCCCATCAGAAATCCAGACATATCTTGAGGAGGTATCACCTCATCAGGGAGATAGTGGATCGCCATGACATCGAGGTACGGAGAGTAGACACGAAAGACAACAAAGCCGATCCATTCACCAAGGCCATCCCTCAAGTCCAGATTGAGAAACCGTTCGAGATGTTGGGCATACAGTACGCCGGGAACTGGTTCTAATATAGACAGTGGGTACTTATTGCACCAATTACAGGCCTTAGTGCAAGTGGGAGATTGTTAGATATGTATGCCCTAGAGGCCTGTATTGTATAGGATGCTAGGCATGTATATGTACTGAAACAATCTTTGCTCGAAATAGTATGCTATCTGGTTTATCTTCATCTTAACGTGTGATGTGTTGTATTTCATATCTTTATATACATGTTGATGAAGCCCTTAGGATTATGCTTGAATTCCAGGATTATGATGTAGATCATACTAGTGGGGCCTGGGCAATCTATAAGCATATCCTTTAATAGTTCCTAATCGAGGGTATATCGAGACAGGGCATCGATATTACCATAGTAGACTAGTGTGTACGTTTCTTGACCCTGGGGGCGATGGTTGATCCCACAACCATTGGTGTTCGAAATCAAAGATTGTACGCAGGTGCTCATTGGAGAATGGGTACATCGAACAGTACTCGCCGAGAACTCCTAGATGGTATATATACCTATTGTCAGATAGCAGTTCTCTGGTGACACTTGTACAGGTTAGTCTGTAGACCCGAGATCGTCATAGTGTCTTGTGTGATTCCCACTGTGCTTTGATTTCCTCCCTACCACGGCTCTACTGAGTTATACAGACAGGTGGATTTTGGGTACAGTCCTGAATCATATAGAGGCGGTAAGCGATAGAAGGGGTTTCTTCTCTCCCGGTATAGGGAGTTGATGTCGCGCTATGCTTGATCGGCCATAACAGCAAATCCCTGTCCAGGGTTGTCGAGATTTACTGATAAGAGTTATCAGTAGTTTCTCGAACCGTTATGGGCCATAAATCAGCATGACTTATAAAGTTTCTGGGGTCTGACATTTACCACCCTTAGACTTCATATGCGACGTATCAGATGAAGAGACCGGACTGTACGGTAAGTGTATCTTACAGGCTCGTTAGGGTTGTGATGAGTTCGCTCGTCCGCTACCTTATCGTCATGTATCTGGGTAGCCGTTACACACAGCTAGTGCCGCTGACGTGCTTGTAGTTAAACCCACTGCCAGCGTACTATCGAGTCTTTAGAGTCCCACACATAGGGTTCCCTGGATCAGGCGAAAGATGTAGAGGCTGTAAGTTGTTATGGCAGGGTTTCGATCATGTTCGTGTACTGACTACAGGAATAATGATCGAAAGGATAATACTGGTAGGCTTTGGTTTAAGCCGGATACCGGTATTATATTATTGGATTATTTGTATTCCTATTTTTCGGAATACGGATACTGGTATACTAATACGGTATACGGTGAGGAGTATTCTTGTAATTGTACAAGAACACCTTCTAGAAGGAGACACCTCATTATACGATATTTATTTTGTGAAAATAAATATATACGAGGTGGAATTAGGAGAATTGTCAAAGCATTGGTCAAAGAATGGCTCTTTGAATATTTTATTCATTTGGGATTACTATTCAAGTATGATGCATTATTTTAGAGATAAAATAATACACAACTCAATTATTTCTATGATCCATTACCCTTGATGCATGCTTGATATTTCCTCATTCTATTTTTCACATTCTCTCTCCTAATTATCTCCTTCTTCCTCCTCCTAGCTTTATCCTTCACATAAGTTGTGAATCAAAAACTCAGGGCTAAAAGTAATCCATTAGTTCATCTCTATATAATCTAAGTGATCATTTCTAGCACACTTGATCTCTTAGTTAACTCTTGTGAAGAGTTTGTAGCTTGTTATATATCTCTCGGGTGGATCATCTTGGATCTAGAGGTGACCGGAGACCTAGTTCTTCTCAACCATCGAAGGAGCCAAGGAGTCGTAGCGGAAAGAAGTCCCGAAGGACCGTTTCCTTGAGGTATAACCCCTATCATAGTAGATAAGATCTCTAGATAGGATTTATAGTTATGGTTTAGCAAAAGATCTATGTTTAAAGTAGGTGTTGCATGCACGAAAAATTATTATTTGCCACTTCCGCCTCCTTACAAGTGTTGTGAGGGTGTGCAACATCTACTAACACATACAAAACCTTGCATGATTTTCTGGATATTTTTAATCTGAAAAATATCAACTTTTTAAAAAATGGACAAAAACTTTGAAAATTAGGGTTTCGAAACATCGATCGAACACTTTAACGTCGTTTAGACTTCGCCTAAAGCTCTAGCTTGGCTCTGATACCATGAAAGTGTGTCTTACCACCTCTACTAGGTTTCCACATACATCAAGTATGCAATTTTAAAAAATATAGATGTCTAAGCTACACTAACCAAGAATCTAACTAGAGAATTAGGGTTTATAGCAAGCTAAACAAGTTCTATAACTAAGTGAAGAAGATTACAACCTTTGTAGACCAAGTCCTTCACATCTATAGCTCCAAGTAGTAGTTCCTAAGCTCCATATAGTGGTTCCTAGAACTCTTCTTGGCTCCACTTGAAGAAAGGAATGAACTTGTTATGTGATCTTCGAAGCTGAAGATGATCCACCTTGAAGCCTCTCTAGGTCAAGCTAATGTTAGTGATATATGCCGTAGAGGCCATTATTGTATCATACTGGTTGTATATTACATATTGGAACCTTGGGATATACACGGATATAGTAACTGTAACTAAGCTGAAGATGATCCACCTTGGGCCATTCCCAAGTGGCGCACTCTTTTTCCCCACTTCAAAAAGAAAAGAAAAGAGAAGAAACAAATGAAAAGAAATGAAAGAATAAAGAAATGAGAGTGGACTTTGACCTTGTGTTGACTTGACTTCATTTTCCCCACCTCACTCTCTCTCCTCTCCCCTCATTTCTGGCCGAGCTCCCCTCCTCTCCATCAACAGCAGCCCCTCTTTCTTTTCCTCTCATTTCTCATCAAAAAAATCCACCATTTTGCCTAAAATCCCATCAAAAATCAAGCTAAAATTCAAATCAAAGGCCTACCCATTTTTCCTTAGTCCTTATAGCATAGATCTTGGTGCACAGATTTCAATTTGGAGGTCAAGTTCCATGTTTAATCTCATGGTTTGTGAAGGCATAACTCTAACCCTTTTTCTTAATTTGATGATAAATGTTTAAATCAAACTTAATTAGGTGTTCAATTAGGGTTTTAGTTCAAGATCTAATTTTCAAGAGAAGGATTGAAATTTGAGGTTAGGGTTTTGTTTCATCATTTAATATGTAATGAAGAGATTAACATGTAATTGAATGCAAAAAAAAAACAAAGCTGGTAGCTAGGTTGCTAATTGTTAGTTTAAAATTGTTAAAGGTGGTTAATATTGCAAACTAGGTTTTTAGTTTTAATTCAAAATGCGAGATTAAAAATATGGTTAGGGTTTCATCACATCATTAACATTATAATGAGTGGTTTAATACCTTAGGTTATGCAAAACCAAGCTTAGTTGTTGAATTATGAATTTTACCTTGAAAATTGTCAAAATTGGATAAATTGCAAACTAGAATTTTGGGGTTAATGAAATTTAATGAGATTAAATTATGGAAATGGTTTGTATGGCTTATTTAAGATGTTTAATAAGTATTATGGCCATTAGAATTGTTAAAACATTAAGTGTTGTACTAAAACGGTAAATTTTGCTTGCTAGGTTTTCGGAAAAATAGCTTTTAATGTGAGTTTGGGATTTTTGTGAATTCTAACCTATTTCATATTATAATTAGTGTTTGTGAATGTGAAAATGGGTGCGTTTGGGCTTTTCTCGATGGGTTGATGTATGTACATCGACATCGATGGTTGGTTTGGCTATTCTTGCATGCGTAGGCGATAGGTTTTGACCTATACATGATACGCGTGCCGATTTGGTTTTCGTATGCTGTTTCGATTTCGAATTGGGTTTTTATGCGACACGATACGTTGTGACATGTAGGTACCCCATGTGGACTTTGAGATGATAAGCAAGCGCGTGGCGACATCGATTTCGGCAATCGAGGGCCAGGTGAGTGGATTTATATCTACGGGGAGAAGTCGGGTGGATGGCGTATAGCACCTCCGCAAAGTTATGAGAAATGATGTGATGTGGTAACGATATACTTTTATATGTTAATGTGAGATATGTACAGCTAGTAAGAAAAGCCTTAGGAGCTTATGGATTAGTGTTAGCGAAGAACGGAGGAAGGTTTTGGTTGGTTTCTAAATCGCAACCCTAGAGTAAGGATTTGCATACACGCACACATATACACTTGCATACATCACTTTCTTGTGCGTATATGGGAATGTGTATATATGTATATACGCATGGGTAAGGGACTATGCATATATATACATTCATATGCATATGCATGAATGTTGAGGATATTGTACGATATTTGGAGATGAGTCGATGAGGTTGGGCTTGAGGCCATGAGATCGGTGATGTGATAGGGTTCGTATTTGAGATACAACATGATGTTTTAGCGGTTCCTTTGGGCGTGGTGTTTTCATACACACGCATGCATATACTTAGATGGTATCAGTTTTGTACTAGACGTTGATCAGTACCCCGATCATGATATTTGATAAAGAGGATACTAGATGAATAATGTGATAGATGTGACATTTGACCCGTACCTAGATTTTGGAGGCCGTACGACGGATTTACCGTACGAGCTATATATTGATCATAGATCCGCACTCTTGACTCGAGGATGTCATATTATATAGGCTATAGTATGGGATACTATTGAGGCGGGATCACCGACTATTATATATATATCGACTCAGATTTAGGTAGTTTCCATACCCCTTCCGATTGGTTGTTAGTTAGACCTGTAGTTATCTAGTAGATGTTAGACTGGACCCAAGTCATACCTATTTCCAAAACTAACGAATCATGAGGATTTTAAAGACATGTCAAGAGATACTACGGATATTTCAAAAGACGTACCTTTTCTTAAAAACACGTAGCCCCTATTTTCAAAAACACCACGATTCATACTTTTTCAAACGGCAAAACAGTATAACACAGGTGTAGCGATGTAGATTCTTATTGTTACGTTATCATTCATGTTCCGCATATTATTGTTGCAATTACTATTCATTGACATTTATCATGTTGTTATCGTCTCATTGCATGGTTATTGTGTACTTAGTGATTATGAACTATGCTGTCAGGACACCAGCACCATTACCGATGATGCGTATGTTCCACATACACTTACTTGCCGGCTCACACACATCATCATCGTTAATTGACATGTCACGTACACTTTAGAAAATACATTTTCATTGACATAGCTTGATAACTGATAGTCGCAATATGTTATTGCTTCCATATACTAGTTTAAATATTGCATTCATTGCATGATATTAGGTGCATTCATATATTCATTGGTTACGCAGTATTATGGAGATTTATGCCGGTATTCACTGTTTATTGGTATCATGATTTTGATGATTTCGGATTTACATGAGATTTCTGGATTTGGGGGAAAACCGCAAGAATTTATTAAAAGCTTAGTATCATCATTTTAAAATGCAAATTGTGGTTTTCTCATGATGTATGAGTCGTCCACCATGAGTTTTCATGATTGCTGTTGGATTTCGAGACCCGATTTGTAACAACCGAGTCCAGTTCTACAAATTTCTGTTACCGTATGTGTGGTGTGTGGTATTTATTTCACTGATCATACTTTGGCTGTTACTAGTTATAGTTTACACTGACATGCCATATTCTGCATATAACAATTTAAGTCATTTAAAATAAATTTAAAAAATACTTGTCATGGCTTGCTTGATATCCCTAACCCTATGGTAGCGTTCTTGCATCGTGTTCGCATCCCGTTCAGTGAAACGGACGTGTTTGGACGACTACGCGCACGTACGTGCGTCCGTTCTTGGGGGTATGCTTTTTAATTACAAAATCCTTCATCTTAATTATTGGAACCTGCCAAAAAATTTCATATTTCAAATTCAAATTTTTGGACCCGACCCGGGCGCAATTCTGAATTATTTTGTATCCCGGCAAATTCTATTTTAAAATTACTAAATCAGTTTAAAATATTTTATCTATTATCTACAATACTATTTTTCCCTTAACCAAATTATATTTTTTTACCCAGAAAATCTTTTCCAACCTATTCTTTTTCCCCTGCTTAGTGAATGTTTCCTTCATTAGAAATCTTTAGAAAATCCTTTCATAATTTTTATCCAGCCAATCACAATTCTTCCTTGGTTAACACTGGGCCCCACAAATTCTTTAATTTTCTTGCCCAATCAGAAAATCTTCTTTCCTTCTCCTTCTCATTATTTTATTCGCCACGAGCCAATCGCGAGCCTCCATTTCCTCCGACCCCACACGCCTTTCTCTCCCTCTCTCCTTTCTCCTTCTCTTTCTTTCTCTTCTTCCTCCATTCCTTCTCTCCCGAGCCCACTGCACCCCTGCACTTTGTGCATCGCTGGAACTGTTGCCATCGGCGACTCGTCCCCGTGTCCCTGGCATCGTGCACAACTCCGGTAAGCAACCTTCCTCCCCCTCATCCTTCTCTTCTTCTTCTTTCTCTTCTTCTTCATATTAAAACCTCTTTGCTGTTAAATGTTTTGGGTCTTCTGTAGATCGTCATAGCCCCGTCGTTCTCGCCGCGGTTGTTCTCGCCGCCACCATAGCACCTCCTCGGCAAACCCAGTATGCTTTGGTACCTCATTCCTCCTCTGTTCTTTCCTTGCTTTCTTTTCTTTTCTTATAAAAATTTATCGTTTCGTGTTGTCGTTGTTTTCTAGTTCGCCGGAATCCGACGATGCCGACGACTTTTCTCGATGACCCAGCAGGAACCTCTGATCCGTGTGACTCCACTGTTCGTCGTTTTGGTTCATTCCGTGTACCGTGCGCGCGTCGCGACTTTTCCCCGCCGACGCGTAACGTTCTGTTTTCCGTATCGCGACTCGTCGAGGCAAGTGAAACTTGCTACATGCTATTTAAACTATTCTTATGCTAATTTATTTATTTCCTATTAAATCTCTAAATAGAATCGAAAGTATTGGATTTCAAGTTAACCGTATAAAGTTCCGTTACATATTTTATGACCTCGAACTTGAAACTTAATTGTTGCATCTAATTATTTATACCTAGTAATCACCTGTAAATGTTAGACCACATGATCACAATTGTTTTATAGCCATGATACCTTTTTCTCTAGTATTAACCTATCGGACATCCGTGTGCATCTTAAACCGGTTTAATTACAATTGCATCCATTGAACCGATTATACATGTTGTCGCATCCCTAGATTACTCAATACTTATTAACCTGGTTTTTAGCATTCACATCTGTCATACGGTATTCAAATAATGCTGACACCATCTCTTAAACACACACTGATAACCGTACGGCTAATTAGTTAAATCGGCATTTATTGCTTAACCTATTACATGTATTGTGTTGTTGATAACCATGCTTGATTATTTATAACCATGATTATGCTAGCTGTTTATGAGCACCCACATGCTATCTTTTATACCCTGACATGATTTTCTACACACATATTACTTGACCTGACATGGTACCGTACACTACTTGACTTGACCTGATGTACCATGGCTTGACATGTTACCTGATCTTGTGTCTAATGCCAACAAACCTGACATGTAGTCCTCACGGACCGTTCCTGTTGTCTATCCAGACAAACCTGCTCTTACCTGATCCTGTGTTGGTATTAGTTCTTGATTACTGAATACCTGACTTGACATACATAACTTGGGGGTATGAGGAAATCAATGATGAAATCCTGACTTGTAACTTGACACTTGCTTGCTTTTACTGATCAGTTTAGAGGCTAGGCCCGCCTCGTGACGATGCTGCTGACATCGTTGGTCTGTACCCTTTTCCTGTTAGTGCCTAGCGGCACGTCTCGGTTTCAGCCCGAGAGTCTTAGACCGTGATCCCGGGCATGCACGGGATACTATTGAGTTACATCGATGATTCATCAAATTGATTTCAAAGCCTTGAGAGTAGATAACCCAATAGACCAGTTTAGTTTACTCTCTGCACATTACCCTTCACTGCCCTGATTTATATTACTGTTACACCTTCTTTTCATACATGATTATATTTGCATTGCCTGTTACCCTGTTTATATTTTATTACTTGACGACATGACGCGCTGACGACTGGGTTTTGCATGGCCCAGATTCCGTACCTTTGCTGCAGTCCGAGCAGGAGTACTTCAGCCAGCAGGCTGAGCTGTGAGGTATCAGTAGTAGTTAGTTCTTTTATTTTCTGCATTTTATTCCTGATGTGAGCCCGCATTATGGGACATACATTCCAGTTATTTTGTATTAGATTTTTTGCTTCCGCACTTTTATTATTTTTGACTCGTGTTATCTTGGCTTATGGACATGTATTAGATAGTTATATTTTGATTCTTGATATCTCTACAGCCGTAATGTGACCGTGGATGGATACTTCCTACCCACAAGTAGCATGGTTGGCTATGTCACATGCCCATCTTAGCGTACTCTGGGAAGTGGGGCGTGACATGGTTCTTTTGGTATCAGAGCCATAGGTTAGTCGGGTTGATTCTTTTGTAGTTGGGTATTGTACCCAATACACGAATCAGAATACCCGTATTTAGGAATCATGTCCTGCCACCTAGCTGTTTTACCGTTCTTGAATCTAAGCTCCTCCTGATTATATCTTTACAGTGTGCAAACTTCCTTTGCATATCGACTCGAAACCTGATTCCTTGTTATCTCTATAACTTAGGCGACTTGGGTGGAGTTATGTAATTGTAGCTATGATACCGCGGCATAGTTATAATACGGTACTCTATTTAAGTAACTCGGATTTCTAGTCTTGATCTACATTTTGAATCTGTTATCATGCTAATCTTTGGGTATTTTGATTTCAGGAGTATGGCAGACAAGAATCTGAAGACGTACCAAAGGCGTGTTGACGAAGCCGCCATGCTTGGAGTGATACGGGGAATGCTGGAGAATCAAAAGAGGCAGACCGAGCTGATCCAGCAGCAAGCTGAATCATTTCAGGAAGGTTTGCGGACCGTTCAGCAGTCCGTGAACAATGCTGGTGCTAAGCCAGCAGATCGTGTGGGGACCGTAGCAGATTTCAGGTGTTTGGGTCCGTCTGTCTTTACTGGTTTGGAGGATCCGTTGCTAGCGGAGCAGTGGCTAGTTGACACAGAGAACTTACTTATTGCGTCGCAGATCCCAGATGATAAAAGGATGGATGTGGTGCGCATTCAGTTAGTGGACTATGCCCGTGAATGGTGGCTTGTGGAGGAGACACGCTTACCCAAGCCGATCAAGTAGGCGGATTTTTCGAAGAGTTTCCTGGATAAGTTCTTCCCGCGGACTGCACGGGAGGAAATGGAAGAGAAGTTCATCAGTTTAAAGAAGAATGGTGCACCCGTAGATGTACATGCAGCTGAGTGGACACGGCTTAGTAGGTTCGCTGGACCTTTAGTTGCCAACGATGCAGACAGGGCAAGGAGGTTCATGCGCAGCTTGGATGTGGACATCCAGAGGCAGATTGTCTCCTTGGGTTTGACTACTTTCTCACAGGTTCTTACGGCAGCCCGAGAACAGCAGAGCTTATCTGGGAAGACTGGGAGTTCACAGCAGACAGCAGTTGCGGTAAAAAAGCCGGCATTTGTACCAAACCGAGCTCATGGACGCAGAGGTATTCTAGTGGACCATCGTGGTGTAACACCGATGAAGAAGCCTGCTGTCGTTGATCAGAGGAAGCACGTGGTTTGCATCTATTGCCACTTACCCGGACATTTGCAAAGGGAATGTCGCAGGATGCGAGGACTTTGTCTGGTTTGTGGATCGGCGGATCATACTGTTAATTCTTGTCCGTCGAAGCTTCGCACAAGGGATGATATTCAGAAGACACCGCAGAAACCGTTTCCGGGACAGAAACAGCTGACTCAAGGACCCAATCAGGCTCGAGCTTTTACCTTGACGGCTGAGAAAGCTAAGGCTTCAGGAGAAGTTGTTTCAGGTATTCTACTCGTTCATGGTTTTCCCGCATTAGCGTTATTTGATTCTGGTGCATCCCATTGTTTTATGTCGTCCAAGTTTATAACTACACACTCGATTACCGGCACGACCCTGTCTAGTTTCTGGGACATACACACTGGGAATGGGAAAATCATATCTAGTAGAGAATGTAAAGACTGTGCAGTTGTTGTTTGCGGACGGGAGCTTTTTGCAGATTTATTGGTGATTGATACATGCAGCTACGAAGTCGTCTTGGGAATCGACTTTCTTGGCACTTTCCACACTCACATCGATTGTAAGGCAAAGAAAGTAATTTTCCAGATTCCCGGACATCCCGAGTTTACCTTCATTAGAGGAAGCAGTTTTGTCGGGCCAGTCGAGTTTAGGGCTAGGCCGACAACTAATATTCTTGCATCAATGGAGGTTGATAATAGTGAAGAGCCAGCTATTGTTCGAGATTTTATGGACGTGTTTGAAGATATATCAGGATTACCGCCGAAGCGAGACGTGGAGTTCGCAATTGATCTTATTCCTGGTGCAGCACCAGTATCTAAAGCGTATTATCTAATGGCACCAGTGGAGTTGGAAGAAGTCAAGAAACAGGTTGCTGAATTGCTTAAGAAGGGATGGATTCGAAGCAGTAACTCGCCTTGGGGAGCTCCAGTTCTTCTAGTCAAGAAGAAGGATGGCACAAGAAGGATGTGCATCGACTATCGAGAATTAAACCGGGTGACTATTAAGAACAAGTACCCGATCCCTCGCATTGGCGAACTATTTGAGCAGCTTAGTAGCGCGAGGGTATTCTCGAAGCTGGATTTGCGATCCGGATATCATCAGGTCCGAGTGAAAGCAGAAGATATTTGCAAGACGGCGTTCCGAACTCGGTATGGACATTACGAGTACTTAGTGATGCCCTTCGGAGTAACGAATGCACCGGCGATATTCATGGACTTGATGAACCAAATTTTTTCACCATTCTTGGACCAGTTTATTGTGGTGTTCATTGACGATATCCTGGTTTACTCGAAGAGTTTTGAAGAGCATGCTGAACATTTGAAGATCGCACTGCAGACGTTGAGACAAGAGAAGTTATATGCGAAGATGAGCAAGTGCGAGTTTTGGCTGGAAGAAGTAAATTTTTTGGGGCATGTCGTGTCTGGCGATGGAATCGCCGTCGATCCAGAAAAGATTACAGCAGTTCGAGATTGGCCGATTCCGAAGAATGTTGCAGAGATAAGAAGTTTTCTTGGACTCGCCGGGTATTACAGAAGATTTGTGGAGAACTTTGCTCGTCTGGCGGAGCCGTTGACCAAGCTTACGCGCAAGGAGGTACCTTTTTTGTGGACGGATAGATGTGCGTCAGCTTTTGAGACGTTGAAGTAGAGATTGATAACCGCTCCTATTCTGACCATGCCAGAAAATTCCGGAAGATTGGTGATTCACAGCGACGCATCTGGAAAAGGATTGGGATTTGTTTTGATGCAGCATGGGAAGGTTGTAGCGTACGCATCGAGACAGTTGAAGACCCATGAGAAGAATTACCCAACTCATGACTTGGAGCTTGCGGCTGTGATTTTCGCTTTGAAGATTTGGAGGCACTACCTTTAGGGCGAAAGGGTCGAAGTTTTCACGGATCATAAGAGCTTGAAGTATGTGTTTGTTGGAGATAGTGCCCTCAGAGTCAATTATTGGATCACAGGCACGTGATTGCAATGATTGAGGGAGGACCTATCCCGGTAGGACAGTCTTACTCGAGATGATAGTATGCTATCTGGTTTACCTTTATCATCGTGTACTGCTTCAGGTGACCTTACAGGTCACTATTACACGCTGATAGAGCCCCTAGGATTCTTGCTGGACTGCCGGCAGTATGATGGCGATCATATACGTGAGAGCTGGTGGTCTATAAGCACATCCTTAAAAGGTCCCTAGTCGTGGGAATTTCGAGACAGGGCATCGATTCTCCAGAGTAGACTAGTATATACAGTCGAGACCCCGACGAGGGGCGATGGCCGGTCTCATAAGCCACTGGTGTCAGTTGGTTCACCTAAGATGTATACAGGTGCTCATTGGGTTATGAGTACACCGGACAGGACTCGCCGGGAACATGCTAGTTGGTCTTATACCTGACGTAAGATAGCAGTTCCCTGGTGACATGTGTACAGGTTAGTTCATCGACCTGGGGATCGTCATTTGTCTCGTGTGAGTTCCCACTGTACTTTGATTACTACCCTACCATGGCTCAAAGGAGTCGTTTAAACAGGTTTTAGTTGGGTACAGTCCCGAGCCACAAGGAGGCAGTGAGCGGATCTTCAGGGGTTCGTCTCTCCCGGTATTGGGGGTGAGGTCGCGCTGTGTCTAGGAGAGCCATTACGCAAAGCCCTCGGCCGAGGCAGGAGATTTACTGGTAGGTATTCCAGTAGTATCTCAGGGCATTCTGGGCTACACTCCGACACGACTTGTACCGCTTTTGGCGGTCTGACTTTTACCAACCCCCTAGGCCCGACATGCGATGCTCATAGACGAACGGACCGGACTGTACGGATATTGTCACTGACAGGCTCAGTAGGGTGTTAGGATGAGTTCGCTCATCGACGTCCCTTTTGGTCAATAGCTGGTGGCCCGTCACGTATTGGCTAATACCTCTGACGTGCTAGTGGTTAAATCCAAAGCCATAATATTGACGAGTCTTTAGAGTCCACCACACTTACAGTTACTCAAGCTTTCGGGCGAAAAGCTGTAGAGGCCGTATGGAGATATGGCAGGGTCCGATCAGATATGTGCGGTATTGCACGAATCAGGATCGGACAGTTTTGTACTAGTGGTCGTATAGTTATATGGCAGGGTTCGATCTGATACGTGCGGTATTGCACGGGTCAGGATCGGACGGATATTACTAGCCGGCTTTGGCTTAAGCCGGTTCTAGTTTAGTACAGTGTAGATTTTGTCTCATTGCATTTGTATCCGGACGAAATACAGAAGCAGGTGTGTATGCACAGTATCGGGGTTTTCCTGTAATTTATTACGGGACCAGTTTTCTGGAGTTGCCAGTTTGCATTCCGTTCCGGCCGGTTTTCCTTTGTTCTTTCCCGGCCGGACTTTTATGATGGAGGGGGTAATTTGCAGTTTTGCAAATTACATTTGAGGAGGGGTTTCTTGCATATGTATTAATTATGATAGCATCTTTTTTATTCCTTTCTTTTCTATCATCATTTCGTGTAAAAGGTGATTAGGATTGATTTAGAGTTTGATATGAGTTTTGTTATCATGATGTTTGGCTATGGTCACCACTTGCTTTTACTACCATTACCTTCCTTCTATGGTTGTAGTTTTGTATTCCCTCCTCCACCATTCTCATTTAGGAGATGATAGAACTCACTTGAGAGAAAAGAGAAGAAGAGGTTTTCATTCTTGAGAGTTTCATTCTTGATCTCACTTTCATGCTAGAAAAATGCAAGCACCATTTTTCTAATCTTGATTCCTCCATCATCTTCAAAGGCAACAAACCACAAAGAGACAAGCATCATCTACACTACATTCTACAGCACACCTTGGGCATGTCGACTTGCCGGCTTCATGCCCGAGTTGCCTCGGTATTGAGGCGGGAGCCCGTAAAAGACGCAGGCGAAGTGGTGCCCTTCCGGCGAGGAGGCAACGATATGGAGACAAGACTTTACGCGGGAGATCGGGACGATGATGAGAAGACCGGAGGACTCGGATCACTCGGTATACTTCTCTTCCCATCTCTTGTTAGCTAGCATTAGGTTAATGGTTACGATCCGGGTTTTCATTGTCCGCGGTAGCGCCAGTTTCCATGTAAGGAAAAAATTTGATTCCGCATTTTGGCCTCGGATAGACGGCCGGGGCGCTGCCGTGGCGCAACATGGTATCAGAGCCACGCCATTAACCTTGCTTAGCTTGTTCTAATGCGTTTTACTTATCCGATCGACCAAAATTCCAAAAACCGTGTTTTTCCTTCACATCAGTTTCTGTCGAAATTTTTTGGACTCTAAAAATTTTTCAGGTGATTGCAGAATGATGTACAGAGAATCCTAAGAACACTGGAAAAATTTGGAAACCCAATTCTTCCGTACGACCGCGGAACCGCGGCCTTAACCCCTCTTTGGCCGCGGTTCCGCCGCAGGAAGTTGGGATCATTCCACCAAGTTTTTGCAGTGGGCTTTTGGGCTTCAGATAGGGGTTTTGGAATATTAAAATTGGGCCCAGAATTTCTGTGAGTGCTACAGTATTACTTGGCGGCCCACTTGTTAATTTTTGATCGATTGGATATTTTAAACACATTATTTCACAGTATTTACATTATATCTGCGACCGTGAATGTCACTTGATCGGTAAATCCCGTCTAACTGCTATAGCCCGGTTAGACGGATTTGCGAACGTGACTTTCACGTTGATGTTCTATGTATTGCTGTTATGTTGCAGATCGGTCGTGGTGGATAGCCTGGTTGCAGTGGTAGTACAGTTTTGATTTTATATGTACATTTGATATTGCGGGGCGAGCGTCCGACATGTGGACTGCCGTCACTGCCTGATTGTATTATTCTTTTAGGGCACGACCTGGTTGCGGTCGATGTACCTGGTGTATGTATATTTTACTTTCTGTACTAGATTACCCTGCGGAGGGGTGCACGGATAGCCGGGTTCTAGAGGGCAACGGGCCCGCATCTCATGGCATTGAGACGGAGGGGGCTTCACTCTAGAATTGGCGGGCTATTCGCCGCACTCGTAGGGGGTACAGGTTGACCCAGGAGGGGTGCCCAAGTTACCGGATTCCGTGAAGCGCTGGGTGGTCCATTCACGGTACTGAAGGGGGGCTGCCTCGTTTCAGGTTTTGGCGGGTGACTTGCCGCGCCCGTAGGGGTCTAGGATTTCATTGCACAGGCTATCCACACGACCAGGGGAACGTCGGGTTTCAGCAGCGGCTCTGTGAAACCCGGGGCTTCCAGATATCTGTATTGTTCTGTGATGCTGTACATTTCTGTGATGTTGCATTTTATCACGCCTTGAGCGAATATAATATATTGGTATATATATTAGTAGATGTTGTATATGTTTTGCATCCGCGCTAGTCCAGTCCCCGCTCTGTCGTTAGTTAAGTAACCTAACGGGTGATGACGGGACCCAGTGGCGAATGCGGATGGCATATACGTACATCAGTATATTTTCGTTCTTTGTGGTGTGATCATTGATGGGACTGCATTGATTCGGATCAATGCAAGCTAAACAAACCTATTCTGATGTTGTTGGAACATTTTTCAAAAAGCTGTTATTGCAAGGACGTTCACTTTTGTTTTGCATCGTGGTATTCATTTGGAATATCCTGCTCCTCAGTCGACGAGGCAAGGGCCGAGATCCCTTCATCGGGAGTGACCCCTTGGACAGAAGTTTGCGTCAGGGAATTAACTTCACTATAGCCGATTACTTTTGCTTTGCATCGTGGTATTCAGTTGGAATATCCTGCACCTCATTCTACGGGGAAAGAGCCGAGATCCCTTCACCGGGAGTGACCTCTTTAGCGAAGGTTTTCGTCACTATATTTTTTATAAAAGGCTATGCAGTTCCTTCAACGATATCAAGTTCATTACGTTAAAGGTTTTTCGCCAAAAACCAGCCGTAGCCCTCCGTCATTTCCTACAGGTATTATTTAGTATTCATGCTGCGTTTGTTGACCTAGTCAAGACGTAGTGTTCGGTAGCTGAGTGGTACTTGTTTGTTGCATATGTGGGATTGGTTAAGACAGTCGTGGGGCCTTGTTGACCTAGTCAAGGGCACGTACGGGTGGGTTTAATGCAATCCAGAATAATGACGGGTTGAACTTGACTGGCGGTTTATGGTTTGTTGACCTAGTCAAGGTCATAAACCGCTTGGGCTAAAATCACATCGGAAGTTTCAAAAGAACTGAAACTTGCCAGGCATGCGCATACCTTCTGGAGTGTGGTGACTTGAGTGGATTCCGTCAAGTTATCATGCGATGATAGTTGGATCCCGATTCCCACTGATGAGTTAGTTTACTCCTCTGGTGACCCTGACTAATTCTTCTTTCAGGTTTGGAGGAGAATTTGAGGTACAGTGGGAGGTTTCCTGATTAGATAAATTGGTAACCATTCTGATCTAGGTTAGAGTGCACGCTGAGTGTTTCTTTTCTCTCTCTCTTTGGCAGCGACCATTGACCCGACCCTAGACTATGACTCAGTAACCAAGTTGACCGAACCTTCTTAACACTGGCTTTTGGATTGTCAGAGTTGCAAACCTCTTTGCCACTCCTGCTTTTACCCTTTTCTCTGGGACACCCCGTATTATTACGAACGTCCACTTCCATTGGACAAAACCATCGTATGGTTATATACGAACTCGAAGGACTTCGAGGATGGTTTCTGGTTCTGGAGAAAACGGATAGGACTATTCAATTATCTTTTCCTTTTACCTTCTCTCAGGTTGTGAGTACTCCTTGGTTTAAGAGATAGTACACCTATTACGCAAATTGGATAGTCTTCTTCCAAACCTTAGGCTGGTGCCGAACGGTGGGGAATGAAGAAAACCAATTAGCATAACGGTGGTGTGCAGAAGGTATTAAGTTAAGACAAAGCAAGGGATTAGTAAGAGGGCAAAGTAAATTGCGACTGATATTCACGACCGAACCAAGTATTTCTTCGCCAATCCTAAATCACCTTTGTATTTCTCCAGGACACTCCGTATCACTACGAAGATCTACAGTTTATTTGGATACTCCATCGTATGGTTATATACGAACTCGAAAGGTGCGTGTTCCAGTTCGGGGATGGATTCTGGTTCAGGAGAAATAGGAATAAGGTTTATTCGGTTGTCTTTTATCTTCACCTTCTCTCGTTATGCGAGTGCTCCTAGGATTAGGACAGTACACCTTTTATGCTTATTGGATAGTCTTCTTCCAAACCATAGGCTGGTGCCGAACGGTAGGGAAGGAAGAAAACCATTTGGCCTAAAGGGTGTGCAGACGGTAATGACTAAAGACATATAAAGGGATTTGGACAGATGGCAAAGAGATATACGGTTACAGTTGTGAATCTGGATAATGGAAGAGGCCTTACTAAGAATACCGGAATACCCCACCGAAACATTTCAATGTTTCAGTTTCACTGTGTAATGTTAAAAGAAAACTGATTTCCCGATTAGATACTTACTCCAGGGTATGTATTTACCAGGTTCGATTCTCACATCTGTATGGTTTTACAGATGATGAGTGGGAGTAAGTTATTAGGAATAGGGTGATCATCCTCATTATATCGGGATTCGTTGTAGTCGGTGATATTTGAGGAGATCATCTGGGCTGTTTGTCGGTCGGCAAATATTTGGTTTTGAATATCCGCTGTTATGCACCAATTTCAAATTGATATATCTGTACGTCTATTTTTATAGAGTGAGATATACCTTTTGATATTATGTCGATGACATTTACCTATATCAGTGGATGGTTAGGTAAGGAGCATTAAACAGCGGTGTAATTCTTCTTAACCATAAGTACAGTTTTCAACCTACGACGCACAGTGAAAGAGTTGTTAGACTCAGCGGACTTATACAGAGTATTGTATGTTGTCCAGTGTCCATTAGGACAGAGGGGATGGTCCTCATACTATATTCTGTTTACTTTTAACTTCTCTAGTTCTTAGACATGTGTTTCGTAGAAACACAGGGTCTAAGTTTTGAGGAGTTATAGGTATTTGAATAGAGTAGAGAACCAGGTGTAGAAAGTATCGGGATTCTTCAAAGTGATCGAAGATGTAGATACTTGTGTATGGTATTCAGTTGATAGTAATGATAAAGAGAAATTGCTTCTCTTTCAGGTTACTCATAATTGGAAGCATTCCTAAGTTGAGTAACGCTGATCGGCCTTTCTCCATTTAGTTGACATGCACTGAAGACAGTTGCATGATTTTGAATCTGGTTCAATTAAATCAGTGCCTCTAGTTCTATATTGGATATAGTACAGTTCATATCTTAACATTGTTAAGGTACGGTGAGTTGTCCGGCTTATGATTAAAACCAGACTCTGGATAACTCAAGGCACGTTTCTGTAATGGCTGTTTGTGGGTTGACCCAGGCTATGAAGAGGGTTGATTTTCTACCATCTTGACTCGCCACAGTTTTAACAAAAATGGATTTTTTCAGAAAACAGTAGTGGGAGTATGGTAGAACTGGAAGTGATTCCAGAACCACAAACGATTACTGAAGATTTCACAGGAACCTAAAGATTCAATCTGGTTTAACATTCCATTGGCCACTCTGCAGATATGATGGGTAACCTCAGGCACTCGAGAGGTACTTCGGTATGCTCAAGGACGGTGGCAGGGAGGTTCTTGTTTACCCAGACTTACCATTGCTGTTGTTCCAGACTGTGAGACCCGGCAGGAGGATGAGTATAGCATCGTTCTAAACTAGCTTTAGAAGTGCACGTCTATATGACTCTGGCAGAGGGTTGTCGTAGTCAGTGGGAGCAGCGGAAGCATTGGTGGTCATCAGGCTTATGTCTATTTATAGACTAAAGCAGTTACAGTGGAGATAGATCATCTATTTCTGGTGTGACAGTCATAGGTTTGACTTCATCAGAATAGGGGATGGATCTGTTAAGAAGGTAGTAGGATGTGATGTCCTGGTATTTGGATGACATACACAGAGTAGGAAGTGATATTTCTATACTACGATCGGTTATACTTTGGTTGTCACACAGTAGTTTCTCCACACAGGACTTGGACATTATATCAGACATTCTGGTTACTAGATCTATGGTTTTAGATCTAGATTTGGGTAGTTTCCCAATCTGGGTACCTTGACTGCATTCTATGAGTATTTAGAATGGACGACTCCTGGCACGGTAGTGTACCTGCAGGTGATGGAGTCACCCTCTCTAAAGGTGTCTTACAGACTAAAGGGGAGAGGGATACGCATGATTGACAGATCACTTGCTTAGGCAATTGAGTCAATCATGAGATGTCAAGTACCACACCAGATGTTGTTCTTGCAGTAGATGCAATAAGTTGATATTGATCCAATCCTGGAGAAACAGTCGGAAGCAGTTTTAGAACATAAGTTGATGTTCTAGGGATATGATAATGGCAGCCTCCTTTAGGAGACGGTTATCATTCCAGGCTTCCAAGGTGACCTGGATGGCAGAGTGGCTGTCAGAGTTATAGTTTTCCCTCTGACGAGGGGTAGTATATTGGACATGTGGTCCAGGTGGATACTGAGGGAAGGCATGGCGCAGGATACTGATTAAGTTCAGTTGACGATACAGTCTAAGAAGTCTGGATTTGGAGTTCATTTATGAACTAGGTCCCATCAGACATCAAGACATTCTAAGACAGGTATTGCTAATTTCGGGAGATGGCATTCTCTGCGAACTTGAGATATAGAGAGACATAGAAAGAAACATCACAGCGGATCCACTCACTGAGGCTATTCCTCGAACGCAATAGTTTCGCAAACGAGCTTTGTGAGACTGACTAGTAGAGGAGTTGGGTGTTCGGTATCACACGGGCTGTGAGTATGCGGCATCGCAATAATTAGCCTTGAGTGCAAGTGGGATATTGTTGGAGATAGTGCCCTCAGAGTCAATTATTGGATCACAGGCACGTGATTGCAATGATTGAGGGAGGACCTATCCCGGTAGGACAGTTTTACTCAAGATGATAGAATGCTATCTGGTTTACCTTTATCATCGTGTACTGCTTCAGTTGACCTTACAGGTCACTATTACACGCTGATAGAGCCCCTAGGATTCTTGCTTGACTGCCGGCAGTATGATGGCGATCATATACGTGAGAGCTGGTGGTCTATATGTAAGTCCACGGTAGCGCCCCGGCCGTCTAACAGACGCCAAATGCGGAACAAAAACTTTTTACGAAACTGGCGCTATCGTGTACCGTAACCCGGATCTGCCATTAAAGCTAAACTAACAAATTGCAAATGGGTAGAAACGTTATACCGAATGATCCGAGTCCTTCAGTCTTCAACCATCATCCCACGCTTGTTGCGGCTGCTCCGATCTCCTGAATCTCCGGTCTTCTCGTCCAGGTGGCACCACGTCGACGGATCTTCAAACGGGCTCCCGCCTCTGAACCGAGGCAACTCGATCGTCAAGTTTGCCAAAAGAGACGACCAAGATGAAGTAGAGAATGAGTAGAACACTTTGTCTCGTTACGTCCAGGGTCACGGACGAACGGTTATGGAAGTTGCCTTTTGGATCGAATGAAATTGAGCTATGAAAATATATCAATTTCCATGAACCATAAACCTTATTCTTTTCTCAAATGAACCACACCAATCAAGCAAGGGGGGGCCGGCCAATTATATAGAGGTGGGGGTGAGTGTAGGAGCAAGGTGGTAACCTTAAAGGAAAAGATCAACACAAAATATCCTTAAGCATTACAAGAAAGTTTAATGCAAAAGGTGACTCACAAAAACACCTCATCATAACATTAAAGCAAATGAATGATTCACTAACCTAGTCATCATCCAAGAAGCTTCCACACTCATGACTCACCTCATGACTCACCCTCAAGAAGAAAAGATAAATCCGTATTTAACCGACTGTTAAATACGGCTGATATAAAACTGGAAACTGGCAACTTCCAAAAGTGATCCTGAAACGAATTTCAGGATAACCCCGTATCAGTATAAACATACCCGCATTTGTATTACGACCGAATACAAATGCATCTGAGACAAAGATATTATATCTACACAGTATAATACTGGGTTCCGGCTTAAACCAAAGCCTACCAGTATTATCTGCCCGAAAAACGACACGTGCGAAAACGCACGTGTTTTTTCCGAACCTTGCCATAACACCATACGGCCTCTACAACGTTTCGCCCGAACTTGGGAAAGTGTCTGTGAGGGACTCTAATGACTCATCAATATACTGGTACTGGGTATAACCCCTAGCACGTCAGAGGTACAAGCTGCACGTAACGTTTTGCCTATGTATTGATTGGAAGGGAAGCTGACGAGCGAACTCATCTCTAAACCCTACTGAGCCTGACAGTGACAATGTATATACAGTCCGGTCCATTCGTCTAAAGAGTATCGCATATCGAGTCTAGAGGGGTGGATAAAGTCAGACCCCTAATAACGCGATAAATCGTGTCGGCATGAAGCCCATCACCACCTGAGAAACTACTGATCCAAATCAGTAATTCTCCACTACCTCGGCCGAGGGTTCCTAGTGATGGCCACCCGTGCACTGCGCGACATCAACCCCCAATACCGGGAGAGACGAATCCCCGACGATCCGCTCACTTGCCTCCAATGTGGCTCGGGACTGTACCCAAAAAAGACCTGTTTGCACGACTCCTTTGAGCCGTGGTAGGGTAGAAATCAAAGCACAGTGGGAACTCACACGAGACAAATGACGACCTCATGTCGATGAACTAACCTGTACACATGTCACCAGGGAATTGCTATCTGACGATATGTATAATACCAACTAGCAGATTCCCGGCGAGTCCTGTCCGGTGTACTCATAACCCAATGAGCACCTGTATACATCTTAGGTGATCAAACTGACACCAGTGGCTTGTGAGACCGTCCACCGCCCCTCGTCGGGGTCTCGACTGTATACACTAGTCTACTCTGGAGTATCGATGCCCTGTCTCGAAAACTCCCACGACTAGGGACACTTTAAGGATGTGCTTACAGACCCCAGCTCCCACGTATATGATCGCCATCATACTGCTGGTAGTCAAGCAAGAATCCTATGGGCTCCATCATCATGCAATAGCGAACTAAAGCATATATACGATGATAAAGTCAAACCAGATAGCATACTATCATCTTGAGCAAGACTGTCATATCGGTATAGGTCCTACCTCAATCATTGCAATCACGTACCTGCGATCCAATAATTGACTTTGAGGGCACTATCTCCAACAATCTCCCACTTGCACTCAAGGCTAATTATTGCGATGTCGCATACTCACAGTCCGTGTGATATCGAACACCCAACTCCTCTACTAATCAGTTTCACAAAGCTAGTTTGTAAAACTCTTGTGTTCGAGAAATAGCCTCAGTGAGTGGATCCGCCCTGATGTTTCTTTCTATGTCTCTCTGAATCTCAAGTTCGCGGAGAAAGCCATCTCCCGAATCGAATAATACCTGTCTTAGAATATGTCTGGATATCTGATGGGACCTAGTTCATAAATGAACTCCAAATCCAAACTTCTTAGACTGTATCGATAACTGAACCTAATCAGTATCCAGCACTATGCCTTCCACAGTATCCTCTTGGACCACCTGTCTAAAATACTGTCCCTCGTCAGAGGAAAAACTATAACTCTGACAATCACTCTGTCATTCATGTCGCCATGGAAGCCTGGAATGATAACCGTCTCTCGAAGGAGGCTGCCGTCATAAAAAACGTAGAACAAACACTTATGTTCTAAAACTGCTTCCTTATGTTTCTCCGGGATTGGATTAATATAAACTTATCGCATCTAGTGCAAAAAACAATATCTGGTGTGGTACTTGACATCTCATGATTGACTCAATTGCCTAAGCAAGTGATCTGCCAACCATGCACAGCCCTCTCTGCTTTAGTCTATAAGACACCTTTAGAGAGGGTGACTCCATCACCTGCAGGTACACCACCATGCCAGGAGTCATCTATTCTAAAATACTATTAGAATATTGTCAAAGTACCCATATTGGGAAACTACCCAAATCTATATCCAAAACCGTAGATCTAGTAACCAGAATGTCTAATATTATATCCATATCTTGTGTGGAGAAACAACTGTGTGACGACCAAAGTACAACCGATCGTAGTATAGGAATTTTACTTCCTACTCTGTGTATGTCATCCAAATACCAGGACATCACACACTACTACCTTCCCAACAGATCCATCCCCTATTCTGATGAAGTCAAACCTATGACTGTCACATCAAAATTAGATGATCTTATCTCCGCTATATCTGCTCAAGTCTATAAATAGATATAAGCTACTTGCCCACTATTCTTCCGCTGCTCCCACTGACTACGATAACCCTCTGGCAGAATAATATCCACGTACACTTCTAAAGCTAGTTTAGAACGACGTTATACTTATCCTCTTGCCGGGTCTCATAGTCTGGAACAACAGTAGTGTCAAGTCTGGGTAAACAAGAACCTCCCTGTCACCGTCCTTGAGGTTACCGGAGTACCTCTCGGGTGTCTGAGGTTACCCACCATATCTGCGGAGTGGCTAATGGAATGTCAAACTTGATTTGAATATATAGATCCTATTAAATTTTCCGTAATCGTTTGCGGTTCTGGAATCACTTCCAGTTCTACCATACTCCCACTACTGTTTTCTGAAAAAGTCCATTTTAATAAAACTGTGGCGAGTCAAGAACAATATCACTATTGATCTTCCAGATGGTAGAAAAGTCAACCCTCGTCAAAGCCAGGGTCAACCCACAAACAGCCATTACAGAAACGTGCCTTGAGTTATCCAGTGTCTGGTTTTAAGCATAAGCTGGACAACTCCCCGTACCTTAACATCGTTAAGATATGAACCATTCTATATCAAATATAGAAACAGAAGCAATAATTTAATTTGAACCAGATTCAAATCATGCAGCTGTCTCCAGTGCATAACAACTTAATGGAAAAATGCTAATCAGCTTTACTCAACTTAGGAATCCATCCAATTATGAGTAACCTGAAAGAGAAACAAGTTTCTCAAAACCATTACTATCAACTGAATACCAATCACAAGAATCTACATCTTCGATCTCTTTGAAGAATCCCGATACTTGCGATACCTGGTTCTTTACTTTATTCTTATACCCAGAACTTCTCAAAACTTTAGACATTGTATTTTTACGAAACATTTGTCTAAAAACTAGAGAAGTTATAAGTAAACAGAACATAGTATGAGGACTTACCCCTTTGTCCTGACGGACATTGGACAACATACAGTACTCTGTATAAGTCCCCTGAGTTGAATAAATCAAAACCTATGCATCGTAGGTTGAAAACTGTACCCAGGCAATTTCCTCAAATATCACCAATTACAACGAATTCCGATATAATGAGGATGATCACCTAATTCCCAATAACTTACTCCCACTCATCATCTGTAAAACTATACAGATATGAGAATGAAACCTGGTAAATACATCCCCTGGAGTAAGTATCTAATTGGGAAATCAGTTTATTATTAACAATGCACAGTGAAGCTGAAACATAAAAATGTTTCTTAGGGGTATCCTGGTATTCTTAGTAATGCCTCTTCCATAATTCTATTCATGACTGTAACCGTATGTTTCTTTGCCATCTCTCTAAATCCCTTTACTTGTCTTTTGTCGTTACCTTCTGTACACCTTTGTTAGGCTAAATGGTTTTCTTCCTTCCCTACCGTTCGGCACCAGCCTATGGTTTGGAAGAAGACTATTCAGTAAGCATAATAGGTGTACCCTTCTAAACTGAGGAGCCCTCGCAACCTGAGAGAAGGTGATAATAAAAGACAACTGAATAAACCAATTCTATTTCTCCTGAACCTGGATCCATCCTCGAAGAAGTCCCTTCGAGTTCGTATATAACCATACGATGGATCTATCCAATGGAAGTGGATGTCCGTAGTAATACGGGGTGTTCTGAGAAATGCAAAGGGTAAAAGAAGGAGCGGCAATGACTTATGCAACTAAGACAATCCAAAGGCCAGCATTTTAAGAAGGTTTGGTCAACTTTGGTCATTGAGTCATAGTCTAGGGTCGGTCAAAGGTCGCTGCCAAAGAGAGAGAGAAAAGAAACACTCTGCGTGCACTCTAACCTAGATCAGAATGGTTATCAATTTATCTAATCAGAAAACTTCCCACTGTAATCTCAAATTCTCCTCCAAACCTGAAAGAAGAATTAGTCGGGATCACCCGAAGAGTAAACCAACTCATCAGTGAGAATCGGGATCCAACTATCATCGCATGATTACTTGATGGAAGCCACTCAAATTAACACACTCCAGAAGGTATGCGCATATCTGGCAAGTTTCATTTTCTTTAGAAACTCCTGATGTAATTTTTGCCTCATGCTCTTATGACCTTGACTTTAGTCAACAAATCATAAGTCACATGTCAAGTTCTACCCGTCATTGTCCAGGTTGATTTGAACCCACCCGTACATACCCTTGACTTTAGTCAACAAGGTAATACGACTGTCCCAAACCAACACATCTATCTATGCAACATACGAATACCCAGCAACTACCAAACACTATGCCTTGACTTTAGTCAACAAACATAGCTTGAATACTACTGACTACCCATAAGAAATGACGGAGGGCTACGGCTGGTTTTTGGCGAAAAACCTTTAACGTAATGAACTTGATTTCGCTGAAGGAACCTGATAGCTTTTATAAAATATAGTGACGAAAACGTTTTGCTAAAGAGGTCACTCCCGGTGAAGGGATCTTGGCTCTTTCCTCATGGAATGAGATGCAGGATATTCCAACTGAATACCGCGATGCAAAGCAACCTGTAATCGACTATACTGAAGTTATTACCCTGACGTAAACTTCTGCCCAAGGGGTCACTCCCGGTGAAGGGATCTCGGCCCTTGCCTCGTGGAATGAGGTGCGGGATATTCCAACTGAATATCACTATGCATAACAAAAGGAAACATCTTTGTAATAACACCTTTTAAAATTTGTTCCAACAACATCAAATATAGGTTTGTTTTATCATGCATTGATAAGAATCAACGCAGTCCCATCAATCAATCACACCAGAAAAGAACGAAAATATAATGTACGTATATGCCATCCGCATTCGCCACTGGGTCCCGTCATTACCCGTTAGGTTACTTAACTAACGACAGAGCGGGGACTGGACTAGCGCGGGTGTAAAACATATACAACATCTAATAGTATATATACCAATATACAATAATCGCTCCAGGCGTGATAATATGCAACATTACAGAAAAGTAATAAGCATCACAGAACAATACAGATAATCTGGGATCCCCGGGTTTCACAGAGCCGCTGCTGAAACCTGACGTTCCCCTGGTCATGTGGATAGCCTGTGTAATGAAACCTAGACCCCTACGGGTGTGGCAAGTTACCCGCAAAAACCTGAAGCGAGGTGGTCCCCACAGCATAGTGAACGGAACACCCGGCACTTCACGGAATCCGGTAAATTGAGCACCCCTCCTTGGGTCAATCTGTACCCCCTACGAGTGCGGCGAATAGTCTGCCAATTCTAGAGTAAGGTCCCTTTGCCTCTCAAAGCCATGAGATACGGACCCTTTGCCCTCCAGAACCCGGCTATCCGTGCACTCCTTCGCGGGATAAACCTAGTACAGAAATAAAAATAGTACAACAGGTACATCGACCGCAACCTGATCGTGCCCCAAAAGAATATTATACAAACAGGCAGTGACGGCAGTCCACATTTTGGACGCTCGCCCCGCAATATCAAATGTACAAATAAATCCAAACTGCACTATCATTGCACCCTGCTATCCACCACGACATATCCGCAACATCACAGCACAACACAGAACATCAACGCGAATGTCACGTTCGCAAACCCGTCTAAAAGAACTATAGCAATTAGACGCGGTTTACCGATCAAATGACATTCCCGGTCGGAGATATAATGTAAATACTGCATACTAACAAATTTAAAATTTCGATCGACTAAATTTCCCGAAGTGGGCCCCACGTACATCTGCTGTACAGTAACAAAATCTGGGCCCAAACAAATAGTACCAAGAAACCACAATTTACAGTTAGAAGCTCTCTGGAAAATTTGGTGCACTGTTCCAACAGTGCTGCCGCGGTTCCGCGGTCAAACCATAGATTTGACCGCGGATCCGCGGCTCTACTGTTGGATCACGTGCTCAAATTTTGCCGTTATGCTTAAAAACCCCTGCACAATATTCTGTGATATGTAAAATTATTTTAGGACATCATTTAAAATCGACAGAAACTGACATGCTTGAAAATTGCGTTTTTGCGAAATCCGTTCGATCGATGCTTTAAACGTGTTAACACAAGTTAGTATAGCTTAATGGTGAGGCTCTGATACCACTGTAAGTCCACGGTAGCGCCCCGGCCGTCTAACAGACGCCAAATGCGGAACAAAAACTTTTTACGAAACTGGCGCTATCGTGTACCGTAACCCGGATCTGCCATTAAAGCTAAACTAACAAATTGCAAATGGGTAGAAACGTTATACCGAATGATCCGAGTCCTTCAGTCTTCAACCATCATCCCACGCTTGTTGCGGCTGCTCCGATCTCCTGAATCTCCGGTCTTCTCGTCCAGGTGGCACCACGTCGACGGATCTTCAAACGGGCTCCCGCCTCTGAACCGAGGCAACTCGATCGTCAAGTTTGCCAAAAGAGACGACCAAGATGAAGAAGAGAATGAGTAGAACACTTTGTCTCGTTACGTCCAGGGTCACGGACGAACGGTTATGGAAGTTGCCTTTTGGATCGAATGAAATTGAGCTATGAAAATATATCAATTTCCATGAACCATAAACCTTAATCTTTTCTCAAATGAACCACACCAATCAAGCAAGGGGGGGCCGGCCAATTATATGGAGGTGGGGGTGAGTGTAGGAGCAAGGTGGTAACCTTAAAGGAAAAGATCAACACAAAATATCCTTAAGCATTACAAGAAAGTTTAATGCAAAAGGTGACTCACAAAAACACCTCATCATAACATTAAAGCAAATGAATGATTCACTAACCTAGTCATCATCCAAGAAGCTTCCACACTCATGACTCACCTCATGACTCACCCTCAAGAAGAAAAGATAAATCCGTATTTAACCGACTGTTAAATACGGCTGATATAAAACTGGAAACTGGCAACTTCCAAAAGTGATCCTGAAACGAATTTCAGGATAATCCCGTATCAGTATAAACATACCCGCATTTGTATTACGACCGAATACAAATGCATCTGAGACAAAGATATTATATCTACACAGTATAATACTGGGTTCCGGCTTAAACCAAAGCCTACCAGTATTATCTGCCCGAAAAACGACACGTGCGAAAACGCACGTGTTTTTTCCGAACCTTGCCATAACACCATACGGCCTCTACATCGTTTCGCCCGAACTTGGGAAAGTGTCTGTGGGGGAATCTAATGACTCATCAATATACTGGCACTGGGTATAACCCCTAGCACGTCAGAGGTATAAGCTGCACGTAACGTTTTGCCTATGTATTGATTGGAAGGGAAGCTGACGAGCGAACTCATCTCTAAACCCTACTGAGCCTGACAGTGACAATGTATATAAAGTCCGGTCCATTCGTCTAAAGAGTATCGGATATCGAGTCTAGGGGGTGGATAAAGTCAGACCCCTAATAACGCGATAAATCGTGTCGGCATGAAGCCCATCACCACCTGAGAAACTACTGATCCAAATCAGTAATTCTCCACTACCTCGGCCGAGGGTTCCTAGTTATGGCCACCCGTGCACTGCGTGACATCAACCCCCAATACCGGGAGAGACGAATCCCCGACGATCCGCTCACTTGCCTCCAATGTGGCTCGGGACTGTACCCAAAAAAGACCTGTTTGCACGACTCCTTTGAGCCGTGGTAGGGTAGAAATCAAAGCACAGTGGGAACTCACATGAGACAAATGACGACCTCAGGTCGATGAACTAACCTGTACACATGTCACCAGGGAATTGCTATCTGACGATATGTATAATACCAACTAGCAGATTCCCGGCGAGTCCTGTCCGGTGTACTCATAACCCAATGAGCACCTGTATACATCTTAGGTGATCAAACTGACACCAGTGGCTTGTGAGACCGGCCACCGCCCCTCGTCGGGGTCTCGACTGTATACACTAGTCTACTCTGGAGTATCGATGCCCTGTCTCGAAAACTCCCACGACTAGGGACACTTTAAGGATGTGCTTACAGACCCCAGCTCCCACGTATATGATCGCCATCATACTGCTGGTAGTCAAGAAAGAATCCTATGGGCTCCATCATCATGCAATAGCGAACTAAAGCATATATACGATGATAAAGTCAAACCAGATAGCATACTATCATCTTGAGCAAGACTGTCATATCGGTATAGGTCCTACCTCAATCATTGCAATCACGTACCTGCGATCCAATAATTGACTTTGAGGGCACTATCTCCAACACTATAAGCACTTCCTTAAAAGGTCCCTAGTCGTGGAAGTTTCGAGACAGGGCATCGATTCTCCAGAATAGACTAGTGTATACAGTCGAGACCCCGACGAGGGGCGGTGGCCGGTCTCACAAGCCACTGGTGTCAGTTGGTTCACCTAAGATGTATACAGGTGCTCATTGGGTTATGAGTACACCGGACAGGACTCGCCGGGAACATGCTAGTTGGTCTTATACCTGACGTCAGATAGCAGTTCCCTGATGACATGTGTACAGGTTAGTTCATCGACCTGGGGATTGTCATTTGTCTCGTGTGAGTTCCCACTGTACTTTGATTACTACCCTACCACGGCTCAAAGGAGTCGTGCAAACAGGTTTTAGTTGGGTACAGTCTCGAGCCACATGGAGGCAGTGAGCGGATCTTCAGGGGTTCGTCTCTCCCGGTATTGGGGGTGAGGTCGCGCTGTGTCTAGGAGAGCCATTACGCAAAGCCCTCGGCCGAGGCAGGAGATTTACTGGTAGGTATTCCAGTAGTATCTCAGGGCGTTCTGGGCTACACTCCGACACCACTTGTACCGCTTTTGGGGGTCTGACTTTTACCAACCCCCTAGGCCCGACATGCGATGCTCATAGACGAACGGACCGGACTGTATGGAAATTGTCACTGACAGGCTCAGTAGGGTGTCAGGATGAGTTCGCTCATCGACGTCCCTTTTGGTCAATAGCTGGTGGCCCGTCACGTATTGGCTAATACCTCTGACGTGCTAGTGGTTAAATCCACAGCCATAATATTGACGAGTCTTTAGAGTCCACCACACTTACAGTTACTCAAGCTTTCGGGCGAAACGCTGTAGAGGCCGTATGGAGATATGGCAGGGTCCGATCAGATATGTGCGGTATTGCACGAATAAGGATCGGACAGTTTTGTACTAGTGGCCGTATAGTTATATGGCAGGGTTCGATCTGATACATGCGGTATTGCACGGGTCAGGATCGGACGGATATTACTAGCCGGCTTTGGCTTAAGCCGGTTCTAGTTTAGTACAGTGTAGATTTTGTCTCATTGCATTTGTATCCGGACGGAATACAGATGCAGGTGTGTATGCACAATATCGGGGTTTTCCTGTAATTTATTACGGGACCAGTTTTCTGGAGTTGCCAGTTTGCATTCCGTTCCGGCCGGTTTTCCTTTGTTCTTTCCCGGCCGGACTTTTATGATGGAGGGGGTAATTTGCAGTTTTGCAAATTACATTTGAGGAGGGGTTTCTTGCATATGTATTAATTATGATAGCATCTTTTTTATTCCTTTCTTTTCTATCATCATTTCTTGTAAAAGGTGATTAGGATTGATTTAGAGTTTGATATGAGTTTTGTTATCATGATGTTTGGCTATGGTCACCACTTGCTTTTACTACCATTACCTTCCTTCTATGGTTGTAGTTTTGTATTCCCTCCTCCACCATTCTCATTTAGGAGATGATAGAACTCACTTAAGAGAAAAGAGAAGAAGAGGTTTTCATTCTTGAGAGTTTCATTCTTGATCTCACTTTCATGCTAGAAAAATGCAAGCACCATTTTTCTAATCTTGATTCCTCCATCATCTTCAAAGGAAACAAACCCCAAAGAGACAAGCATCATCTACACTATATTCTACAGCACACCTTGGGCATGTCGACTTGCCGGCTTCATGCCCGAGTTGCCTCGGTATTGAGTCGGGAGCCCGTAAAAGACGCAGGCGATGTGGTGCCCTTCCGGCGAGGAGGCAACGATATGGAGACAAGACTTTACGCGGGAGATCGGGACGATGACGAGAAGACCGGAGGACTCCGATCACTCGGTATACTTCTCTTCCCATCTCTTGTTAGCTAGCATTAGGTTAATGGTTACGATCCGGGTTTTCATTGTCCGCGGTAGCGCCAGTTTCCAAGTAAGGAAAAATTTTGATTCCGCATTTTGGCCTCGGATAGACGGCCGGGGCGCTGCCGTGGCGCAACAGTGTTCACGCAGAAGGAGCTTAATATGAGGCAACGTAGATGATTGGAGCTGATGGCTGACTACGATCTTGATCTTAAGTACCATCCGGGGAAGGTTAATGTCGTGCCGGATGCGCTCAGTCGGTTACCAGAAATTCAGATGTTGACTACGCAGAAGGAACTCGTTGAAGACTTTCGAAGATTTGATTTGGAGGTTGTGCTACCGCATTCTTCGGGACAGTTGATGCAGCTGCAAGTACATTCGTCGTTGATCGAGAATATTAAAGCAGCGCAATCGCGGGACCCTAGATTGTAAAAGTTTCGAGAACAGGTTGAAGCCGGACTACGAACAGATTTACTGATCCATGAAGATGGTTCGTTGAGATATGGTAGCCGTTTGTGTGTGCCAAAGGGAGATATTCGCGAAGAGCTTATGAAGGAGGCACACAGTTCAGCTTATTCCGTACATCTAGGAGGCACGAAGATGTACTGAGATATACGACATCATTTCTGGTAGGAAGGTATGAAATGAGAGATTTCTCACTTTGTGGCAAAGTGCTTGGTGTGTCAGCAAGTTAAGGCTGAACATCAAAGGGTTGCTGGTTTATTGCAACCACTTCCGATTCCTCAGTGGAAGTGGGAACATATAACCATGGATTTCGTGACAGCTTTACCGCGGAGTCCAAAAGGCAACAATGCAGTATGGGTGATTGTTGATCGTTTGACCAAAGCAGCTCATTTCATTCCTTTTCGGGTTGGTCAATCAACAGAAACTTTGGCGGAGCGGTACATGCAGGAGATTGTAAGATTGCATGGAGTACCAGTGAGTATCGTGTCCGATCGTGACACTCGGTTTTTATCACACTTCTGGAGGAGTTTACAGGAAAGTTTGGGGACTCGATTGAAGTTTAGCACAGCTTATCATCCTCAAACAGATGGTCAGTCGGAGAGGACGATCCAAACTCTTGAAGATATGTTGAGAGCATGCATGTTGGACTTCAAGGGTTCTTGGGAGGATCATCTACATTTGGTGGAGTTTCTTACAACAACAGTTTCCAGGCAACTATTCAGATGGCTCCATTTGAAGCTTTGTATGGTCGCAAGTGTCGTTCACCTGTTTGTTGGGACGATGTCGGTGAACGAAGATTGTTGGGACCAGACTTGGTCGTGCAAACTGTTGAGAAGGTTAATGCTATCCGGAATCATATGAAAGCAGCACAAGACCGACAGAAGAGTTGGGCAGATACGTCTAGAAGACCTCTATACTTCGTAGTGGGTGATTTGGTATTCTTGAAGATATCACCGACTAGAGGGGTGATTCGTTTTGGAAGTCGCGGAAAGCTCAGTCCTCGATTCGTTGGACCCTTTGAGATATTGGACGTGTTGGTGAGGTAGCGTATCGTTTGGCATTACCGCAGTCCTTGGTGAATGTGCACGATGTGTTTCACGTATCTCAACTCCGTAAGTATGTTCGAGATGAAACACATGTGTTGGATCATTCGGAGCTAACGGTACGAGGAGACTTGACTTTTGAGGAGCGACCGGTTGAAATTGTGGATCGAAGGGAAAAGGTTCTTAAGAACAAGGTTATCCCTCTTGTACTTGTTTCTTGGGGTAATCTCTCACATGGAGAGTCCACTTGGGAACGAGAAGATGAAATTCGGCAGAAGTTTTCTCATCTTTTCTTGTAGTTGTTTGTCGTCTATCTTTTGTATTCTTGGAATTTAGAGGACGAAATTCTCTTTGTAATTGGGTATAATATAACAACCGAGTCCAGTTCTATAAATTTCTGTTACCGTATGTGTGGTGTGTGGTATTTATTTCACTGATCATGCTTTGGCTGTTACTAGTTATAGTTTATACTGACATGTCATATTCTGCATATAACAATTTAAGTCATTTAAAATAAATTAAAAAAATACTTGTCATGGCTTGCTTGATACCCCTAACCTTGTGGTAGCGTCCTTGCATCGTGTTCGCGTCTCGTTCAGTGAAACAGACGTGTTTGGACGACTACGCGCACATACGTGCGTCCGTTCTTCGGGGTAAGCTTTTTAATTACAAAATCCTTCATTTAAATTTTTGGAACCTGCCAATAAATTTCATATTTCAAATTCAAATTTTTGGACCCAACCCGGGCGCAATTCTGAATTATTTTGTATCCCGCCAAATTCTATTTTTAAATTACTAAATCAGTTTAAAATATTTTATCTATTATCTACAATACTATTTTTCCCTTAACCAAATTATATTTTTTTACCCAGAAAATCTTTTCCGACCTATTCTTTTTTGCCTGCTTAGTGAATGTTTCCTTCATTAGAAATCTTTAGAAAATCCTTTCATAATTTTTATCCAGCCAATAACAATTCTTCCTTGGTTAACACCGGGCCCCACAAATTCTTTAATTTTCTTGCCCAATCAGAAAATCTTCTTTCCTTCTCCTTCTCATTATTTCATTCGCCATGAACCAATCGCGAGCCTCCATTTCCTCCGACCCCACACGCCTTTCTCTCCCTCTCTCCTTTCTCCTTCTCTTTCTTTCTCTTCTTCCTCCTTTCCTTCTCTCCCGAGCCCACTGCACCCCTGCACTTTGTGCTTCGCCGGAACTGTTGCCATCGGCGACTCGTCCCCGTGTCCCTGGCATCGTGCACAACTCCGGTAAGCAACCTTCCTCCCCCTCATCCTTCTCTTCTTCCCCTTTCTCTTCTTCTTCATATTAAAACCTCTTTGCTGTTAAGTGTTTTGGGTCTTCTGTAGATCGTCAGAGCCCCGTCGTTCTCGCCGCGGTTGTTCTCGCTGCCACCATAGCACCTCCTCTGCAAACCCTGTATGCTTTGGTACCTCATTCCTCCTCTGTTCTTTCCTTGCTTTCTTTTCTTTTCTTGTTAAAATTTATCGTTTCGTGTTGTCGCTGTTTTCTGGTTCGCCGGAATCCGACGATGCCGACGACGTTTCCCGACGACCCAGCAGGAACCTCTGATCCGTGTGACTCCACTGTTCGTCGTTTGGGTTCATTCCGTGTACCGTGCGCGTGTCGCGACTTTTCCCCGCCGACGCGTAACGTTCCGTTTTCCGTATCGCACCCGTCGAGGCAAGTGAAACTTGCGACATGCTATTTAAACTATTCTTATGCTAATTTATTTATTTCCTATTAAATCTCTAAATAGAATCGAAATTATTGGATTTCAAGTTAACCGTATAAAGTTCCGTTACATATTTTATGATCTCGAACTTGAAACTTAATTGTTGCATCTAATTATTTATACCTAGTAATCACCTGTAAATGTTAGACCACATGATCACAATTGTTTTATAGCCATGATACCTTTTTCTCTAGTATTAACCTATCGGACATCCGGGTGCATCTTAAACCGATTTAATTACAATTGCATCCATTGAACCGATTATACATGTTGTCGCATCCCTAGATTACTCAATACTTATTAACCTGGTTTTTAGCATTCACATCTGTCATACGGTATTCATATAATGCTGACACCATCTATTAAACACACACTGATAACCGTATGGCTAATTAGTTAAATCGGCATTTATTGCTTAACCTATTACATGTATTGTGTTGTTGATAACCATGCTTGATTATTTATAACCATGATTATGCTAGCTGTTTATGAGCACCCACATGCTATCTTTTACACCCTGACATGACTTGCTACACACATATTACTTGACCCGACATGGTACCGTACACTACTTGACTTGACCTGATGTACCATGGCTTGACCTGTTACCTGATCTTGTGTCTAATGCCAACAAACCTGACATGTAGTCCTCACGGACCGTTCCTGTTGTCTATCCAGACAAACCTGCTCTTACCTGATCCTGTGTTGGCATTAGTTCTTGATTACTGAATACCTGACTTGACATACATAACTTGGGGGTATGGGGAAATCAATGATGAAATCCTGACTTGTAACTCGACAGTTGCTTGCTTTTATTGATCAGTTTAGAGGCTAGGCCCGCCTCGTGACGATGCTGCTGACATCGTTGTTCTGTACTCTTTTCCTGTTAGTGCCTAGCGGCACGTCTTGGTTTCAGCCCGAGAGTCTTAGACCGTGGTCCCGGGCATGCACGGGATACTATTGAGTTGCATCGATGATTCATCAAATTGATTTCAAAGAATTGAGAGTAGATAACCCAATAGACCAGTTTAGTTTACTCACTGCACATTACCCTTCACTGCCCTGATTTATATTACTGTTACACCTGCTTTTCATACATGATTATATTTGCATTGCCTGTTACCCTGTTTATATTTTATTACTTGACGACATGACGCGCTGACGTCTGGGTTTTGCATGGCCCAGATTTCGTACCTTTGCTGCAGTCCGAGAAGGAGTACTTCAGCCAGCAGGCTGAGTTGTGAGGTGTCAGTAGTAGTTAGTTCTTTTATTTTCTGCATTTTATTCCTGATGTGAGCCCGCATTATGGGACATACATTCCAGTTATTTTGTATTGGATTTTTTGCTTCCGCACTTTTATTATTCTTGACTCGTGTTATCTTGGCTTATGGACATGTATTAGATAGTTATATTTTGATTCTTGATATCTCTACAGCCGTAATGTGACTGTGAATGGATACTTCCTTCCCACAGGTAGCATGGTTGGCTATGTCACGTGCCCATCTTAGCGTACTCTGGGAAGTGGGGCGTGACACGATTCGAGGAGTTGGATGAACCGTCTCGGGTACATGGTGGGACCGGTATGGTACCCCGGGGCAAGAAGCTCGAGTTGTATTCGATGAGCCTGGCAGGGGAGCACTACCTACCGGTGATATTATTTGTGTCGGTTATCTGGAGGATACCGGCCGGAGTCATGAGATGGTTATAGGCTGATCCGTTCTGGCGGAGCCCGCGGGCCGATCCCGCAGATGATACGGATGCCTGAGATATTGATATTTGAGATTTGAGATATTGAGATTTGATATCAAGATACTGAGACTTATGTTTTGTGTCGATGCTTGACACTGATTTCTCTGTTGCATTCATTGATGATACGTGATTGACATACATATAGAAATCCCTTTGATTAAAGAAAACACTTGTCTCACTCATGATATATTATGTTTCCATTCGTAATGAATTCATACATTATATATCTGATATGTTAATATCTGAAGCACTGACACGAGCAGGTAGTATTACACTATACATAGCTGGACCAGGATTTTTTATTTGAGGATATTACCTGATATGACCTAGGATAGCTTTATGCATGCGATTTCTACTCGTAGATGTTTTCTACTCACGAGTTGGCAACTCACCCCCGTTGTGCCACAGTACCTTGCAGGTTTTGCCGTACAGATTTCGTTGTGGCTTGTTGGCGCAGTGCTCCTTCTGGGTGCTTGCTTTGGCAGGTGGGTTCTTTGCATCAGGACCACCATTGTTTATTCATTATTTCAGTTGTATCTAGAAACTCCATCAACCAGATTGTATATTTGAGAGAGATAGAAAACCAGACCTGTTATTCTTTCGACCTTAGAGTCGCGCGTTGTATTATTATGGTTTTCATGTTGTTTTGAGTTTCTTTTGAGTTTGGATCCTCGCCCTTCGGCGTTGTATATTATATTGCTTGCGTGGTTGTGACCGTCGATTGACGAAGAGCTAGCTCCCGCTTAGGGATGCCTTTTTGTATTTCGTATACTATTCATGTTGTATCCCGTTTGGGGGCCAGTATTTACAAAGGAGACTCTGCCGAAATTTTCAGAAAATACTTGAGATTTTAAAAATACATACTTCGGCCTATGTTGTTAAAACTACTTGCTTTAAGTTGGTTTTTCCTTCACTCTGCAGCTTCTTTAGTTTTTATCTCTGGGTTTTGGCTTACTTAGATTACGTATGCCTCGAGCCATTTCGTAATTTAAGTACCGTTCATGTTCCGTACTTTTCAGGTCGTGACAGTAACAGTCTTGCTCAAAATGGTAGTATGCTACCTGGTTTGTTTCTACCTCAATATGTGCATGTGTTTCTTTTAGCATATCGTTTATACATATTGATAGAGCTATTAAGATCTTTGCTTGATTACCATCGTTGTGATGGCAGTCATGTTGGATATATGTATGCCATAGAGACCATTATTTGATAGTGGATGTATCGGTTTGTGTATATATATATTCAGAGAACATTCTTGCTCGACATGATAGTATGCTATCTGGTTGTTCTTTATCTTGACATGTTCGCTTGATCATGCATGTTACTCATTTGGTACATGTTGATAAAGCCCTTAGGATATTTGCTTGATTACTGGGATTATGATGCAGATCATACTAGTGGGACATATGTAGTTTATAAGCATATCCTTAAAATGTTCCTAGTCGTGGGTGTATCGAGACGGGGCATCGATATTCCAGAGTAGACTAGCGTATACGTTTCTTGAACCATATGATGGGCGATGGATGATCCCATATCCATTGGTGTGGTGACACCAAAGATTGTATACGGGTGCTCAGTGGAGACTGGGTACACTGAACGGACTCGCCGAGAACTCCTATGTGGTATTATATCTATCGTTGGATAGAAGTTCTCAGGTAACACTGGTACAAGTTAGTCTGTAGACCTGAGATCGTCACAGAGTCTTGTGTGCGCTCCCACCGTACTTTGATCTCCACCCTACCACGGCTCTGCTGAGTCGTGCAAACAGGTGGACAGCGATGGGAGGGGTTTCATCTCTCCCGGTATTTGGGGTTGATGTTGCGCTATTGTCGATTGGCTATAACAGGAAGTCCCTGGCCAGGGCTGATGAGATTTACTGATAAGTGTTACCAGTAGTTTCTCGATCTGTTATAGGACATATACTGGCATGACTTATTGAGTTATTGGGGTCGACGATACTATCCCTAGACTCGATATGCAGCATATCTGATGAAGAGACCGGACTGTACGATAAGTGTTGCCAGTTGGCTTGACGGGAGTTTTGACAGGTTCGCTTGTTTTTCTTCTGATCGCTCAATACCGGGAAGCCGTTACGTACAGCTAGTGCCGCTGACGGTTTGTGGGTATGTGATATGATCACTTCCTTCTGCTAGTGTATTGACGATGAAGGGTTATGACAGCACCCCGGCCAACATCCGTGGCCAAATGCGGAACAAAAATTTTACTACGATCAAAAACTTGGCGCAATAACAACCCTAAACCGGATCTTTACCATAAACCTAGTTAGCAAAAAGGGTTCTATCTACTATGATAGAAAGTTATACTTCAAGCTTGAACTCCTTCTCTTCTTGTGGTGCTTCTCCTTGTTGTGAGCTCCTTGGAGTGGTTGTGGATGGCTCCTCATCACCGGCTTCTCCACGTCAAAGAAGATCCACCCGAAGGACTCTACCTTGAGCTCCAACCTCAACAATGAAGTAACTAGGGTGCTTGGTGTGATAGACTAAGAACCCTAGAGTGAGTAGAGAAGGATTTTAGTGGTTTGGTCTCAATGGCCCTTGGTTCTTAACTGTAACAATCCTAATTTTCCTGTACACTTTTCTACACAAAATTTTATTTTATTTTTTCAAAATCATAAAGGGGTATTTTAGACTGAGCACAAGATATAAGTAATTATTTTGTTTTTAATTACAAGTTACAAGAATGTAATAACTCTATTTTTAGTGTACAAGAAATTACTTTAAATTTAATGTATACTTGGAGTATTTACTATTGCTGCTATCATTTTAAGTAATTAAATAACTCCATAATTACAAGAAAGAGCTTGTAGCTCATTGGTAATACCTTGCACTGCTGAACCAAGCCACCAGAGTTCAAATCCCATACCCCACATTATTTTTAATATTGATTTTTTTAAAAAACCTTTAGAATACCAAGAGTTTACACGTGCATATCTCATAAAAAACCCCCACTACACCCAAAGATGTAACACTTGCAGGAGTTAGATGAACCGTCGGGGAGGATCCTGGCCGCTGGACTCGGCCGGGAATCGGCCAACTCGGCCTTGACTCGGCCGATTCAGTGCTCCGACCGAGTCACCCCCGAGTCGGCCGATTCCGGCGACGGCCACAACATGAAAGTTGTGTCTTTTCATATTCCCTATGCACCTGCAAAATTTCAGCTTCAGAACACTTCCAGAGCTCTTAAAAAACCCCAATTACTCCATTTTTAATACATTTTTATTACATTTTATCACATTTTTATTTTTAACTTTTCATCTATCCTAACCCTAGCCTAACCCTATAAATACCAACCCTACACACTACCCTCTCACCCCCAAAATCTTGAGCCACTCTATCAAAAGTTTTCCAAGAAGTGTGTGCTTTGAAAACAAGTTCGCGGCGAAGCTCTGACGAAATTCCGGCGGGAATTCCGGCGACGTTTTTAGAAACAACCGGCGACGAAGCAACGCCTCGGCAACTCCTTTAGTTCCCCCTCACTCTAGAGTAATCAAAAACCCGTAAGTCCCATTCTATCTCCCTTTCTAATTCTCAAAAATACGAAATTACGAAACCCGACGGAATCGGAACAAATCCGATTTCCGATTCGGTTTTCTATAAAATTTCACTTCTAGTCAATTCAAACATGTCTAAACATCTTTATCATGATTATTAAACTTGTAAAAATCAATTTCAATAAGTTTTCACACATGAAATGATAACCTTTTCAATTTACCGTATTTTTTTCACTTTAATACCATCATGTTTCAATTTCACATTTAACCCGTTAACATTGCTATACCTTAAAATAGATCACGAGGTAATGACCTACCTCCTCACACACATATGCAACCATAATACGCTATCTTGAAAACTCCTAACACGATAAAACAAGATTTTACATTAAAATATAATTTCCTTAATAAAACCTTTTATAAAAGTTTAGGTTTGATACATTTGTTTAAACAGTATCTTTAATAGGAAAAATACGATAAGTTGTGGACATCGATCGTTTATCTAAACCTGACTTTGTGGTGTCTAGACAAGTGTGTCTAAGGCAAGTGGTTACTTAATTAGGGCCACTACTTGTAGTGGAGAGCCTCCCACTTACCTGGCACTTACCTGGCCGCAATTGGCGGTGAAGAGACGATTTGAGGATTCTAACGACTTGTCGTTTAGACCTTTTAAAATAGGCTAGTTGGCTTAGGAAACCCTAGAATCTAAAATACGGAAAATTATACTTTGCAAATAAATACCTTTTACTTTATAAAACCGTTTTCTAAAGGATTAGTATTTTACAATCTTTGCAAAGAGCCGCTACAACCCATCTTTGGGGAACCCGTTCGGGATCGTGCGGTTTATCGCGCACCCTCGGGCTAGTAGTGCGAGATTCAGACCTCCGCAAGGAGCATTCGGTCTCGAAAGGTTTAAAATACGACATCTTAAGAAAATGAGATTTTTGGAATATAAAATATTTATAAAAATTATTTTTGTATAAATATATGTATAATTATCATTTAAATATCTATTTTATTATAATATAAATATTCCACATTTTTCTAAAAAATCACAAGAATAGATTTTACACTAAAATACCATGAACTTCAAATAAATCAATATTACAGATAAATACCCTTATTTATTAAACTAGGATATTTTTCACTAGAAATGTCACAACATAAAATCCACCCTCATTACAACACTAAAGATGAACGATAAATACTTGAGGTGTATTTTGAAAAGTATATAAAAGTATTTTTACATAAAACCCCCTCAAGTTTTATAAATTACCCTAAGGACTTAGCAATTATAAGACTTTGATTCACATTTCTGATTGTCTGACTCGGGTTTGAGTCAGATTAATCTGACTTGAATATGATTCAAGTCAATCTATAATCTACAAGTTTCCACTTCAATATGAACTCATGAATTCATGAATCCAATATAAATCTATACATCTTGACTGAACCGAACCATGGATATACCTATTCCTTTTACATGATTCTCAGTTATTCCATTTACATGACTCTATGGTTACAACCGCTTACTGATATCATGGTTTCGGTCAATCAATCAATCTTACAATCAATACAATTTACAAGATAACAATACAAACAAGATATCGCGGGGTTTAAGGGGTAGACTGGTACGGAATATGTTAAAGATGGCACGAGGTGGTCACTTAAGACGTAATTACATCCATGCCGTTGTTCCGTGGTATTATCGAAGGAGCCTTGTACTACAGGTTACCAAGGTCTCCGTTGTTAGTGGGACTCCCCTCGTATACACTGGCATCTTCTGTACCAGGCTACAAACAACAGCGTTAATACAACATTACAATATTATAATACAACATTAAAAGCTACTCTCTCTCTCTTACTCTCTGTCTATTTCCCCCTTATCTTTGGGACTTACAGAGCGACCTGTTCGTTGACGACATTCTATTTCTTTCTTTTTTGAATGTCGTCAGGTGATTTGGACCCAGCAGAGATCGAGCCATCTCAAGAAGACTTGGAGCGGTTTGCCGAAGACCCTGCACTATAGTTTCATTGTACGCTTTTCCTTTCTGTATTTTTATTTCCTGTTATGCCACTGTTTAGGCATCATTTTATTTCAGTTGTATTTCCTTTTCTTACATTGTACAAAAGAATGTTAATAAATAAAAGTTGTTGTTCATTTTATATCTTGTCTCTTGTGTATTTATTTTATATTGCTTAGATACGCTTAGCGTATGTACTTCTGAGTATATACGTAGCGGGCCTCGTCGCGTCCCCTTCGCCGTACACTGGGAAGCGGGGCGTGACATCAACACATGAGAGATGAGGGCTTGAGAGAGAGGATGAAGGAGAGAGAGGATGAAGGAGAGAGAGTGTGTGTTTGTAAAATGAAGAGATAGCTCTCATATTAGGAAAAAGAATAATAATTTTAATTAGTATAATTGTGATGGTTCATTTGATTTGACCATTATCATGTCACCATTAATGCTAAGCAAAATATCTTTTGCTTAACAAAAATATCTAAGTCCCCAATGGTCAACAAGTCAAATGGTCAAACTAAATAACCATGACACAATTATCTCTAATTAAAATTAGTAATCAATTTCCCTCATCTCATTATGGTTTTAATCAAGTCAATGGTCAAAAACCATAATGAGGTGTCTCTTTCTTTGTCTCTGTCAACTGTATACATATACCTGCATCCGTGTTCCGAAGAACACGAATACAATGAGACTGAACCAACCCAAAATCAAATACTGGGAGCTGGCTTAAACCAAAGCCCACTAGTATCAACTGCCGGAACACCAAAACATGCACAAGTACGCGTATGTGAATGAACCCTGTCGTAAAACCATACGACCTCTACATCGTTTCGCCCAAAGGTGGAAAACCCTCTGTGTGGGACTCTAAAGACTCGACACTATGCTAGTAGTGGGTTTAACCATAGGCCGCAAGCGGTACTAGCTGTACGCAACGGTCCCCAGGTAGATGTCGATAAGAAGGCCGATGAGGAAAACCCATCCGAACTCCTACTGAGCCTGAATGTGACAATCTCCGTACAGTCCGGTATGTTCGTTTAAGAGTATCGCATATCGGGCCTAGTGGGGTGGTAAATGTCAGTCCCCTAATAGTAGTATAAGTCGTGTCGGAGTGTAGCCCAGAACATCCTGAGAAAATACTGGAAAACCCTACCGGTAAATCCCACTTGCCCTGGCCAGGGACTTTGTGTAATGACTCTCCTAAACACAGCGCGATATCAACCCCCAATACCGGGAGAGACGAATCCTGTCTAACCGCCACTGCCTCCAAGTGCTTCGAACTGCACCCAACTACTACTTGTTTGCACGACTCAATAGAGCCATGGTAGGGTAGCAATCAAAGAACAGTAGGAACACACCTGAGGCGAAGTAGCAGTGTCAAGTCAACGGACTAAGCTGTACTCATGTCACTTGGGAACTGCTACCTGATGATAGGTATAATATCAACCAACAATTCCCGACAAGTCCTGTCCAGTATACTCGTATCCTAACGAGCACCTGCATACTATCTCCAGTACGACGTACTGATGGCTGTGGGACAGACCATCTCCCCTGCTGGGATGAGAAGGGTATGCACTAGTCTACTCTGGAGTATCGATGCCCTATCTCGATAATCCTACGACTAGGGACCTGTATAAGGATGTGCTTATAGACTACCCAGCCCCCAATAGTGTGATCGCCATCACAACGCCGGCAGTCAAGCAAAGATCCTAAGGGCTCCATCAATATGTATTATCGATATGTTAAAAGAAACATATACACATATTAAGATAGATACAAACCAAGTAGCATACTACAATATCGAGCAAGACTGTCGTCAATCGATGTATATATCCCAAGCTTCCAAAATGTAATATACAAACTAGTACTATACAATAATGGCCTCTAGGGCATACATATCCAACAATCTCCCACTTGCACTAAAGTCCAAAAATTGGTGTACCGCATACCCAACATCTGCGCTAAGGCCAGCTGCTGGCGTACCGCATACCCAATAGCTCAAAAAGTCGCTCGAACTGTGTTTGAGGGAGGGCCTTTGTGAATGGATCCGCCGTGTTGTCTTTAGTGTCCACTCTCCGTACCTCGATCTCCTGGCGATCAATGATCTCCCTGATCAGGTGATACCGCCTTAAAATGTGTCTGGATTTCTGATGGGACCGTGGCTCCTTCGCTAAAGCTATAGACCCATTGTTATCGCAATACAAAGGTATTGGGTCAAAAATAGATGGAACCACCTGAAGTTCATTAATGAACTTCTTCATCCAGACCGCCTCTTTTGCGGCATCGCTAGCAGCAATGTATTCAGCCTCCATCGTCGAGTCTGCGACGTTATCCTGTTTGGAACTCCTCCAACACACCGCCCCACCATTGAGGGTAAACAGAAAACCCGAGACAGACTTGTTGTCGTCCTTGTCACTCTGGAAGCTTGAATCGGTAAAGGACTCGACCCTGAGGTCTCCATTACCGTAAACCAGGAACATCTCCTTAGTCCTTTTTAGGTACTTGAGAATGTTCTTCACTGCTATCCAATGGTTCTCACCTGGGTCTGACTGATACCGGCTCACTATGCTCAGTGCGTAAGCTACATCTAGTCTTGTACATAGCATCGCATACATTATAGATCCTACTGCCGAAGCATAGGGTATAGTGCTCATGTGAACCCTCTCCTCGTCAGTCTTGGGAGACATCTTCTTGGAAAGGGCGATTCCGTGCAATGCGGGTACATTACCGCGCTTGGGATCTTCCATACTAAATCTCTTTAGTACAGTCTCTATGTACCTGGACTGTGAAAGTCCCAGTAATCTCTTGGATCTATCTCTGATCTTGATCCCCAGAATGCATGAGGCATCACCTAGGTCCTTCATGGAGAACCGTTGTGACAAGAATAGCTTGACCGATTGTAGCATAGGAATTTCATTTCCTATCAAAAGAATGCCGTCCATGTACAAGACTAGGAATACGACAGTTCATCCTATAATCTTCTTATAAATACAAGGCTCATCCTCGTTCTTGATGAAGTCAAATTCCTTGATTGTTTCATCAAAATAGATGTTCCAGCTCCGCGATGTCTGCTTTAATCCATAAATGGATTTAAGCAACTTGCACACCTTCCCGCTTCTCCCACTGTCTACAAAACCTTCTGGCTGATCCATATAAACGCACTCTTCCAAACTGCCGTTTAGAAAAGCCGTTTTTACGTCCATCTGCCAGATTTCATAGTCATGGAAGGCAGCAAAGGCAAGTAGGATCCGAATGGATTTGAGCATAGCCACTGGAGAAAAAGTTTCATCATAGTCCACACCTGGTCTTTGACGAAAACCTTTTGAAACAAGTCTAGCTTTATAGGTTTCCACCTGCCCATCTGCACCAAGTTTCCTTTTATAGATCCATTTGCATCCAACGGGTTTTACCCCAGGTGGAGCAATATCCATGGTCCATACTTTATTGGTGTACATGGACTCCATTTCGGATCGCATAGCATCCAACCACTTATCAGAGTCCCTACTGATAATGGCCTTCCTGAAACTGGTAAGATCATCTTCTTCCAAGATGCAATCCTCTCGATCCCCGTCTATGAGAAAACTGTAGTATCTCTCGGGCGGATGAGAAATCCTACCAGATCTGCGGAGTGGCTGAGGTTCGTCGGGTATAACTGAATCTAGCGGTTCCACCAAATCTTCAGTTATAGTTTATGTTTCTGGAATTTCATCCAGTTCTACCGTGCTGCCACCAATATTTTTAACAAGAAATTCTTTTTCCAAAAATGTGGCGTTCCTAGAAACAATAATCTTTTGTTCCTCTGCATGGTAGAATATATACTCATTAGAATCTTTTGGGTATCCCATAAACTTACACAAAACTGACCGTGCCTCAAGTTTGTCTGGGTTCTGCTTTTTGACATAAGCTGGGCAACCCCAAATCTTAACACGTTAAGATACAAACTCTTACTACTCCATATTTCATACGGAGTCTTAGGCACGGATTTGGATGAAACTTGATTCAAAAGATGTGCTGCTGTTTGAAGTGCATATCCCCAGAATGAAAGAGGTAACTCAGTATTACTCATCATGGAGCGAACCATATCCAATAGGGTACGATTCCTCCGCTCCGATACACCGTTGTTCTGTGGTGTATATGGAGGAGTAAGTTGAGAAAGAATTCCATTCTCTTTTAAGTATTCTAGGAATTCCGTGTTTAAGTACTCCCCTCCTATATCCGATCGGAGGATCTTGATACTTTTGCCAACCTGGTTCTCTACTTCGTTTCTGAATTCTTTGAATTTTTCAAAAGCTTCAGATTTGTGTTTCATAAGATACACATATCCGAATCTAGAGAGATCGTCAGTGAATGTGATGAAGTACGAGAACCCACCCCTTGCATGTATAGACATCATGTTAGTTATATGTATGCCCTAGAGGCCATTACTGTACATAGGATGTATATTGTAGTGGATGCTGGGACATATATAGGGAGGACTTTCTTGCTCGACATGATAGTATGCTATCTGGTTGCTCTTTACCTCAACGTGTATACTGATTGTCTCTCTATTACATGTTGGTAAAGCCCTTAGGATGTGTACTTGACTACCTGGACTATGATGCGGATCATACTAGTGGGGACATGGTAGTCCATAAGTACATCCTTGAAAGTCCCTAGTCGTGGGTATATCGAGACGGGGCATCGATATACCAGAGTAGACTAGCGTATACCTTCTCGACCCATACAGATGGGCGATGGATGATCCCATATCCATTGGTGTTTGACATCGGAGATGATATACGGGTGCTCAGTAAAGCTGGGTACACTGGACGGACTCGCTGAGAACTCCCAGATGGTATTATACCTCACGTCAGATGGCAGTTCTCAGGTGACACTGCTACAGAGTAGTCTGTTGACCCAAGATCGTCATAGAGTCTTGTGTGGTTCCCACTGTGCTTTGATTTCCACCTTACCACGTCCAAGAGGGCGTGAAAAACGGTGGCTTTTAGGTACAGTCCCGAATCACATGGAGGCAATGAGCGATAGGAGGGGATTCGTCTCTCCCGGTATAGGGAGTTGATGTTGCGCTGTGTTCGATTGGCTATAACAGGAAATCCCTGGCCAGGGTTGCTGAGATTTACTGGTAAGTGTTACCAGTAGTTTCTCGAATTGTTATAGACCTCATATCGACACGACTTATCGAGCTATTGGGGTCTGACGTTTACCACCCCTAGGCAAGATATGCGACATATCAGACGATGAGACCGGACTGTACGGTAGTGTTACTGGTTGGATTCACTGGAGTGTGAGCGGGCTTGCTCGTCGATCTTCTGATCGCTCAATACCCGGGTGGCCGTTACGTTTAGCAGACCGCTTGCGGCTTGTAGGTGTTTGATATGATCATCACCTGCTGCCGGCGTATTGACGAGTCTTTAGAGTCCTACACAGAGGTTTCCTGGCTCAAGCGAAACGAAATAGGAGCGCATATGAGATATGTGCGGGACCGAGAATAATGCGTGTATGTGATACCGTATTCCATGCTCGCGATGAATGTATCGAATGGTTGTATGCTATATAACCTAGTTATCGATTCAAGCGTTGATTCGATAAGTCGATACATTGAATACTAGTCGGTTATGTTCGACATGACCGGATCATTGAATCAAGTGTTGATTTAATGATTTAATGCATAATTATATATTTGATATATTACTTTGCATTAACTAGTATCGGTTTACTTAAGATGGATTTTCTCACTCGCCTGTGCACATTGTATATGTGATATATTTTGTGCACTTGATTGTATCATGTTTGATGATATATGATAGCTAGGGTTTGTGTAAAGAGTTAAACCTTAGTTAAGTAAATGGTTATGGTTTTGATATATTTATTAATTCTTTTATCTTTTAATTTGTATTAAAAAGATAAGAGATAAAGAAAACAAAAGGTTGCTTTTCTTCATGAAGCTTGTTGAAGCTTCATGAAGCTTTGACCAAAGAAACCTTTTGTCTTCATCTCATTAACCCTAACCATTCATTGAACTATAGTTAGCTCTCTACACTTTACCATGGTTACAATTATGATAAGAATTCATTTTCTTTTCTATTATTATTCTTATCATAATACTTATCATAATACTTATCATAATACTTATCATAAGACTTATCATAATATTCTTCTTCTTCTCCATCTTCTTCTTCCATGAAGAAGCTTACTTCATCAATGGTGATTGATGAAAACAAGTGAGAAATCCAATTCTAAAGTCTACCCACTTCCTATTTCTTCATCCTCTACCTCTTGCCAAGTAGTAGAGTGTGTTTTCTTCACAAGTTTCTTGACTTGGTGAAGTTGGAGCTTGATCTAGTGATGCCTCGACGTAGATCATCTACGGCATCAACGTCGACGACCTAGCCCGTCCATTCTCCGATGAAGCCGACGCTAGAGCCCGGGGTTCGACTTGGACAGCGAGGAGACTTCATTGTGGAGCTATGGAGGTGGAGGACCGGATCTACAAAGGTTGTATTTCCGTTCCCTTAGTTAAAATGTTAACTAGTTGCATTTTTCGCCTAGAAATCTAGCCAACGATCCATAGTCTACGGTTTCTCGGCACCGTATTTTTAGAAATTGGCATGGTTGATGCCTTGTGAGACCTCCTGAGAGTGCCTAGGAACCCTACAGTGGTATCAGAGCCAAGCTAGAACCTTAGGCGAAGTCTAGACGAAGTTTGAAACCCGAACGAACCCGAAACCCTAAACCAAACATGCTCTCTGGACTTTTTCTAAAATCTGGAGTTTTTCGATATTAAAAATATGCAGAAAAATCAGCAGGGAATTGTAAGAATTACTGTGAAGCCCGTACCTATGAATCCACCAAAGTGCAGCGGAACCGCGGCAGAAGCCTGGCTTCTGCGGCGGTTCCGCGGCCTCATGATGACGTCAGCTTCCTATTTTTGCACAGTAATTCCTATTTTCTGGTGTTGGATTTTCTGGGAATTTTTAATATTTATTCAAGAGTTGAATTTTCTGGGTTGTTTTGGGGATTCGTTTGTTCGATCGGATTAACAAATTTTGTCTGTGTGGCTTTCCGGATAATTTTTGGATATGTTAAAAAGTTCGACCGGATATAAATACCCAACTTTTCCCCTGCCGGAAAATTTCCAAGTGTTGGATTTTTCCGTGGTTTAAAGACGTTCTAAGTAGTGCAAGTAACGCGATGGACCCTCTAGAAGACAACAAACCTTAACTCGATTATGTAACCGTCTTGAACTGCCCTTTGAACCTTCGGGTTTGGGGCAGTACGGCGTGCCACATGTGAGGCGTTGGCTTGACCCTTCTACGGCTGGACCGTTGGTACTGAGGCACGAACTGAATGTTTTTAGACTTGTTTCATGTGTTATCTGTATCGGTAAAACTTGGGTGTTTGAATGTTCGATCGGAAAGTTTAACATTTTCTAATTATCTGGAATGTGATACAACAATTGGAATTCACAAAAGTTATGTGATAACTGAATGAATGTTATAAACATAGCAGTTTAGTCTCACTTGATCGGTTGCCACGGAATTTTGATGTGATCAAAAGTCCGTCGCAATCACGTAGCGTACGCGGATACTCGCCGGATAAACTTAATAGACAGCCTCACCCCATAGCCCCGACCAAGTGACTGTAGGAGAACCCCGTCACCGAAAGCATCCGTTCGGGTGCTCGCGGCAGCGGTGTTCCGCCTTGGTGCACTTCGTCGACGGTATCGGGGGTGCGAATGTCTACTGAAGTTTGCGACGAGCATTCGATCAGATTTTCGGGAATCTTGTTGAATTGCCCGACTTTATATTGAAAAGTGTTTTCGATAATGAGACTAAAATGCGGGGTTTATAATTGTTAGGCATGCGATGTCTAAGTAATTCATTTGGTCAGGCATGCGATGTCTGAGGTGGTTGCGGATTCCAACTGTTGTAGTTTTACACTTTCTTTTCTGTGACCGTAAGTGTAATATGTGATATCGCCGATTTCGTTGCTATATGTCAACGACAATTGGGATGCACATATTTACTTACGTTGATGACATATGATGTTATGTGTTGCTGGATATGTTATATTGGATCGTCGTGTTTTGAATAGCCGGGGGTTTTTATGTGAGATGCGTGTTTTTCATTTTCATTCATGTAAAAACTTGTATGTAATATTCTTTTATTGGGGCACTTCCAGGTTGCGGAAGTTGTCACCGTTTGTATATTATTTACTTTTCCGCACTAGGATAGACCCAAGGAGGGGAGCATAAGTAACCGGGTTCTGGAGTCCAGTGGGAGACCAACTCGAGGAGTCGAGTCCCGGTCTCCTAACTCTAGAATTGGTAGGGTTGCTTGCCTCTCTCGTAGGGGTCTAGTGGTGTGGGTTTGGCTATTCATCGCGACCGTGGAATCCGTGTTTTATACTGGCTCGTATTGAAAACACGGACGTCCTAGTATATCCAATATTTCATATGATTCTTCTGCTGCGATATCTGTGATGTGATCATGTGATGTTCTGTGATAGATACAGTATATAGTATATATGATATATTATATAGACGTTACTTATGTTTTACACCCGTGCTAGCCCTACCCCGCTCTGCCGTTAGTTACCTAACCTAACGGTGCATGAGGGGACATCGAGGCGAATGCGGATGGCATAAGTGTACGTCGTATTTATCTGTGATTTTTAGGTACTTAAATGCTGGGACTTCATTAATGTGATTAATGAAATAAAAGAAACCTAAGATGTTGTAGAATCGAATTTCAAAATAAAAAGGTAGCTACAGTTCTTGCTTTGCACAGCGGTATATATGATATATCCTGCACCTTATTCGATGAGGAAAGGACCGAGATCCCTTCACCGGGAGTGACTCCTTTAGCAATAACTGGCAGATGCTACACACTCGGTTTGTCTTTTGATTGCTTTTAAGAGTTTTTGCTTTGCACAGTGATATATATGATATATCCCGCACCTCATTCGACGAGGAAAGGACCGATGATCCCTTCACCGGGAGTGACTCCTTTAGCAAAACTAGAAAAGCCTCAAAGACACTCCATTTCAAAATTCATTCGATCCTACAACGATATCAAGTTCATTACGCAATAGGTTTTCAGAAAAACCTGTCGTAGCCCTCCGTCATTTCAGATAAGTCCTATTTAGTATTCGTGCTACGTTTGTTGACCTCCGTCAAGGCGTAGTGTGCGGTAGCTAACTAGTATTTATCTGCTTATGCATATGATGCAGATTGGATTAGGGTAGTCGTGCGGCCTTGTTGACCTCCGTCAAGGGTCGTGCGGGTGGGTTTAATTCGATCAAGAAATGACGGGTTGAACTTGACTAGTAGCCTATGGTTTGTTGACCTCCGTCAAGGTCATAGGGTGCTGGGGGCAAAATATTATCGGGAATTTCAAGTGTTGAAATTTGCAATGAGATTGCATACCTTCTATGAGATAGTTGGATCCCGATACCCGCTGCGAGTAAGAGTTACTCCTGGGAGAGTTTTATACATTACAATTAGCCGATCAAGTAGGTGTCTAGAAAGGTGTTAACGAGGTTACGCCTCTGGGAAAACGAGGTTTACATTAATTAGGTCCGTGCGAAAGCACGGGGCACCTCCCTCAAAGTACCGACACTGGCCTGGGTGAAAGATTGGCGAACTTGTAGTGTGTAATTAATCCCGGCTAGTCTTTCCTTTTAGGGTTTGAAGGAAGATTTGATAAAAAGCAGTGGGAGCCATCCTGATTAGATAAAATAATAACCAATCTATTCTTGCAAGAGCGCACGCTGAGTGTTTTCTCCTCTCTCTCTCCAGGTAGCGACCATATCACGCCTTAATCAAGATAATAATACGGATTATTGACCGAACCCGCTTGTTATACTGAGCTGGGGAACATTGGTCCCGCTCCAACTTATAATTGTTATAAGACAGAGCAGGAAATAAAGGAATACCAAGATTCCCATGCTGCCCAAACGAAGAGAGTGCATGCTGATGCATCATCTTCGGGTGTGTTCATTATACAGAACTGTTTCTCAATGTCCTTTACGTCCTGGGTATATGATACCGGATCAGGATCCCTAATATGTAATCTGTTACATAGGGCTACAGACAGGTAAAGAACTGAGAACGGGTGATAAGTTTCATGAGGCAGAAAACGGGGCAAGTGTTGCAGCCAGGTCTGTTGGTCACTGTCACCCTGTATTGTAATACATTGATTCTGAACGAATGTTATTAGATACCGAACCTGATATACAAAATCATATCAGTCTCTTTATTAGTAAAGAAATGATAAAATTTTGTATTGTTGGATAATGTTTTGAACATTTCCTATATCAAAAGTTGATCGGTTCAGGCACGTTATCTAAAAGCGTTGATGTTCTAAATCAAACTACAGTTCTTAGTATACAGAACACACACAAGAGGAAGAGTTCAGAAATGAACGAATCCTTCTTAAGGCATTGTAGACTAGGTCATATCAATGCGACCCGACTAGCTGAAGTTACATGTAGATGCATATTTAAATCAGTTTGAATTTACATCTTGTGAAACTTGCCAGTCATGTCACAGAGATAAGATGACCATAGCCCTATTTATTGGAAACAGAGAAAGAGTTAATGAACTCTTGGGACTGATACATGTTGATGTATGTAGGTCCCCTGTCTACACATGCCAGGACTGGTTCTTTATACTTCATTACGTTCTCTGATGATCTTTTTAGATTCAGACATATATTCTTGTTGAAACACAAGTCCGAACCTTTTGAGATATTCAAAGAATATAAGTTAGAAGTAGAGAACCAAAATACGGGTATAAGTATTATGTCCTTTGATGAGATCAAGGAGGAGAATACTTGAGCACGAAGAATCCTGGACTATTCTAAAAGAGAATGAGATTCTCTCTCAGAATTACTCCTCCGTATACACCATAGCACGATGGTATATCGGGGCGGAGCAGATACACCCTATTTGATATGGTATGCTCTATGATGAGTACTACTGAGTTACCTTTTTCCTTTTGGGAGTTATGCACTTATGAAGTTGCATACCTGTTGAATAGGGTTCCAATCAAATCAGTTGCCTACCGCTTCATATGTGATATGGAAAGGGAAGAGCCCATATCTTAAGCTAGTTAAGATTTGGGGTTGTCCGGCCTATGTCTAAAAGCAAAATCCGGACAATCTCGAGGCAAGGTCTGTAATGTAGAACTGGAAAGGTTCCGGCTATACAAATTACAGCAAATGATTTGGTAGAACCAAAGGATTCAGTAGATACCAACGAACCTCAGCCTCTCCGCCGATCTAGTAGGGTTCCTCACCCACCTGAGAGTTACTTCGGTTTCTCTATGACAGTGGGAGCGAGGATTGCATCATGAGATGATGACCCAACTAGTTTCGAGCTGGCCATCAGGAGTGAGACTCTGTAAGAATGGCTGGATGCTTAGTGATCTGAGATGGAATCCATGTACACCAACAAAGTATGGACTTTAGTTGCCATATCTGAAGGGTTAAATCTCCATCAGGAGCAAGTATATCTTGAGAAGATTACTTGGTGTAAATGGAAAAGTTGAGACTTTCAAAGCTAGACTTGTTAAAGTTTTTCGTCATCGACCAGGCGTGGATAATGATGAAACCTTTTTCAGTACCTATGCTTAAGTCCATCCAGATACTACTTGCCACGGCTACATACCATGACTACGATATCTGGCGGTTTGGTGTCATGACTGCTTTTCTAAATGTTTTAGAAGAGTGCGTCTATAAGTACACAGCCAGAGGGCCTCGTAGACAGTGGGAGCAGCGGAAACGCGTGCAAGACGTTTTATGTGATAAAGCAGGCATCACGGAGTTGGAACGTCTGTTTTGATGTAGTAGTCAAAGAGTTTGACAACGTCAAAATGGTAGATGAACCTTGTAACAACAAAAAGGTAGTAGGGAGTATGGTAGTGATCCTCGTAGAGTACGTGGATGACATACTCTTGATAGGGAAGGAATTTCCTATGCTACGCTCAGTCAATCTCCGCTTATCACAATGATTCTCCATATAGGATCAAAATGATACCTACTAAATCCTGGATTTCGGATCTAGAAGATAGATCTAATTGGATGTTAAGATACTCACTAGCAGTAGTGAGATGGTATCAATCGATCCTGGGGAGAATCACTGGAAGTGTTCCAGGGTGATAAAGACGACTGAATGTCAGTCGCAGGCATTGTCTTTACCCTCAGTAAAGGGACGGTATGTTGGAAGAGTTCCAAGCTAGATACCGTGACAAAATAGACGATAAAGGCATGATACATCGCTACTTAAGACGCTACCAAAGAGGCTGTTTGGGTGTATATTGGTTCATGAGATGAACTATATTCCTCCCATTGTGTGACAATGGAGTTATGGCTTATGCCAAGGAACGCCGGTCCCATCAGTGATCCAGACTTATTCTAAGGCAGTATCACCTGATCATGGAGATGGTTGATCTCCAGGATGATCGAGGCAAGGAGAGCAGACTTAGAGGATAACGCAGAGGATCCACTCACGAAGGCCTATTCCCAGAGAGAGAATTTTATGGGATAGTTGAGTATGAGATACTGCAACCACTGCTACAGATGGCCCTAGTGCAAGTGGGAGATTGTTAGTTATATGTATGCCCTAGAGGCCATTACTGTACATAGGATGTATATTGTAGTGGATGCTGGGACATATATAGGGAGGACTTTCTTGCTCGACATGATAGTATGCTATCTGGTTGCTCTTTACCTCAACGTGTATACTGATTGTCTCTCTATTACATGTTGTTAAAGCCCTTAGGATGTGTACTTGACTACCTGGACTATGATGCGGATCATACTAGTGGGGACATGGTAGTCCATAAGTACATCCTTGAAAGTCCCTAGTCGTGGGTATATCGAGACGGGGCATCGATATACCAGAGTAGACTAGCGTATACCTTCTCGACCCATACAGATGGGCGATGGATGATCCCATATCCATTAGTGTTTGACATCGGAGATGATATACGGGTGCTCAGTAAAGCTGGGTACACTGGACGGACTCGCCGAGAACTCCCAGATGGTATTATACCTCACGTCAGATGGCAGTTCTCAGGTGACACTGCTACAGAGTAGTCTGTTGACCCAAGATCGTCATAGAGTCTTGTGTGGTTCCCACTGTGCTTTGATTTCCACCTTACCACGTCCAAGAGGGCGTGAAAAACGGTGGCTTTTAGGTACAGTCCCGAATCACATGGAGGCAATGAGCGATAGGAGGGGATTCGTCTCTCCCGGTATAGGGAGTTGATGTTGCGCTGTGTTCGATTGGCTATAACAGGAAATCCCTGGCCAGGGTTGCTGAGATTTACTAGTAAGTGTTACCAGTAGTTTCTCGAATTGTTATAGACCTCATATCGACACGACTTATCGAGCTATTGGGGTCTGACGTTTACCACCCCTAGGCAAGATATGCGACATATCAGACGATGAGACCGGACTGTATGGTAGTGTTACTGGTTGGATTCACTGGAGTGTGAGCGGGCTTGCTCGTCGATCTTCTGATCGCTCAATACCCGGGTGGCCGTTACGTTTAGCAGACCGCTTGCGGCTTGTAGGTGTTTGATATGATCATCACCTGCTGCCGGCGTATTGACGAGTCTTTAGAGTCCTACACAGAGGTTTCCTGGCTCAAGCGAAACGAAATAGGAGCGCATATGAGATATGTGCGGGACCGAGAATAATGCGTGTATGTGATACCGTATTCCATTCTCGCGATGAATGTATCGAATGGTTGTATGCTATATAACCTAGTTATCGATTCAAGCGTTGATTCGATAAGTCGATACATTGAATACTAGTCGGTTATGTTCGACATAACCGGATCATTGAATCAAGTGTTGATTTAATGATTTAATGCATAATTATATATTTGATATATTATTTTGCATTAACTAGTATCGGTTTACTTAAGATGGATTTTCTCACTCGCCTGTGCACATTGTATATGTGATATATTTTGTGCACTTGATTGTATCATGTTTGATGATATATGATAGCTAGGGTTTGTGTAAAGAGTTAAACCTTAGTTAACTAAATGGTTAGGGTTTTGATATATTTATTAATTCTTTTATCTTTTAATTTGTATTAAAAAGATAAGAGATAAAGAAAACAAAAGGTTGCTTTTCTTCATGAAGCTTGTTGAAGCTTCATGAAGCTTTGACCAAAGAAACCTTTTGTCTTCATCTCATTAACCCTAACCATTCATTGAACTATAGTTAGCTCTCTACACTTTACCATGGTTACAATTATGATAAGAATTCATTTTCTTTTCTATTATTATTCTTATCATAATACTTATCATAAGACTTATCATAATATTCTTCTTCTTCTCCATCTTCTTCTTCCATGAAGAAGCTTACTTCATCAATGGTGATTGATGAAAACAAGTGAGAAATCCAATTCTAAAGTCTACCCACTTTCTATTTCTTCATCCTCTACCTCTTGCCAAGTAGTAGAGTGTGTTTTCTTCACAAGTTTCTTGACTTGGTGAAGTTGGAGCTTGATCTAGTGATGCCTCGACGTAGATCATCTTCGGCATCGACGTCGACGACCTAGCCCGTCCATTCTCCGATGAAGCCGACGCTAGAGCCCGGGGTTCGACTTGGACAGCGAGGAGACTTCATTGCGGAGCTATGGAGGTGGAGGACCGGATCTACAAAGGTTGTATTTCCGTTCCCTTAGTTAAAATGTTAACTAGTTGCATTTGTCGCCTAAAAATCTAGCCAACGATCCGTAGTCTAGGGTTTCTCGGCACCGTATTTTTAGAAATTGGCATGGTTGATGCCTTGTGAGACCTCCTGAGAGTGCCTAGGAACCCTACACATCGGACCACACACATCACTGTGTATGAGTTCCAAGAGCTCTGCTGCTCTTTCTCAATGTCCGGTGAATGGAGATTTGGTCATTTTCCTTTGAGACATGAATGACAGGTTTCATAAGATGAAAATTCGAACGTATCCAAAAATCCATCTTTATGCAACTTACTCAGTCTTTTCTCTCCGATATGACCAAGTCTACAATGCCACAAGTAGGATTCGTTCATATCTGAACTCTTCCTCTTTCGTGTGTTTTGTACATTGATAACTGTATTCTGATTTAGAACATAGATACCATTACACAGTGTACCTTCTGCAACCAGTGCCTTATTAAGGTAAATGTTCATGATATTTCTATCAAGAACAAAGTTATATCCATTTTTATCAAGTAAAGAAACTGATATGATATTGCAAACCATGGAAGGTACATAGTAGCAATTGTTCAAAATCATAGTATTGTAATTTGGCAACACAAGGTGATATTCACCGACGACTGCAGCATTAACTTGTGCTCCGTTCCCTACCCTGAGGGACATATCACCAGGTGCAACTTTTCTACTTTTTCTCAGTCCCTGCAATAAATTACAGATATGAGATTCTGATCCGGTATCTAGCACCCAAGAGGTAGGACTGACCGAAAAACAGTTCTCAATTACAAGAACACCTGAAGTAGATGCATTAGTATGCTTCTTCTTCAATGGGGTCTCCTTGGAATCCAGATTATCCTCTTTCCTCTGCTCATACTTACGATCGCCATCATAAGTTAGAGCCAAACCGACGTTCCCCAGCCCCGAATAAGAATTCGGATTGGTCAAGCAATACATTTTATTATCTTGATTAGGGAGTGAAATGGTTGCTACCTGGAGAGAGAGAAAAAGAAACACTCAGCGTGCGCTCTTGCAAGATTAGATTGGTTATTAATTTATCTAACCATGATGGCTCCCACTGTTTCCTCAAGTTCTTCTTCAAACCCTAAAAGAAGAACTAGTCAGGATTTAATCACACGTCACAATACTTGCTTAACCTTTCAGCCAGGCTAGTGTTGGTACTTCGAGGGAGGTTTTCCAACGCTTTCGCGAAGTTCCTTAATTATATAACCTCTTTTCCCTATAGGCGTAGCCCCGCTAACACCGTTCTAAACACCTACTTGGTTTATAGCATTGATTGTTAAGTGAAATAATCTCCAGAGAATAATCCAACTCATCAGTAGGATCGGGATCCAACTATCATTGTGTAATGACCTAGATGGAATCCACTCTAGTCACTACACTCCAGAAGGTATGCTAAATCTACAAGTTTTCTGTATATTTGAAACTCCCGATGTAGTTTTTTCCCCTAGGACCCAAGTGACCTTGACACAGTCAACAAATCAAAAGGTCATAGTCAAGTTCAACCCGTCATTATCTTGATTGCATTTAAACCCACCCGCATAACCCTTGACACAGTCAACAAGGTTATACGACAGTCCTAACCAATCGCATTGTATGCTACAAATAAGCAATACTCAGCTACCGTTCACTGCGCCTTGACACAGTCAACAAACGCAGCACGAATACTAAGTATAACTTATAAGAAATGACGGAGGGCTACGGCTGGGTTTTTGGCGAAAAACCCGTTAACGTAATGAACTTGATATCGTTGAAGGAACCTGAGCAATTTTTGAAAAGAAGTGGTTTAAGCTCCGCCTTTTGAAAATTTCTGGTTTTGAAAAAACCGAGTAATCTATAGTATAGACTTTAGCTCAAGAGGTCACTCCCCGCGAAGGGATCTCGACTCTTGCCTCGTAGAATGAGGTGCTGAATATTCATGACCGAATACCACTATGCAAATCGAAAGAATATAACTGTAGTTTTTCGAAATTTGTTCCAACAACGTCTTTTAGGTTTATTTTCTTGCATTAATCAAAATTAATGCGGTCCCATCAATTAACTTATCATACCAGAAAAGAACAAAAATAAAATGTACGTATATGCCATCCGCATTCGCCACGGGGCCCCGTCATCACCCGTTAGGTTACTTAACTAACGACAGACAGGGGGCTGGACTAGCGCGGGTACAAAACATATACACCATCTACTAGTATATATATAAGTATATACAACATTCGTCCCAAGCATGATAATAATCAACATCACAGAATCTCAGCCAACAATACAGAATGGTGGATAATCTTGGATCCCCGGGTTTCATTTGAGCCACAAATAAAACCCGACGTTCCAGGTCGTGTGGATAGACTGTGCAATGAAAACCTGGACCCCTACGAGCGCGGCAAGTTACCCGCCAATCCCAGAAGTGAGGCAGCCCCCTTCAACAAAGTGAATGGGTCACCCAGCACTTCATGAAATCCGGTAACTTGGGCGCCCCTCCGTGGGTCCAACTATACCCTCTACGAGTGCGGCGAATAACCCGCCAATTCTAGAATGAAACCCCTCCGTCTCAACGCCATGAGATGCGGGCTTGTTTCCTTCTAGAACCCGGCTATCCATGCACTCCACCATGGGGTAATCCTAGTATAGAAAAAGAAAATAATATGTACAAATGGTGACATCGACCTCAACCCGGTCGTGCCCCAAAATAATATACAACCCGGCAAAGACGGCAGTCCACATGTCGGACGCTCGCCCCGCAAAATGAATATACAAATGAATCATTAACTGTACCACTAACATCGCACCATTTGCTATCCATCACGACTATCCAACCACAATCACAGCACAACCACAAAACATCAACGCGAATGTCACGTTCACAAACCCGTCTAAAAGAACATATAGCAATCAGACGAGTTTACCGACAAGTGACTCGTGTGTGATTGGCTTACACAATTTGGTCTCAATGGCCCTTGGTTCTCAACACATGAGAGATGAGGGCTTGAGAGAGAAGATGAAGGAGAGAGAGCTATGAGAGAGTGTGTGTGTTTGTAAAATGAAGAGATAGCTCTCATATTAGGAAAAAGAATAATAATTTTAATTAGTATAATTGTGATGGTTCATTTGATTTGACCATTATCATGTCACCATTAATGCTAAACAAAATATCTTTTGCTTAACAAAAATATCTAAGTCAACAATGGTCAACAAGTCAAATGGTCAAACTAAATAACCATGACACAATTATCTCTAATTAAAATTAGTAATCAATTTCCCTCATCTCATTATGGTTTTAATCAAGTCAATTGTCAAAAACCCTAATGAGGTGTCTCCTTCTTTGTCTCTGTCAACTATATACATATACCTGCATCCGTGTTCCGAATAACACGAATACAATGAGACTGAACCAACCCAAAATCAAATACTTGGATCTGGCTTAAACCAAAGCCCACTAGTATCAAATTCCCGAACACCAAAACACGCACAAGTACGCGTATGTGAATGAACCCTATCGTAAAACCATACGACCTCTACATCGTTTCGCCCAAATGTGGAAAACCCTCTGTGTGGGACTCTAAAGACTCGACACTACGCTGGCAGTGGGTTTAACCACAGGCCGCAAGCGGTGCTAGCTGTACGTAACGGTCCCCAGGTAGATGTCGATAAGAAGGCCGATGAGGAAAACCCATCTGAACTCCTACTGAGCCTGAATGTGACAATCTCCGTACAGTCCGGTATGTTCGTCTAAGAGTATCGCATATCGGGCCTAGTGGGATGGTAAACGTCAGTCCCCTAATAGTGGTATAAGTAGTGTCAGAGTGTAGCCCAGAACACCCTGAGAAACTAATGGAAAACCCTACCAGTAAATCCCACTTGCCCTGGCCATGGACTTTGTGTAATGACTCTCCTAAACACAGAGCGATATCAACCCCCAATACCGGGAGAGACGAATCCTGTCTAACCTCCACTGCCTCCGAGTGCTTCGGGACTGCACCCAACCACTACCTGTCTGCACGACTCAATAGAGCCGTGGTAGGGTAGCAATCAAAGAACAGTGGGAACACACCTGAGGCGAAGTAGCAGTGTCAAGTCAACGGACTAAGTTGTACTTATGTCACCTTGGAACTGCTACCTAACGATAGGTATAATATCAACCAACAGTTCCGGACGAGTCCTACCCAGTGTACTCGTAACCTAACGAGCACCTGCATACTATCTCCAGTACGACGTACTGATGGCTGTGGGACAGACCATCTCCCCTGCTGGGATGAGAAGCGTATGCACTAGTCTACTCTGGAGTATCGATGCCCTATCTCGATAATCCTACGACTAGGGACCTGTATAAGGATGTGCTTATAGACTACCTAGCCCCTACTAGTGTGATCGCCATCACAACGCTGGCTGTCAAGCAAAGATCCTAAGTGCTCCATCAATATGTATTATCGATATGTTAAAAGAAAGATATACACATATTAAGATAGATACAAACCAAGTAGCATACTACAATATCGAGCAAGACTGTCGTCAATCCATGTATATATCACAAGCTTCCAAAATGTAATATACAAACTAGCACTATACAATAATGGCCTCTAGGGCATAATATCCAACAGACGAGTCTTAAAGTCCCACATAGGGGTTTCCTAGCTCAGGCGAAACGATGTGGGGTGCATATGGGGATATGCGCGGGAGCTTGATTAAATGCGAGTATATGATACCGCATTTTAATCTACTGTTTACTATTTATCGTGTAGTATGTGATATGACCAGATTATTAAATCAAGTGTTGATTTAATATTAATGACCATTAGGTCATTTATTAAAACCTTTTTCTTTATGATGTATGCATAAATGTATGTATGTATGTATTGATATTGATGCACACATACATGCATACATGTGTCATGGTTGATGATACATTAGAGATGGCAATGCAAGACTCACATGGAGAAATATTTATATATTTTGATTATTGAGAAAAAGGAAAATGGGAATAAAATCATGGCTAGGCTTCTACACTCTTCTTATGTTGACCTAAACCTAAACCATGGTTTCATTTTCCATTTGTTCTTTAGCTCAACATCAAAATATCTAGATATTTATTAACCATAGTCTTGGGTGAGTGTGACTCTCTCATTTATATTTTCTATTCTCATTGTGGGATTATCACAAAAGAGCTCAAGCTTAGCCATCTCCTTCTTCTTCTTCCTCCAAGCTTTCTACCTCTTTAAAAGTGAGTGAAGAAAAATAAAAGGAAAGGTTTTTAAGTGAGATCACAACCCACATCACCAATCTATATTAGTTTAGCCCACTAGTGTACATTGTTTACTTCATTTCCATCTTAATCAAGTGAATCTAGGAGCTTGAGCCAAGGGACTCCGTGGTGGATCGTCGTGGACTTCGAAGGTTTCAAGCGAATCCGTTCAAACACAAAGTTGATCCAAGGAGTCACTAAGAGGGAGGTCTACAAAGGTTGTAATTCTCCCCTCTTAGTGTTAGACACTTACTAGTATATGATACTTGCCTAGGTTACCCTATTTTCTAGTTAGATTCATGGTTGGTTTTGCTTAGCACCCCTAAATTTTTTATTGTAGCATGTTTGATGCAAGACAAACCCTAGGCATTGTGCTAAACAAACCCGATAAGTCTGTAGGGTTACTTAGCACGACAACAAGGTTCCGGGAGGTATCTTCCATGCCATTTTAAAAAAAATTGCCATGCTACTTAACCCTAACCCTAGAATCTTAACTTGAGAATTAGACAATAGCATATGTAAACAACTTTACAACTAAGTGAATATGGAATACAACCTTTGTAGACCGGTCCTTCACTTTAAATGCTCCGTGTAGAAGTCCCTTCGCTCCAAGTAATGGTGATCCAGAATCTCCGTAGGCTCCACTAGTCGAAATGAACGAGCTTGCTCAATGATCTTCGAGGCTAAAGATGATCTACTTTAAGGAGACTCTAACCCAAGCTACCTCTTCACTAATGGATGATTTAGTGAAGCAATTAACCTACACTATATGGCTAATATGGTATAGATTGGTGAAATAGGAATTTAGCTCACTTTAGAATATTTTTCCTCTCTTTCTTTTTCACCTCAAGAAAACTCAAGTAAAGAAAAAGGATGAAGAAGATGAAGCATCATTATGAACCATGGGTAAGAAAATATCTAATATAAACTCTTGTAGAGACTTAACTAAACCTAAGGTAATGGTTAGGTTAAATAATATCTAGAGTAAAACAAAAGCTGGTAGAGATAAGGTCAAGGTTTCCACAAGCTTCTCCAAGCTTCACAACCATGCTAATTTCCACCTATTTTTGTTTTTCTCCAAAATAATTAAAACCTCACATTATCGTAGATTAGATGTGAGTCTCTACACCCAAGTTCCATGTATCATCAAGCATGATACATTTATCAAAATACATTATATATATATATATATATATATATATATATATATATATATATATCACATATGTATATATAAAATGTAAATGAACAAAAGAAAATACTTAAGTGGGCTAATTTTAGTTAATGTAAACTAGTATATCAAATATACAATTATACATTAAATTATCAAATCAACACTTGATTTAATAATCCGGCTATATCCCATATAACTGACTAAATTCTTATGTATCAACTTATCAATCAACACTTGTTTCGATAACCCGGCTATATCACATATAACCGACCGATACCAATATCGCGAGAATAGAATATGGTATCACATACTCGTATTAATCTCGGTCCCGCACATATCACATATGTGCTCCTACTTCGTTTCGCCTGAGCCAGGAAACCTCTGTGTAGGACTCTAAAGACTCGTCAATACGCCGGCAGTAAGTGATGATCATATCAGTCACCTACAAGCCGTCAGCGGTACTAGCTGGACGTAACGGCTGGGTATTGAGCGATCAGAAGAACAACAAGCAAGCCTGCTCATACTCCTATAAAGCCTGTCAGTAACACTACCGTGCAGTCCGGTCTCTTTGTCTGATATGTCGCATATCCAGTCTAGGGGTGGTAAACGTCAGACCCCAGTAACCGATAAGTCGTGCCGATGTGAGGCTTATAACGGGTCAAGAAACTACTGATAACACTTACCAGTAGATCTCAGTATCATCCCTGGCCAGGGAATTCCTGTATCGCTCATTGCCTCGTATCGCTCATTGCTTCCATATAATTCAGGACTGTACCCAAAAGCCACCGTTCTGCACGTTCTCTTGAACGTGGTAAGGTGGAAATCAAAGCACAGTAGGAATCGCACAAGACTCTATGACGATCTCGGGTCTACAGACTAACATGTACCAGTGTCACCAGAGAACTTCTATCTGACGATAGGTATAATACCAACTAGGAGTTCTCGGCCAGTCTGTTCAGTGTACCCAGTCTCCACTGAGCACCCGTTTACCATCTTTGATGTCAAACACCAATGGATGTGGGATCATCCATCGCCCATCATATGGGTCAAGAAGCGTATACGCTAGTCTACTCTGGAGTATCGATGCCCTGTCTCGATACACCCTCGACTAGGAACAATTATAGGATGTACTTGTGGACTACCCTGGCCCCACTAGTATGATCCCCATCATAGTCCTGGCAGTCAAGTACACATCCTAAGGGCTTTATCAACATGTGAGAGTAACACAGTATCATAATACAAGTCTACATGTTAAGACAAAGAGAAACCAGATAGCATACTATCATGTCGAGCAAGAAAGTCCTATCTATATATATCCAAGCATCCACTATAATATACATCATATGTACAATAATGGTATCTAGGGCATATACATAACTAACAATCTCCCACTTGCACTAAGGCCAGTTGTTGTAATATCTCATACCAACATCCCAAAGAGTCGCTCAAATTGTATCTGGGGTATGGCCTTCGTGAGTGGATCCGCTATGTTGTTCTTCGTGTCAACTCTCCTGACCTCGATCTCCAGGCGATCAACTATCTCCCGGATCAGGTGATACCACCTCAGAATATGCCTGGATCTCTGATGGGACCTGGGTTCCTTGGACAAAGCCGCTGCTCCATTGTTATCACAATACAAGGTATTGGATGCTCGATGGACGGAATCACTCCAAGTTCGTTTATGAAGTTCTTCATCCAGACAGCCTCTTTGGCAGCATCGTTGGCAGCGATGTATTCAGCCTCCATCGTCGAGTCTGCCACGGTTTCCTTTTTGGAACTCTTACAACAAACCGCCCGTCCATTGAGTGTAAAAACAAATCGCGAGACCGACTTAGAGTCGTCCTTATCACTCTGGAAGCTCGAATCGGTAAAGGACTCCACTTGGAGTTCTCCGTTACCATACACCAAGAACATCTCTTTAGTCCTTCTCAAGTACTTGAGAATGTTCTTCACAGCTGTCCAGTGATTCTCTCCAGGATCCGCTTGATACCTACTCACTACACTCAGTGAGTATGCTATATCGGGTCTGGTACATAACAACGAATATATGATAGAGCCTACTGCCGAAGCATAAGGTATCCCTTGCATGCGAGTGTTCATATCAGAATTTTGTATTATTATATCACCCATTCTTATTCATATTACATATAAATAGGTGCTTTTGATCCATGCCTGCTAAATAGTTGCAGGTTACAGGTTCACAGATCATTACAGTGAAATTCATGAAAAGACGCTACAAATATGAGACTACAACCAACAATAGATGAATCCGTATGATGCCGCCTACCAGTTAAAGGAAAAAATGAAAATCATGAGATAGTTCAATGCACAAAGCACAAGGGGAGCACAATATTCAAAACTTCAACACGAAGCTCACGGTAAAAGTCCACATAATTCTGCACTGTTGGAAATCTGGAAGAAAGTAGAAAAGATTCTGAGAAACCAAGTGAAGAAACCAGAATGAAAATGCAACATGAAGAAAACCTGAGAAAACAAGCCAGAGATCCTTCAATATGGCCGCGGAACCGCGGCCAAACAAGGCTTATGGCCGCGGTTCCACTGCCGTGCAGTGAACGTGTCGGTGCAAAGTGTCGGTGGTGTCGGTGCGTTGACCCGGCTTTCTTAGGGTAGTCTTGTAATTTCAGATGTGGATCAGATGTAAACCCTAGGGTTTCTACTATCTATAAATAGGAAAGCCTACAGACTCTTTTGGGGTGTGCCTCTTTCACGGTGCCTCTTTTGAGATGCCTCTTTTTAATTTCTAGATCTAAATTTTTAATTCCATTGTAATCATCAAGAGGTCATCAATAAAGGTATTTTTATTTTTTATCATGCATTCTTTTATCTGAATTTAATTCCTGAATTTTTATTTGTCTTTTATTATCTACAACTTAGATAGTCTTTTAAAATTATAAAAATGAATCTTATCATAACTTCCCTAATGAGTGAGTAATTCCTCACTTGTTAGGGTTAGGATTGGGAAGGTTTGAGAGAAGTAAATCTCTCTCTCCTTTCTTTGCCCATATAATTTTTATAATAGGACTCTATTTAAATTAACCACACACCGCTCACTACGGCACCCTATCCTACAAGATAGCGGTGATTCCCTAGTTAGACCAGTTGCGGTTGATTTAAATAGATGTTAGGGCTAAGAGTTAAGAAAGGACGGACAAGGACCAAAAGGAAGAAACTAAGTTTCTTCCTAGTCGTGCTAATCCCCTTTGTTGACTATTACCCTAACACCTATATTCTTAACTAGGGCATTGAAAGCAGTGAGTAGAATCCTTATTCCAAACTAACCTAATCTTAACCCTAGCAAGCCTTTAAATCATTTATTCTCATTCATAGATCTACAACAAAACCATCAATTTTTCGGACTTAACTCGCTAGAACATAAAGAAAAGGATTCCATCTCCCTGTGGACCGACCCGTACTCAACCGGCTACCTACCAAGCGACACCGTCTTGATTGCGGTATTTTTAATTTTGATTTTAAAAACCCACGCATGCGAAATCTCCATCTCAATCAAATGGCGTCGTTGCCGGGGAGACGGTAGTCTCTTTCTTTGTGTAATTTCGGGTTAAAAATTTTTAAAAATTTATAAAAATTGAAAAAATTTAAAACAAAAAAAATAAAATAAAATAAAAATAAAAATCATCTTGTTCTTTTTGAAAGGTTTTTGTGCAAGTGTGCAGGCTTGGAGCAAACTCTGTTTCAGATCTGGAGCAAACTCTGTTTCAGATCTGGAGCAAGCCCGGTGAACAAATCAAGAAACAGAGGATCTGAACAAACAGGGGAGAATCCAAACAACACAGAGAAATTTTTGGAGATCTAAACCAACTAAACCGCCGCGGAACCGAGGCAGAATTGACTGTTTGACCGCGGAACCGCGGTCAAAGGGTGACGTCAGCAAATCAAAATCTCTGTAAGTATCTCTTTTCTCCTTCTCTCCCCAGAACTCCAGTGAAATAATTTCCTGCAGGCTTTTATGCACAGCAATCTCTTTCTTCCTATCCAATAAATTGTTTTTGTGCAGGATTCTTTGCGCTGCCAAATAAAAAAAAATTTGCAAGTGTTTTAGATTTTTGGTGTGTTAACTGCTTTGCATAATTAATACGGAATTAAAGGGGCTATAACACCAACTCAGATTGGGTGGGGATTTCATCACCCTTCCTAAGACCCCAAAAATCACTAAAAATCATATGCATCACCCTTGAATTAATTAAAAAAATATCTAGACTCAGCCAACTAAGGACTGTCGTGCTCATTAGGAAAAAGGAAGGTTGTGGGCATTCAGTCGTTTATCTAAACCTGACTTTGTGGTGCCTAGGCTAGACAAGTGAGAAAGGTAATTTTAAAAGGCCCGTCTCACGGTGATTCATGAGCGGATCCCTCCTTTCTTCATTTATGCTTACCTGGCCACAATTGGCGGTGAAGAGGTGATTTGAGGGATATCTCGCAACTTGTCACTTTGGAACAGTTAGGAGCAGACTAGTTGACTTAGGAGACCCTAGCTCTATATTTGATTGTGCATGTTTAAACTGTGGTTGTTTGAAATTGTGCCTAGTTCCGTACAAATTTTTGCAAAAACTCTTTCAACACTTTCAAAAATTTCAAAACTCCAAAAACAAACAATTTTTTTAAAAAAAATAAATAAAAATAATATAAAAAATAAAAAAAATTCACATTCTTTTTCTTTCTTACCTCACATCATGGGTACCCCCACTCGCAAAACTCTTGCCGAACTTTGGTACCCTCAACCAGACATTACTTCCTACGCTAATTGTTTTGGTCGAATTTCGGACGACCCTTCCATGCCCAAAATTTCTTTGAAAGATCGAATAGACGCGCCTAGGAAAAACAGTTGGACTCCGCAATCCACTTTATATCAACCATTTCAACCTTCACCACCTTCTTACATTGATACTCCTTTTTCGAGTCCTGTTGTAACTCTGAAACCCATGTCTATTGCTGAACATATTGAACAATCTCGTAACCGATCTTTCACTCCTTTCACCACTGCGAATTCTTTGGATCAACAATTCATTTCACCTTCTTATCCAAATGTTGATCCTACCCCTGTCCAACCATTCAATTCCTACCAGTCCTACCCGACTTTCGCACCTTCCCTAGACACTGCTTCCACACAGCCATTTAGGAGTTTTCAGTATCCAAACAACTTTGAATCTTTTACTGAAACCCCTTCACAACCCATGTCTAGTCTGGAACAGTCATTGGAAGATTTTATAGTAACGTCAAGACAAAATATGATGGATTTGAGCGTCCATGGCCGCCCTTATACAACCTAGTGACCCAGTAGTTAGTTTCCAACTAGCTCAAAAATTTCCAATGTATGATGGGGCGGTTGGACAAATTGAGAATTTGAGTGGTAAGAATGAGCTGTACATCCTTCCAAATCAAACCTACCCATCCCCAATTGAATCCCATAACTCCGGTTTTGAATGTCTATCAAGTGTTCCAAATAATTCACCAGTTGAAGATAAAACGTCTAATGAGTTGTGCGACTTTGTAGTGTTTGATTTACCTAATTGTGAAGGGTCCCTTTCAAGTGAAATCACCACCAATCCTTTTGAACTCTACACCTCCACTCTAGAACCTGAATTAATTGATATCCATGCTTTTGATGAGATATCTTAGAAACTTAATTTTCACTTGATCGAGGATATTGACGCAGGGAATATTTTGGATGATGAACCCGCAGATTTGGCCGAGTTTTTCTCTCCAATTCATCAACCCGAGTCATTAAATGTTTTTCCCGAACTTCATATGCGTTTTGATTTTGATGAGAATGGCATGGATAAGCTAAATTTTGAGGAGAATATTGAGGAAATTATTGAGGATGAAGCAGTTTTACTTGAGGAGTCGGATTTTCCAATTCATTCTATCCCTTCCACGGACTGTGTACACCCTCCTGAACCTTTAACTGTTACCCTTCCTAAATCACTCCCCTTCATCCTTTCCATCATTCCGACCTAGCAAGAACCGTTACACTTTCATTTTCAATGTCTGGTTTACCAAGTTCGACGTACCCATGTTTTCTCATGAATCTTGAGGGATTTGACCCCATTACTCAGTGGGTTGATAGATTAGCACAATCGCTTTTTACACATCGGTCATTACAAATTATGCTAATTTATACACTCCATTTCCACCCTCAAGTTCGTATTCCACTACTTTCTCCCACTTTCTCTGGTTCTTCTTCTAATCTTCCTTTAATGATAGCGAGTATTAATGAATCACAATCCGATATTTTGAGTTCGATAATTCTAGAAAAACAACTTAATTTAGACTCTTTTGAGAATAAGGTAGATGAGCCTTACGAGTCTCCTAGCTCCGTAATTTTTGAAAAATCAAGTGTGTTGAATTCTGGCGCGACACTTATTGACATTGAAATGTTCAATCGGACCATCGATAAAAGTTTCGAAGATATTTTCGCCGACAAACTCGCATTCCTAAATGACACGAATTTTGTGATTAATCAACCTCCACCTGAAGAAGTCGAACCACCACCATTTCTTTTTCCCTTCCGCCATTCTTCTCCTCCACCGAGACCGTATACCGCTTCTATCTCCACACGGTCTCGTGTGTTTCTCATTTCTTTTCTCTACACCCCATTCTTTCACCAACCACAACATTATAACGATAAAAATTTTGAATGGTTGGTGCTAACCTTTGGCCTGTGTAAGGCCTTGTATAGTTTGATACTGTGTTTTTCTCCTCCTTAAATCTGAACTTTAATGCTTCAACAGTGGAAACACTGTTTCACTTAAGTTTGGGGGGACTTTTTTGGGTATATATATTTTTTTTCTTTTTCTGTTATAAATAATAATAAAATAAAAAAAACAGGGAAGTGCCGACAACCTTGACCCTCTTAGTGTAGCCTGACTGTGAGGGCACTATCAAGTTTATGTTTGGGGGTGTGCTCGGTAAGCTTTCTTCCTTCGCACTCATATGTATATTTTTGCATTTGCATACTTATTTTAAAATCCATAAAAATTAAAAAAAAATTTAAAAATTATAAAAATTGAAAAGTTCAATTTTGGCCATATTTGACTTAAGTTCAACATGACGGTTGAATGGTAGGGAAAAACTAGATCCTAAACTAGTAAATTAAAAACCCTAAAAATAATGTTTCTTAAAGTTTAACTGTAGAAAATATATGTCCTTATAGTTTATCTAGAAATAGACAAATTTTGAGTTCAGTTCTTAGGCTAAGTCAAAATAAGGGAAGAGTATTGAAATTTTTATTTGAAATGTAAGTCTAAAAAATAAATTCTGAATCTTTAGTCTAAATTCTGAAAATATATACCCTACTACTCGCACATACACGCACCTTGAAACTTGGGATAGTAGAGGATACCTTGAATTGCTCTTGTCTAAAATCCTTAGTATGAAAAAAGATTAAATAAAAGTATAAGTGTGAATAAAGAGATATAAAAAAATGAACACTAGTTTTGTAATTACTTAAGGCTGCATAAAAAAAATTAATTATATAGCAAGGGTGCTTTATCACCTAGTGCCTTAGACCAACTGGTTTGGGAGTCACTGCTAAGCCTTAGGTATTACAAGACAAGGAATTACGCCTAAATGCGCAAGCACATTTTGTAATTGGTCGTTAGTACCTCAAGAAGTATTAACGGTTGCATGAAGAATGTGTGAGCAATTTAATCTAAAAATTCACCAACTAAAAGTATTATGGAAGATGAACAAGAGTATGATAGCTTGCATTGAATTTCCAAGTGTAGGGTTGATACATACACATACGTAGGGGTATATGATTAGGGTTTGGATGAGAGAAATGAACGAAAGATAGGGCTTATACCTTCAATAAGGATGATAAAAATTCCTAAGTTGAGATGGAACCTTAGAAGGAAAATTCAAAAGATGCTGAAAGTTTAATAAATCTAGAGAACATATACAATCTTAAGTTAAATGATAAGTGAGTGTTAAAAATATGGGTTGATGATTTCTAAGTTGAAGATAATAAAATTTCTTGCTAGAATACAGAATTGAAGAATGAAAGTCAACAGGCCAAACTGATTGGATTTTGTGGGTAGTATCCACTGAAAACCCTCAGGAGACAACACTCCTCTTACTAGGGACACCTAGAGGTTTAACGGCTTGTTGCACGAGCTCAGTGCAATCGCGTTCCCTGTGAAAGTGAGGTTATGATATTTTCGAGAATAAAATTGGTTTTGCTCGGGACGACCAAAAGATAAGGTTGGCGGTATTTGTTCATATCAGAATTTTGCATTATTATATCACCCATTCTTATTCATATTACATATAAATAGGTTCTTTTGATCCATGTCTGCTGAATAGTTGCAGGTTACAGGTTCTCAGATCATTACAGCGAAATTCATGAAAAGACGCTACAAATGTGAGACTACAACCAACAATAGATGAATCCGTATGATGCCGCCAACCAGTTAAAGGAAAAAATGAAAATCATGAGATAGTTCAATGCACAAAGCACAAGGGTAGCACAAGATTCAAGACTTCAACGGGAAGCTCACGGTAAAAGTCCACATAATTCTGCACTGTTGGAAATCTGGAAGAAAGTAGAAAAGATTCGGAGGAACCAAGTGAAGAAACCAGAAGGAAAATGCAACATGAAGAAAACCTGAGGAAACGAGCCAGAGATTCTTCAATATGGCCGCGGAACCGCGGTCGTGCAGTGAACGTATCGGTGCAAAGTGTCGGTGGTGTCGGTGCGTTGACCCGGCTTTCTTAGGGTAGTCTTGTAATTTCAGATGTGGATCAGATGTAAACCCTAGGGTTTCTCCTATCGATAAATAGGAAGGCCTACAGCCTCTTTTAGGATATGCCTCTTTTAGGGTGCCACTTTTGTGATGCCTATTTTTAATTTCTAGATCTAGATTTTTAATTCCATTGTAATCGTCAAGAGGTCATCAATAAAGGTATTTTTATTTTTTATCATGCATTCTTTTATCTGAATTTAATTCCTGAATTTTTATCTGTCTTTTATTATCTACAACTTAGATAGTCTTTTAAAATTATAAAAATGAATCTTATCATAACTTCCCTAATGAGTGAGTAATTCCTCACTTGTTAGGGTTAGGATTGGGAAGGTTTGAGAGAAGTAAATCTCTCTCTCCTTTTATGCCCATATAATTTTTGTAATAGGACTCTATTTAAATTAACCACACACCGCTCACTACGGCACCCTATCCTACAAGATAGAGGTGATTCCCTAGTTAGACCGGTTGTGATTGATTTAAATAGAGGTTAGGACTAAGAGTTAAGAAAGGACGAACAAGGACCAAAAGGAAGAAACTAAGTTTCTTCCTAGTCATGCTAATCCCCTTTGTTGACTATTACCCTAACACCTATATTCTTAACTAGGGCATTGAAAGCAGTGAGTAGAATCCTTATTCCAAACTAACCTAATCCTAACCCTAGCAAGCCTTTAAATCATTTATTCTCGTTCATAGCTCTACAACAAAACCATCAATTTTTCGGACTTAACTCGTTAGAACATAAAGAAAAGGAATCCATCTCCCTGTGGACCGACCCGTACTCAACCGGCTACTTACCAAGCGACACCGTCTTGATTGCGATATTTTTAATTTTGATTTTAAAAACGCACGCATGCGAAATCTCCATCTCAATCAGCGAGCTCTCTCCAAATCAGTCTTCGGAGACATCTCTTTGGAGAAAGTGTGTCCTATGATCGTGGGTAAATTCCCACGCTTGGATTCTTCCATACTAAACCTCTTTAGTATGGTGTCAATGTACCTGGATTGGGACAATCCCGGTATCCGTTTAGATCTATCTCTATAGATCTTAATCCCCAAGATGTAGGAGGCATCACCTATATCTTTCATTGAGAATCTATGTGATAAGAAGAGCTTGACTGAGTGCAGCATAGGAACATCATTTCTTATCAAGAGTATGTCATCCATGTACAATACGAAGAAGACAACCTTACTCTCTGCCACCTTCTTGTATATACAAGGTTCATCTACGTTTTTGATGAAGTCAAACTCTTTGACTACCACATCAAAACAGATGTTCCAACTCCGCGATGCTTGCTTTAACCCGTAGATAGATTTAAGCAGCCTGCACATCTTTCCGCTGCTCCCACTGTCTAAGAAGCCCTCTGGCTGAGTCATGTACACGTACTCTTCTAAATCACCATTTTGAAAGACGGTCTTAACATCCATCTGCCAGATTTCGTAGTCATGGTATGCAGCGATGGCAAGTAGGATCCGGATGTACTTAAGCATAGCCACTGGAGAAAAGGTTTTATCATAATCCACACTTGGTCGTTGACGAAAACCTTTTGCAACAAGTCTACCTTTGAAAGTCTCAACTTTTCCATCTACACCAAGTTTCTTCTTAAAGATCCATTTGCTCCCAATGGGTTTTATCCTTTGAGGAGCAACTTCCAAAGTCCATACTTTGTTGGTGTACATGGATTCCATCTCAGATCGCATTGCATCCAGCCATTTCACAGAGTCCCCACTCGTGATGGCCTGCTCGAAGCTAGTTGGGTCATCATCTTCGATGATGCAATCATCGCTCCCACCATCAATGAGAAAATCGTAGTATCTCTCAGGTGGATGAGGAACCCTACTAGATCGGCGGAGAGGCTGAGGTTCGTTGGGAACTATCGAATCCTCTGGTTCCACTAAATCTTCAGTTGTAGTTTGTGTAGCTGGAACTTCTTCCAACTCTACCTCTTTGCCACTAATTTCTTTGACAAGAAATTCTTTTTCTAAAAAGGTGGTATGTTGAGCAACAAACACCTTTTGTTCCTCACTGTGGTAGAAAAAATATCCATATGAATTCTTTGGATATCCCACAAACTTGCAAAGAACTGACCGTGCCTCGAGTTTGTCCGGATTTTGCCTTTTGGCATAGGCTGGACAACCCCATATCTTAACTCGTTTAAGATATGGTCTCTTCCCACTCCATATCTTATATGGTGTGGTAGGTACAGATTTAGATGGAACTTGATTCAGTAGGTATGCTACTGTCTCAAGAGCATAACCCCAAAAGGAAATAGGCAACTCAGCGGTGTTCATCATAGAGCGCACCATATCCAATAGGGTGCGATTCCTCCACTCCGATACACAGTTGTGTTGTGGTGTATACAGAGGAGTAAGCTGAGAGAGAATCTCATTCTCTTTTAAATAGTCCAGGAACTCATTGCTCAAGTATTCTCCTCCCCGATCAGATCGAAGGATTTTAATACTTTTACCCATTTGGTTCTCTACTTCGTGCTTATATTCTTTGAATTTCTCAAAAGCTTCAAACTTGTGTTTCAACAGGAACACATGTCTGTATCTTGAGAGATCGTCAGTGAATATAATGAAGTACGAGGAACCATTCCTGGCATGTGTAGACATGGGACCGCATACATCACTATGTATCAATCCCAAGAGTTCCGTAACTCTTTCTCCGTGTCCACTAAACGGAGTTTTGGTCGTCTTGCCTTTGAGACATGACTGGCAAGTGTCATAAGAAGAAAATTCGAATGGATTCAAATATCTATCGTTATGTAACTTAGCTAGTCGTGTCGCATTAAAATGACCTAGTCTACAATGCCACAAGAAAGATTCGTTCATTTATGAAATCTTCCTCTTGTGTGTGTTTTGTACATTAAGAACCGTGGTTTGATTTAGAACGTATATGCCATTATTTAACGAGCCTGGTCCAATCAATTTTTGATTCAGGAAGATGTTCATAACATTATCTTGTACTACAAAATTATATCCTTCTTTACTTAATAAAGAAACTGATAAAAGATTGCATATCAGGGTCGGTATGTGATAGCATTCGTTCAGAATCAATGTATTACCATTTGGTAATACAAGGTGATATTCGTCAACTGCTTTGGCTGCAACATTTGCACCATTCCTTACTCTTACGGAATGATCACCCATTACCAGTTCTCTACCTTTCTAGACACCTACTTGATTGGCTAATTGTGATGTGTAAAACTCTCCCCGGAGTAACTTTTACTCGCAGTGGGTATCGGGATCCAACTATCTCATAGAAGGTATGCAATCTCATTGCAAATTTCAATACTTGAAATTCCCGACAATATTCTGTCCCAAGCGATCTATGACCTTGACAAGGTCAACAAACCATAAATCGCAAGTCAAGTTCAACCCGTACATTTCATGATTGAATTAAACCCACCCGCACGACCCTTGATAAGGTCAACAAGGCCGTACGACTACCCTAATCCAATCGCATCTCATGCTTTAGCAGATAAGCATTAATTAGCTACCGAACACTACGCCTTGACAAGGTCAACAAACGTAGTACGAATATTGAATAGTCCTTATCTGAAATGACGGAGGGCGACGACAAGTTTTTAAGAAAACCTTTTGCGTAATGAACTTGATATCGTTGTAGAAACAAGTGATTTTGAAAAGGAGTGTTTTTTAGGCTTTTAATAGTTTTGCTACAGAGGTCACTCCCGGTGAAGGGATCTCGGCTCTTTCCTTATTGAATAAGGTACAGGATATTTCTCAAATACCACTATGCAAAGAAAGAACTATACAAGCAATCAAAAAAAAATGAGTGAGTTGTAGCATCTGCTAGTTTCGCTAAAGAGGTCACTCCCTGTGAAGGGATCTCTGCTCTTTCCTTATCGAATAAGGTGCTGGATATTCTACAAGGAATACCGCTATGCAAAGCAAAAACTAGAGCTACCCTTTTTGAAAATTTGATTCTACAACATCTTTTAGGTTTCTTTTGTTTCATTAATCTCATTAATGACGTCCCATCATTTATGCTTCCTAAGCATCACAGAAGAAACGAAAATACAACGTACGCTTATACCATCCGCATTCGCCACAGTGTCCCGTTATGCACCGTTAGGTTACTTAACTAACGGCAAAGCGGGGCGGGACTAGAGTGGGTGCAAAATATAAGCAACGTTTATTATATATCATATATATAATAATAATGCATTCGTCTCACGCATATAAAGTGACCACATCACAGAATATCAGCAGCAGAAGATAACATATGAAATATTGGATATACTAGGAATTCCGTGTTTTAAATTAAGCCAGTATAAAACACGGATTCCGCTGTCGCGATGAATAACCAAACCCACATCCCTAGACCCCTACAAGAGCGGCAAGCAACCCTACCAATTCTAGAGTTAGGAAACCCGGTCTCGACTCCTCGAGATGGTCTCCCACTGGACTCTAGAACCCCGTTACTTGTGCTCCCCACCTCGAGTCTATCCTAATACGGAAAAGTAAATAATATACAGCAATGGTAACATCATCCTCATCCCGAAAGTGCCCCAATAAAAGAATATTACATACAATGAATTTTACATGAATGAAAATAAAAACTCTCATCTCATATAAAACCCCGGCTATTCAAAACATGACGATCCAATATAACATATCACAGCAACACATAACATGACATGTCATCAACGTAAGTAAATATGCGTATCCCAATTGTCGTTGACATATAGCAACGAAACCGGCGATACACCACATATTACACTTATGGTCGCAGAAAAGAAAATGTTAAACTACAACATTTGGAATCCACAATCACCTTAGACATCATATACCCGAAATATCACATACCTCGGATTTCATGCCTAACAATATGAATTCAAAATATTGTATCACATTCCAGAAAAATCTAGACGATGTTAAATATTCCGATCGAATCAACAAACACCCAAAATTTCTCAAAGAGCTCAACACTTGAGCGTAGTTTAAAAATACTCAGTACATGCCACAGTACCTATGGACCATCCGTAGAAGGGTCAACCCTTGCCTCACCTATGGCGCCGCGGAACTACCGTAAATCCTAAAGTTTGGCGGCGGTTCTTACGGTCATAAAATCGAGTTAGGGTTTCATTCTTCTAGAGGGTCCATCGAATCACTTGCATGATATTTGAATGTTCTTTAACTTTGAAAAAATCCAGCTCTTGGAAAATTTTCCGGCGAGGGTTAAAGTGGGTATTTGATATCCGTTCGAACTTTTTAACGCCGTCTAAATAACCCGAAAACATGTTAGAATTACGACTACGAAACACTCCGAATTGCCTTTATAGAAAATTAACATCTCATGCAATTTTAGAAAAAACAAGCAACACCTGAAACTCCAAAACCTAGAGACCAGAACACAGAACAAAAATGAACTCCAGAATCCACTACAGGGCCGGCCAGCTCGGAAAATGGGGCCATGTCACCGGGTCAAATCCGCCCAATTGTATTCTTTTTTGTCCAGTGTTCATGTTACATCTCATATAACATTCTGCAGTTGCTAAAAAAAAATTCTACGACTTAAAAAATTTGACAGAAACTGGGTTTTAGCTTTTCAAGTTTCGGAGTAGTTTCGGTTTCTTAATCTAACAAACATCATCTAATTCTCTAGCTTGGCTCTGATACTACTGTAGGGTTACTTAGCACGACAGCAAGGTACCAGGAGTCATCGTCCATACCATTTTAAAAAAATTTCCATGCTACTTAACCCTAACCCTAGAATCTTAACTTGAGAAGACAATAGCATCTGTAAACAACTTTACAACTAAGTGAATATGGAATACAACCTTTGTAGACCGGTCCTTCACTTCAAATACTCCGTGTAGAAGTCCCTTCGCTCCAAGTAGTGGTGATCCGGACTCTCCGTAGGCTCCACTAATCGAAATGAACGAGCTTGCTCAATGATTTTCGAGGCCGAAAATGATCTACTTTGAGGAGACTCTAACCCAAGCTACCTCTTCACTAATGGATGATTTAGTGAAGCAAACAACCTACACTATATGGCTAATATGGTATAGATTGATGAAGTAGAAATTTACCTCACTTTAGAATATTTTTCCTCTCTTTCTTTTTCTCCTCAAGAAAACTCAAGTAAAGAAAAAGGATGAAGAAGATGAAGCATCATTATGAACCATGGGTAAGAAAATATCCAATATAAACTCTTGTAGAGACTTAACTAAACCTAAGGTAATGGTTAGGTTAAATAATATCCAGAGTAAAACAAAAACTAGTGGAGATTAGGTCAAGGTTTCCACAAGCTTCTCCAAGCTTCACAACCATGCTAATTTCCAGCTATTTTTGTTTTTCTCCAAAATAATTAAAACCTCACATTATCTTAGTTTAGATGCGAGTCTCTACACCCAAGTTCCATGTATCATCAAGCATGATACATTTATCAAAATACATTAAATATATATATATATATATATATATATATATATTACATATGTATATATAAAATGTAAATGAAGAAAAGAAAATACTTAAGTAAGCTAATTTTAGTTAATGTAAACTAGTATATCAAATATACAATTATACATTAAATTATCAAATCAACACTTGATTTAATAATCCGGCTATATCCCATATAACCGACTAAATTCTTATGTATCAACTTATCAATCAACACTTGTTTCGATAACCCGGCTATATCCCATATAACCGACTAAATTCTTATGTATCAACTTATCGAATCAACACTTGATTCGATAAGCCAGCTATATCACATATAACCGACCGATACCAATATCGCGAGAATAGAATACGGTATCACATACTCATATTAATCTTGGTCCCGCACATATCACATATGTGCTCCTACTTCGTTTTGCCTGAGCCAGGAAACCTCTGTGTAGGACTCTAAAGACTCGTCATTACGCCGGCAGTAGGTGATGATCATATCAGTCACCCACAAGCCGTCAGCGGTACTAGCTGGACGTAACGGCTACCCAGATATTGAGCGATCAGAAGATCAATAAGCAAGCCTGCTCATACTCCTATAAAGCCTGTCAATAACACTACCGTACAGTCCGGTCTCTTCGTTTGATATGTCGCATATCCAGTCTAGGGATGGTAAACGTCAGACCCTCAGTAACCGATAAGTCGTGCCGATGTAAGGCTTATAACAGGTCGATAAACTAATGATAACACTTACCAGTAGATCTCAGTATCAGCCCTGGCCAGGACTTCCTGCTATAGCCAATCGAGCACTGCGCAACATCAACCCCCAATACCGGGAGAGATGAAACCCCTCCTATCGCTCATTGTCTCCATGTGATTCGGTACTGTACCCAAAATCCATCATTTTGCACATTCTCTTGAACGTGGTAAGGTGGAAATCAAAGCACAGTGGGAATCACACAAGACTCTATGACGATCTCGGGTCTACAGACTAATCTGTACCAGTGTCACCAGAGAACTGCTATCTGAAGATAGGTATAATACCAACTAGGAGTTCTTGACGAGTCCGTTCAGTGTACCCAGTGTCCACTGAGCACCCGTATACCATCTTTGATGTCAAACACCAATGGATGTAAGATCATCCATCACCCATCATATGGGTCAAGAAGCGTATACGCTGGTCTACTCTGGAGTATCGATGCCCTGTCTCGATACACCCTCGACTAGGAACAATTATAAGATGTACTTGTGGACTACCCTGTCCCTACTAGTATGATCTCCATCATAGTCCTGGCAGTCAAGTACACATCCTAAGGGCTTCATCAACATGTGAGAGAAAGACAGTATCACAATACAAGTCTACATATTAAGAAAAAGAGCAACCAGATAACATACTATCATGTCGAGCAAGAAAATACTCTTTATATATATCCAAACATCCACTATAATATACATCATATGCACAATAATGGCCTCTAGGGCATATACATAACAAACAAAGTCACATTAGTAGGAGCTGGGTAGTCTATAAGAACATCCTTATACAGGTCCTAGTCGTAGGATTATCGAGACGGGGCATCGATACTCCAGAGTAGACTAGTGTATACGCTTCTCATCCCAGCAGGGGAGATGGTCTGTCCCACAGCCATTAGTACGCCGTATTGGAGAGAGTATGCAGGTGCTCATTGGGTTGTCGGTACACTGGACAGGACTCGTAGGGAGCTGCTGGTGGGTATTATACCTATCGTCGTGTAGCAGTTCCCAGGTGACATGAGTACAGCTTAGTCCGTCGACTTGACACTGCTACTTCGCCTCGAGTGTGTTCCTACTATTCTTAGATTACTACCCTACCATGGCTCAAAAGAGTCGTGCAAACAGGTAGTAGTTGGGTGCAGTCCCGAAGCACTTGGAGGCAGTGGCGGCTAGATAGGATTCGTCTCTCACAGTATTGGGGGTTGATATCGCGCTGTGTTCGAAAAGCCATTACACAAAGTCCCTGGCCAGGGCAAACGAGATTTACTGGTAGGTACTCCAGTAGTTTCTCAGGGTGTTTTGGGCTACACTCTGACATGACTTATTGCGCTATTAGGGGTCTGACGGTTACTACCCCCTTAGGCCCGATATGCGATACTCTTAGACGAACAGACCGGACTGTACGGAGATTGTCACAAATAGACTCAGTAGGAGATCGGATGAGTTTGCTCATCAGCCTTCTTATCGACAGATACCTGGGTAGCCATTACGTGCAGCTAGTACTGCTGACGGCTTGTGGTTAAACCCACTTCCAGTGTAGTGTCGAGTCTTTAGAGTCCCACACAGAGGGTTTCCCTGCATCGGGAAAAAGATGTAGAGACTGTATGGTTTTACGGCAGGGCTTCGATCACATACGTGTACTTGTGCACGTATGATGTTCGGGCGGATAATACTAGTGGGCATTGGTTTAAGCCGGATCCTAGTATTATATTGATGGATTATTTTCTTCTCTTTATATTCGTATTTTTTGGAATACGGATACGAGTATGTATACACGGATGAGGGGCATTCATGTAATTTACTCAAGATTGCTTCTAGAAGAAGACACCTCATTTTGTATTTAATCTTTTGATTAAAAGATAAATATGGTGGAGGAAATGAGGTGGAGGATTTCATTAAATGAGGCATGGCTCTTTAGTGACTCATGGGGTGACTCACTATGTGACTCATGAAGCATGCTTGATATTTTGGTGAGATATTTATCTTATGCATTATTGGTATGCTTCATTATTCATCATAAACAAGCCATCGCATTCTGATGTTCTTCCTTCACTCTCTTTTCCTTAAGCTCCCCTTCTTCCTCCTCTAACCTTACTTGTCTCATGTGTTGAGAAATCTAGGGTATTTAGAGACAAACTAATCCATCTTCACTCTCTATATCATCTAGGACATCTAGTTTAGTGAACTAGGACCTTAGTTACCTCGGATTTTAGGTTGGAGCTCAGACTATAGACTCTAGGGTGGATCGTCTTTAACTTGAGAGGACCGACGAGGAGGCCCGATCCATGTACGATCCGATGAGTCTATGATGAGGAGGAGGGCAGCAAGAAGACCCGAAGGACATGGTTCTGTGAGGTATAAATTTCTATTCGAGTAGTTAACCTCATACAGTTTAGCTAGTTAGGGTTTAGTATCGATCCTGGAGTTCAAGTCGATGTTGTGAAGCCCGAAAAAATCGTTTTTTGCGTATTTCGCCTCCCCGCGAACCCACGGGGTGCGCGAAATCGACTTACTTAGGTATCAAAGCCTACTAAACCTTAACTAACAGTTTAGACAACGTGTAAAACTATGAAACCGAAATAACTCCGAAACATCGAAATCAAAATTCAAGTTTCTGTCAAATTTTTCGGAGGCTCTAAAATTTTTTTACACAATTGCAGAGTGCTCCTTTAGTTGTTATATGAACAGCATAGAAAAATGAGCCAAGAATTCCTCAATGTGGCCGGCCAAATAGCCATTTTTCCCAGCCTGGCCGACCCCATGAAGGAATCTTGTGTCATGTTTCGTTTGGTGTTCTAGTCACTTGGATTTAGGGTTTCAGGTGGTGTTTGATTTTGCCAAGTTTGCATATACTGTTATCTTTCTATTATGGTAATACGGAGTATTCGAAGTCGCAGTTTTAACGTCGTTTAACATGTTTCAGTTGTTATATGTGTTCATAAACTTCCGCTAATTGCTATACGTCAGTTAGTTGGGGGTTACACATATCTTTGATTGTGGTTTGTGTATATGGAATATTGGATCGTCGATGATGAATAGCCGGAGGACGTGAGAAGAGAGTTTTCTTTCTTTCATTCGATGTAATATTGTAAAGTTATGTAATATTATTTTGCGGGGCACATCCAAGTTGAGGTTGTAGCCACCGTTGTATTATTTCTTTTACTGTTTTCTGCTCCTAGGATAGACCCAATGTGGGCTGCACAAAATACCGGGTTCTTAAAGTGCCGAGTGGCCAACTCATTTTACTGAGGGGGGCTGCTTCACTTCGGGAATTTGGCAGGTAGTTTGCAACACCCGTAGGGGTCTAGGGCGAGGTTTGGCTATTCATCACGACCGTGGAATCCGTCATTCGTTACAGGCTTAAACGAAATGCGGAATTCCTAGTATATCCAATATGTTCATCTGTGATCTGGAATGCCTATTATTGCATAAGACGAATGGATATATTATATATATGCTATATAGTATACCTTGCTTATGTTTTGCACCCGCGCTAGTCCAGCCCCCAATCTGACGTTAGTTAAGTAACCTAACGGTGTTAGACGGGGCCCAGTGGCGAATGCGGATGGCATAAGCGTACGTGGTATTTTCATTTCTTTCTGCAATGGTAGGTGTAAATGATGGGACTGCATTATATGATTGATGCAAAGCAAACAAACCAAAACTGAATCGTTGGAACAATTTTTAAACCACTCGGTTTTTTTCAAAAAGCAAACTTTTAAATGTGGAGCTTAAACCACTCCTTTAAAAGGTATCAGGTTCCTTCGATTAAATCAAGTTCCTTACGTTCACGGTTTCACCAAAACCAGCCGTAGCCCTCCGTCATTTCAGTTGGATATTCAGTAGTATTCAAGCTATGTATTTTGACCTTCGCCAAGGCATAGTGATTGGTAGCTGCTGAATATTCATCTGTTGCATAGATAGATGTGTTGGTTTGGGACAGTCGTACTACTATTTTGGCCTTCGTCAAGAGTATGTATGGGTGGGTTCAAATTAACATGGACAATGACGGGTAGAACTTGACTTGCGACTTATGATATGTTGGCCTTCGTCAAGGTCATAAGAGCTTGGGGAAAAAATCCACATCGGGAGTTTCTAAAGAAACTGAAACTTGCTGGTGTTGCATACCATTTGGAGTGTGATAATTTTGGTAGGATTCCTTCAGGATTATCACACAATGATATTTGGATCCCGATCCTACTGTGAGTATCCGCTGCTCCTCGGGAGATTTTTCACTGAACAGTCAATGCTATAAACCAAGTAGATGTCTAGAACGGTGTTAGCGGGGCTACGCCTCCAGGGAAAAGAGGTTATGTAATTAAGGAACTTCGCGAAAGCGTTGGAAAACCTCCCTCGAAGTACCAACACCAGCCTGGCTGAAAGGTTAAGCAAGTATTGTAGGGTGAGATTAATCCTGACTAATTCTTCTTTTATGGTTTGAGGAAGGATTCGAGATACAGTGGGAGCCATCCTGTTTAGATAAACTAATAACCAATTTAAACTTGCAAGAGCATCATGCTAAGTGTTCTCTCTCTCTCTCCTAATTGTAGCGACCAGGTGACCATACTTAGGTTACAGCTAGATAATAAATTGACTGGGCCAAACTATATTGATTGGCAAAGGTTTGTCCAGATGTCCATTACCTATGACAAGCTGGGCCACCTCCTTACTACTAAATCCCCCACCGTCCCAGGTCCAATTTCCACCGTCACGGATGTTGATATCCGTAAGACAAGGGAAAAAGACTATGCGAATGCCAAGTGCCTCGTGTTAGCCTCAATGGATAGTGAATACCAGAGGCAGCACGAGAAGATGGACTTAGCTTCCATCTTCCTCCATAACAAAGATTTATATGGAGAGCAATCTCGTATCACAAGATATGAGATCTCGAAGGAATTGCTTCAGGCGTGATTGGCTGTCGGGTCATCTGTAGAGGACCACGTCCTTACGATGATTAGCTACATTAAAGAGCTCATGGACCTAGGGACCGCGTTGGAGAACGGGTTATGTACTAACTCGATACTACAATCCCTACATTCTACTTACACCGTGAAGGAAACCAGGGAGACACCCGCTCTGCTTATTGGGGAATCTTCCTCTTCTAGATCCAAGGAGAAAGCCAAGAGAGAGAAGAAGAAGGCCTCCACCAAGCCGATAGGCGGTGTCAGTAAGGTATAAGGAAAGGGAAGGGCAAAAGTTTCGGGGCTAACAGTAGGGAAAGAAGGTTGTTCCAATTGTTACGGAAAAGTGCATTGGAATAAGAACAGCAGGGCTTGGAAAGCCAGAATCCAGGATCCGAAGCACGTTGTGGTTTCGGCTTCGGGTGTGTTTGTGATTGAAAACTGTATGTCGATTAACTATACTTCCTGGATACTAGATACCGGATCAGGATCTCATATCTGTAATTCATTACAGACTTTGAGAAACCGTAGAGTTATTAGGGCAGGTGATATGACTCTCAGGGTTGCTAACGGAATGAGCGTGGACGCTGCATCCGTAGGGGAATATCACCTAGGATTGACAAGTGGGCAGATATTGATTTTACGTAACTGTTTGTGTGTACCTAGTCTAGGTTGTAATATCATATCTGTATCTTTACTTTCTAAAGAAGAAAATGATTTTACATTTGTAAGTGATGTGGTCCACATCCACCTTAATCATGGTTTGATTGGGTCAGGTACACTAGATAACAGTATATACATATTAAATCAAGCTCAGGTTTTTAACATCCAGAACACACTTTAAAAAAAGGTCTCCAGAATTAAATAAGGGTTTCTTATGGCATTGTAGACTGGGTTACATCAATGAAACACGGTTGACGAAGTTACATAGAGAGGGATATTTGGATCCGTTCGAATATCAGTCTTATGCAACTTGTCAATCTTGTCTTATAGGAAAGATGACAAAGACTTCGTTCACTGGACACAGAGTAAGAGCAAGCAAGCTCTTGGGACTCATACACAGCGGCGTGTGTGGTCCAATGTCTACATATGCACGAAGTGGTTATTCCTATTTCATTACTTTTACGGATGATTTCTCTAGGTATGGACATGTCTTCTTGATGAAATATAAATCCGAGGCCTTTGAGAAATTCCAAGAATATAAGAATGAAGTGGAAAAACAAACTGGCAAAAGTATCAAGACACTGAAATCTGATCGAGGTGGTGAATACTTAAATGCCGAGTTCCTGGATTACTTAAAAGAGAATGGAATTCTCTCTCAGCTTACTCCTCCATACACACCACAACACAATGGTGTATCGGAAAGGCGAAACAGAACCCTATTGGATATGGTATGTTCCATGATGAGTAACGCTGAGTGTTCATATCAGAATTTTGCATTATTATATTACCCATTCTTAATCATATTGCAAATAAATAGGTGCTTTTGATCCATGTCTGTTAAATAGTTGCAGGTTACAGGTTCTCGGAACAATACAGCGAAAATGATGAAAAAACGCTACAAAAGTGAGACTACGACCAACAAATAGAAGAATCTTTATGATGTCGCCTACAGTTTAAGGAACAAATGAAGATCAATAAACAGTTCGATTGCACAACGTATGACAGCGGCACAAGATTCAAGACTTCAACATGAAGCGAACGGTAAAAGTCCATAACATCCTGCACTGTGGAAATATGGAAGAAAATAGAAGATATTCTGAGAAACCAAGTGAAGAAACCAGAAGTAAAATGCAACATGAAGCAGCCCTGAAGATTTGAGACAGAGACCCCATCAAACAGCCGCGGAACCGCGGCCAAACCAGTCTTATGGCCACGGATCTGCGGCCGTGCATCGCACGTGTCGGTGCGTGTCGGTGGAGTCGGTGCATTGACCCAGTTTTCTCAGGGTAGTTTTGTAATTCTAAATATGGATCAGATGTAAACCCTAGGGTTTCTATTATCTATAAATAGGAAGCCTACAGCTCTTTTTGGAGCATGCCTCTTTTAATTCCTAGTTTAAATTTTTCATTCCTTGTAATCGTTCAAAGAGTGCATCAATAAAAAGTAAGTTTTTTTTGTTATCTTGAATTTCTTATCTGCAATTTTATCTGCAATTTTTTTTATCTGCCGTAGTTATTTTCCGCAAGTTAATTAGGTTAATAAAAGAAAATCACAAAAATGAATTCTTTTGTTAATTCCCTAATGAGTAAGTAGTTCCTCACTTGTTAGGGTTAGGATTGGGTCGGTTTGAGAGATGAAATCTCTCACTCCTTTCTCGCCCGCATAACTTTTATAATAGGGATCTATGTAAAACAACCACCCACCGCTCACTACGGCACCCTATCCTACGAGATAGCGGTGATTCCCTAGTTAGACCGGTCGTGGTTGATTTAGATAGAAGTTAGGCTAAGAATTAAGAAAGGACGGACAAGGGCCAAAAGGAAGAAACTTAGTTTCTTCCTGGTCGCGCTAATCCCCTTTGTTAATTATTACCTTAACACCTAAGATTTTAATTAGAGCAAAGAAAACGGTGAGAAAATTAACTTTCCAAACTACACCAAATCCTAACCCTAGCAAGGTTTTAATCCAAATCAAATTCAACCTCAGTTTTTATAGAAAATCAAAACCTACCACAAATAGGAATTGACTCGTTAGAACATTAAGAAAAGACACGTTTTCCCTGTGGACCGACCCGTACTCAACCGGCTAGCTACCAAGCGATACCGTTCTTGATTGCGGTTAATTTTTGATTTCAAAACGCATACGCATAAAACACTACACCAATCAAATGGCGCCGTTGCCGGGGATAATGGTAGTTATTTTCTTTTTGTAATTTCGGGTTAATTAAAAATTTAAAAAAAATCATAAAAACTGAAAAATATAAAAATATCATCTTGTTATTTTTTGAAGGGTTTTTGTGCGAATTGTGCAGGAACGGAAAGATGGACTGATTCAGATCTGGAGCAAGCTCGGTGAACAAATCCAGAAACAGAAGATCTAAACAGACAAAGGAGAATAAAAATAGCAAACAGAAAGATTTCTGAGATCTGAAGCAACCATCACACCACGGAACCGCGGTCTTAGGCAGCATTTAGCGGCGGATCCGCCGCGCCTTGCTGACGTCAGCAGCTGAAAAATTCTCTGTAAGTTTTGTTTTCCTCTCTTCTGTCCTCTGAAATCCTTTGAAAAAAAAATTCTTGCAGGGTTCTTTGCGCAAAACTTCTCCCCTTCTCCAATAACTTGATTTTGTGTAGGATTCTTTGCGCCGCAATAAAAAAATTTGGCATGTGTTTTGGATTTTTGTGTGTTTATTGCTTTGCATTTTTAAAAACGGACTTTTAAGGGGCTATAACACCAATCCAGATTGGGTGGGGATTTCATTACCCTTCCTAGGACCCCAAAAATCATAAAAAGCATTTTGCATCAACCCTCGAGTTAATTAAAAAAATATTAAACTCAGCCAATAAGGACTGTCGTGCTCATTAGGACAAAGGAAAGGTTGTAGGCATCGGTCGTTTATCTAAACCTGACTTTGTCGTGCCTAGGCTAGACAAGTGGGAAAGGTAATTTTAAAAGGCATGTCTCACGGTGATTCGTGAGTGGATCCCTCCTTTCTTTACTTGTGCTTATCTGGCCACAATTGGCGGTGAAGAGGCTATTCGAGGATCACATAACTTGCCCTTTGGAACAGTTAGGAGCAGTCTAGTTGACTTAGGAGTCCCTAGCTCTAGACTTGATTGTGCATATTGTGATTGCTTGAAAGTGTGTCTAAGCTCCTTATAAAAATCTTTTGCCAAAATCCTTAAAAAAACCACAAAACAAAAAGAAAATTTACAAAAACTTGCCATTTTTTCGCTAGAAATCCATTGCACCCCACATTCTCTCATTGACATTTTCTTAGCCCCACCTTCTGTTTCTACTTTTTGACTAGACTACACCTCGTTAGTGTATGTCCAGTTTTACTAGGGACACTAGCGCCCGTTTAGTCCGTGTCTCGTTAGTGCCTAATGACAACGAGTTCGACTCCGAAGTCGAAATTCCCTCCATTTCTTTACCTTCATCTTCACATTCACCTAAAGAGATGTCAGGATTCGATCCTAACAACCCTTTACCACCTGTTGAAGCGCCCCAACGAATCGCGCTCCAGGATCTTTTCTATCCCATCCGCACCAAACTTCCCACTTGTCTTTCACTTCCACCGGCTAATGGCGATAACTTCGAAATTAAACCCCACTTCATCAATATGTTCAAATTTCATGGGCTGGAATCCGAAGATGCCTACATCTTCATTAACAAATTCCAGAATGTTTGCGCAATGATGAAGACCACACAACTTTCTGATGATGCTATAAGGCTACGTGTCATTCCATTCACTTTATGTGACCTAGCTGAAAAATGGTTATATAGCACAGCATCACACTCCATAAAAAAATTGGGAAGAGTTTGTTAAGGCTTTTCTAAAAACGTTTTACCCACACCACAAGACCGCGAGAATTCGCAATGAAATTATTCAATTTTCCCAGCTTCCTTCCAAACCTTTTTGGAAGTGTTTCGAAAGATTTAAGGACCTTCTTGTTCTGTGCCCTCACCACGGTATCGAGAATTGGCAATTTTGTCAAACTTTTTACGAAGGACTGAACCCAGCAACTAAGCAATTGTTGGAAACCATTTGTCAAGGTCATTTTCTTACAAAATCAAGCGAGGAAGCTTAGCAATTTCTCGACGATCTTGCTTAACAAACACTTCAGTGGGAAAGCACTAAGACCACTTCATCTACTTCATCAGGTTAGTCTAGGGCAGGCATACATCAACTTGATATGTCGATTGCAATGAAGGCCGAAATGGCTGCACTCATGAAAAAACTAGAGGCAATTGAGAGCAAATTCTCATCGCCTTCTCCTGCCCCTGCTTTAACCCCACGCACTATTTGCGCTTGTTGTTCGGATCCGTCCCACTTGACTGAAGAGTGTCCTTACAACCCACCTATTCAAGGACAGGATCAAGTCAATGATGCCTTTCAGTAAAGACAAAGAAATGATCCATACTCTTCGACTTATAATCCTGGTTGGAGGAGTCACCCAAAATTTGCTTGGAACCAAAATCAACAACAATTCCAAGACAATAACAATTTTCAAAAGCCTCCTCCACAACAAAAAGCCCCTCAACAAACTCAATATCAGCAACCTTTCCAACCCCAACCTTACCAAAACCAAATGAACAATTTTGTACCAAACAACTCTTATCTTCAAAACAATTTTGTTCAGCCGAATAACGATAAGGTTTCCTCGCTAGAACGAAGTCTGGTTGCGTTTTTAAAACAATCTACGCAATCTTCAGCCAGCATCCAATCGTCCATTCAGTCTTTGGTGCAACACAGTTCTTCACATGATCAGAGCATCAAAGCAATTGAAGCCCAAATTGCACAACTGAATGCTGCGTTAAGCGAGCGAGAGAAGGGGAAACTTCCATCTCAACCACTGCCAAATCCCGGTCACACACAAAATACATATGTTGCTCATGAACAAAAAAATCATAATGTGAGTGCCATGAATATATTGAGATCTGGAAAGGTATTGCACAACAGCGTTGGTAATAACGATGACACCCCGGCCGCCGCTTCTTCGTCTTCTTCATCTTCTTCAGAGCCTGTTCTTCACTCTTCACAAGGCTCTACTTCTTCTAATTCGAACGGGCTCACATCTCACTTCACGAAAACACCAACACTGGGATCCGTTCCAACTCTGCAATCTACTCCACAGACATTGGACTCAACAAATTTTCAAAATATTCCATTTCCAAACAGGTTGAGATCCAATAAACCAACTCCACAAATGGAGAAGGTTGTGGAGTTATTTAAACAGGTTAGCATAAATATACCTCTCTTGGATGCAATCCAACAAGTCCCTTCGTACGCTAGAATCTTAAAGGACTTATGCACCAAGAAGAGGAAATCACAGGTACCCAAGAAAGTTTTCTTGGCTAATGAAGTGAGCGATGCTCTTACCCAATCTTTACCTCAAAAGCAAAAGGACCCTGGCTTTCCTACAATTTCAATAATTATTGGGGATAAGAACATCAATCGCGCACTATTAGATCTTGGTGCCAGTGTAAACCTACTTCCCTATTCAGTATATGAGAAATTAGGCGTTGGAGAGTTGAAACCCACACATTATACTCTCCAAATGGCCGACCGATCCATCACCCATTCTAGGAGAGAGTTAGAGGATGTGTTAATTAAAGTAGGGGACTTCATTTTCCCCGTTGATTTCATTGTTATGGACACACAGCCTGTAGCTAACCCCCGGAATCAAATTCCGGTGATACTCGGTCGACCATTCCTTGCAACTTCTAATGCGGTGATCAACTGTCGAAATGGTTCGATGAACCTATCTTTTGGAAACATGACAGCTGAGCTCAACATTTTTAAGTTGGGGAATCAACCCTCCGAGCCTAATGCTAATATACTTGATGTTTGCTCGATCCAAGAGATCACTCAGGACGACAGTGAGCTCGAAAAATTTCTGTTCGATCACAACAATTTTGAAGCCAATAGTGCGTTCCTCCTTGATTCTGACACAGCTTTCACACCCGATAACGATTACGAGTGTTTCACTTTTTTGGACGATTTTGAAGAATCACCTCCCGAGTTTGAGTCCTTTGATTTTTCGGATGAGTTAGATGAACCATCCGACTCGGTTGCTTACACTCGCTTCGAACCTCTATTGGAATCCTTCGAGTTCGAGACAGTTTCACCAATTTTACCTTCAATTGTTTCACCTCCAAAACTCGAACTCAATCCGTTGCCGTCTCACCTTAAATACGCTTACTTAGGTGAGAATGAGACCTTTCCTGTTATCATATCGGCCTCTCTAGCCCACGAGCAAGAGACAGCCCTTTTAATGTTTAAGTCCATGTCACGCACCCCACGAACTTGCGGGGAGGCGGAATATATGAAAAACGATTATCAAAGCTTCGTAACACGGACTTGAGCGCATGAATCGTGTCTACACCATTACTAGCAAACTACGAAAGGTTTAACTACTCTGATTTGAAGTTATACCTCACGTTACTTGTCCTTCGGGTCTTCATCGCTGTCCTCCACTCCTTGTAGGCTCTTTGGAACGTCGGCACCTCAACGGCCTCCTCGAGTCAAAGACGATCCACCCGAGAGCTCCTACTCCAAGCTTGGCCTCTAACTTGAGGTAACTAGGTTTCTCAAAGTGCTAATCTAAGCAACCTAGGTGATATAGAGTTGGATTATGGATGTATTAGTCTAGCTAACCCTTGATCTCAACACATGAGAGGTTAGGGTTAGGGTTTGAAGAGAGAGAGCATGAGGAGAGAGAAGGTGAGAATGAGAATCTTTTTGGATGAATGGAATCATTTGTGTATATATGAAACATATCATATAATTAAATGAATAACAAATAATGATATATCATAATGTTTCATTAATACACTAAGTGATTCATCACATGAGTCATATAAATCATAAATGATTCATTAACTCCATGTATGAATCACACCATGACTCATTTATCCAATTAATGCAAATGCCACCTTAACCCCCAAGTCACCATGCTTCTAGAAGCTTCCCGACAAATTACGAGAACGCCCTTCCTATCCGTGAAAACACGGAAAAACTTTAGACTGTATAAATCCAATAATCCGATACTAGAATCTGGCTTAAACCAAAGCCGACTAGTAAAAACTTTCCGAACATCATACGTGCATAAAAATACGTATGCGTCTGAACCCTGTCGTAAAACCATACGACCTCTATATCGTTTCGCCCGAAGCAGGGAAACTCTCTGTGTGGGACTCTAAAGACTCGACACTACGCTGGCAGTGGGTTTAACCACAGACCGCAAGCGGCACTAGCTGTACGTAATGGTCCCCAGGTAGATGTCGATAAGAAGGCCGGTGAGGAAACCTATCCGAACTCCTACTGAACTTGATGTGACAATCTCCGTACAGTCCGGTCTGTTCATTTAGGACTATCGCATATCGGGCCTAGGGGGCGGCAAGCGTCAGTCCCCTAAAAGCGGTATAAGTCGTGTCGGAGCGTAGCCAATTACACCTTGAGAAACTACTGGAAAACCTACCAGTAAATCTCGCTTGCCCTGGCCAGGGACTTTGCGTAATGGCTCTCTGACACAGCGCGATATCAACTCCCAATACCGGGAGAGACGAATCCTGTCAAACCGCCACTGCCTCCAAGTGCTCGGGACTGCACCCAACTGCTACCTGTTTGCACGACTTCTTTGAGCCGTGGTAGGGTAGCAATCTAAGAACAGTGGGACACACTCGAGGCGAAGTAGCAGTGTCAAGTCTGCGGACTATGCTGTACTCATGTCACCTAGGAACTGTTAACTGACGACAGGTATAATACCAACCAACAGTTCCCCGCGAGTCTTGTCCGGTGTACCCGTAACCTAACGAGCACCTGTATACTATCTCCAGTACGACGTACTGATGGCTGTGGGACAGACCATCTCCCCGACTGCGAAGAGAAGCGTACACACTAGTCTACTCCGGAGTATCGATGCCCTGTCTCGATAATCCTACGACTAGGGACCTGTATAGGATGTTGCTTATAGACTACCCAGCCCCCACTAGTGTGACTGCCATCACAACTCTGGTAATCAAGCAAAGATCCTAAGGGCTCTACTAATATGTATAAGCGATACGTTACAAGAAACATATGCACATATTAATGTAGACACAAACCAAGTAGCATACTACCATTTTTAGCAAGACTGTCAATACATCTGTGAATATCCCAAGCTTCCATTAAGTAATATACAAACTAGTATGATACATTAATGGCCTTCTAGGGCATAAACACTAACAATCTCCCACTTGCACTAGGGCCATGTACTGGCATATCGCAGACCTATCATCTCGAATAGCCTCTCGAACTGCGTCTGAGGAATGGCCTTTGTGAATGGATCAGCAGTGTTATTCTCTGTATCTACTCTCTTTACTTCGATCTCCCGGCCATCTACGATCTCCCTGATCATGTGATACCGCCTTAAGATGTGTCTGGACTTCTGATGGGACCTGGGTTCCTTCACTAATGCTATAGCGCCGTTGTTGTCGCAATACAGAGGTATTGGACCAACACTGGTAGGAACCACCTGAAGTTCTGTGAGGAACTTCTTCATCCAGACAGCTTCTTTTACGGCATCGCAAGCAGCTATGTACTCCGCTTCCATCGTTAAGTCAGCTACGGTCTCCTGCTTGGAACTCTTCCAACAGACCGCCCCTCCATTAAGGGTAAAGACATAACCCGACATGGACTTGGAGTCATCCTTGTCACTCTGGAAGCTGGAGTCGGGAAAGGCCTCGATCTGGAGGTCTTTTCCGCCATACACCAAGAACATCTCCTTAGTCCTCCTCAGGTACTTGAGAATGTTCTTTACTGCTATCCAGTGCTTCTCCCCTGGGTTTGCCTGATACCGGCTTACAACGCTCAATGCGTATGCTACATCTGGTCTGGTACATAACATCGCATACATTATAGAGCTTACCGCAGAAGCGTAGGGCATAATCGATATGCGATCCCTTTCCAAGTCAGTCTTGGGAGACATCTCTTTGGATAGGGTGATTCCGTGACAAGCCGGTAGGTTACCGCGCTTAGAATCATCCATACTGAATCTTTTCAATATGGTGTCTATGTACCTGGACTGAGAAAGTCCCAACATCCTCTTTGATCTATCACGATAGATATGGATCCCCAGAATGTAGGTGGCATCACCCAGGTCTTTCATAGAGAACTTCTGTAACAAGAATCTTTTGACTGACTGTAGCATAGGAATATCATTTCCTATTAGGAGAATGTCATCCACGTAGAAGACGAGAAATACAACAACTCTCCCGACAATCTTACTGTATATGCATGGTTCATCTGGATTTTTGATAAAGTCGAATTCTTTGACAGTATCATCAAAACAGATGTTCCAACTTCGCGATGCCTGCTTTAGTCCATAAATAGACTTAAGCAGCTTGCATACTTTACCGCTGCTCCCACTCTGAATGAATCCCTCTGGCTGATCCATATAGACGCACTCTTCCAAATTACCATTTAGAAAGGCCGTCTTTATGTCCATCTGCCAGATCTCATAATCGTGGAAGGCAGCAATAGCAAGAAGGATCCGAATGGATTTGAGCATAGCCACTGGAGAAAAGGTTTCGTCATAGTCCAAACCAGGTCTTTGATGGAAACCCTTTGCAACAAGTCTAGCCTTATAGGTTTCAACCTGTCCATCTACACCAATCTTCTTTCTGAAGATCCATTTGCATCCTACGGGTTTTACCCCACGTGGAGCAATGTCCAAAGTCCATACTTTGTTAGTGTACATGGACTCCATTTCGGTCCGCATTGCATCCAGCTATTTTACCGAGTCGCCGCTCTGAATGGCTTGCTGGAAGCTAGTAGGGTCATCATTATCAATGATGCAATCTTCTCGATCACCGTCTATGAGAAAACCGTAGTATCTCTCGGGCGGATGAGGCTGCCTACTACTTCTGCGGATAGGCGCTGGTATGTCCCTTTCTTCAGAAATCTCTTGTTCTACCAAACTTTCAGTAACAGCTTGTGGTTCTGGAATTTCTTCCAGTTCTATTGCGCTCCCATTCTTCTGATTTTCTAAAAATTAAGTTTCTAAGAAGTGGGCATGACGAGAAACAAAAACCTTTTGTTCCTCTGTGTAATAGAAATAATATCCCTTGGAGTTCTTTGGATATCCCACAAGCTTACACTGTACTGAGCGTGCCTCGAGCTTGTCCGCATGCTGCTTTTTTACAAAATCCGGACATCCCCATGTCCTAAAATGTTTAAGACAGGGTTTCTTCCTACTCCACATCTGATATGGTGTGGTAGGCACAGTCTTGGTTGGAACCTGGTTCAAAAGATATGCAGCTGATTCTAGTGCATAACCCCAGAAAGATCGCGGTAACTCAGCCTTACTCATCATGGAACGAACCATATCCAATAGGGTTCGATTCCTCCTTTCCGATGCACCGTTGTGTTGTGGTGTGTATGGAGGAGTAAGCTGAGAGAGAATTCCATTCTCTTTTAAGTATCCTAGGAACTCGGCACTTAAGTATTCACCACCTCGATCAGATCTCAGTGTCTTGATACTTTTGCCTGTCTGTTTTTCCACTTCATTCTTGTATTCTCGGAATTTCTCAAAGGCCTCGGATTTATGCTTCATTAAGAAGATATATCCATACCTAGAGAAATCATCCGTAAAAGTAATGAAGTAGGAATAACCACCTCGCGCATTTGTAGACATTGGACCGCACACGTCACTGTGTACGAGTCCCAAGAGCGAGCTCGCTCTTACTCCGTGTCCAGTAAACGGAGACTTTGTCATCTTTCCCATGAGACAAGATTCACAAGTAGCATAAGATTGATATTCGAACGGATTCAAATATCCTTCTCTATGTAACTTCGTCAACCGTGTTTCATTGATGTGACCTAGTCTACAATGCCATAGGAAAGCCTGGTTTATTTCTGGAGACTTTCTTTTAAGTGTGTTCTGGACATTGAAAACCTGAGCTTGATTCAATACGTATATACCATCATCTAATGTACCGGACCCAATCAGAACTTGATTTAGGTGGATGTGAACTACATCGCTTACGAATGTAAAATCATATCCCTCTCTCGAAAGTGAGGACACTGATATGATATTACAAGTCAAACTAGGTATATACAAACAGTTACGTAGAATCAATATCTGCCCACTTGTCAAACCTAGGCGATATTCTCCCACGGATTCAGCGTCCACGCTCATTCCGTTTGCAAATCTGAGAGACAAATCACCTACCCTTATAACTCTACGGTTTCTCAAAGTATGTAATGAATTACAGATATGAGATCCTGCTCTGGTATCTAGTACCCAGAAAGTAGAGTTAATTGACAAACAGTTCTTAATTACAAACACACTTGAGGCCGAAGCCACTTGAGGCCGAAGCCACAACATGTTTCGTATCCTGGCTATTGGCTTCCAAAGCCCTGCAATCCTTCTGCCAATGCCCGTTTCCATAACAATAGGGACATCCCTTCTTACCTACACCAAGTCCCGAAACTTTTGCTCTTCCATTTCCTCATACTTTACCGACACCGTATATCGGGTTTGTAGAGGTCTTCTTCTTTTCACCCTTTGCTTTCGCCCTGGATGTAGAAGAAGAAGGTCTCCCATTAAGCAGAGCTTGTGTCTCCCTGGTTTCTTTTAGGGTGTAAGTAGAGGGTAGGGACTGTGGAAATAAGTCAGCGTATGACCTGTTTCTCAACGTGGTCTCCAGGTCCTTGAGCTCATCAATATAGCTAGTCATTGTAAGGACGTCGTCCCCTACAGATGACCCGACAGCCAACCTCGCTTGAATTAATTCGTTCGAGGTCTCATATCTTGCGATTTGAGATTACTCTCCATATAAATCTTTTTTATGGAGAAAAATGGAAAATAAGTCCATCTTTTCATGCTGCTTCTGGTATACACCATCAACTAAAGCCAATACGAGGCACTTGGCTTTTGCTTTATCATTTTCCCTTGTCTGACGGATATCCATATCCGCGGCGGTGGAAACTGGACCTGGGACGGCGGGATCTTGAGTAGTAATAGGGTGGTCCAGCTTGTCATAGGCAATGGACATCTGGACAGACCTTTGCCAGTCATATAAGTTAGATTCAGTCAACTTGTTATCTAGATGTAACCTAGTCATGGTCACAAGGTCGCTGCAATGAGAGAGAGAGAAGAAAAACACTTTAGCATGATGCTCTTGCAAGTTTAGATTGGTTTTTAATTTATCTAAACTGGATGGCTCCCACTGTTTCTCGAATCCTTCCTCAAACCATAAAAGAAGAATTAGCCAGGACTATTCTCACTGTACAATACTTGCTTAACCGATCAGCCAGGCTAGTGTCGGTACTTTGAGGGAGGTTTTCCAATGCTTTCGCGAAGTTCCTTAATTAAATAACCTCTTTTCTCTGGGGGCGCAGCCCCGCTGACACCTTTCTCGAAACCTACTTGGTTTATAGCATTGATCGTTAAGTGACGAATCTCCTGATAAGTAGCATATACTCACAGTTGGATCGGGATCCAAATATCATCGTGTGATAATGTTGAAGGAATCCTACCAACATTCATCAAACTCCAAATGGTATGCAACACTAGCAAGTTTCAGTTTCTTTAGAAACTCCCGATGTGGATTTTTGCCCCATGCTCTTATGACCTTGACTAAGGGCCAACAAATCATAAGTCACATGTCAAGTTCAACCCATCATTTTCTTGTTAATTTGAACCCACCCGTATATAATCTTGACTAAGGGCCAAACAAAGTAATACGACTTTCCCAAACCAACTCATCTATCTATGCAACAAATGAATACCCCAGCAGCTACCAATCACTATGTCTTGACTAAGGGCCAAATAGACATAGCTTGAATACTACTGACCATTCATAAGAAATGACGGAGGGATACGACTGGTTTTGGCGAAACCATGAACGTAGTGAACTTGATATAATCGAAAGAACCTGATAGCCTTTTTAAAAGGAGTGGTTAAAGCTCCGCAATTAAAAATTCTGCACTTTTAAAATAACCGAGTGGTTTCTTTTAAATTTGATCCAACGATTCAACTTTGGTTTATTTTCTTTGCATTAAAATAATGCGTCCCATCATTTAACCTATCATTGCAGAAAACAACGAAAATACAACGTCCTCTTATGCCATCCGCATTCGCCACTGGGTCCCGTCATCACCCGTTAGGTTACTTAACTAACGACAGAGCGGGGGCTGGGCTAGCGCGGGTGTAAAACAGAAGTGACGTCTAAATAGCTATCATATATAGATATTGTACATTCGTTAGACACAATAATAGGCATTCCAGATCATTGATGAACATTATTAGATATACAAGCAATCCGCGTTTGCTTTGAGCCTGCACCAAAAGACGGATTACACAGTTGTGATGAATAGCCATTACCCCACCCTAGACCCCTACGGGTACGGCAAACTACCCGCCAAGTACCCGAAGTGAAGCGGTCTCCCTCAATAACGTGAGTAGGCCACTAAACACTTCAACGTACCCGGTAGTTTGTGTACCCCACCTTGGGTCTATCCTAGGAGCAAAGAACAGTAAATGAAATAATACAACGGTGGCTACAACCGCAACCTGGATGTGCCCCGCAAAAGAATATTACATCATATTACAATTTACATCGAATGAATGAATATAAAACCCATCTCAAACCCCGGCTAATCATCACAACGATCCAATCAAGCTCATATACACAAACAGTAAACATTACAGAAATGTGCAACCCCCTGCCAACCGACATACTAGCAGTTAGGGGAGGTTTACGAACACATTAAACATTACAGATAAAAACCCGATTAGCAAATAACTTAGAATATCGATCGACAACCTTTTTCCGTGTCTACCCCAAATGCAAGCCAGCACAGAAGTAACCTGGGTAGAAACAGAATATACAGGAAAACAAAACACCATAAAATATGAATTTCTGTGAAACTCCGAGTCAACTCGGGGTTGACTCGGCGGCGGATCCGCGGCCGTCTTGCCGAGTTGTGTCCTCGTATTTTCCAAAAATTATTATAATACCCTGCTGTTAATTTTAAGATATATCAAATATTTTTTTCGACTCTTTTAAAATTAACAAAAACTGATAGGGTTTCGGGATGTTGTTTTCGCGTTTTTCCGATGATCGAAGTTCTAATTAGTTGCTAACAAGCTAGTAAAGGTTTAGTTGGCTCTGATACCACTGTAAGTCCATGTCACGCACCCCACAAACTTGCGGGGAGGCGGAATATATGAAAAACGATTATCAAAGCTTCGTAACACGGACTTGAGCGCATGAATCGTGTCTAAACCATTACTAGCAAACTACGAAAGGTTTAACTACTCTGATTCGAAGTTATACCTCACGTTACTTGTCCTTCGGGTCTTCATCACTGTCCTCCACTCCTTGTAGGCTCTTTGGAACGTCGGCACCTCAACGGCCTCCTCGAGTCAAAGACGATCCACCCGAGAGCTCCTACTCCAAGCTTGACCTCTAAATTGAGGTAACTAGGTTTCTCAAAGTGCTAATCTAAGCAACCTAGGTGATATAGAGTTGGATTATGGATGTATTAGTCTAGCTAACCCTTGATCTCAACACATGAGAGGTAAGGGTTAGGGTTTGAAGAGAGAGAGCTTGAGGAGAGAGAAGGTGAGAATGAGAATCCTTTTGGATGAATGAAATCATTTGTGTATATATGAAACATATCATATAATTAAATGAATAACAAATAATGATATATCATCATGTTTCATTAATACACAAAGTGATTCATCACATGAGTCATACAAATCATAAATGATTCATTAACTCCATGTATGAATCACACCCTGACTCATTTATCCAATTAACGCAAATGCCACCTTAACCCCCAAGTCGCCATGCTTCTAGAAGCTTCCCGACAAATTACGAGAACGCCCCTCCTATCCGTGAAAACACGGAAAAACTTTAGACTGTATAAATCCAATAATCCGATGCTAGAATCTGGCTTAAACCAAAGCCGACTAGTAAAATCTGTCCGAACATCGTACGTGCGTAAAAACACGTATGCGTCCGAACCCTGTCGTAAAACCATACGACCTCTATATCGTTTCGCCCGAAGCAGGGAAACTCTCTGTATGGGACTCTAAAGACTCGACACTACGCTGGCAGTGGGTTTAACCACATACCGCAAGAGGCACTAGCTGTACGTAACGGTCCCCAGGTAGATGTCGATAAGAAGGCCGATGAGGAAACCCATCCGAACTCCTATTGAGCCTGATGTGACAATCTCCGTACAGTTCAGTCTGTTCGTCTAGGACTTGTTAGATATGTATGCCCTAGAGGCCATTATTGTATAGTACTGGTTTGTATAATACATTTCGGAGGCTTGGGATATATATATGGTTTTACGACAGTCTTGCTCGATATAGTAGTATGCTACTTGGTTTGTTTCTATCTTAATATGTGTATATGTTTCTTTTAACATATCGCTAAAAACATATTGGTAGAGCCCTTAGGATCTTTGCTTGACTACCGGCGTTGTGATGGTGATCACACTAGTGGGGGCTGGGTAGTCTATAAGCACATCCTTATTTTGGTCTCTAGTCGTAGGATTATAGAGACTGGGCATCGATACTCCAGAGTAGACTAGTGCATACGCTTATCTTCCCAGCATGGGAGATGGTCTATCCCACAGCCATCAGTACGTCGTACTAGAGATAGTATGCAGGTGCTCGTTAGGTTACGAGTACACTGGACAGGACTCGTCGGGAACTGTTGGTAGGTATTATACCTATCGTCATTAACATTTCCCAAGTGACATGAGTACAGCTTAGTCCGTTGACTTGACACTGTCACTCCGCCTCGAGTGTGTTCCCGCTGTTCTTAGATTACTACCCTACCACGGCTCTACTGAGTCGTGCAAATAGGTAGTAGTTGGGTGCAGTCCCGAAGCACTTGGAGGCAGTGACGGTTAGACAGGATTCGTCTCTCCCGGTATTGGGGGTTGATATCGCGCTGTGTCTAGGAGAGCCATTACACAAAGTCCCTGGCCAAGGCAAGCGAGAATTGCTAGAAGGTTTTCCAGTAGATTCTCAGGGTGTTTTGGGCTATACTCCAACACGACTTGTACCGCTATTAGGGGACTGGCGTTTACCGCCACCCTAGGCCCGCCATGCGATACTCTCAGACGAACAGACTGGACTGTACGGAGATTGTCACATAAGGCTCAGTAGGAGTTCGGATGGGTTCACCTCATCAGTCTTCTTATCGGCATCTACCTGGGGACCGTTACGTACAGCTAGTGCCGCTTGCGGTCTGTAGTTAACCCCACTGCCAGCGTAGTGTCGAGTCTTTAGAGTCCCACACAGAGGGTTACTCGCCTTTGGGCAAAACTGAGTAGAGGTCGCATGGTTTTGCGACAGGGTTCGTTCACACTCGCGCACTCGTGCACGTTTGGTGACCGGGCAGTTATTACTAGTGGGCTTTGGTTTAAGCCAGATACTAGTATTGGTTTTGGGATTGGTTTTGTCTCATTGTATTCGTGTTCCTCGGAACGCGGATGCGGGTGTGTATGCACAGTTGATAGAGGCAAAGGAAGAGTATTCTCATTAGGGTTGTTGACCGTTTGACTTTGGTTGACTTGTTGACCGTTGACTTTTTCCAAACCCTAATGAGAATGATAATATGATTAATAATGATAATTAAGGATTGTTGTGTGATGGTTAGGTTGACCATTTGACCATGGTGGACATTTTGACCATTGTTGACATTTTGACCATAATCATTTCATATCAAAGATGCTTCTTAATCTTTGCAAATTGCATTTATTATGAAATGATAATGGTCATTCCATACTCACCATCACATTTTCCTTTTTGATTATTATTGTTAATCTATTATTCTCATATGAGCATGGTTGCAAAAAGAGAGCTCTCATTCTATCATATCTTTTCTCTCTCTTTGCAAAAGCTCTTCTTCTTCCTCTCTCAAAGCTTAAGTGTTCCATGTGTTGGAAATCATAAGTTTTTGAGACAAAGCCACCATAACACATCTCTACTCATTCTAGGGTACTAGGTTTAGCAAACCAAATACCTTAGTTACCTCTAGGTTGAGGTAGGAGCTCAAGTTCGAGGCCCTCGGGTGGATCTATCTTCGACAAAGAGAAGACGACGAGGAGGAGCCGTACAAACTACTACAAGGAGCAAGTAAGGAGGAGAACAACAAGAAGAGAAGGAGTTCAAGAAAACAACAAGAAAAGAAGGAGTTCAAGACTAGGTATAACCATTCTACATAGTAGTTATAACTTGTAGATTTTTGTTAGTTTTGTTTAGCAACGATCCTTCATGAAACGGTCCATGTTACCTAGCTAGGGAAAAAATTTCGTTTTACCTATTCCGCCTCCCCGAAAGAACCGGGGTGGGTAACGTGGACCTAACAGTGGTATCAGAGCCTAGCTAAACACAAACTAGCATGTTAGAAAAGTATCTAGAATTTCGATCGGACAAAAATCGCAAAACACGTCCGGAAAAACCATGTTTCCGCCGATTTTTTATACTGCTCTAAAAATGATTTAACATACATGAAAAATCGGCTCAGGGTTTTTTAAAAACACAGAACAAAAATGATCCAGTGACTCGGTCAAAGTGCCGCGGATCCGCGGCAAGAACATGCTTCCTGCCGTGGAACCGCGGCCGAGTTAACTCGGCCGTGGATCGGGTTTTGTGCAGTGTTCTTATTTAGAAGTTTTGGGATTTTTAGTATATGTTGTTTCTGCCCAGATTTTCCAGAGAACAAATTTGTTTTTGGGGTGCTTACAAATCCGTATTTTGATCGAACTTCTCTAGACTTTGGCTAATGGGTTATATCTGTGATGTGATATATGCACTGAACGTCGGCTAATCGCTATACGTCGATTAGTGGGGGTTGTGCATATATGTGATCTGTAATGTTGATGGTTTGTGTATATGAATTCGTTGGATTGTCGCGGATGAATAGCCGGGGGATTGTGAGATGAGAGTATTCTTTATCTTTCAATTCTTGTAATATGTAAATTGATGTAATATTATTTATATGGCCGCACAACCGGGATGGGGTTGTAGCCGTCATTGTATAATTCCTTTTTACTGTTTTTGCTCCTAGGATAGACCCAAGGTGGGGTGCACAAACTACCGGGTATCTCGAAGTACCGAGTGGCCTACTCACGTCGTTGAGGGAGTTTGCTTCACTTCGGGTATTTGGCGGGTAGTTTGCCGCACCCGTAGGGGTCTAGGGTGGGGTATTTGGCTATTCATCGCGACCGTGTAATCTGTCTTTCTTTGCAGGCTCGAACGAAATGCAGATTCCTAGTATATCCAAAGTATTTATCTGTGATCTGGAATGGCTATCATTGCATCTGACGAATGGATTTATATATCTATATATGATATCTATTTAGGCGTTGCTTATGTTTTGCATCCGCGCTAGTCCAGCCCCCGCTCCGTCGTTAGTTAAGTAACCTAACGGGTGATGTCGGGACCCCGTGGCGAATGCGGATGGCATAAGCGTACGTCATATTTTCGTTGTTTTCTGCAATGGTAGGATTAATTGATGGGACGCATTAATTTAATGCAAGAAAATAAACCTAAAAGACGTTGTTGGAACAATTTTCAAAAAAGCTGTTATTGCAAGGACGTTCACTTTTGTTTTGCATAGAGGTATTCGGTTATGAATGCCCAGCACCTCAGTCGACGAGGCAAGGGCCGAGATCCCTTCATCGGGAGTGACCCCTTGGACAAAAAGTTTGCGTCAGGGTAATAACTTCACTATGGTCGATTATTCTTGCTTTGCATCGAGGTATTCAGTTTGGAATATCCTGCACCTCATTCGACGAGGAAAGAGCCGAGATCCCTTCACAGGGAGTGACCTCTTTAGCTAAAGTTTTCGCCACTATATTTTCAAAAGGGTATCACGTTCCTTCAACGATATCAAGTTCATTACGTTAACGGGTTTTCTCTAAAACCCAGCCGTAGCCCTCCGTCATTTCTTATAAGTTATACTTAGTATTCGTGCTGCGTTTGTTGACTGTGTCAAGGCGCAGTGAACGGTAGCTGAGTATTGCTTATCTGCTGGATACAATGTGATTGGTTAGGACAGTCGTGTAACTTTGTTGACTGTGTCAAGGGTTATGCGGGTGGGTTTAATGCAATCAAGATAATGACGGGTTGAACTTGAGTAAGACTCTTTGATTTGTTGACTGTGTCAAGGTCACTTGGAACCTAGGGGCAAAAATCCACATCGGGAGTTTCTAAAGAAACTGAAACTTACAGATTTAGCATACCTTCTGGAGTGTGGTGACTAGAGTGGATTCCATCTAGGTCATCGCACAATGATAGTTGGATCCCGATCCCACTAATGAGTTGGATTACTCTCGGGAGATTATTTCACTTAACAATCAATGCTATAAACCAAGTAGGTGTCTAGAACGGTGTTAGCGGGGTTACGCCTCTAGGGAAAAGAGGTTATTTAATTAAGGAACTTCGCGAAAGCGTTGGAAAACCACCCTCGAAGTACCAACACCAACCTGGCTGAAAGGTTAAGCAAGTATTGTGACGTGCGATTAATCCTGACTAGTTCTTCTTTTAGGGTTTGAAGAAGAATTTGAGGAAACAGTGGGAGCCATCCTGGTTAGATAAATCAATAAACCAATCTAATCTTGCAAAAGCGCATGCTGAGTGTTTCTTTTCTCTCTCTCCAGGTAGCAACCATTTCACGCCCTAATCAAGATAATAAAATGTATCGCTTGACCGATCCGAATTCTTATTCGGGGTTGTGGAACGTTAGTTTGGTTCTAACTTGTGACAACAGTCATAAGTATGAGCAAGGGAAAGAGGATTGTATGGATTCCAAGGATACCCAGTTGAAGAAGAAGCATGGTTTTGCATCTACTTCAGGTGTTCTTGTAATTGAGAACTGCTTTACGGTCAGCCCTACCTCCTGGGTACTTGATACCGGATCAGGATCTCATATCTTAAATTTATTGCAGGGACTGAGAAAAAGTAGGAAAGTTGTACCTGGTGATAAGTCGCTCAGAGTAGCGAACGGAGCATAAGTTAATGTTGCAGCCGTCGGTGAATATCACCTTGTGTTGCCAAATGGCAATACTATGATTTTGAACGATTGCTACTATGTACCTTCCATGGTTTGCAACATCATATCAGTTTCTTTACTTGATAAAGATGGATATAACTTTGTTCTTGATAGGAATATCATGAACATTTACCTTCATAAGGTACTGGTTGCAGAAGGTACACTGTGTAATGGTATCTACGTTCTAAATCAGAATACAGTTCTCAATATACAAAACACACGCAAGAGGAAGAATTCAGATATGAATGAATCCTACTTGTGGCATTGTAGACTTGGTCATATCGGAGAGAAAAGACTAAGTAAGTTGCATAAAGATGGACTCTTGAATGCGTTCGAGTTTTCATCTTATGAAACTTGTCAGTCTTGTCTCAAAGGGAAGATGACCAAATCTCCGTTCACCGGACATGGAGAAAGAGCAACAGAGCTCTTGGGACTCATACACAGTGATGTATGTAGGCCGATATCTATACATGCAAGGGGTGGGTTCTCGTACTTCATCACATTCACTGACGATCTCTCTAGGTTCGGATATGTGTATCTTATGAAACACAAATCTGAAGCTTTTGAGAAATTCAAGGAATTCAGAAACGAAGTAGAGAACCAGACTGGCAAAAGTATCAAGATCCTCCGGTCTGATAGAGGAGGGGAGTACTTAAGCACGGAATTCCTAGATTACTTAAAAGAGAATGGTATTCTCTCTCAGCTTACTCCCCCTTATACACCACAGCACAACGGTGTATCGGAGCGGAGGAATCGTACCCTATTGGATATGGTTCGCTCCATGATGAGTAGTGCCGAGTTGCCTCTTTCATTCTGGGGATATGCACTTCAAACTGTAGCGCATCTATTGAATCAAGTTCCATCCAAAACCATGCCTAAGACTCTGTATGAAATATGGAGTGGTAAGAGTTTGTATCTTAAACGTATTAAGATTTGGGGTTGCCCAGCTTATGTCAAAAAGCAGAACCCAGACAAACTTGAGGCACGGGTAGTTTTATGTAAGTTTGTGGGATACCCAAAAGATTCAAGTGGGTATCTATTCTACCATGCAGAGGAACAGAAGATAATTGTTTCCAGGAATGAAACATTTTTGGAAAAAGAATTTCTTGTTAAAAATATTAGTGGCAGCACGGTAGAACTGGATGAAATTCCAGAAACACGAACTTTAACTAAAGATTTGGAGGAACCGCTAGATTCAGTTACACCCAACGAACCTCAGCCACTCCGCAGATCTGGTAGGATTTCTCATCCGCCCGAGAGATACTACGGTTTTCTCATAGACGGGGATCGAGAGGATTGCATCTTGGAAGAAGATGACCCTACCAGTTTCAGGCAGGCCATTATCAGTAGGGACTCTGATAAGTGGCTGGATGCAATGCAATCCGAGATGGAGTCCATGTACACCAATAAAGTGTGGACCTTGGATATTGCTCCACCTGGGGTAAAACCCGTTGGATGCTAATGGATCTACAAAAGGAAACTTGGTGTGGATGGGCAGGTGGAAACCTATAAGGCTAGATTCGTTGCAAAAGGTTTTCGTCAAAGACCTGGTTTGGACTATGATGAAAATTTTTCTCCAGTGGCTATGCTCAAATCCATTCGGATCCTACTTGCCATTGCTGCCTTCCATGACTATGAAATCTGGCAAATGGACGTTAAAACGGCTTTTCTAAACGGCTGTTTAGAAGAGTGCGTTTACATGGATCAGCCAGAAGGTTTCGTGGACAGTGGGAGCAGCGGGAAGTTGTGCAAGTTACTTAAATCCATTTATGGATTGAAGCAGGCATCGCGGAGCTGGAACATCTGTTTTGATGAGGAAATCAAGGAATTTGATTTCATCAAGAACGAAGATGAACCTTGTGTCTATAAGAAGATTGTAGGACGAACTGTCGTGTTCCTAGTCTTGTACGTGGACGACATTCTTTTGATAGGAAATGACATTCCTATGCTACAATCGGTCAAGCTATTCTTGTCACAACGGTTCTCCATGAAGGACCTGGGTGATGCCTTGTACATTCTGGGGATCAAGGTCTATAGAGATAGATCCAAGAGACTACTGGAACTTTCGCAGTCCAGGTACATAGAGACCGTACTAAAGAGATTTAGTATGGAGGATTCCAAGCACGGTAACATACCCGCATTGCACGGAATTACCCTCTCCAAGAAGATGTCTCCTAAGACTGACGGGGAGAGGGTTCGCATGAACACTATACCCTACGCTTCGGCGATAGGATCTATAATGTATGCGATGCTATGTACAAGACCAGATGTAGCTTACGCACTGAGCGTGGTGAGCCGGTATCAGTCAGACCCAGGTGAGGACCACTGGACGGCAGTGAAGAACATTCTCAAGTACCTGAGAAGGACTAAGGAGATGTTCCTGGTTTACGGTAATGGAGACCTCAGGGTCGAGTCCTTTACCGATTCAAGCTTCCAGAGTGACAAAGATGACAGCAAGTCTGTCTCGGGTTTTGTGTTTACCCTCAACGGAGGGGCGGTATGTTGGAGGAGTTCCAAGAAGGATACCGTCGCAGACTCGACGATGGAGGCTGAATACATTGCTGCAAGCGATGCCGCAAAAGAGGCGGTCTGGATAAAGAAGTTCATTAGTGAACTTCAGGTGGTTCTGTCCATTGTTGACCCAATACCTTTGTATTGCGATAACAATGGGGCTATAGCTTTAGCGAAGGAACCAAGGTCCCATCAGAAATCCAGACACATTTTAAGGCGGTATCACCTGATCAGGGAGATCATTGATCACCAGGAGATCGAGGTACGGAGAGTGGACACAAAAGACAACACTGCGGATCCATTCACGAAGGCCCTCCCTAAAACACAGTTCGAGCGACTTTTTGAGCTATTGGGTATGCGGTACGCCGGCAGCTGGCTTTAGTGCAGTCGTTGGGTATGCGGTACACCAATTACTGGCCTTTAGTGCAAGTGGGAGATTGTTAGATATGTATGCCCTAGAGGCCATTATTGTATAGTACTGGTTTGTATAATACATTTTGGAGGCTTGGAATATATATATGGTTTTACGAAAGTCTTGCTCGATATAGTAGTATGCTACTTGGTTTGTTTCTATCTTAATATGTGTATATGTTTCTTTTAACATATCGCTAAAAACATATTGGTAGAGCCCTTAGGATGTTTGCTTGACTACCGGCGTTGTGATGGCGATCACACTAGTGGGGGCTGGGTAGTCTATAAGCACATCCTTATTTTGGTCCCTAGTCATAGGATTATCGAGACAGAGCATCGATACTCCAGAGTAGACTAGTGCATACGCTTATCTTCCCAGCAGGGGAGATGGTCTATCCCACAGCCATCAGTACGTCGTACTGGAGATAGTATGCAGGTGCTCGTTAGGTTACGAGTACACTGGATAGGACTCGTCGGGAACTGTTGGTTGGTATTATACCTATCGTCAGCTAACAGTTCCCAGGTGACATGAGTACAGCTTATTCCGTTGACTTGACACTGTCACTCCGCCTCGAGTGTCTTCCCACTGTTCTTAGATTACAACCCTACCACGGCTCTACTGAGTCGTGCAAACAGGTAGTAGTTGGGTGCAGTCCCGAAGCACTTGGAGGCAGTGACGGTTAGACAGGATTCGTCACTCCCGGTATTAGGGGATGATATCGCGCTGTGTTTAGGAGAGCCATTACACAAAGTCCCTGGCCAGGGCAAGCGAGAATTGCCGGTAGGTTTTCCAGTAGATTCTCAGGGTGTTTTGGGCTATACTCCGACATGACTTGTACCGCTATTAGGGGACTGACGTTTACCGCTCCCCTAGGCCCGCCATGCGATACTCTCAGATGAACAGACTGGACAGTACGGAGATTGTCACATACAGGCTCAGTAAGAGTTCGGATGGATTCACCTCATCAGTCTTCTTATCGGCATCTACCTGGGGACTGTTACGTACAGCTAGTGCCGCTTGCGGTCTGTGGTTAACTCCACTGCCAGCGTAGTGTCGAGTCTTTAGAGTCCCACACAGAGGGTTACTCACCTTTGGGCAAAACTGAGTAGAGGTCGCATGGTTTTGCGACAGGGTTCGTTCACACTCGCGCACTCGTGCACGTTTGGTGACCGGGCAGTTATTACTAGTGGGCTTTGGTTTAAGCCAGATACTGGTATTGGTTTTGGGATTGGTTTTGTCTCATTGTATTCGTGATCCTCGGAACGCGGATGCGGGTGTGTATGCAAAGTTGATAGAGGCAGAGGCAGAGGATTCTCATTAGGGTTGTTGACCGTTTGACTTTGGTTGACTTGTTGACCGTTGACTTTTTCCAAACCCTAATGAGAATGATTAATAATGATAATTAAGGATTGTTGTGTGATGGTTAGGTGACCATTTGACCATGGTGGACATTTTGACCATTGTTGACATTTTGACCATAATCATTTCATATCAAAGATGCTTCTTGATCTTTGCAAATTGCATTTATTATGAAATGATAATGGTCATTCCATACTCACCATCACATTTTCCTTTTTGATTATTATTGTTAATCTATTATTCTCATATGAGCATGGTTGCAAAAAGAGTGCTCTCATTCTATCATATCTTTTCTTTCTCTTTGCAAAAGCTCTTCTTCTTCCTCTCTCAAAGCTTAAGTGTTCCATGTGTTGGAAATCATAAGTTTTTTAGACAAAGCCACCATAACACATATCTACTCATTCTAGGGTACTAGGTTTAGCAAACCAAATACCTTAGTTACCTCTAGGTTGAGGTAGGAGCTCAAGTTCGAGGCCCTCGGGTGGATCTATCTTCGACAAAGAGGAGACGACGAGGAGGAGCCGTACAAACTACTACAAGGAGCAAGTAAGGAAGAGAACAACAAGAAGAGAAGGAGTTCAAGAGAACAACAAGAAGAGAAGGAGTTCAAGACTAGGTATAACCATTCTACATAGTAGTTAGAACTTGTAGATTTTTGTTAGTTTTGTTTAGCAACGATCCTTCATGAAACGGTCCATGTTACCTAGCTAGGGAAAAATTTTCGTTTTACCTATTCCGCCTCCCCGAAAGAACCGGGGTGGGTAACGTGGACCTAACAGGACTATCGCATATCGGGCCTAGGGGGCGGCAAGCGTCAGTCCCCTAAAAGCGGTATAAGTCGTGTCAGAGCGTAGCCCATTACACCTTGAAAAACTACTGGAAAACCTACCAGTAAATCTCGCTTGCCCTGACCAGGGACTTTGCGTAATGGCTCTCTGACACAGCGCGATATCAACTCCCAATACCGGGAGAGACGAATCATGTCTAACCGCCACTCCCTCCAAGTGCTTGGGACTGCACCCTACTGCTACCTGTTTGCACGACTCCTTTGAGCCATGGTAGGGTAGCAATCTAATAACAGTGGGACACACTCGAGGCGAAGTAGCCGTGTCAAGTCTGTGGACTATGCTGTACTCATGTCACCTGGAAACTGTTAACTGACGACGGGTATAATACCAACCAACAGTTCCCCGCGAGTCATGTCCAGTGTACCCGTAACCTAACGAGCACCTGTATACTATCTCCAGTATGACATACTGATGGCTGTAGGACAGACCATCTCCCCAACTGGGATGAGAAGCGTACACACTAGTCTACTCCGGAGTATCGATGCCCTGTCCCGATAATCCTACGACTAGGGACCTGTATAGTATGTTGCTTATAGACTACCCAGCCCCCACTAGTATGACTGCCATCACAACGCTGGTAATCAAGCAAAGATCCTAAGGGCTCTACTAATATGTATAAGCGATACGTTATAAGAAACATATTCACATATTCAAGTAGACACAAACCATGTAGCATACTACCATTTTTAGCAAGATTGTCAATACATCTGTGAATATCCCAAGCTTCCATTAAGTAATATACAAACTAGTATGATACAGTAATGGCCTTCTAGGGCATAAACACTAGCATAATGGTCTTACAAAATAATCGGCAAGCTTTTGGCTGGACTATGGCGGACATCAAGGGGATTAGTCCCCTCATTGTTGAACATCATATACATATGATGGATGATGCCAAGCCAGTAAGAGATCCACAGAGACGCCTTAACCCCATAATGAAAGAGGCTGTTAAAAAGGAGATTGTAAAATGTCTTGATAGTGGTATCATTTACCCTATCTATGATAGCCAGTGGGTTAGCCCCATTCACGTTGTCCCAAAGAAATCGGGCATAACGGTCATAACTAATGAGGCGAATGAGTTAATACCTACTCGCACCCAAACTGGGTGGCGAGTTTGCATTGATTATAGAAAACTCAACGCCGCGACACGGAAAGACCACTTTCCGTTACCTTTTATTGACCAAATGCTAGAACGATTGGCTGGGCATGAATTTTACTGCTTTTTGGATGGCTACTCCGGCTATAATCAAGTTCCCACCGCCGAAAAGGACCAAGACAAGACCACATTTACTTGTCCTTTCGGTACTTTCGCTTACCGCCGCATGCCCTTTGGGTTATGCAATGCACCCGCTGCTTTTCAGCGGTGTATGATGGGAATCTTTTCAGACATGGTTGAAAAATTCTTGGAGATTTTTATGGATGATTTCTCCATTTTCGGCGACTCCTTTGACGAGTGTTTGCTACATTTAGACGCAGTTCTTACCCATTGTAGGGATAAGAACCTCACTTTAAATTGGGAGAAATGCCACTTTATGGTATGAGAAAGTATTGTCTTAGGACATATCATCTCGCAAAATGGCATTGAGGTTGATAAAGCTAAGATTGAAGTTATTTCTAATCTTCCTCCTCCCAAGTGCGTCAAAGACTTCCGAGCCTTCCTTGGCCATGCCGGTTTTTATAGACGGTTCATCAAGGATTTTAGCAAGATAGGTAGACCCTTGACTATTTTGTTGGCCAAGGACACCACTTTTGATTTTGACTCAACCTGCATGAACGCGTTCGAGTCATTGAAAAACTTACTTATTTCCGCGCCCATTTTTTCATCTCCTGACTGGACGCATCCATTTGAAATTATGTGCGATGCATCTGATTTCGCCATTGGTGTTGTCCTTGGACAGCACATAAATAAGATGCCGCACGTAATTTATTACGCTAGCCAAACATTAAACGAGACCCAATTAAATTACACAACAACTGAAAAAGAATTCTTAGCCGTTGTGTTTGCACTAGAAAAATTCAGGCCCTATTTAATCGGCTCTCCAGTCATAGTTTACACTGCCCACTCAGCTCTTCGCCATCTTTTTGCGAAGAAGGATGCTAAATCTCGGCTTATACGTTGGATCCTCTTGCTACAAGAGTTTGACCTTATCATAAGAGACAAGAGAGGATGCGAAAACGTAGTCTCCGACCACCTTTCACGACTTCCTTCTTCACCTACACTTCAAATCCCTATTAAAGACGTTTTTCCAGATGAGTGTTCACACCATAATATTGTATTATTATATTCCCCATTCTTATTCGTTTTATAAATAAACAGGTGCTTTTGACGCATGTCTGCTACATATTACAGGTTACAGGTTCTTAGACAGAAAACAGTGAAAACGATGAAAAGACGATGCAAAAGTGGACTTTGACCAACAAACAGAAGACTCTTGATCAAGCCTACATCAAAGATAAAATTCACAAAGTACAAGGCAATGCAAGGTCCAAGATTATAAAGCGAACGGTTAAAAGTCCACCGCAATTATTCACTGGAGATCTGGAAGAAACATAGAAGCTATTTTAATAAAAGAACCAAATAATAAGGAAGCCCAAAGACAGAAGAGCCCACAAAGGAAATTTCAAGGCCCAATACTTCCTTTTAAAGAGACAGACATAAAATTTTACGAAAGCTTGAAGTCTACTTTGACTAGGTCTTCCTAAGGATATTTTGGTAAATGTAGACGTGCGAATCAATTATAACCTAGGGTTTCCTATCCTCTATAAATAGGAACTCTAAATCATTGTAAAATCTATGCCTCCCTATGCCTCTTTTTATGAATAAAATTTAGAATTCTTTTGGAGAGCATCGATGCCTCTTTTCATATCATGAATTCAGATTTGACAATCCTGTATTGATGTTTGGAGAGAGCCATCTGTAAAGTAAGTAGATTTATTTAATTGCCCTAGTTTAGATTTCAATTCTTGCCCCGGGTAATTTTTTATTCTCTGCCCTAGATAAATGTTCTTCAATTCCCTAATGAGTGAGTAGTCTCCTCGCTTGTTAGGGTTAGATTTGGGGAAGGTTTGAGAGATGAAGATCTCTCACCCCTTTCTTGCCAATCATATATAATTAATAGGACTCTATGCATACATGCACATACCGCTCCCTACGGCACCCTATCCCACGAGATAGAGGTGATACCGTAGTATAAAGGCCCGGTTGTGATGTTTTCCATGGAGGTTAGGATAAGGATTGATAAAGGAAGGACAAGAACCTACAGAAAGAAACATCTTTCCAAATGGTTCTAATCTCTTTTATTAATAATTACCATAACTCCTAATAAGATCTTAATATGGGTATAGAAAGCGGTGAGATTTATTGACTTTCCAAACTTAACCTAAACCTAACCCTAACAAGATTTAGATTTAGATTAATTTAGTTTTTAGATTTAATAATCAATCCGGCTCCCATCGGAATTAACTCGTTTGAGCGAATTGGAAATTCACAAAATCCCTGTGGACCGACCCGTACTCACCGGCTAGCTACCAAGCGACGCCGTTCTTGATTGCGGTAACAGATAATTTTTTAGATCAATCAAATGGCGCCGTTGCCGGGGATGGCGTAGAATTTTCTTTTCGTAATTTCGGGTTAATCATAACATTTAAAAAAATTCATAAAAATCTGAAAAATCAAAAAAATATAAAAATATATATCATTTGTTATTTTTAGAAGGGATACTTTGTGGTTGAATTTTTTGCAGGACATACAGAATCGGATCTGGAAAATTCCAGAAAGCGAAACAGAAAAAGGGGTATCGGAACAGAAGATATTTTAAACAACAGAACACTGGATTTTTTTTGAAGCGGTGAACCGCCCAAAGTGCTGCGATTCCGCGGCCAAAACCCACCTTAGGCCGCGGAACCGCGGCCGTCTAGTCGAATCAAATCACCCAAATTTTTCTGGGGATCCAAAGCGTTCAGGGGACCGCGGAACCGCGGTGTTAGAGCAAATTTGTCGCGGAAACGCGGCTATCTCGAGGCTTCATCTGAGGAAAATTTTTCTGTAAGCCCCACTGTCTCTTTTCTGTATATTTTGAAATATATTTTCTGGAAATGCCTGCAGGATTTTGTGCACTTTAGAAATATATTCCCTTCCAAATAATGATCTTGTGCAGGATTTTTGGGCCCCGCTTGAAATAAAATAGATTGCAAGTAATATTTTGCTGTTGCATATCTTTTCTATAAAATATTTTGCTGTTGCATATCTTTTCTCTAAAATCTTTTTGCAACAAAATTTTTCCAAATAGAAAGAAAAAAATAATCAATGAAAAATGAAAATAAAAAGGACAAATATTTTATAGAACTTGCAAAATTTTTTAGCCCCAAATAAAAATCCTTGCACCATCCAACCTTCCTTCTTGTCACCTTTCTTCTTCTAACATGGGTACCCCACACAATAAATCATTAGCCGAACTTTGGTATCCAGAACCTAATTTTGCGTCGTACGTTAATTTGTTCGGTCAATTTAAAAACGATCCTTCCTTGCCAAAAATTTCGTTGAAAGATCAAATAGAGGCGTCTAGGAAAAACAGTTTGACTTTTCAACCCACTTTGTGTCAACCAAGTCAACCTTCACTACCTTCGTATGTTGACACCACTTTTTCAAGTCCTGCTGTAACTCCTAAACCGATGTCCATTGCTGAGCATATTGCTCAATCTCGCAATCGATCTTTCACCCCTCTCCACACATCTAGTTCTAGGGATCAACAAGACTTTTCACCTTTTTATCCACATGTTGACCCTACCCCTGTCCAATCATCCACTTCCTACCAGTCATACCCGACTTTCCCACCTTCACTAGACACTGTTTCGACACAGCCATTAGGGAGTTTCACATATCCACACGATTTTGAATCTTTTACCGAAACCCTCTCACCACCCAAGTCTAGTTTGGAAGAGTCGTTGGAGGCATATATTGCTGCAACAAATAAAATGATGAGGAATGTGGAAGCGTCCATGGCCGCCCTTATGCAACCTAGTGAACCGGCAGCTAGTGTCCCGCTAGCTCCAAATTTTTCAATGTATGAGGCGGCAGTTGGACAGAGTGAGAATGAGAGAGGATTTTCAAATCAAACCTACCCTTACCCAATTGAAGCCCACAACTCCTGTTTTCCATCGATTGCCTTAAATAGTTCACCTGTTGAAAATAAAAATGAGTTGTGTGATTTTGTAGTGTTTGATTTGCCAGATTGTGAGGAACCCTTTTCGAGTGAAACCGCACCTAATCCTTTCGATCTTTACACCTCCACTCTAGAACCTAAATCGATAGATATCCATGGTTTTGATGAGGTGTCTAAAGAAATTGATTTTCACTTGATTGAGGATATAGACGCCGGGAATATTTCGGATGATGAACCTGTCGATTTTCTTGAAATTTTATGTTCAAATCATCATCCTGAGTTATTAAATGTTTCTCCCGAGTCTCATATGCGTCTAGATTTTGATGATAATGGCATGGATGAGTTGAATATTGAGGATAGTATTGAGGAGAGTCTTGAGGATAATATTGAGGTTGAATCATTTTTGTTTGATGTGTCTGATTTTCCAATTCATCCTCCTGAACCTTTGACTGTTATATCACCCTCCCTCCTTCCCATCATTCCGACCCCGCTTGAAGACTGTGAGCTTGAAACTTTTTCCTCTGAATCTGACACAATTCTCACAGACGATGACACCTACGAGTGTTTCACTTTTTCGGACGATGTTGATGACTCACCGCCCGAGTTTGAGTCCTTTACATTTTCAGATGAGCCATCAGACTCGGTTGATTATAGTAGTTTCGAACCATTAATGGAATCTTTCAAGTTCGAAACAGTTTACTACGGTGAGAAAGATATTATCCCTAATTCACTCCCTTTCGTCTTTCCCATTGTTCCGACCGAACAAATGACCGTTACGCTTTTATCTCCTATACCAAGTTTGGCGTACCCATGTTTTCTTGCGAATCTTGAGGGATTTGACCCCATTTCCCGACGGGTTGATAGGTTAGCGCAATCGCTTATAACATATCGGTCATCACATATTGCGCTAATTTATTCACTCAATTTACACCCTCAAGATCGTACTCCAGTTCCTTCTTCTTTTCGCCATTCTTCTCCCCCACCGAGTCCATATTCTACCATTCTTTCCACACGGTCTCGCGTGCTTCTCATTTTCTTGCACCAACTATACCATTTCCACGATAAGATTTTTGAATGGTTGGTGCTAACCTTTGGCTTGTGTAAGGTCAAGCTTAAGTTTGGGGGGGCCTTTGTATATATGTACATATATTTTTGTTTTCTTTTTCTAAATAAAAAAATAAAAAAAAAATTCAAAACATTAAAAATACAAAAAAAAAAAATTTATAAATAAATAAACAGGGGAGTATCGGCATTTTGACCCTCTTGGTTTAGCATGACAGTGAGAACACTGTCAAGTTCAAGTTTGGGGGTATGCTCGATAAGTCTTCTTCCTTCGCATTCATTTGTACATATTTTTGCATTTGCATATTTATTTGAAAACCCATAAAAATTTTAAAAATTTCAAAAATTTTAAAAATAATTGTATTCAATTTTGGCCATATTTGACTTAAGTTTGACAAATAGGTTAACTGGCTAGGAACAACTAGATCTTAGACTTAGTGAATTAAAAACCCTAAAGATAACCTTCTTTAAAAGTTTTACGGTAGAAAGTATATGCCTTGTAGTTTATTTAGAAATAGGCAAATTTTGGGTTCACTTCTTAGGCTAAGTCGAAACAAGGGAAGAATATTGATGTTCTTATTAGAGTATAAGTTTGAAAAATAGTTCCTAGTTTAAGTCTAGATTCTGAAAACATATACCCTACAATTTGCACAATCACGCACCTTGAAACTTGGAATAGTAGAAAAGACCTTGAAATGCTCTTGTCTAAAGTCCTTAGTACAATGAAAATAAAAGAAAAATTGTGAATAAAGAATATAAAAAAAATGAACACTGGTTTTTGTGATTACTTAAGGCTGTAAAAATAGAAAAATATTTAGCGAGGGTGCTTCATCACCTAGTGCCTTAGACCAACTGGTTTGGGAGTCACTGCTAAAAGCCTTGGGTGTTGCAAGACTAGGAATTACGCTTAAATGTGCAAACACATTTTGTAATCGGTCGTTGGTACCTCAAGAAGTATTAACGGTCGCATGAAGGATGTGTAAGCGAAATTCAATTAAAAATTCACTAATAAGTGCTTTGGACAAAGGACGAGAGTACGATTGCTTGATTTGAATTTCCAAGTGTAGGGGTGATCTATACACACACGTAGGGGTATGTGATTGGAATTTAGATAAGAGAGAGGAATGAAAGATAGAACTTGTATCTTTAATAGAGTTGATAGAAATTCCTAAGTGGAGATGAAATCCTAAAAGGAAGACTTAAGAAATGCCGAAAGCTAGGTAAGTCTATAGAGCATATATAATCTTAAGTTAAATAATGAGGAAGTGTGAAGAATGTGGGTGGATAATTTGCGAGTCAAAAGATAATAGAATTCCTTGTTAGAAAGCCTAATTGGAGAACAAAAGTCAATGCGCCGAGTTGATAGGATTTTGTGGGTGTAATCCGCTGAAAACCCTCAGGAGATAACACTCCTCCTACTAGGGACACCTAGAGGTTTAACGGCTTGTTGCACGTGCTCAGTGCAATCGCGTTTCCCTGCGAAAGTGCGGTTAGGTTTTTGTAGAGAATAAAAAATAAGTTTGCTCGAGGACGAGCAAAAGATAAGTTTGGGGGTATTTGTTCACACCATAATATTGTATTCCCCATTCTTATTCGTTTTATAAATAAACAGGTGCTTTTGACGCATATCTGCTACATATTACAGGTTACAGGTTCTTGGACAGAAAACAGTGAAAACGATGAAAAGACGATGCAAAAGTGGACTTTGACCAACAAACAGAAGACTCTTGATCAAGCCTACATCAAAGATAAAATTCACAAAGCACAAGGCAATGCAAGGTCCAAGATTACAAAGCGAACGGTTAAAAGTCCACCGCAATTATTCACTGGAGATCTGGAAGAAACATAGAAGCTATTTTAATAAAAGAACCAAATAATAAGGAAGCCCAAAGACAGAAGAGCCCACAAAGAAAATTTCAAGGCCCAATACTTCCTTTTAAAGAGACAGACATAAAATTTTACCAAAGCTTGAAGTCTACTTTGACTAGGTCTTCCTAAGGATATTTTGGTAAATATAGACATGCGAATCAATTGTAACCTAGGGTTTCCTATCCTCTATAAATAGGAACTCTAAATCATTGTAAAATCTATGCCTACCTATGCCTCTTTTTATGAATAAAATTTAGAATTCTTTTGGAGAGCATCGATGCCTCTTTTCATATCATGAATTCAGATCTGATAACCCTGTGTTGATGTTTGGAGAGAGCCATCTGTAAAGTAAGTAGATTTATTTAATTGCCCTAGTTTAGATTTCAATTCTTGCCCTCGGTAATTTTTTATTCTCTTCCCTAGATAAATGTTCTTCAATTCCCTAATGAGTGAGTAGTCTCCTCGCTTGTTAGGGTTAGATTTGGGGAAGGTTTGAGAGATGAAGATCTCTCACCCCTTTCTTGCCAATCATATATAATTAATAGGACTCTATGCATACATGCACATACCGCTCCATACGGCACCCTATCCCACGAGGTAGCGGTGATACCGTAGTATAAAGGCCCGGTAGTGATGTTTTCCATGGAGGTTAGGATAAGGATTGATAAAGGAAGGACAAGAACCTACAGAAAGAAACATCTTTCCAAATGGTTCTAATCCCTTTTATTAATAATTACCATAACTCCTAATAAGATCTTAATATGGGTATAAAAAGCGGTGAGATTTATTGACTTTCCAAACTTAACCTAAACCTAACCCTAACAAGATTTAGATTTAGATTAATTTAGTTTTTAGATTTAATAATCAATACGGCTCCCATCGGAATTAACTCGTTTGAGCGAATAGGAAATTCACAAAATCCCTGTGGACCGACCCGTACTCACTGGCTAGCTACCAAGCGACGCCATTCTTGATTGCGGTAACAGATAATTTTTGAGATCAATCAATAAGCAGCTTTTAACCGTGTCATGTGAACCTTGGTTCACGGATATCGTAAATTATTTGGCCACCGGACTAATACCAAACGATTGGTCGAATCAGGACAGACTCTGATTCCTGTCCCAAGTAAAACATTTTTACTGGGATGAACCGTATCTCTTCAAATACTGTTCCAACCAAATCATTCGTCGGTGTGTCCCCGACAAAGAGTTTAAGAGCGTACTGTCATTCTGCCACGATCAAGCGTGTGGCGGGCATTTTGGCCGCAAAAAGACAGCAGAAAAAATCTTGCAGTGTGGCTTCTACTGGCCATGACTTTTTAAAGACGCATACGAATACTGCAAGACATGCTCCCGGTGCCAACACTTGGGCTGGATATCTCGGAGAAATGAAATGCCGCTCCAACGAATTTTGGTTGTTGAAATTTTTGATGTTTGGGGGATAGACTTTATGGCACCTTTTCCCAACTCTTTTGGAAACATGTATATTCTACTTGCTGTTGACTATGTTTCCAAATGGGTCGAGGCTGTGCCCAGCCGAACTAATGACAACAAGGTTGTCGTTAGATTTCTCAAATAAATTTTTTTTTCTCGGTTTGGGCATCCTCGCGCGATTATCAGTGATAATGGATCTCACTTTTGTAATAGGACTTTTGAGTCCTTAATGCACAAATACTCCATTACTCACAAGCTGTCAACGCCCTATCATCCCCAAACTTGTGGGCAAGCAAAGATCTCGAATCGGCAGATTAAACAGATATTAGAGAAAACGGTTTCCAAAACCGTAAAGATTGGTCATCAAAACTGATTGATGCACTTTGGGCATTCCGTACTGCCTATAAGACCGATCTTGGCATGTCTCCATACAGGCTTGTTTATGGAAAGGCTTGCCACCTTCCTGTTGAAATAGAGCATAAGGCATTTTCGACAATTAAAGAGTTGAACCTATCTTTGGGAGATGCAAGCAGCAATAGAAAGCTGCAATTGAATGAATTAGACGAGCTACGGGATGAAGCCTATGAGAACGCAGTAGTCGTTAAAAATAGAACGAAGGTGTTCTACGATAAACACCTTATGCGCAAGACTTTCAAACCTGGTCAACAGGTTTTACTTTACGACACACGATTGCACTTCCATCCCGGAAAGCTCCGATCTCAATGGAAAAGGCCATTTTTGGTACGCACCGTATATCCGCACGGTGCGGTCGATCTAGAAAACCCGGAGGACGGTTCACTGTCTAAAAATCTAGTCACTCGTTTTTACGAGTGCATGGAAGAAGGTTGCCTTGCACAATACGGTTTTATCAAGTTACTGTGGGGCGATAGGGAGATAATTATTGATAGAAACTTCATTCATGAAGTCACTCTAGTCCCTAGATTACATGTTCACAATCAACCCCTTCAGTTTGAAGATTACATGCCCTTAATGGGTAATGATTGCTCAAGGGAACCGAGGAAGGGAATACAAGCGAGAACCCTTTTCGCTAATGTTTTAACCATGTGCCGGTGGGCACAAAACAATATTTTTGGGAGTTCCCATAATACCACATTTTTCACCCCGTCACTTCATATCGTGCACACCCTAATGACTAGGAACCCTAGATTTAACATGTGCATGGTTTTACTTAACTCAATTGGTGCTGGCAAAAGGGCCACGAATTACCCATGCCCCATGTTAGTGACACAACTGTGTCGCTATTTCCTCCCTGTAGAGGAATTTGAATTTTACATGCATGGAGGCATACCCATCAGGCCTCTCATTGAGGGCGTCTCAATGTCCTATACCCGCTTGACTGATGTTTGGTCACGAATAGAATCGGCTGAGCACGTGCCAGCCAGAACACCCAGCTCCAGCTCAACTGCGAGCGAGGAGGGGCTCACCCCCATAGAACATGAATGTTTAATGAGAAGAGCTATTAAGGGGATTGACAATTTGACGGCGATGATGAGGCAGCATGATCAGCGCCTAACAGAAGTAGAGCAGGGGATAAGAACCCTGCTGGAGTGAGAGGAGCGTTCATGCTCATGTTCTAGGGGACGTCGAGGTCATGAGCAGTGAGGGCACTGCTTTTGGTAAGTTTGGGGGAGGAGGTAGTTGTAAATAGTTATCATTGCATTACATTTTTTTTTAATTTTGTACATATTTTTTCTTTTTCTTTTGCATGTTTAATTTTGCATTGCATCTTTATAAAAAAATTATAAAAATTGAAAAAATAAAAATATAAAAAATATATTAAAAAAATCAAATAAAAAAAATTATTAAAAAATTCAAGTTTGGCCATGATTGACTTAAGTTTGACAAGTCGGTTAACTAGCTAGGAAAAACTAGATCCTAAACTTAGTAAATTAAAAACCCCAAAAATAACATTTCTTAAAATTTAACGGTAGAAAATATATGTCCTTGTAGTTTACTTAGAAATAGGCAGATTTTGAGTTCACTTCTTGGGCTAAGTCAAAATAAGGCAAGAGTATTGAAATTTTTATTTGAAGTGTAAGTCTGAAAAATAATTCTGAACCTTAAGTCTAAATTCTGAAAATATATACCTACAACTTGCACAAACACGCACCTTGAAACTTGGACTAGTAGAGGATACCTTGAAATGCTCTTGTCTAAAATCCTTAGTATGAAGAAAAATAAATTATAAGTGTGAATAGAGAGATATAAAAAAATGAACACTGGTTTTGTAATTACTTAAGGCTGCGTAAAATAAAAAAATATATAGCGAGGATGCTTTATCACCTAGTGCCTTAGACCAACTGGTTTGGGAGTCGCTGCTAAAGCCTTAGGTATTACAAGACGAGGAATTACGCCTTAATGCGCAAACACATTTTGTAATCGGTCGTTAGTATCTCAAGAAGTATTAACGGTCGCATGAAGAATGTGTGAGCAATTTCATCTAAAATTCACCAACTAAAAATATTTTGGACGATGGACAAGAGTATAATAGCTTGAATTGAATTTCCAAGTATAGGGGTGATACATACACACTTGTTAGGGGTATATGATTGGGGTTTGGATGAGAGATAGGAATGAAAAATATGACTTATATCTTCAGTAGAGATGATAAAAATTCCTAAGTTGAGATGGAACCTTAGAAGGAAAACTCAAAAGATGCTGAAAGCTAAATAAATTTACAGAACATATACAATCTTAAGTTAAATGATAAGTGAGTGTGAAAATTACGGGTTGATAATTTCTGAGTTGAAGATAATAGAATTTCTTACTAGAACACCGAATTGAAAAATGAAAGTCAATAGGCCAAATTGATCGGATTTTGTGGGTAGTATCTGCTGAAAACCCTCAGGAGACAACACTCCTCCTACGAGGGACACTTAGAGGTTTAACGGCTTGTTGCACGAGCTCAGTGCAATCGTGTTTCCCTGCGAAAGTGAGGTTAGGATTTTTCGAGAATAAAACTAGTTTTGCTCGAGACGAGCAAAAGATAAGTTTGGGGGTATTTGTTCATATCAGAATTTTGCATTATTATATTCTACATTCTTAATCATATTGCAAATAAATAGGTGCTTTTGATCCATGTCTGCTAAATAGTTGCAGATTACAGGTTTTCGGAACAATACAGTGAAAATGATGAAAAAACGCTACAAAAGTGAGACTACGACCAACAAATAGAAGAATCTTTATGATGCCGCCTACAGTTTAAGGAACAAATGAAGATCAATGAACAGTTCGATTGCACAACGTATGACGGCGGCACAAGATTCAAGACTTTAACACGAAGCGAATGGTAAAAGTCCACAACATTTTGCACTGTGGAAATCTTGAAGAAAATAGAAGATGTTCTGAGAAACCAAGTGAAGAAACCAGAAGTAAAATGCAGCATGAAGCAGCCCTGAAGATTTGAGACAGAGACCCCATCAAACAGCCGCAGAACCGCGGCCAAACCAGGCTTATGGCCGCGGATCCGCGGCCGTGCATCGCACGTGTCGGTGCGTGTCGGTGCATTGACCCGGTTTTCTCAGGTTAGTTTTTAATTCTAGATATGGATCAGATGTAAATAGTAAGGTTTCTATTATCTATAAATAAGAAGCCTACAGCTCTTTTTGGAGAATGCCTCTTTTAATTCCTAGTTTAAATTTTTCATTCCTTGTAATCGTTCAAAGAGTGCATCAATAAAAAGTAAGTTTTTTTTGTTATCTTGAATTTCTTATCTGCAATTTTATCTGCAATTTTTTTATCTGCCGTAGTTATTTTCCGCAAGTTAATTAGGTTAATAAAAGAAAATCACAAAAATGAATTTTTTTGTTAATTCCCTAATGAGTAAGTAGTTCCTCACTTGTTAGGGTTAGGATTGGGTCGGTTTGAGAGATGAAATCTCTCACTCCTTTCTCACCCGCATAACTTTTATAATAGGGCTCTATTTAAAACAGCCACCCACCCCTCACTACGGCACCCTATCCTACGAGATAGTGGTGATTCCCTAGTTAGACCGGTCGTGGTTGATTTAGATAGAGGTTAGGGCTAAGAATTAAGAAAGGACGGACAAGGGCCAAAAGGAAGAAACTTAGTTTCTTCCTGGCCGCGCTAATCCCTTTTTTTAATTATTACCTTAACACCTAAGATCTTAATTAGGGCAAAGAAAGCGGTGAGAAAATTAACTTTCCAAACTACACCCAATCCTAACCCTAGCAAGGTTTTAATCCAAATCAAATTCAACCTCAGTTTTTATAGAAAATCAAAACCTACCACAAATGGGAATTGACTCGTTAGAACATTAAGAAAAGACACGTTTTCCCTGTGGACCGACCCGTACTCAACCGGCTAGATACCAAGCGACACCGTTCTTGATTGCGGTTAATTTTTTATTTCAAAACGCATACGCATAAAACACTACACCAATCACTGAGTTATCGCGATCTTTCTGGGTTATGCACTAGAATCGGATGCATATCTTTAGAACAAGATTCCTACTAAGACTGTGCCTACCACACCATATCAGATGTGGAGTGGGAAGAAACCCTATCTTCAGTATCTGAAGATATGGGGATGTCCAGCTTTTGTAAAAAAGCAGCATACGGACAAGCTCGAGGCACGCTCAGTACTGTGTAAGTTTGTGAAATGCCCAAAGAACTCTAGGGGGTATCTTTTCTATTACGCATAGGAAAAAAAGGTTTTTTTTCTCGTCAAGCCCACTTTTTGGAAAATCAATTTTTGGAAAAAGAAACTAGTGGAAGCGCAATAGAACTGGAAGAAATTCCAGAACCACAAACTATTACTGAAAGCATGGTAGAACCAGAGGTTTCAAAAGAACAGGACATCCCCGCGCCGCTCCGTAGGACTAGTAGGCAGTCTCATCCGCCCGAGAGATACTACGGTTTTCTCATAGACGGGGATAGAGAGGATTGCATCATTGACAATGATGAGCCAACTAGCTTCCAATAAACCATTCAGAGTGGTGACTCGGTAAAATGGCTGGATGCAATGCGGACTAAGATGAAGTCCATGTACACCAACAAAGTATGGAATTTGGCCAGTGCTCCAGAAAGGGTAAAACCCGTAGGCTGCAAATGGATCTTCAGAAAGAAGATTGGTGTAGATGGACAGGTTGAAACCTATAAGGCTAGACTTGTTGCAAAAGGATTTCATCAAAGACCTGGTTTGGACTGTGATGAAACCTTTTCTCCAGTGGCTATGCTCAAATCCATTCGGATCCTTCTTGCTATTGCTGCCTTCCATAATTATGAAATTTGGCAGATAGACGTAAAGACCGCTTTTCTAAATGGATATTTGGAAGAGTGTATCTATATGGATCGGCCAGAGGGTTTCATTCAGAGTGGGAGCAGCGGGAAAGTGTACAAGTTGCTTAAGTCTATTTATGGACTAAAGCAGGCATCACGGAGTTGGAACATCTGTTTTGATGAGACGGTCAAAGAATTCGACTTTATCAAAAATCCAGATGAACCATGCATCTATAGTAAGATTGTAGCGAGAACTGTGGTATTCCTCGTCTCGTATGTGGATGGCATTCTCTTGATAGGAAATGACATTCTTATGCTACAATCAGTCAAAGGATTCTTGTCACAGAGGTTCTCCATGAAAGACCTGGGTGATGCCTCTTACATTCTAGGGATCCAGATCTATCATGATAGATCTAAGAGGATATTGGGAGTTTCACAGTCCAGGTATATCGACACCATACTGAAAAGATTCAGTATGGAAGATTCAAAGCGTGGTAATCTACCGGCTTGTTATGGAATCACTCTCTCTCAAGACTGATTTGGAAAGGGCTCGCATGTCGATTATACCCTACGCTTCTATGGTAGGCTCTATAATGTATGCGATGTTGTGTACCAGACCAAATGTTGCTTACGCACTTAGCGTGGTAAGCCGGTATCAGTCAAACCCAGGGGAGAACTACTGGATAGCAGTAAAGAACATTCTCAAGTACCTGAGAAGGACTAAGGAGATGTTCTTGGTGTATGGAGGAAAAGACCTCCAGATCGAGGCCTTTGCTGACTCCAGCTTCCAGGGTGACAAGGATGACTCCAAGTCTATGTCGGGTTATGTCTTTGCCCTCAATGGAGGAGCGGTCTGTTGGAAGAGCTCCAAGCAGGACACCGTTGCTGACTCGACGATGGAAGCGGAGTATATCGCTGCTTGTGACGCCGCAAAAGAAGCAGTCTAGATAAGAAAGTTCCTAACATAAATTCAGGTGGTTCCGTCCATTGTTGATCCAATACCGATGTATTGTGACAACAACGGGGCTATAGCTTTAGCAAAGGAACCCAGGTCCCATCAGAAGTCCAGACACATCTTGAGGCGGTACCACCTGATCAGGATGATCGTTGATCACCGGGAGATTGAGGTGCGGAGAGTGGATATGGAGAACAACACTGCAGATCCACTCATAAAGGCCATCCTTCAGACACAGTTTGAGAGGCTATTTGAGATGATAGGTCTGCGATATGCCAATACATGGCCTTAGTGCTAGTGGGAGATTGTTAGTGATATATGCCCTACATGCCATTATTGTATCATACTGGTTTGTATATTACATATTTGGAAGCTTGGGATATACACGGATATAGTAACAGTCTTGCTCAAAATGGTAGTATGCTACCTGGTTTGTTTCTACCTCAATATGTGCATGTGTTTCTTTTAGCATATCTCTTATACATATTTGATAGAGCCCTTAGGATCTTTGCTTGATTACCAGCGTTGTAATGGCATTCATACTAGTGGGAGCTGGGTAGTCTATAAGCACATCCTTATACAGGTCCCTAGTCATAGAATTATCGAGACAGGGCATCGATACTCCAGAGTAGACTAGTGTATACGCTTCTCATCCTAGCATGGGAGATGGTCTGTCCCACAGCCATTAGTACACCGTACTGGAGATAGTATGTAGGTGCTCATTGGGTTATGAGTACACTGCTGGTGGGTATTACACTTATCGTCGGGTAGCAGTTCCCATGTGACATGAGTACAGCTTAGTCCGTCGACTTGATACTGCTACATCACCTCGAGTGTGTTCCCACTGTTCTTAGATTACTACCCTACCACGGCTCAAAGGAGTCGTGAAAACAGGTAGTAGTTGGGAGCAGTCCCGAAGCACTTGGACGCAGTGGCGGTTAGATAGGATTCGTCTCTCTCGGTATTGGGGGTTGATATCGCGCTGTGTTCGGAAAGCCATTACACAAAGTCCCTGGCCAGGGCAAACGAGATTTACTGGTAGGTACTCCAGTAGTTTCTCATGGTGTTTTGGGCTACACTCTGACATGACTTATTGCGCTATTAGGGGTCTGACGGTTACTGCCCCTTTAGGCCCGATATGCGATACTCTTAGACGAACAGACCGGACTGTACGAAGATTGTCACAAATAGGCTCAGTAGGTGTTCGGATGAGTTTGCTCATCGGCCTTCTTATCGACAGATACCAGGTTAGATGTTACGTGCAGTTAGTACCACTGACGGCTTATGGTTAAACCCACTGCCAGCGTAGTGTCGAGTCTTTAGAGTCCCACACAGAGCGTTTCCCTGCATCGGGCAAAAGATGTAGAGGCTGTATAGTTTTATGGCAGGGCTTCGATCACATACGTGTCCTTGTGCACGTATGATGTTCGAGCGGATAATACTAGTGGGCTTCGGTTTAAGACGGATCTTAGTATTATATTGATGGATTATTTCATCTCTTTGTATTCGTATTTTTCGGAATACAGATACGGGTATGTATATACGGATGAGGGGCATTCTTGTAATTTACTGAAGATTGCTTCTCGAAGAAGACACCTCATTTTGTATTTAATCTTTTGATTAAAAGATAAATGAGGTGGAGGAAATGAGGTGGAGGATTTCATTAAATGAGGCATGGCTCTTTGGTGACTCATGGGGTGACTCACTAAGTGACTCATGATGCATGCTTGATATTTTGGTGAGATATTTATCTTATGCAGTATTGGTATGCTTCATTATTCATTAGAAACAAGCCATCTCATTCTAATGTTCTTGCTTCACTCTCTTTTCCTCAAGCTCCCCTTCTTCTTCCTTTAACCCTACATGTCTAATGTGTTGAGAAACGTAGGGTATTTTGAGACAAACTAATCCATCTTCACTCTCTATATCATCTAGGACATCTAGTTTATCAAACTAGGTGCATTAGTTACCTCGGATTTGAGATTGGAGCTTGGACTATAGACTCTCGGGTGGATCGCCTTTGACTTGAGAGGACCGACGAGGAGGCCCGATTCGTGTACGATCCGAGGACCCTATGACAAGGAGGAGGACAGCAAGAAGACCCGAAGGACATGGTTCTGTGAGGTATAACTTTCTATCCGAGTAGTTAACCTCATACAGTTTAGCTAGTTAGGGTTCAGTATCGATCTTGGAGTTCAAGTCAGTGTTGCGAAGCCCGAAAAAATCATTTTTTGCATATTCCGCCTCCCCGCGAACCCGCGGGGTGCGCGACATCGACTTACAACTAAACTCTTCACTAATCAAGGTATTAGTGAAGCAAACAATCTAAACTAATGAGCTAGATTAGTGTAGGTTGATGAAGTAGGAGTTATTCTCACTTTAAAAATATTTTCCTCTCACTTTTTCCAACTTAAGAAAAAACCTATAATGAGCTCTTGAGGAAGAAGATGAACTTGGGTGAAGAATCAAATTATCATGAGAGAGTGAACCATGAGGTTAAGATAATGTTGTGATGAATAAATATCTAGAGTAAAACAAAATGAGAGAGATGAGTCATGGCTTCTCAATGCTTCTACAAGCATCCAAGCCATAACTCATTTCTTAATCAATTTGATTTTCCTTTTAATATAAATCATCACAAAAATCTTAAACCCTAGGTGTGAGTCTCATACACCTATGCTCTATGTATCATCGACCATGATACAAATTCTAATTTAATATATATATATATATATATACACATATACATATATACAATTATATATCAAGAGAAGAAAATTATAAGTGAGCAATAATATTAGTTAATATATAAATATATCAAATATAAATATATATCAAATTATTAAATCAACCCTTGATTCAATAATCCGGTTATATCATATATAACCGACTAATATCATATCATATATGTATATCATATTATCAAATCAACTCTTGATTCAATAACCCAGTTATATCACATATAACCGACAATATTCAATATCAAATCAACACTTGATTCAATAATCCGGTCATATCATATACAACCGGCCAATATCAAATATATACACATATAACAAATCATTGAATCAACACTTGATTCAATAATCCGATTATATCACATATAACTTAACCGATATCAAATATCGCGAGATTAGAATACGGTATCACATACTCGTATTTAATCAAGCTCCCGCACATATCAACATATGTGCCCTACTTCGTTTTGCATGAGCTAGGAAACCTCTGTGTGGGACTCTAAAGACTCGTCAATACGCCAGCAGTAGGTAATGATCACATCAGATACCCACAAGCCGTCAGCGGTACTAGCTGGACGTAACGGCTACCCAAGTATTGAACGAATAGAAGATCAACAAGCAAGCTTGTCCAAACTCTCGTGAAGCATATAAGCAACACATACCGTACAGTCCGGTCTCTTCGTCTGATATGTCGCATATTGAGTCTAGGGGTGGAATCGTCGAACCCCGGTAACTTGATAAGTCATGCCGATGTGTGGCCATAACCGTTCGAGAAACTGCTGATAACACTTACCAGTAAATCTCATCAGCCCTGGCCAGGGACTTCCTGTTATAGCCAATCGAGCATAGTGCAACATCAACTCCGTATACCAGGAGAGACGAAACCCCTCCTATCGCTCACTGCCTCCATGTGACTCGGGACTGTACCCAAAATCCACCTGTTTGCACGACTTCTTTGAGCCGTGGTAGGGAGGAAATCAAAGTACAGTGGGAACCACACAAGACACTATGACGATCTCGGGTCTACAGACTAACCTGTACAAGTGTCACCAGAGAACTACTATCTGACGATAGGTATGGTACCATCTAGGAGTTCTCGGCGAGTCCTGTTCGGTGTACCCATTCTCTAATGAGCACATGTGTACAATCTTTGATGTCAAACACCAATGGTTATGGGATCAACCATCACCCCATACAAGGTCAAGAAACATACACACCCGTCTACTCTGGAATATCGATGCCCTGTCTTGATATCCCCTCGACTAGGAACTGTTAAAGGATGTGATTGTGGACTACACAAGCCCCACTAGTATGACCTGCATCATAGTCCCGGTAGTCGGATATGTGTTCCTGATGAAACACAAATCAGAAGCTTTCGAGAAATTTAGAGAATATAAACAAGAAGTCGAGAACCAAACCGGGAAAAGTATTAAAATCCTTCGATCTGATCGAGGAGGTGAATACTTGAGTAATGAATTCCTGGACTTCCTAAAAGAGAATGGGATTCTCTCTCAGCTAACTCCTCCATATACACCACAGCACAACAGTGTATCGGAACGGAGGAACCACACACTATTAGATATGGTGCGCTCTATGATGAGTATAGCTGAGTTACCTATTTCCTTCTGGGGATATGCACTGGAGACAGCAGCATATCCAACATCCTAAAGGCTTTATCAACATATATCAGAGAGACGGTATAATAAAAGAAGTGTACATGTTAAGATAATTGCAACCAGATAGCATACTATCATGTCGAGCAAGAAAGTCCTCTATATATATGTCCAAGCATCCACTATAATATACAATAATGGCCTCTAGGGCATACATATTCCTAACAATAATACCATCTAGTATGTTCTCGGCGAGTCCGTCCAGTGTAACTCATAACCCAATGAGCACCTGTATGCTATTTTAGGTGACCAACTGACACCAATGGCTTGTGAGACCGGCATCGCCCCTCGTCGGGGTCTCAAAAAGTATACACTAGTCTACTCCGGAGTATCGATGCCCAGTCTCGATATTCCCTCGACTAAGGACTTTTAAGGATATGCTTATAGACCATCCATCTCCCACGTATATGATCGCCATCATAATGCTGGTAGTTAAGTGTCACGACCCGGATATGTGGAACGTGACTGGCAATTAAATTATGAAACGTCTCAAGGCGTAACGTAATCTAAGTAAGCCAAAGCCCAAAGATCTAAACCATTTAAAGAAGTAGAGTGAAGGAAAACTTAACTTAAAAAGGTGATTTTAGTAAAATAACATCACATTTAAACATTTTAAAACATCAAATTTCCCTAAAATTTTTGCAGAGTTTCCTTTGTAAATACTGGCCCCCAAACGGGTACAACACATGAAAATACACAAGAATAACGGCATCCCCAAGCGGGAGCTAGCTCTTCGCCAATGGCGGAATCACAACCACATGAAACATATATCATCATAATATGAGATCAACATATAAAAGCAAGAAATGAAAACCAAGTATAAATTCGGCTCACACGAGCTCGACACCAGAAATCAAGATATATAAATATATATACCAACGAACCTCACAAGCTCACAGTCTAGGTCCAAAATACGAAGGGTAGATAGAGTATACTAGATACAAAATAATATACATGGTGGGAGCAAAAGAATATCCTCAAAACCCACCTACGAGCAAGCTGCAAGTCGATGCAAATGAAGCAGAAGAGAAAGTACGCCCGCCGCGACTGTGCTGACGGGTCGGACCTGCAAGATACTGTGGCACAACGGGGGTGAGTTGCCAACTCGTGAGCAGTAAGTAATATCTAATAAGGCTATCGTAAGCATGCACGCAATGCGTCACAACCTATATAGATATACCATTATGATGTGATGCACTAGTATGAATGCAACATGTGTGCATAATCAATACGAAACGTGAATATATCTGGCATGGGAAAATCTGTATTCTTATTTCGGTAAAACTTTGGTATAATAAAACTGGAGTATCATTAATAAAATCTACAAAAAATACATGTCAATCATTGATACAATACATGTATCTCAATATCTCAATGTCTCAATATCTCAATGGCCGTCTCTCAGATCGGCTCTCAAATCTGTCACATCCCACGACTCCGATCAGTATCCTCCGGATAACCGCCGAGTCAATAATAATCGGTAGGTAATGTTGCGTTGCCTAGCACGGCAGCAAGTTTTCGGGAGGCATTGTCCATGCCAATTTTAAAAATTTGTCGTTCTAGTAAACCCTAACCCTAGAATCGCTACTAGAAAATCCGACGAAAAGAAATGCAAACACTTTACATCAAAAGTGAACAAGGAATACAACCTTTGTAGACCGGTCCTTCACTTCAATAGCTCCGTGTAGTAGTCCCTTCGCTGCGATCATGAACTCCCGGACTCTAAAGAGGCTCCCATGAAGAAACGAACAAGCTTGCATCGAAATCTTCGAGGCCGAAGATGATCTACGTTGAGGAGACACTAACCCAAGCTATCTCTTCACTAATGGTGAGATTAGTGAATCAAACACCCTAAACCAAATGGCAAGTATTGAGGATGATGAAGTAGGAAGTGAGCTCACTTTAGTTTTATTTATCTCACACTAATTCTTCACTTGAAAAAACCTAGCAAGGTTTTTCTTTTGTTGAAGAAGAAGAAGAAAAGAAACTCATGAGAGAGTGAGGTTAAAATTGCAACCATGGTGAGTTAGTGTCATGCCTAACTCATGTAGAGAATAAACCATAGACCAAGGTTAATAGTTAGGTTAAGAAATATCTTAAGCAAGACAAACAAGTGGACTTGGTCAATGTTCTACAAGCTTCTCCAAGCTTAACCTTGACTAAATCCAAATGTTTGATTTGCTTAAAACAAATAAAACCCTAGCTTAAACCTTAGCATGGTAAAAGTCTCATTCATTCATGTTGCAAGTGTAACCTAGCATGATACATAATATATATCACATATATATAATGTATGCAAATAGAAAACAATACATATATCATATATATGTAAAGTGTATCATCAAGTGAGAAAAAGTAATACTTAAGTGAGCTAATATTAGTTAATGTAATGTAATATATCAAATATTAAATCAACACTTGATTTAATAATCCGGCTATATTACATATAACCGACTAATATCAAATGTAACAACTTATCGAATCAACACCGGATCCGATAACTTGGTTATATCACATATAACCGACGAATGTCACATATCGCGAACATAGAATGCGGTATCACATACTCGCATTAATCTCTGTCCCGCACATATCATATATGTGCTCCTACTCCGTTTCGCATGAACCAGGAACCCTTGTGTAGGACTCTAAAGACTCGTCAATACGCCGGCAGTAAGTGATGGTCATATCAAACACCCACAAGCAGCAAGCGGTCTGCTAAACGTAACGGCAACCCGGGTATTGAGTGATCAAAAGATCAACAAGCAAGCCTGGTAGTACTCCTACGAATCCAATCAGTAATACTACCATACAGTCCGGTCTCTTAGTCTGATATGTCGCATATCACAACCTGGGGGTGGTATAACGTCAGACCCCAATAGCTTGATAAGTCATGCCGATGCAAGGTCCATAACGGTTCGAGAAACTACTGGTAACACTTACTAGTAAATCTCAGCAACCCTGGCCAGGGATTTCCTGTTATGGCCAATCGAGCATAGCGCAACATCAACTCCCAATACCGGGAGAGACGAAACCCCTCCTATCCCTCATTGCCTCCATGTGACTCGGGACTGTACCCAAAAACCACCTTTTTGCACGATCTCTTGACCGTGGTATGGTGGAAATCAAAGCACAGTGGGAATCACACAAGACTCTATGACGATCTCGGGTCTACAGACTAACCTGTACCAGTGTCACCAGAGAACTGCTATCCGACGATAGGTATAATACCATCTAGAAGTTCTCGGCGAGTCCGTCCAGTGTACCCAGTCTCCACTAAGCACCCTTATACCTTCTCTGATGTCAAACACCAATGGATATGGGATCATCCATCGCTCATCATATGGGTCGAGAAGCGCATACGCTAGTCTACTCTGGAGTATCGATGCCCTGTCTCGATACTCCCATGACTAGGAACATTTTGAAGGATGTACTTACCGACTACCCTGTCCCCACTAGTATGATCTGCATCATAATCCTGGTAGTCAAGTACTCATGCTAAGGGCTTTATCAACATGTAATAGAGAGACAATAAGTGTACATGTTAAGATAAATTGCAACCAGATAGCATACTATCATGTCGAGCAAGAAAGTCCTTCCTATATATGTCCAAGCATCCTCTACAATATACATCGTATGTACAGCAATAGCCTCTAGGGCAAACATATAACTATCAGGTAATGCTCCCCTGCCGGGCTCAACGCCTTCTCAATACGTCCATCTTGCCCCGGGGTACCTCACCGGGTCCACCATGTACCCGCAGACGGTGCATCCCCCTCCTCGAATCGGATATATGATACAGCTCAAGAACCGAGAAAACTCATGGTGGACGCCACACACATCATATCACGAGAAAACCGCCTATTTCTACTTTAAAATAATAATAGGTTTATAAAATTCTTGCCATTTTCCCCAAAATCCAAAAATCTCATCAATACTGAAATCTCCAAGAAGAATCACAATATATGAACATGTCGGTAATGACGGACGTCTATGATATCGATAATATGTGATGCAATGTATGACTAGAAAACTATGTATGAATGATGATGCAATGAGGTGTGTGTATATATAGATATATATGATTAGCAATCCTGCGTATCCATCCTGATGAAATAAATATACAACTACAAGTTACATATTGTATATGATGCAAATGTTTTAGATACTGATTTAAGCAAGTTCTATAGTGTTCGTGGCATAGCAATTTCCAATGGAGTGTTTGTTCACATAAAATAGTGCACGTGCGGCATGAACCAATGGTAATGGTGCAAGTGTCCTATGAGATAATATCATATGTATATAAGATGATGCAATGCAATGAGATGAATGACTAGGAGATTACACATATAAATACAAGCACTACTAGTAATCCTATCTATCGGGCGCCTCGCGCCATCCAGAAGATCCCTCCATAGATGTGTACATCTACTCACCGGGACGCCTCGGCTAATCCGATCTGATCACAGTCTTGCCTTTCCGCGCCACGTCCGACGTCTCTGCACCCGGTCCGAGAATTGCACACCAGTAAATAAGAGGATAGATATATAAATAGTTGCGGACACAAACGATACAAGACAACCAACGCGCACTAACTAGACGCGTACGCACTTGGTGCACAAAACGCGCTCGCGACAACTCCACAAACAACAACTAGGGGTCGCTATACGTGACAACCACCAAGCCTAGAACCCAATCGTACCATTCGCGCATTCACAACGCGCTAAATATTTTAGGAAATAGGTTGTAGATCAATCCAACCTCAAACTTAATTAAAGTCTATTTTTTCCAAAACTTAGTAAGCAACAATTAACCGTTTTAGCGCAAAACTAGATATTTTAGCAAATCTAGTGGCCACAATTTACACTTAATATCTTAATTAAGACACACAAATATTAAGAAAATTTTAATCCCACCTTTTTACATACTAAACATAAATTAGTTTGCATGAACATTTAATTAAAATAATTAAAAGTAAAAATTTGCAAGTTAACAACTAGATTAGATTTTTTGAAGCCACTAGATATAAATCTACACTTAGTTAATTTAATTTAGTGATAAAAAACCCTAACTTGAACCCAAACCCTTCTCTTTAAATTTTCAAACTTGCAATTAGAACCATATTAATACCTAAATAAGTTAGATTAAAGTAATAACCAACAAATTAACCGTAGGGTTAAGATTTATACCTCAACAATTTTGAGATCTAACTTGCAAACTTAGCCTCCCAAAATGCTTTCTTGCTCCTAGATCCAAGCTAGTTTAGACCAAGGAATAATGGGTGAAGGTTTAACTATGAATTAGTAAGAATTTGTGTGGATTTTTAATGCAAAAATGAAGATTTTTGAAGTGAAAAGGAGGTGGAGAAAATAGGGAGGGGGCTGCCCAAGTGCTCGGCCAGAAAAGGAGAAGAAAGAGAGAGTAAGGTGTGTGTGTGTGTGTGTGTGTAGAAACATCCCCCCAAACTCATTTACTGCACCCTACATCAATCTTTTCCATTCTATTTTATTTTTTTCCCATTTTTCTTTTCTCTTTTCTAAAGATTTCTAGAACTATCTACCATATTTAAATAAAGGAACATGTTACAAGGTTAGCTTAAATTTGCCATGGTTGTGAAAACATATAATAGTCTATCCTAATTTATGATTAACACTTGGTTAGTGTGTAATTTACAACTTAAAATAATTTTCGAAATTAATAATTAAGGAAAATAATTAGGTGAACAAATGATTAAATAGATAATTAATAAATACCCATAAAACAAACATTTACATAGTTAAAATAGGTATATTTAGGCCTACGTGAAAAAATAATTATAACTAAGTTTTATGGAAAACACGAGTTGTATTACTAATTATCGGAAAATTCACTTAAACGATTTTTAAAACGTTACAATCTTCTCCCCTTAATGAAATTCGGTCCCCGAATTTAAAATCTAACTACGCGTACTTTCGAAAAGATGGGAATATTTCTTCCTCATCTCGTCCCCGGCTTCCCACGTGACCTCTTCGCTATTCGGGTCACGCCAAAGAACCTTTACGGAAGGTATGATCTTCGATCTCAGTTTCTTCACCTGCCGATCTAGGATGACGACCGGCTGTTCGGTAAAAGAAAGATCGCACTCCAGCCGGATCGTCTGATGATGTATCGCATGAGAGGGGTCATGAAGGTACTTGCGGAGCATCGATACATGAAACACGGGGTGAACATCTGGAAAGCTGGGTGGAAGAGCCAAACGATAAGCAACTGCACCGACACGCTCGAGAATCTCAAAGGGACCCACATATCTGGGACTAAGCCTTCCTTTTCTTCCGAATCACATCACGCCCTTCATTGGAGAAACCCTCAAGAAAACATGATCTCCTACAGCAAAATCCAGTATGCGACGATGTCTATCCGCATAAGATTTTTTTGCCTGCTCTGAGCCGCTCTCATCCTATTCCGAATCAACTGGATCTTCTCGGTCGTCTCCTGCACAAGCCGTGGTCTCAAAACACTGCTCTCACTGAGCTCCGTCCAACAAACTGGTGATCGACCTTTCCTCCCATATAATGCCTCGAAGGGTGCCATCTGAATCTTCTCCTGGAAACTGTTATTATAGGAAAACTCTATCAAGGGCAAGTGGTGATCCCAACTATCAAGAAATCTAGAACGAAAGCTCGGAGCATGTCTTCAAGAGTCTGAATGGTCCGCTCTGACTGACCGTCGGTCTGCGGATGGAAAACTGTACTGAAACTCAATCTGGTGCCCAAAGCCTCCTGAAGTTTCTGCCATAGTCAACTGGTGAACTGGGTGTCCCGATCGGACACAATACAAGTCGGAATTCCATGTAGTCGCACAATCTCATCAACATATATCTGAGCATACTGAACGAATCCGAAATAGGTATTTGTTGGATATATGTATGCCCTAGAGGCCATTATATGATAGTGGATGTATTTATACATGTATATATATATTCAGTGTACATTCTTGCTCGACATGATTGTATGCTATCTAGTTCTTCTTTATCTGACATGTTGACTTGATCATGTTTTTATTCATTCATACATGTTGATAAAGTCCTGAGGATATAGGCTTGACTACTGTGATTATGATGGAGATCATACTAGTGGGACATTTGTAGTTTATATGCATATCCTGAAAAGTCCCTAGTCGTAGGTGTATCGAGACGAGGCATCGATATACAAGAGTAGACTAGCGTATATGATACTAGAACCATATGATGGGCGATGGATGTTCCCACATTCATCGATGTTTGACATCGAGATCATATACGGGTGCTCAGTGGTGACTGGGTACACTGGACGGACTCACCGAGAACTCCTATATAGAATTATATCTATCGTCGGATAGCAGTTCTCAGGTGACACTGGTACAGGTTAGTCTGTAGACCCGAGATCGTCATAGAGTCTTGTGTGTTCTCCCACTGTACTTTGATTACCACCCTACCACGGCTCTACTGAGTCGTGCAAACAGGTGGCCGTTGGGTACAGTCCCGAGACACACAAAGGCGATGAGTGATAGGAGGGATTTCGTCTCTCCCGGTATTGGGAGTTGATGCTGTGCTGTGCTCGATTGGCTATATCAGTAAGTCCCTGGCCAGGGCTGTTGAGATTTACTGATAAGTGTTATCAGTAGTTTCTCGATCTGTTATAGACCATTCATCGGCACGACTTATTGAGTTATTGGGGTCGACGTTACCATCCCTAGACTCGATATGCAGCATATCTGACGAAGTGTTGTCGGTAGTGTTGTCAGTTGGCTCGACGGGAGTTGAGATAGGTTCGCTTGTTTTCTTCTGATCGCTCAATACCCGGGTGGCCATTACGTTTAGCTGACCGCTTGCGGCTTAGGGTGCTTGATATGATCATCACCCACTGCCGGCGTATTGACGAGTCTTAGAGTCCCACAATGGAGTTGCCTAGTCCAGGCGAAACGATGTGGTGCGCATATGAGATATGCGTGTGGACCCGGTTAAAATGCACGTATGAGATACCGTATATTAATCGGACGGTTTGCTTTTGGTCGGGTCGTATGTGATATGACCGGTTTGCTAAATCAAGTGTTGATTTATCATTGACCATTAGTTTCTCACTTTAAACCCTTTCTTGTCTTTTTGTTGTATGCATGCATGTATGCATTTATTCTCATTCATGCACATATTGATGTGTATGCACACATACATGCATACATAATTCTATCATGGTTGTTGATATAGTGGATGGTGGCAATATAAGACTCACACCATATATATATAAATATATAGATATTATTTATTTGGAAAAGAAAAATGGAAATGGAAATTGTTATCATGGTTTATTATTTTATTCATGCACTAACCCTTTGGTTTAACCATGATTCATTTTCTATGGCCATTTTTGATCCAAAACAAATATCTAGATATTTTATAACTATGGTTAAGAATGAGAAAGAGAATATATATATATATATATATATATATATATATATATATATATATATATATATATATATATTCATTTCTCATTTTTATTGTTATGCTTATCATTATCTTGAGTTTTTATAAGCCATCATCATCTTCCTCCTTTCTCTCTTGCTCTCTAGTTTTCTCAAGTGAACAAAAGAGTCATCAAGTTAGGGTTTTGAAGTGAGAAAACAAACCACATCACCATTCTACACTAGTCTTGGCTATTAGTCTAGAGTGTTAGCTTCTACTTCTTCTCTTGATCTAGTGGAGCTTCAAGTTTGGACAAAGAGGACTCCGGGTGGATCGTCGTGGACCTAGAGGATCTCAAGTGAACCTTTTTCCAACTCTCAAGTAGCTAAGGAGTCTAGCGTAGGAGCTACAAAGGTTGTACTCTCAAAAACCCCAGCTTTTACTACTTGTGTTATTGTTAAAGTTATGTTACCTTATATTCTAGCATGATCCTTAAGATAGTTTCTTTAGCACCAATTTTTTTTTTAAATATGGCATGTGTGTTGCCTCCAAACCCTTGTAGTGGTGCTGTAGGAAACCCTTCATGGTATCAGAGCCAAGCTAGAACCCTAGGGTAACCTAGACGACGTTAAAAATCTCGAACGAACGAAACACGACACTCGGGAGATGCTTTCTGGAAATTTTTCTAAAACCTGGATTTTTTCAAATTAAAAATACTTTAAAAAATTCAGCAGGGTATTTAATGGACCCACCAGAAATACGATGCCCTAACTCATCCGTACGACAGCGGAACCGCGGCCATAATGGCCTTTCTGCGGCGGTTCCGCGGTGTAGTAGGAGAGCTATGGGCCGTAGTTTCTTGTGCAGGCCCGTATGTATTTTGTGTAGTTACTGGTATTTTTTAAATCTTCTCAGGCGTTGAGCTTTCTGAGAAGTCTTTGGGTGTTCAATCGTTCGATCGAATGTTTTAACGTCGCCTAGTTTATTAATATTTGATACAATAATTGGAATCTATAAATTTGTTTGTTGTGTGTAAATCTAGCAGTTCGGTCTCGGCAACAATCGGAAATCTTGTTGAATTATCCGGCTTGTTTTGAAAAGGTGTTTTCTTGGATGAGACCGAAATGCGAGCTTTACATTGTTAGACATGAAATCCTATATATGTGATATTCCGGGTTTGAATTGTCTAAAGGCGGTTACAATTCCAATTGTTATAGTTTTTCATTTTATTTCTTTGTGACCGTAAATGTAGTATGTGGCATATCGCCGTTTTCGTTGCTATACATCAACGACAATCGGGGTACGCATACTTACTTACGTTGATGATATGTGATATTATATGTTACTGAGATTTGACATGTAGGATTGTCGTGATTGAATAGCCGGGGGGTTTCATGTGAGATGAGAGTTTTATTTTCATTCATGTAAAATTCAAATGTAATGTAATATTCTTTTATTTGGGGCACTTCCGGGTTGAGGTTGATGTCACAAGTGTTGTATATTACTTACTTTTCCGCATTAGGATAAACCCAAGGAGGGGAGCACAAGTGACCGGGTTCTGGGGTTCAGTGGGAGGCCATCTCGAGGAGTCGAGACCGGGTCTCCTAAACTCCAAAATTGGTAGGGTCGCTTTCCGCTCTCGTAGAGGTCTAGGGGTGTGGGCTTGGCTATTCATCGCAATTGTGGAATCCGTATTTTCTATTGTTGGTTAAATACTAAATACGGACGTCCTAATATATCCTATATTATCATATCTGTGTTTCTGCTGCCTGTATACTGTGATGTGATATCTGAGACGAATGACATATTATATATAAGATATATAGTAGTCGTTGCTTATGTTTTACACCCGCGCTAGTCCCGTCCCGGTATGCCGTTAGTTAAGTAACCTAACGGTGCATAACGGAACATTGCGGTGAATGCGAATAGCATAAGTGTACGTTGTATTTTCGTTTCTTTTCTGTGATTGGCTTAAGGACTTAAATGATGGGGATACATTAATATGATTAATGTAAAGAAAATAAACCTAAAAAGATGTTGTAGAATCGGATTTGAAAACCACTCGGATCTTTATGAAAAAGCTACATTTCAAAACTGCGGAGCTCAAGCCACTCCTTTTGAAAACCATTTGATTCTACGACGATATCAAGTTCAAAGCGTTAAAGATTTTCTTAAAAATCATCCGCAACCCTCCGTCATTTTAGAAAGTAGAGTACTTAGTATTCGTGCTACGTTTGTTGACCTTAGCCAAGGCGTAGTGTACGGTAGTTAAGTGATTTCTTCCTACAATGCATATGATGCAGATTAATTGGGACGGGCATGTGACTTTGTTGACCTTAGCCAAGGGTCATGTGAACGGGTCTAATTAATCAAGAAATGATGGGTTGAACTTGACTAGTGCTTGTGATTTGTTGACCATAGCCAAGGTCATGAGTACTAGGGGTAAAAACCACATCAGGAATTTCAATACTTGAAATTTGCAATGAGATTGCATACCTTCCATATGATGGTTGGATCCCGATCCCACTGTGGACAATAGTTGCTCCCAGGACAGTTTTGCAGTTTACAATTAGCTAACCCATTAGGTGTCAAGAAAGGTGTTAACGGGGCTACGCCTCTGGGAAGACGAGGTTTACTTTAATTAGGTCCGTGCGAAAGCACGGGGAACCTCCCTCAAGTACCGACACTGGCCTGGCTGAACGGTTAGCGAAGTTGTAGACTGTAATTAATCCTGGCTAGTTTTCTTTTTAAGGTTTGAAAGAAAAACTTGATTAAAGCAGTGGGAGACATCGATTAGATAAGATAATAACCAATCTGATCTTTGCAAGAGCTTTCGCTGAGTGTATTCTTTTCTCTCTCTTAATGGCAGATACCAATGACAGGACTCAAGCTTCTACTAGATAAAAATAAACTGAATGGGACCAATTATAAAGACTGGCTGAGGAATATTAACATTGCCTTGACTTATGATAAGGTATCATATGTCCTCACGGCTCCAGCCCCGCCCGTCCCAGGTCCAAAATCCTCAGTTGCGGATATTGAAATCCACAAGACATGGGACGATGACTGTGCCACGGCCAAATGCCTCGCGCTTGCATCGATGGATAACACACATTAAAAGCAGCACGAGAATATGGACGTTCACGCCATATTCCTCCATACAAAGGAGTTGTATGGAGAGCAATCTCGCGTATTACGATACGAATCATCAAGAAAACTGTTTCAGATGCGAATGGCCCCTGGCACACCAGTAGGAGACCATGTTCTGAAGATGATAGCTCTCATAGAAGAGCTTGAGGACCTTGGATGGACAATGGACAATGAACAATATACGGATAATATTCTGCAGTCCCTCCCCTCCACCTTTGCTCAATTTATAGTTAACTTCAACATGCACAACATGGAGAAGGAACTACCTGAACACCTTAATATGTTAAGGAGTGTAGAGAGCACACTGAAATCAGTGAAAAATCCCGCTTTGAGTATTGGGTAATCTTCCTCTTCTCGCCCAAAGGCTAAGGCCAAGGGAAAGATGAAGAAGAAGCCCACTAATCCTAGGGGTGGAGTTAAAAAGGTTAAGGGGAAGGACAAGTCCAAAGCTGGAGAATTAGGGAAAGGGGAATGTTATCACTGCCACAAAACAGGACATTGGAACCGCAACTGCACGGAGTACTTGAATCTCAAGAAGAAGCATGGGGATGCTTCCGCTTCAGGTGTGTTTGTGACAGAAAACTGTTTTTCAATAAACTCTGCTTCCTGGGTATTAGATACCGGTTCAGGTTCTCACATTTGCAATTCTATGCAGGGGCTGAGAAATAGCAAGGTTTTGAAGACAGGTGACCATACTCTCCGCGTTGGAAATGGTTCCAATGTACATACAGTTGCAGTGGGAGAGTATCACTTGGGGTTGTCATCTGGGTGTATATTGGTTTTGAACCCATGTTATTATGTACCTTGTATGCTTTGTAATATAATATCCGTTTCCTTTTTAGACAATGAAGGATATAATTTTGTATCGCAGAATAATGTTTTGAACATTCACCTGAATCAAATGTTGGTTGGGTATGGTACACTTAATAACGGGATATACGTCCTAAATCAACACACAGTTTTCAGCATACAACACACTAATAAAAGAAAACTTTCAGAAATAAATAAAGCTTTTCTTTGGCACTATAGACTTGGTCATATTAACGAAACAAGACTAAACAAGTTACACAAAGATGGATATTTGAATCCTTTTAAATATAAATCTTATGCAACTTGCCAGTCTTGTATCAAGGGTAAAATGACCAAAACTCCGTTTACAGGACACGGAGAAAGAGCTACTGAGCTCTTAGGCCTCATACATAGTGATGTATGCGGGCCAATGTCTACACAGGCTAGAGGCGGTTTTGTTAGTTGTATGTATGCCCTAGAGGCCAGTATTGTACAGATGATGTATATTATATTGGATGCCTGGACATATATAGAGAGGACTTTCTTGCTCGATATGATAGTATTCTATCAGGTTGCTCTTTACTTTAACATGTATACTTGTCTCTTTATACTGTCTTATCGTTACAAGTTGGTAAAGCCCTTAGGATGTGTACTTGACTACCTGGACTATGATGCGGATCATACTAGTAGGGACATGGTAGTCCATAAGTACATCCTTCAAGGTCCCTAGTCGTGGCTGTATCGAGACGGGGCATCGATATACCAGTGCAGACTAGCGTATACGCTTCTCGACCCATGAGATGGACGATGGATGATCCCATATCCATTGGTGTTTGACATCAAAGATGGTATACGGGTGCTCAGTGGAGACTGGGTACACTGGACGGACTCGCCGAGAACTCCCAGATGGTATTATACCTCACGTTAGATGGCAGTTCTCTGGTGACACTTGTGCAGGTTAGTCCGTATACCCGAGATCGTCATAGAGTCTTGTGTGATTCCCACTGTGCTTTGATTTCCACCTTACCGCGTCCATGAGGGCGTGCAAAACGGTGATTTTTGGGTACAGTCCCGAGTCACATGGAGGCAATGAGCGATAGGAGGGGTTTCGTCTCTCCCGGTATTGGGGGTTGATGTTGCGCTGTGCTCGATTGGCCATAACAGGGAAGTCCCTGGCCAGGGCTGATATAGAGATTTACTGGTAAGTGTTACCAGTAGTTTCTCGACCCGTTATGAGCCTCACATCAGCACGACTTATCGGTTATTGGGGTCTGACGTTTACCACCCCTAGACTTGATATGCGACATATCAGACGAGGAGACCGGACTGTACGGGAAGTGTTACCGGCAGGCTTTTACAGGAGTTGGAGCGGGCTTGCTTGCTGATCTTCTGATCGCTCAATACCTTGGTAGCCGTTACGTCCAGCTAGTACCGTTGACGGCTTGTGGGTGCTTGATGTGATCATCACCTACTGCCGGCGTATTGACGAGTCTTTAGAGTCCTACATAGAGGTTTTACTGGCTCAGGCAAAACGAAATAGGAGCGCATATGTGATATGTGCCGGACCGAGAATAATGCGAGTATGTGATACCGTATTCTATTCTCGTGACTTATTGTATCGATCGGTTATATATGATATAGTCGGGTTATCGAATCAAGTGTTGATTCGATAAGTCGATACATTGGATGTTAGTCGGTTATATGTGATATGACCGGATTATTATGTCAAGTGTTGATTTAATAATTTATTGTATAATTGTATATTTGATATACTAGTTTACATTAACTAACACTTGTTCACTTTAGGTATTTTCTCACATGCACACTTGAATATATATATATATATGTGTGTGTGTGTGTGTGTGTGTGTGTGTATGTGTGTGTGTGTGTGTGTGTGTGATATATATTAAAAGTGTTTTCTTTAGTATCATGGTTGATGATACACATGACATGGGTGTACAAGACATACACCATTTTATTTTTATGGTGGGTTATAATTATTTAAGGTAATTACAAAATTGGTGGAATTTTGGAAAGAGCATGAAGCTTGTAGAAGCTTGCTTTGCTTTGACAAAGTCCACTACCTTTGTCTTAACCTTAGATTTTCTATTAACCTAACCATTTAGATTAGCTATGGTTATGGCTCTACAAGAGTTAGTATATGATACTCACTCACCATGGTTAGCCTTCTCACTTGATCATTATCCTCTTCTCTTTCTTTAGTTCTTCTTCTTCTTCATTTTTGTTAAAAGAAAAAAGCTTGCTAGGGTTTGATCAAAAGTGAGAAAGCTTGTGAGAAATAAAATACTAAAGAGAACCCACTTCCTATTTCTCCATCCTCTACTAGACTAGCACTTTAGTTTAGGGTGTTTGCTTCACTAATTCTCAAGTTAGTGAAGTAGAAGCTTGAGTTGGCATCCCCTCGACGTAGATCATCTTCGGCCTCGAAGACTTCAAGCAAGGATGCGTCTTTCGCCTCGTGAAGCCATGCAAGGGTCCGGGAGAACCACGATCGCAGCGAAGGGACTTCAACAAGGAGCAATAAAAGTGAAGGACCGATCTACAAAGGTTGTATATCGTATTCACTTAGTTGTAAACATAGTTTACTTGCATTTGAAACCCTAATTTTCTAGTAACGATCTTGCTTAGGGTATTCGGCACGGCTAAAATTTTAAACGGGCATGTTTGATGCTTCCTTAACCCTTGTTAGAGTGCCTAGTAACCCTACAGTGGTATCAGAGCCTAGCTAGAGCATTAGGCGATGTGTTAACGAAGTTAAAACCCCGATCGAACCCGACAATGTCAAAGTTAACCCCCTCTCTGTACATTTTTTAAAAACTGTGTATTTTCATAATTAAAAATACCTAAAAAAATCAGCAGGTAATTTTAAGGGTTACCATGAAAAACGAGCCCCCAAAGCCTCCGCGTGGCCGCGGAACCACGGCACTAAGCCACCATTTGCGGCGGTTCCGCGGCTGAGAAGAAGTATTGGGGACGGTTCTTCATGCAGTAATTTCCACTACCATTCCTGCATCTTTCTGGGTATTTTTATTGTGACTCATGTGTTGAGTATTTTTGGGGTTTATTTTGTAATCGTCGATTCGATCGGAGAATTTAATTTTGTTTTGTTATTCCGGATAATTTAGAAAGTATTAAAATATTCGAACGGATATCATTAACTCGATTTTTCCCGGCACGAAAAACATTCAAGTGTTGAATTTTTCTCAGGTTTAAATCTTTCGGAAATACGTGCATGTGACGCGATGGACCCTCTAGAAGACAACAAACCTTAACTCGATTATGTGACCGTCTTGAACTGCCTTTTGAACCTTAGGGTTTGAGGCAGTACGGCGTGCCACATGTGAGGCGTTGGCTTGACCCTTCTACGGCTGGACCGTTGCTACTGTGACGTATTCTGGAATTTTTGAACTCCGCTCAAGTGTTGAGCTATTTATGGAAATCTTGGGTATTTGATTATTCGATCGGAAAGTTTAATACTGTCTATTTATCTGGAATGTGATACAATATGTGGAATTCATACAGTTAGGCATGAAATGCGAAATATGTGATATTTCGGATTTACGATGTCTAAAGAGATTGTGGATTCCAAATGTTGTAGTTTTACACTTTCTTTTCTGTGACCATAAGTGTAATATGTGATATCGCCGGTTTCGTTGCTATATGTCAACGACAATTGGGATGCGCATATTTACTTACGTTGATGACATGTGATGTTATGTGTTGCTGGATATGTTATATTGGATCGTCGCGTTTTGGATAGCCGGGGGTTTTTATGTGAGATGAGAGTTTTTATTTTCATTCATGTAAAATAAAACGTATGTAATATTCTTTTATTGGGGCACTTCCGGGATGAGGTTGATGTCACCTTTTGTATATTATTTACTTTTCCGTACTAGGATAGACCCAAGGAGGAGAGCACAAGTAACCGGGTTCTAGAGTCCAGTGGGAGACCAACTCGAGGAGTCGAGTCCGGGTCTCCTAACTCTAGAATTGGTAGGGTTGCTTGCCGCTCTCGTAGGGGTCTAGGGGTGTGGGTTTGGCTATTCATCGTGACCGTGGAATCCGTGTTTTATAGAGGCTCAAAATAAAACATGGACGTCCTAGTATATCCAATATTTCATATGTTTCTTCTGCTGCGATATCTGTGATGTGATCATGTGATGTGTTGTGATAAATACTGTATATAGTATATATGATATATTATATAGGCGTTACTTATGTTTTACACCCGTGCTAGCCCTGCCCCGCTCTGCCGTTAGTTACCTAACCTAACGGTGCACGAGGGGACATCGAGGCAAATGCGGATGGCATAAGTGTACGTCGTATTTATCTGTGATGTTTAGGTGACTTAAATGATGGGACTTCATTAATGTGATTAATGAAAGAAAAGAAACCTAAAATATGTTGTAGAATCAAATTTTTCAAAAAGGGTAGCTACAGTTTTGCTTTGCATAGCGATATATATGATATATCCCGCACCTTATTCGTTGAGGAAAGAGCCGAGATCCCTTCACCGAGAGTGACCTCTTTAGCAAAAATGGAAGATGCTACAACACTCGGTTTGCTTTTGATTGCTTTTGGAGTTTTGCTTTGCATAGTGATGTATATGATATATCCTGCACCTTATTCCATAAAGAAAGAGCCGAGATCCCTTCACCGGGAGTGACCTCTTTAGAAAAACTAATAAAAGCCTCAAAATCACTCCATTTCAAAATTCACTCGATTCTACAACGATATCAAGTTCATTACGCAATAGGTTTTCAGAAAAACCTGTCGTAGCCTTCCGTCATTTCAGATAAGTCCTGCTCAGTATTCGTGCTGCGTTTGTTGACCTTGTCAAGGCGTAGTGTGCGGTAGCTGACCAGTATTTACCTGTTTATGCATATGATGCAGATTGTTTTAGGGTAGTCGTACGGCCTTGTTGACCTTGTCAAGGGTCGTGCGGGTGGGTTTAATTCAATCAAGAAATGACGGGTTGAACTTGACTTACGGTCTATGGTTTGTTGACCTTGTCAAGGTCATAGATCATTGGGGGCAAAATATTATCGGGAATTTCAAGTGTTGAGATTTGCAATGAGATTGCATACCTTCTATGAGATAGTTGGATCCCGATACCCACTGCGAGTAATTGTTACTCCTGGGAGAGTTTTACACAGGACAATTAGCCGATCAAGTAGGTGTCTAGAAAGGTGTCAACGGGGTTACACCTCTGGGAAAACGAGGTTTACTTTAATTAGGTCCGTGCGAAAGCACGGGGAACCTCCCTCAAAGTACCGACACTGGCCTGGCTGAAAGATTGGCGAAATTGTAGGGTGTAATTAATCCCGGCTAGTCTTTCCTTTTAGGGTTTGAAGGAAGATTTGATGAAAACAGTGAGAGCCATCCTGATTAGATAAAATAATAACTAATCTGATCTTGCAAGAGCATACGCTAAAGTGTTTTCTTCTCTCTCTCTCCAGGTAGCGACCATATCATGCCTTAATCAAGATAATAATATGGATGTATTGACCGAACCCGCATGTTATACTATGCTGGGAACGTTGGTTTCGTTCTTTCTTATAAAAGTTATAAGACTGAACAGGATATAGGGGAATACCAGGATTCCCATGCCACCCGAATGAAGAAAGTACATGTTGATGCATTTTCTTCGGGTGTGTTCGTTACAGAGAACTGTTTCTCCATTTGCTCTACGTCCTGGGTATTAGATACTGGGTCAGGATCCCATATATGTAATCGGTTACATGGGCTTAGGAAAGGTAGAGAACTTGGAGAAGGTGATAAAGACATAAGGGTTGGAAATGGTGCAATTGTTGCAGATAAAACCGTCGGGGAATATCACCTAGTATTGCCAACTGGTAATACATTGATTCTGAACGAATGCTATTACATGCCGAACCTGATATGCAACATTATATCGGTTTCTTTGTTGAGTAAAGATGGATATAATTTTTTATTACAGGATAATGTTATGAACATTTTCCTAAACCAAAAGTTGGTTGGATCAGGCACGATATGCAATGGCATTTATGTTCTAAATCAATCAACAGTTCTGAGCATAACAAACACACACAAGAGGAAGAGTTCAGAAATGAACGAATCCTTCTTGTGGCATTGTAGACTGGGTCACATCAATGCGAAACGACTAGCTAAGTTGCATACGGATGGATATTTAAATCCGTTCGAATTTTCATCTTATGACACTTGCCAGTCATGTCTCAAAGGCAAGATGACCAAAACTCCGTTTACGGGACACGGAGAGAGAGTTACAGAACTCTTGGGACTGGTACATATTGATGTATGCGGCCCCATGTCTACACATGCCAGGAATGGTTCTGCGTACTTCATTACATTCACTGACGATCTTTCTAGATTCGGATATGTGTTCCTGATGAAACGCAAATCAGAAGCTTTTGAGAAATTTAGAGAATATAAACAAGAAGTCAAGAACCAAACCGGGAAAAGTATTAAAATCCTTCGATCTGATCGAGGAGGTGAATACTTGAGCAATGAATTCCTGGACTTCCTAAAAGAGAATGGGATTCTCTCTCAGCTGACTCCTCCATATACACCACAGCACAACGGTGTATCGGAACGGAGGAACCGCACCCTATTAGATATGGTGTGCTCTATGATGAGCACAGCTGAGTTACCTATTTCCTTCTGGGGGTATGCGCTGGAGACAGCAGCATACCTATTGAATCAAGTTCCATCTAAATCTGTACCTACCACACCATATGAGATATGGAGTGGGAAGAGGCCATATCTTAAACGAGTTAAGATATGGGGTTGTTCGGCCTATGTCAAAAGACAAAATCCGGACAAACTCGAGGCACGGTCAGTCCTTTGCAAGTTTGTGGGATATCCAAAGAACTCATATGGGTATTTTTTCTACCACAGTGAGGAACACAAAGTGTTTGTTGCTCAACATGTCACCTTTTTAGAAAAGGAATTTCTTGTAAAAGAAATTAGTGGCAAAGTGGTAGAGCTGGAAGAGGTTCCAGATACACAAACTGCAACTGAAGATTTCGTGGAACCAGAGGATTCAATGGTTCCCAACTAACCTCAGCCTCTCCGTTGATCTAGTAGGGTTCCTCACCCACCTGAGATATACTACGGTTTTCTCATGGATGGTGGGAGCGAGGATTGCATCATGGTTGATCATGACCCAACTAGCTTCGAGCAGGCCATCACGAATGGGGACTCAGTGAAATGGATGGATGCAATGCGGTCCGAGATGGAATCCATGTACACCAACAAAGTATGGACTTTGGAAGTTGCTCCTGAAGGGGTAAAACCCATTGGGAGCAAGTGGATCTACAAGAAAAAACTTGGTGTAGATGGGAAAGTGGAGACTTTCAAAGCTAGACTTGTTGCAAAGGGTTTTCGTCAAAGACCAGGTATGGACTACGACGAAACCTTTTCTCCAGTGGCTATGCTTAAATCCATCCGGATCATTCTTGCCATCGCTGCATATCATGACTACGAAATCTGGCAAATGGATGTTAAGACCGCCTTTCTAAACGGTGATTTAGAAGAGTGCGTGTACATGACTCAGCCAGAGGGCTTCGGATAGTGGGAGCAGTGGGAAGGTGTGCAAGCTGCTTAAATCCATTTATGGATTAAAGCAAGCATCGCGGAGTTGGAACATCTGCTTTGACGTTATTATCAAAGAGTTTGATTTCGTCAAAAACGTAGATGAACCTTGTATCTACAAGAAGGTGGCAGAGAGTAAGGTTGTCTACCTCGTATTGTATGTGGATGACATACTCTTGATAGGAAATGACATTCCTATGCTGCAATCGGTCAAGCTCTTCTTATCACAAAGATTCTCAATGAAAGATCTTGGTGATACCTCCTGCATATTGGGAATTATGATCTATAGAGATAAATCTAAAAGGATATTGGGATTGTCCCAATCCAGGTACATTGACACCATACTAAAGAGGTTTAGTATGGAAGAGTCCAAACGTGGGTTTTTACCCACGATCTCAGGGCTCACTCTCTCCAAAGAGATGTCTCCCAAGACTGATTTGGAGAGAGCTCGCATGTAAGGGATGCCCTATGCTTCGGCAGTAGGCTCTATCATGTACGCAATGCTATGTACCAGACCCGATGTAGCATACTCACTAAGTGTAGTGAGTAGGTATCAAGCTGATCCTGGAGAGAGTCACTGGACAGCTGTGAAGAGCATTCTCAAGTACTTACGAAGGACTAAAGAGATGCTCTTGGTGTATGGTAACGGAGAACTCCAAGTGGAGTCCTTTACCGATTCGAGCTTCCGGAGTGATAAGGACGACTCTAAGTCGCAGTCGGGATTTGTCTTTACCCTTTACGGAGGGGCGGTTAGCTGGAAGAGTTCCAAGCAGGAAACTGTGGCAGACTCGACGATGGAGGCTGAACTGCCAACGATGCTGCCAAAGAGGCTGTCTGGATCAAGAAGTTCATTACTGAACTTGGAGTGGTTCCATCCATTGAGCATCCAATACCTTTATATTGCGATAACAATGGAGCGGTGTCTTTGGCCAAGGAACCCAGGTCTCATCAGAGATCCAGGCATATTCTGAGGCGGTATCACCTGATCCGGGAGATAGTTGATCGCCGGGAGATCGAGGTAAGGAGGGTTGACACGAAGAACAACACTGCGGATCCACTCATGAAGGCCATTCCCCAGATACAGTTTGAGAGACTCTTCGGGATGCTCGGTATGCGATACTACAGCAGCTAGCCCTAGTGCAAGTGGGAGATTGTTAGTTGTATGTATGCCCTAGAGGCCAGTATTGTACAGATGATATATATTATATTGGATGCTTGGACATATATAGAGAGGACTTTCTTGCTCGATATGATAGTATGCTATCTGGTTGCTCTTTACTTTAACATGTATACTTGTCTCTTTATACTGTCTTATCGTTACATGTTGGTAAAGCCCTTAGGATATGTACTTGACTACCTGGACTATGATGCGGATCATACTAGTGGGGACATGGTAGTCCATAAGTACATCCTTCAAGGTCCCTAGTCGTGGCGTACCGAGACGGGGCATCGATATACCAGTGTAGACCAGCGTATACGCTTCTCGACCCATGAGATGGGCGATGGATGATCCTATATCCATTGGTGTTTGACATCAGAGATGGTATACGGGTGCTCAGTGGAGACTGGGTACACTGGACGGACTCGCCGAGAACTCCCAGATGGTATTATACCTCACGTCAGATGGCAGTTCTCTGGTGACACTTGTGCAGGTTAGTCTGTATACCCGAGATCGTCATAGAGTCTTGTGTGATTCCCACTGTGCTTTGATTTCCACCTTACCACGTCCATGAGGGCGTGCAAAACGGTGGTTTTTGGGTGCAGTCCCGAGTCACATGGAGGCAATGAGCGATAGGAGGGGTTTCGTCTCTCCCGGTATTGGGGGTTGATGTTGCGCTGTGCTCGATTGGCCATAACAGGGAAGTCCCTGGCCAGGGCTGATATAGAGATTTACTGGTAATTGTTACCAGTAGTTTCTCGGCCCGTTATGAGCCTCACATCGGCACGACTTATCGGTTATTAGGGTCTGAAGTTTACCACCCCTAAACTTGATATGCGACATATCAGACGAGGAGACCGGACTGTACGGGAGGTGTTACCGGCAGGCTTTTACAGAAGTTGGAGCGGGCTTGCTTGCTGATCTTCTGATCGCTCAATACCCTGGTAGCCGTTATGTCCAGCTAGTACCGCTGACGGCTTGTGGGTGCTTGATGTGATCATCACCTACTGCCGGCGTATTAACGAGTCTTTAGAGTCCTACATAGAGGTTTTACTGGCTCAGGCAAAACGAAATAGGAGCGCATATGTGATCTGTGCGGGACCGAGAATAATGCGAGTATGTGATACCGTATTCTATTCTCATGACTTATTGTATCGATCGGTTATATATGATATAGTCAGGTTATCGAATCAAGTGTTGATTCGATAAGTCGATACATTGGATGTAAGTCGGTTATATGTGATATGACCGGATTATTAAGTCATGTGTTGATTTAATAATTTATTGTATAATTGTATATTTGATATACTAGTTTACATTAACTAACACTTGTTCACTTTAGGTATTTTCCCACATGCACACTTGAATATATATATATATATATATATATATATATATATATATATATATATATATATGTATGTATGTATGTATGTGTGTGTGTGTGTGTGTGTGTGATATATATATTAAAAGTGTTTTCTTTAGTATCATGGTTGATGATACACATGACATGGGTGTACAAGACATACACCATTCTATTTTTATGGTGGGTTATAATTATTTAAGGTAATTACAAAATTGGTGGAATTTTGGAAAGAGCATGAAGCTTGTAGAAGCTTGCTTTGCTTTGACAAAGTCCACTACCTTTGTCTTAACCTTAGATTTTTTATTAACCTAACCATTTAGATTAGCTATGGTTATGGCTTTACAAGAATTAGTATATGATACTCACTCACCATGGTTAGCCTTCTCACTTGATCATTATCCTCTTCTCTTTCTTTAGTTCATCTTCTTCTTCATTTTTGTTAAAAGAAAAAAGCTTGCTAGGGTTTGATCAAAAGTGAGAAAGCTTGTGAGAAATAAAATTCTAAAGAGAACTCACTTCCTATTTCTCCATGCTCTACTAGACTAGCACTTTAGTTTAGGGTGTTTGCTTCACTAATTCTAAAGTTAGTGAAGTAGAAGCTTGAGTTGGCATCCCCTCGACGTAGATCATCTTCGGACTCGAAGACTTCAAGCAAGGACGCGTCTTTCGCCTCGTGAAGCCATGCAAGGGTCCGGGAGAACCACTATCGCAGTGAAGGGACTTCAACAAGGAGCAATAGAAGTGAAGGACTGATCTACAAAGGTTGTATATCGTATTCACTTAGTTGTAAACATAGTTTACTTGCATTTGAAACCCTAATTTTCTAGTAACGATCTTGCTTAGGGTATTCGGCACGGCTAAAATTTTAAACGGGCAAGTTTGATGCTTCCTTAACCCTTGTTAGAGTGCCTAGTAACCCTACAGGTTTTTCATACTTCATTACATTCACTGATGATTTCTCAAGATTCGGTCATGTATTTTTATTAAAGCACAAATCCGAAGCTTTCGAGAAATTCACTGAATATAAACAAGAAGTAGAAAAACAAACCGGCTTGAGTATCAAAATGCTTCGATCAGATCGAGGTGGAGAGTATCTCAGTACAGAATTTGCAAACTTCCTAAAAGAGAATGGGATTCTCTCTCAGCTACTCCTCCTTACACACCACAGCACAACGGTGTGTCAGAACGACGGAATCGGACCCTATTAGATATGATTCGTTCCATGATGAGTGATGCTGAGTTACCCATCTCATTTTGGGGGCATGCATTGGAGACTGCAGCGTTTCTACTGAACAGGGTCCCAACCAAAACCGTATCTACCACGCCATATGAGATATGGCATGGGAAGAGACCATCTCTTAAGAGAATTAAGATTGGGGGTTGCCCGGCCTATGTTAAAAAGCAGAATCCGGACAAACTCGAGACACGGTCGGTCATGTGTAACTTTGTGGGATATCCAAGGAATTCTTATGGATATCTTTTCTACCACAAGGAGGAACAAAAGGTGTTTGTTTCTCAGCATGCCACATTCTTGGAAAAAGAGTTTTTCACAAATGAAACTGATGGCAATGTGGTGGATCTAGAAGAGGTTCTAGAGACACAAACTACAAATGGCAACTTGGTTGAACCGACTGTTGCAATAGAAACTGAGGAACCTCGGCCACTCCGTAGGTCTGGTAGGACTTCTCGCCCACCGGAGAGGTACTACGGTTTCCTCATTGATGGTGACAGAGAAGACTGCATCATCGAGGATGATGATCCTACCAGCTTTCAGCAAGCTATCACGAGTGGAGACTCTGTGAAGTGGCTGGATGCCATGAGATCCGAAATGGAGTCTATGTACACCAACAAAGTATGGACTTTGGACGTTGTACCCCCTGGGGTAAAACCTGTGGGGTGCAAATGGATCTTTAAAAGAAAGATTGGTGTAGATAGGAAGGTAGAAACCTATAAGGCAAGACTTGTGGCGAAGGGTTTTCGTCAAAGACCAGGTTTGGACTATGACGAGACTTTTTCTCCCGTAGCCATGCTTAAATCCATTCTGATCCTACTTGCTATTTCTGCTCACTACGACTATGAAATCTGGCAGATGGACGTTAAAACGGCATTTCTAAATGGAGATTTAGAAGAATGCATTTATATGGATCAGCCAGAGGGCTTCATTGACAGTGGGAGCAGCGGTAAAGCATGTGATTGCTTAAATCCATTTATGGGTTAAAGCAGGCCTCACGGAGTTGGAACATCTGTTTCAATGATGTTACCAAAGAGTTTGATTTCATCAAAAATCCAGATGAACCTTGTGTTTATAAGAAGGCTGAAGGGAGAGCTGTCACATTCCTCGTATTGTACGTGGATGACATTCTTCTGATAGGAAATGATATTCATATGCTACAGTCGGTCAAATCTTTCTTATCACTAAGGTTCTCCATGAAGGACCTGGGTGATGCCACATACAATCTGGGCATTAGGATCTATAGGGATAGAACCAAGAGGTTATTGGGATTGTCCCAAACCAAGGACATCAACACCATCCTAAAAAGGTTTAGTATGGAAGACTCCAAGCGGGGTTCCTTACCCGCTTGCCATGGGGTCACTCTCTCTAAGGACTCTTGCCCAAAGACCGATGAAGAGAGAGCTCGCATGAGCATTATACCCTATGCTTTGGCAGTAGGATCTATAATGTATGCGATGTTATGTACACGCCCAGATGTAACTTATGCACTTAGTGTTGTAAGCAGGTATCAATCCAACCTAAGGGAGAATCACTGGATAGCTGTGAAGAACATTCTTAAGTACATGCGAAGGACTAAAGAATTGTTCTTGGTGTATGGTAATGGAGATCTCCAAATGGATGCCTTTACCAATTCGAGCTTCCAGAGTGATAACGACGACAGCAAATCTATCTCCGGGTTTGTATTTACCCTCAATGGAGGGGCGGTAAGTTGGAAGAGTTCCAAACAGGATACCGTTGCAGACTCTACGATGGATGCTGAGTACATTGCTGCAAATGATGCCGCCAAGGAAGCCGTCTGGATGAAGAAGTTCGTCTCAGAGCTAGGAGAAGTTCCAACCATTATTGATCCAATACCATTGTATTGTGATAATAATGGGGCTATGGCGTTAGCCAAGGAGCCCAGGTCCCATCAGCGGTCCAGACACATCCTGAGGCGCTTTCATTTGATTCGGGAGATTGTTGATCGCCGCGAGATCGAGATTAGGAGAGTAGACACAAAGAATAACGCCGCGGATCCACTCACCAAGGCCCTCCTTCAGCCGCGGCATGAGCGACTTTTTAAGATGATGGGTATGAGATACGCCAATAACTGGCCTTAGTGCAAGCAGGAGATTGTTGGATATTTGTATGTCCTAGAGGCCATTATATGATAGTGGATGTATTTATACTTGTGTATATATATATATATATATATATATATATATATATATATATATATATATATATATATATATATTCAGTGTACATTCTTGCTCGACATGATAGTATGCTATCTGGTTCTTCTTTATCTGACATGTGACTTGATCATGTTTTTATTCATTCATACATGTTGATAAAGCCCTGAGGATATATGCTTGACTCTACTATGATTATGATGGAGATCATACTAGTGGGACATTTGTAGTTTATAGCATATCCTGAAAAGTCCCTAGTCGTAGGTGTATCGAGACGGGGCATCGATATACCAGAGTAGACTAGCGTATATGATACTAGACCCATATGATGGGCGATGGATGTTCCCACATTCATCGATGTTTGACATCGAGATCATATACGGGTGCTCAGTGGTGACTGGGTACACTGGACGGACTCACCGAGAACTCCTATATGGAATTATATCTATCGTCGGATAGCAGTTCTCAGGTGACACCGGTACAGGTTAGTCTGTAGACCCGAGATCGTCATAGAGTCTTGTGTGTTCTCCCACTGTACTTTGATTACCACCCTACCACGGCTCTACTGAGTCGTGCAAACAGGTGGCCGTTGGGTACAGTCCCGAGACACACGAAGGCGATGAGCGATAGGAGGGGTTTCGTCTCTCCCGGTATTGGGAGTTGATGTTGTGCTGTGCTCGATTGGCTATATCAGTAAGTCCCTGGCCAGGGTTGTTGAGATTTACTGATAAGTGTTATCAGTAGTTTCTCGATCTGTTATAGACCATTTATCGGCACGACTTATTGAGTTATTGGGGTCGACGTTACCATCCCTAGACTCGATATGCAGCATATCTGACGAAGAGACCGGACTGTACGGTAGTGTTGCCGGTTGGCTCGACGGAGTTGAGACAGGTTCGCTTATTTTCTTCTGATCGCTCAATACCCGGGTGGCCGTTACGTTCAGCTGACCGCTTGGGGGTGATCATCACCCACTGCCGGCATATTGACGAGTCTTAGAGTCCCACAATGGAGTGGCCTAGTCCAGGCGAAACGATGTGGTGCGCATATGAGATATGCGCGTGGACCTGGTTAAAATGCGCGTATGAGATACCGTATATTAATCGGGCGGTTTGCTTTTGGTCGGGTCGTATGTGATATGACCGGTTTGCTAAATCAAGTGTTGATTTATCATTGACCATTAGTTTCTCACTTAAAACCCTTTCTTGTCTTTTTGTTGTATGCATGCATGTATGCATTTATTCTCATTCATGCACATATTGATGTGCATGCACACATACATGCATACATAATTCTATCATGGTTGTTGATATAGTGGATGGTGGCAATATAAGACTCACACCATATATATATAAATATATAGATATTATTTATTTGGAAAAGAAAAATAGAAAAAATTGTTATCATGGTTTATTATTTTATTCATGCATTAACCCTTTGGTTTAACCATGATTCATTTTCTATGGCCATTTTTGATCCAAAACAAATATCTAGATATTTTATAACTATGGTTAAGAATGAGAAAGAGAATATATATATATATATATATATATATATATATATATATATATTCATTTCTCATTTTTATTGTTATGCTTATCATTATCTTGAGTTTTTACAAGCCATCATCTTCTTCCTCCTTTCTCTCTTCCTCTCTAGTTTTCTCAAGTGAGCAAAAGAGTCATCAAGTTAGGGTTTTGAAGTGAGAAAACAAACCACATCACCATTCTACACTAGTCTTGCCCATTAGTCTAGAGTGTTAGCTTCTACTTCTTCTCTTGATCTAGTGGAGCTTCAAGCTTGGACAAAGAGGACTCCGGGTGGATCGTCGTGGACCTAGAGGATCTCAAGTGAACCTTTTTCCAACTCTCAAGTAGCCAAGGAGTCTAGCGTAGGGAGCTACAAAGGTTGTACTCTCAAAAACCCTAGCTTTTACTACTTGTGTTATTGTTAAAGTTATGTTACCTTATATTTTTTAGCATGATCCTTAAGATAGTTTCTTTAGCACCAATTTTTTTTTAAATATGGCATGTGTGTTGCCTCCAAACCCTTGTAGCGGTGCTGTAGGAAACCTTTCAGTATTTACTGGCAGAAGGTGAGTTGCTTTCGTTAATCGGTCTACAATCACCCAAATTGAGTCATACCCTCGACTGGTCCTAGGTAGACCCACGATAAAATCCATAGAGATCTACCCCCATTCCTACTCCGGAATGGGCAAAGGTTGTAACTCTCCTGCTGGCCTCTGATGCTCGGTCTTGATTTGCTGACAAGTCAGCATCCCGAAACAAAATTTGTGACATTTCTCTTCATCCCTTCATACCAGTAGACACCTCTCAAGTCATGATATATCTTGGTGGAACCCGGATGAACACTATATGTCAACTGGTATGCCTCCTCTAAAATCCCGCGTCTCAGACCTTCGGAATCTGGCACACATAGTCGAGTCCCAAATCGTAGTACTCCGTAATCACCGATCACTAACTCTGAATCCCTGCCCTGTCGAACTTGCTCCATGATCTCTGACAAACGGGCATCGTCGGGCTGTGCCTCGCGGATACGGTCAAATAACTGTGGACATGCACGGACATGGGCAAGTTGTCCCCCGGTCGACGTAAATTCGAACTGTACTCGGCTGTCACATAGAATCTGCCAATCTGCCGTCGACTGTCTCTGAACTGCGCTCAAACAAGACAAGCTACCTCCGGGCTTCCGACTCAAAGCATCTGCCACAACATTCGCCCTGCCCGGATGATAAAGATTCTCGCTGTCATAGTCCTTCACAAGCTCCATCCAACGGCGCTGTCTCAAATTCAGATCTCGCTGCTGAAAAATGTACCTTAAGCTCTTGTGGTCCGTGAGTATCTGGCACGACTCGCCGTATAAGTAGTGTCTCCAAATCATGAGTAGGATAGTTCTGCTCGTGCTTCTTCAACTGCCGAGAAGCATCGCAATAAACAAAGAAACTGTAGGGTTCCTAGGCATGCTAATGAGGTCTCACAAGGCATCAACCATGCCAATTTCAAATTTTACGGTGCCGAGAAACCCTAGACTAGATCGTTAACTAGAATTTTAGGCAAAACAAGAAACTAGTTAACAACTTAACTAAGTGAACGAACATACAACCTTTGTAGATCCGTTTCTCCACCTCCATGGCTCCGCGATGAAGTCTCCTCGCTGCGATCATCGGATCCCGGGCTCTAGCGTCGGCTTCATCGGAGAAATGGGCGGGCTAGGTCGTCGACTTCGATGCCGAAGATGATCTACGTCGAGGCAACACAAGACCAAGCTCCTACTTCACCAAGTCATGAAACTTGTGAAGAAAACACCCTATACTACTTGGCAAGAGGTAGAGGATGACGAAATAGGAAGTGGGTAAACTTTAGAATTGGATTTCTCACTCTTTTTCACTAGTTGTCATTGATGGAGGCAAGCTTCTTCATCTTGAAGAAGAAGAAGAAGAAGATAAGAATATGATAAGTTTTTCAAAATAGAAAAATAAATGAATACTTATCATATCCTAACCTTGGTTAAGTGTAGAGAATGAACTAGGGTTAGTTTGAATGGTTAGGGTTAAGCATGAGTACAAAAGTGGTCACTTAGTCAAAGCTTCATGAAGCTTCAACTGACAAACAAAGAAAGCCACCATTCATTTATTTATCTTTTCCAAAATGAAAAAATAAATAAATAAATAAGCAAATAACCAAAACCCTAACCATTACACAACCATGGTTTAATCATACACTTAACTAAGTAGGCATGTATCATCAAACATGATACAATCAAGTGTACAAAAGTATATCACATATACAATGTGCACATCAAGTGAGAAAATCCATTTAAAGTGAACCAATACTAGTTAATGCAAAGTAATATATCAAATATATTATTATACATTAAATCATTAAATCAACACTTGATTTAACGATCCGGTCATATCCTATAACCGACTAATATCCAATGTATCGGCTTATCGAAACAATCCTTGATTCGATAACTAGGTTATATCGCATACAACCATTCGATACATTCATCACGAGAATGGAATACGGTATCACATACACGCATCACTCTCGGTCCCGCACATATCTCATATGCGCTCCTATTTCGTTTCGCTTGAGCCAGGAAACCTCTGTGTAGGACTCTAAAGACTCGTCAATACGCCGGCAGCAGGTGATGATCATATCAAACACCCACAAGCCGCAAGCGGTCTGCTAAACGTAACGGCCACCCGGGTATTGAGCGATCAGAAGATCGACGAGCAAGCCCGCTCACACTCCTGTGAATCAACCAGTAACACTTACCGTACAGTCCGGTCTGTTCGTCTGATATGTCGCATATCTCGCCTAGGGATGGTAAACGTCAGACCCCAGTAGCTCGATAAGTCGTGTCGATATGCGGTCTATAACAGTTCGAGAAACTACTGGTAACACTTACCAGTAAATCTCAGCAACCCTGGCCAGGGATTTCCGGTTATAGCCAATCGAACACAGTGCAACATCAACTCCCTATACCGGGAGAGACGAATCCCCTCCTATCGCTCATTGCCTCCATGTGATTCGGGACTGTACCCAAAAGCCACCGTTTTGCACGCCCTCTTGGACGTGGTAAGGTGGAAATCAAAGCACAGTGGGAATCACACAAGACTCTATGACGATCTCGGGTCTACAGACTAACCTGTACCAGTGTCACCAGAGAACTGCCATCTGACGTGAGGTATAATACCATCTGGGAGTTCTCGGCGAGTCCGTCCAGTGTACCCAGTCTCCACTGAGCACCCGTATATCATCTCTGATGTCAAACACCAATGGATATGGGATCATCCATCGCCCATCTGTATGGGTCGAGAAGGTATACGCTAGTCTACTCTGGTATATAGATGCCCCGTCTCGATACACCCACGACTAGGGACCTTGAAGGATGTACTTATAGAGTACCATGTCCCCACTAGTATGATCTGCATCATAGTTCAGGTAGTCAAGTACACATCCTAAGGGCTTTACCAACATGTAACAGAGAGACAAACAGTATACACGTTAAGGTAAAGTGTAACCAGATGCATACTATCATGTCGAGCAAGAAAGTCCTCCCTATATATGTCCCAGCATCCACTACAATATACATCATATGTACAGTAATGGCCTCTAGGGCATACATATAACTAACAATCTCCCACTTGCACTGGGGCTATCTGTAGCAGTGGTTGTAGTATCTCATACTCAACCATCCCATAAAAGTCTCTCTCTGGGAATAGGCCTTCGTGAGTGGATCCGCCGTGTTATCCTCTGAGTCCGCTCTCCTAACCTTGATCACCCTGGAGATCAACTATCTCCATGATCAGTTGATACTGCCTTAGAATATGTCTGGATCACAGATGGGACGGACGTTCCTCGGCATAAGCCACAACTCCATTGTCACACAATGGGGGGGAACTTAGTTCATCTTATGAACAAATATACATCCAGACTGCCTCTTTGGTAGCATCTTAAGTAGCGATGTATCCAGCCTTTATCGTCTAGTTAGCCACGGTATCTAGCTTGGAACTCTTCCAACATACTGTCCCTCTACTGAGGGTAAAGACAATGCCTGCGACTGACATTCAGTCCTCCTTATCACCCTAGAACCTTTCCAGTGATTCTCCCCAGGATCGATTGATACCATCTCACTACATCTAGTGAGTATTCTAACACCCAAATAACATCTATCTCATAGATGAAGACTCAGGATTTAGGAGGTATCACTTTGATCCTATATGGAGAATCCATGTGATAAGCGGAGATCGACCGAGCGTAGCATAGGAAACTCCTTCCCTATCAAGAGTATGTCATATACGTACTCTACGAGGATCACAACCATACTCCCTACTACCTTTTTGTATATACAAGGTTCATCTACCATTTTGATGATTTCAAACTGTTTGACTACTACATCAAAACAGACGTTCCAACTCCGCGATGCCTGCTTTATCATATAAAACATCTTGCACACGTTTCCGCTATTCCCACTGTCTACGAGGCCCTCTGGCTGTGTACTTATAGACGCACTCTTCTAAAACATCATTTAGAAAAGGAGTCATGGCACCCAACCACCAGATATCGTAGTCATGGTATGTAGCCGTGGCAAGTAGGATCTGGATGGACTTAAGCATAGGAACTGGAAAAAGGTTTCATCATTATCCATGCTTGGTCGATGACGAAAACCTTTAACAAGTCTAGCTTTGAAAGTCTCAACTTTTCCATCTACACCAAGTAATCTTCTCAAGATATACTTGCTCCTGATGGGGATTTAACCCTTCAGATATAGCAACTAAAGTCCATACTTTGTTGGTGTATAAGGATTCCATCTCAGATCGCTAAGCATCCAGCCATTCTTACAGAGTCCCACTCCTGATGGCCAGCTCGAAACTAGTTAGGTCATCATCTCATGATGCAATCCTCGCTCCCACTGTCATAGAGAAACCGAAGTAACTCTCAGGTGGGTGAGGAACCTTACTAGATCGGCGGAGAGGCTGAGGTTCGTTGGAATCTACTGAATCATTTGGTTCTGTCAAATCATCAGCTGCAGTTTGTATAGCTGGAACATTTCCAGTTCTACATAACAGACGTTGCCTCGAGCTTGTCCGGATTTTGCTTTTAGACATTGGCCGGACAACCCCAAATCTTAACTAACTTAAGATATGGGCTCTTCCCTTTCCATATCACATATGAAGCGGTAGGCAACTGATTTGATTGGAAGCCTATTCAATAGGTATGCTACTTCATAAGTGCATCACTCCCAAAAAGGAAAGGAAATAGGTAACTCAGTAGTACTCATCATAGAGCACACCTTATCATATAGGGTGTGATAGCTCCGCCCCGATATACCATCGTGCTATGGTGTATACGGAGGAGTAAAGCTGAGAGAGAATCTCATTCTCCTTTAGAATAGTCCAGTATTTCCGTGCTCAAGTATTCTCCTCCTTGATCTCATCAAAGGACATAATATTTATACCCGTATTTTGGTTCTCTACTTCTATCTTATATTTTGTGAATATCTCAAAAGGTTCGGACTTGTGTTTCAACAGGAACATATGTCTGAATCTCGAGAGATTATCAGAGAATGTAATGAAGTACAAAGAACCGGTCTTGGCATGTGTAGACTGGGGACCTACATACATCAACATGTATCATCCCAAGATTTCACTAACTCTTTTTCTGTTTCCAGTAAACAGAGCTATGGTCATCTTATCTCTGTGACATGACTGGCAAGTTTCACAAGATGTAAATTCAAACTGATTTAAATATGCATCTAAATGTAACTTAGCTAGTCGGGTCGCATTGATATGACCTAGTCTACAATACCTCAAGAAGGATCCGTTCATTTCTGAACTCTTCCTCTTGTGTGTGTTCTATATACTAAGAACTGCAGTTTGATTTAGAACATCAATGCTTTTAGATAATGTGCCTGAACCGATCAACTTTTGATATAGGAAATGTTCAAAACATTATCCAACAATACAAAATTTTATCATTTCTTTACTAATAAAGAGACTGATATGATTTTGTATATCAGGTTCGGTATCTAATAACATTCGTTCAGAACCAATGTATTGGTAATACAGGGTGACAGTGACCGACAGACTTGGCTGCAACTCTTGCCCCGTTTTCTGCCTCATGAAACTTATCACCCGTTCTCAGTTCTTTACCTATCTGTAGCCCATGTAACATATTACATATGCGGGATCCTGATCCGGTATCATATACCCAGGACGTAAAGGACATTGAGAAACGGTTCTGTATAATGAACACACCCGAAGATGATGCATCAGCATGCACTCTCTTCGTTTGGACGGCATGGGAATCTTGGTATTCCCCTATTTCCTGCTCTGTCTTATAACAATTATAAGTTGGAGCGGGGCCAACGTTCCCCAGCTCAGTAAAACAAGCGGGTTCGGTCAATTTATCCGTTTTATTATCTTGATTAAGGCGTGATATGGTCGCTACCTGGAGAGAGAGAAGAAAACACTCAGCGTGCTCTCTTGCAAGAATAGATTGGTTATTATTTTATCTAATCAGGATGGCTCCCACTGTTTTTATCAAATCTTCCTTCAAACCCTAAAAGGAAAGACTAGCCGGGATTAATTACACACTACAAGTTCGCCAATCTTTCAGCCAGGCCAGTGTCGGTACTTTGAGGGAGGTGCCCCGTGCTTTCGCACGAACCTAATTAATGTAAACCTCGTTTTCCTAGAGGCATAACCTCGTTAACACCTTTTTAGACACCTACTTGATCGGCTAATTGTAATGTGTAAAACTCTCCCAGGAGTAACTCTTACTCGCAGCGGGTATCGGGATCCAACTATCTCATAGAAGGTATGCAATCTCATTGCAAATTTCAACACTTGAAATTCCCGATAATATTTTGCCCCTAACGTGCTATGACCTTGACGAAAGCCAACAAACCATAGCCCGCTAGTCAAGTTCAACCCATCATTTCCTGATTGAATTAAACCCACCCGCACGACCCTTGACGAAAGCAAACAAAGCCGCACGACTACCCTAATCCAATCGCATCGTATGCAGCAGATAAGCAGCATATAGCTACCGCACACTGCACCTTGACGAAAGCCAACAAATGCAGCACGAATACTATATACAACTTATCTGAAATGACGGAGGGCTACGACAGGTTTTTCTGAAAACCTATTGCGTAATGAACTTGATATCGTTGTAGAATCGAATGATTTTTGAAATGGAGTGTTTTTTAGGCTTTTCTAGTTTTGCTAAAGGAGTCACTCCCGGTGAAGGGATCGTCGGTCCTTTCCTCGTCGAATGAGGTGCGGGATATATCATATATATCACTGTGCAAAGCAGAAATTATAGAAGCAATCAAAAGACATACCGAGGGTTGTAGCATCTGCCAGTTATTGCTAAAGAAGTCACTCCCGGTGAAGGGATCTCGGTCCTTTCCTCATCGAATAAGGTGCAGGATATATCACATATACCACTGTGCAAAGCAAGAACTGTAGCTACCTATTTTATTTTGAAATTCGATTCCACAACATCTTAGGTTTCTTTTCTTTCATTAATCACATTAATGAAGTCCCATCATTTAGGTCACCTAAACATCACAGATAAATACGACGTACACTTATGCCATCCGCATTCGCCTCGATGTCCCCTCATGCACCGTTAGGTTAGGTAACTAACGGCAGAGCGGGGCAGGGCTAGCGCGGGTGTAAAATATAAGTAACGTCTATATAATATATCATATATACTATATACAGTATTTATCACAGAACATCAAATGATCACATCACAGATATCGCAGCAGAAGAAACATATGAAATATTGGATATACTAGGACGTCCGTGTTTTCAATACGAGCCTTTATAAAACACGGATTCCACGGTCGCGATGAATAGCCAAAACCCACACCCCTAGATCCCTACGAGAGCGGCAAGCAACCCTACCAATTCTAGATTTTGGAGACCCGGACTCGACTCCTCGAGTTGGTCTCCCACTGGACTCCAGAACCCGGTTACTTGTGCCCTCCTCCTTGGGTCTATCCTAGTGCGGAAAAGTAAATAATATACATCAACAGTGACAACTTCCGCAACCTGGAAGTGCCCCAATAAAAGAATATTACATACAAGTTTTTACATGAATGAAAATGAAAAACACTCATTTCACATAAAAACCCCTCGGCTATTCAAACACGACGATCCAATATAACATATCCAGCAACACATAACATCACATGTCATCAACGTAAGTAAACATGCGTATCCCAATTGTCGTTGACATATAGCAACGAAACCGGCGATATCACATATTACACTTACGGTCACAGAAAAGAAAGTGTAAAACTACAACAGTTGGAATCCGCAACCTCTTTAGACATCGCATGCCTAATCAAATGAATTACTTAGACATCGCATGCCTAACAATTATAAACTCCGCATTTTAGTCTCTTTATCGAAAACTCTTTTCAATATCAAGTCGGGCAATTCAACAAGATTCCCGAAAATCTGATCGAATGCTCGTCGCAAACTTTAGTAGGCAGCCGCACCCCCGATACCGTCGACGAAGTGCACCAAGACGGAACACCGCTGCCGCGAGCACCCGAACGGATGCTTTCGATGACGGGGTTCTCCTACAGTCACTTGGTCGGGGCTATTGGGTGTAGCTGTCTATTAAGTTTATCCGGCGAGTATCCGCGTACGCTACGTGATTGCGACGGACTTTTGATCACATCAAAATTCCGTGGCAACCGATCAAGTGAGACTAAACTGCTATGTTTATAACATTCATTCAGTTATCTCATAACTACTTGTGAATTCCAATTATTTTATCCCATTCCAGATAAATAGAAAATGTTAAATTTTCCGATCGAACATTCAAACACCCAAGTTTTCCAGCAACAGATCAACACATGAAATAAGTCTAAAAACATTATGTTCATGCCTCAGTACCAACGGTCCAGCCGTAGAAGGGTCAAGCCAACGCCTCACATGTGGCACGCCGTACTGCCCCAAACCCGAAGGTTCAAAGAGCAGTTCAAGACGGTCACATAATCGAGTTAAGGTTTGTTGTCTTCTAGAGGGACCATCGCATTACTTGCACTACTTAGAACGTCGTTAAACTACGGAAAGATTCAACACTTGGAAATTTCCCGGCAGGGGAAAAAGTGGGTATTTATATCCGGTCGAACTTTTTAACACATTCAAAAATTATCCGGAAAACACATAGACAAAGTTTGATAATCCGATCGAATCTACGAAGCTCCAAAACACCCCAGAAAACTCAACTCTTGAGTTCAGATTAAAATATCCCAGAAAACTCAGCACCACAAGAAACAAATTACTGTGCAAAATTGGAAGGCTGGCGTCATAATGTTGCCGCGGAACCGCCGCAGAAGCCAGGCTTCTGCCGCGGTTCCGCCGCGCCTTGGAAGTATCACTTGGTCAAATTTGCACCGTAATTCTTAGAATTTCCTGCTGAAATTTTTAAGCATTTTTAATCTGGAAAAAAGCCAGTTTTTGAAAAAAGTCCAGAGAGCATGAAAAAATAGAGTTTCGATGTTCGTTCGGATTTCAAACGTCGTCTAGACTTCGCCTAAGGCTCTAGCTAGGCTCTGATACCACTGTAGGGTTCCTAGGCACGCTAATGAGGTCTCACAAGGCATCAACCATGCCAATTTCAAATTTTACGGTGCCAAGAAACCCTAGACTAGATCGTTAACTAGAATTTTAGGCGAAACAAGAAACTAGTTAACAACTTAACTAAGTGAACGAACATACAACCTTTGTAGTTCCGTTTCTCCACCTCCATGGCTCCGCGATGAAGTCTCCTCGCTGCGATCATCGGATCCCGGGCTCTAGCGTCGGCTTCATCGGAGAAATGGGCGGGCTAGGTCGTCGACTTCGATGCCGAAGATGATCTACGTCGAGGCAACACAAGATCAAGCTCCCACTTCACCAAGTCATGAAACTTGTGAAGAAAACACCCTATACTACTTGGCAAGAGGTAGAGGATGAAGAAATAGGAAGTGGGTTCACTTTAGAATTGGATTTCTCACTCTTTTTCACTAGTTGCCATTGATGGAAGCAAGCTTCTTCATCTTGAAGAAGAAGAAGAAGAAGATAAGAATATGATAAGTTTTTCAAAATAGAAAAATAAATGAATACTTATCATATCCTAACCTTGGTTAAGTGTAGAGAATGAACTAGGGTTAGTTTGAATGGTTAGGGTTAAGCATGAGTACAAAAGTGGTCACTTAGTCAAAGCTTCATGAAGCTTCAACTAACAAACAAAGAAAGCCACCATTCATTTATTTATCTTTTCCAAAATGAAAAAATAAATAAATAAATAAGCAAATAACCAAAACCCTAACCATTACACAACCATGGTTTAATCATACACTTAACTAAGTAGGCATGTATCATCAAGCATGATACAATCAAGTGTACAAAAGTATATCACATATACAATGTGCACATCAAGTGAGAAAATCCATTTAAAGTGAACCAATACTAGTTAATGCAAAGTAATATATCAAATATATTATTATACATTAAATCATTAAATCAACACTTGATTTAACGATCCGGTCATATCCTATAACCGACTAATATCCAATGTATCGACTTATCGAAACAATCCTTGATTCGATAACTAAGTTATATCGCATACAACCATTCGATACATTCATCGCGAGAATGGAATACGGTATCACATACTCGCATCACTCTCGGTCCCTCACATATCTCATATGCGCTCCTATTTCGTTTCGCTTGAGCCAGGAAACCTCTGTGTAGGACTCTAAAGACTCGTCAATACGCCGGCAGCAGGTGATGATCATATCAAACACCCACAAGCCGCAAGCGGTCTGCTAAACGTAACGGCCACCCGGGTATTGAGCGATCAGAAGATCGACGAGCAAGCCCGCTCACACTCCTGTGAATCCAACCAGTAACACTTACCGTACAGTCCGGTCTGTTCGTCTGATATGTCGCATATCTCGCCTAGGGGTGGTAAACGTCAGACCCCAGTAGCTCGATAAGTCGTGTCGATATGAGGTCTATAACAGTTCGAGAAACTACTGGTAACACTTACAGGTAAATCTCAGCAACCCTGGCCAGGGATTTCCGGTTATAGCCTATCGAACACAGTGCAACATCAACTCCCTATACCGGGAGAGACGAATCCCCTCCTATCGCTCATTGCCTCCATGTGATTCGGGACTGTACCCAAAAGCCACCATTTTGCACGCCCTCTTGGACGTGGTAAGGTGGAAATCAAAGCACAGTGGGAATCACACAAGACTCTATGACGATCTCGGGTCTACAGACTAACCTGTACCAGTGTCACCAGAGAACTGCCATCTGACGTGAGGTATAATACCATCTGGGAGTTCTCGGCGAGTCCGTCCAGTGTACCCAGTCTCCACTGAGCACCCGTATATCATCTCCGATGTCAAACACCAATGGATATGGGATCATCCATCGCCCATCTGTATGGGTCGAGAAGGTATACGCTAGTCTACTCTGGTATATCGATGCCCCGTCTCGATACACCCACGACTAGGGACCTTGAAGGATGTACTTATAGAGTACCATGTCCCCACTAGTATGATCCGCATCATAGTTCAGGTAGTCAAGTACACATCCTAAGGGCTTTACCAATATGTAACAGAGAGACAAACAGTATACACGTTAAGGTAAAGTGTAACCAGATAGCATACTATCATGTCGAGCAAGAAAGTCCTCCCTATATATGTCCCAGCATCCACTAAAATATACATCATATGTACAGTAATGGCCTCTAGGGCATACATAAAACTAACAGAAACCGCCTGATCCTGAAGGCAAAGATAATACTAGCGCCGTAGTCCAACGAGTCTTCAACTGTTGAAGCTCTGCTCGCATGCCTTGGTCCAAAGAAACGGAACTCCCTTCTGGGTCAACCCGGTCAACGTTGCAGCTATACGAGAAAAATCATGTACGAAACGTTGATAGTATCCGGCCAAACCCAAAAAGCTGCGAACCTCCGTCACTGATACAGGTTTAGGCCAGTGCTGAACGACCTCGATCTTCGTCGGGTCCACATGCATGTCATCGCTCGTTACCACGTGACCCAAGAAATCAATACTATCCAGCCAGAAAACACATTTGGATAATTTAGCGAATAGCTGGTGCTCCCTCAAAGTCTGCAACGAAATCCTCAAATACTGCCCAGGCTTCTCTCGGCTCCAAAAGTATACTAGGATATCTTCAATGAACACGATGATAAACTGATCAAGAAATGGCCTGAATATACGATTCATCAAGCCCATAAACACTGCTGGGGCATTGGTGAGCTCGAACGATATCACCAAGAACTCATAATGCCCGTAACATATGCGAAAAGCAGTCTTCAGAATATCATCCTCTCGAACCCACAACTGATAGTAGCCTGTTCGCAAGTTAATCATCGAGAAATGTCTCGCACCCTAGAGCTAATCAAATAAATCGTCGATATGAGGTAAGGGATATTTGTTCCGCACAGTAACCCGATTCAACTGACGATAATCGATGCACAAACGCAAACTACCTTCTTTCCTCTTGACGAACAAGACAAGAGCTCCCCAAGGCGACGCACTCGGACGAACAAGCCCTTTATCTACCAAATCTTGCAACTGATCCTTCAGCTCTTTAAGCTCCGCCGGGGCCATTCGATAAGGTGGTCTAGAAATAGGCCCTGTGCCGGGGATCAAGTCAATGTAGAACTCAATATCATGCTCTGGCGACAAACCAGGCTGCTTGTCAGGAAAGACATCTTGAAATTCCCTCACAATCGGGACCTGGTCCAACAGGACTTCTGCAGCTCTAACATCACAAACATACGCCAAGAATCCCTGACATCCTTTCCTCAAGAGCTGACTAGCGCGAAGAGAAGAAATCAAGCTGGGAATGGTGGCGCTATGGTCTTCCCGAAAAACTAAATCTGACTGCCGTCTCTCGGCAGTCCATGGACACATAACACGTGGCTGGCCAATCCATGCCCAGAAGAACTTCGAAGTCAAAACATATCGAGAAAAAAAAACAAATCGACAGAAGAATCCCTATCTCCGATACGAGCAAAACAAACATGATCGAAAAACATATCGAGGGACAAAAGACTCGTCTAATGGAGTGATAACAATCAGCGGCAGATCAAGCAAGGACGACTCTCGGTCCAATCTCGGTACAAAGTGCGTAGATACAGGTTCAAACAACAAAAGAAATACACGCACCGAAAGAAAATACTGAAATAATACCTGTCACAACTACGCTCAACGCCTGCATGTCCTGAGGAGTCATCACAAAAGCTAGGACATGTCCCCTGTGTTGGATATAGTGCCCTCAAAGTCAATTATTGGATCGCAGGCACGTGATTGCAATGATTGAGGCAGGACCTATACCGATATGACAGTCTTGTTCGAGATGATAGTATGCTATCTGGTTTGTCTTTATCATCGTATACATGCTTTAGTTCGCTATTGCATGATGATAGAGCCCATAGGATTCTTGCTTGACTGCCAGCAGTATGATGTCGATCATATACGTGGGAGCTGGGGTCTATAAGCACATTCTTAAAAGTGTCCCTAGTCGTGGGAGTTTCGAGACAGGGCATCGATACTCCAGAGTAGACTAGTGTATACAGTCGAGACCCCGACGAGGGGCGGTGGCCGGTCTCACAAGCCACTGGTGTCAGTTGGTTCACCTAAGATGTATACAGGTGCTCATTAGGTTATGAGTACACCGGACAGGACTCGCCGGGAACATGGTAGTTGGTATTATACATATCGTCAGATAGCAGTTCCCTGGTGACATGTGTACAGGTTAGTTTGTCGACCTGAGATCGTCATTTGTCTCATGTGAGTTCCCACTGTGCTTAGATTACTACCCTACCACGCTCAAAGGAGACGTGCAAACAGGTTTTAGTTGGGTACAGTCCCGAGCCACATGGAGGCAGTGAGCGGATCGTCGGGGATTCGTCTCTCCTGGTATTGGGGGTTGATGTCGCACAGTGCACGGGTGGCCATCACTAGAAATCCTCAGCCGAGGTAGTGGAGAATTACTGATTTGGATCAGTAGTTTCTCATATGGTGATGGGCTTCATGCCGACACGATTTATCGCGTTATTAGGGGTCTGACATTATCCACCCCCCTAGACTCGATATGCGATACTCTTTAGACGAACGGACCGGACTGAACGGATATTGTCACTGTCAGGCTCAGTAGGGTTTATGGATGAGTTCGCTCGTCGACTTCCCTTCCAATCAATACATAAGCAACCGTTACGTACATCTTGTACCTCTGACGTGCTAGGGGTTATACCCAGTGCCAGTGTGTTGATGAGTCATTAGAGTCCCCCACAGACTGTTTCCCAAGTTCGGGCGAAACGTTGTAGAGGCCGTATGGTTTTATGGCAGGGTTCGGAAAATGCACGTGCGTTTACGCACGTGTCATATTTCGGGCAGATAATACTGGTGGGCTTTGGTTTAAGCCGCATCCGAGTATTATACTGTGTAGATATAATATCTTTGTCTCAGTTGCATTTGTATTCAGTCGTAATACAAATGCGGGTATGTTTATACTGTTACAGGGTTATCCTGAAATTCGTTTCAGGTTCACTTTTGGAAGTTGCCAGTTTCTAGTTTTCTATCAGCCGTATTTAACATTCGGTTAAATACGGATTTATCTTGTCTTGATGAGGGTGAGTCGTGGTTCTAGAAGGTTCTAGAATTGGTGACAAGGATTGATGATTCATTGTTAGCATTAATTGAAATGGTGACTAGGTTAATGACTAGGTTAATGTTCATTGGTTTGCATTTAATGTTATTTGTGACTCATTCTTTTCATTAAGTGAGTTATGATAAGTATCATATCTTATTGTCACCACTTTGCTCCTACCCTCACCTCCCTCTTGATATATGATGGTCGGTCCCTCTTGATAGAAGTGGTGGTGGTTCATTTTGGAAAAAGAATATAGTTTTGGTTCATGGAAATTAGTATACTCCATTTCTCATTTCATTTCGATCCAAAAGGCAACTTCATTAACCGTTCGTCCATAGCTTTTTACGAACCGAGATAAAGTGTTCTACTCATTCTCTACATCAATCTTGGTCATCTCTTTTAGCAAACTTGATGATCGAGTTGCCTCGGTTCAGAGGCGGGAGCCCGTTTAAAGATCCGTCGACATGGTGCCACCTGGACGAGAAGACTGGAGATCAAAGAGATCGGAGCAGCCGCAACAAAGCGTGGGATGATGGTTGAAGACCGAAGGACTCGGATCGTTCGGTATAACATTTCTACCCACTTTGTAGTTTGTTAGTTTAGCTTTAATGGCAGATCCGGATTATAGTATACGATAGCGCAAGTTGTAAAAGTTTTTGTTCCGCATTTGACGTCTGTTAGACGGCCGGGGCGCTACCGTGTACTTACAGTGGTATCAGAGCCTCACCATTAAGCTTTACTAACTTGTGCTAACACGTTTAAAACATCTATCAAACCGATTTTCAAAAACTACACTTTTTTAGTTCTGAGTTTCTGTCGATTTTTAAAACAGTCTAAAAATTATTTTACATATCACAGAAAACTAAGCAGGCTTTTATAAGCATTCTGGAAAAATTTAGGCACGTGATCCCACAGTACCGCCGCGGATCCGCGGTCAAAGCTAGGGTTTGATCGCGAAACCGCGGCCAGTATGAGGGAACAGTGACCCAATTTTTTCCAGTATGTTTGTCTTGGGAAATTGTGGTTTTTGGTATATTTCATTTGGGCCCATATTTTATTACTGTACAGCAGATGTTTGTGGGGCCCACTTTGGGATATTTGGTCGATCGAAATTTAAACGTGTTAGTTTACAGTACTTATATTATATCTCCGACCGGGAATGTCATTCGAGCGGTAAATTGCGTCTAATTGCTATAGTTCTTTTAGACGGATTTGCGAACGTGACATTCGCGTTGATGTTCTGTGTTGTGCTGTAATGTTGTGGATATGTCGTGGTGGATAGCAGTGTGCAATGGTAGTGCTGTTTGGATTTATTTGTACATTTGATATTGCGGGGCGAGCATCCAACATATGGACTGCCGTCACTGCCTGTTTGTATAATATTCTTTTTGGGGCACGACCGGGCAGAGGTCGATGTACCCGTTGTACATTTTTTTATTTCTGTACTAGGTTTATCCCGTGAAGGAGTGCACGGATAGCCGGGTTCTGGAGGGCAACGGGTCCGTATCTCATGGCTTTGAGAGGCAAAGGGACCTCACTCTAGAATTGGCAGACTATTCACCGCACTCGTAAGGGGTACAAGTTGACCCAAGGAGGGGTGCTCAAGTTACCGGATTCCGTGAAGTGCCGGGTGGTCCATTCATTTTGCTGTAGGGGGCTGCCTCGCTTCAGGTTTTGGCGGGTAACTTGCCGCAACCGTAGGGGTCTAGGTTTCATTGCACAGGCTATCCACACGACCAGGGGAACGTCGGGTTTCAGTAGCGGCTCTGTGAAACCCGGGGATCCTAGTTTATCTGTATTGTTCTGTGATGCTTATTACTTTTCTGTAATGTTGCATATTATCACGCCTGGAGCGATTATTTTATATTGGTATATATACTATTAGATGTTGTATATGTTTTACACCCGCGCTAGTCCAGCCCCCGCTCTGTCGTTAGTTAAGTAACCTAACGGGTGATGACGGGACCCAGTGACGAATGCGGATAGCATATACGTACATTATATTTTCGTTCTTTTCTGGTGTGATTATTTGATGGGACTGCATTGATTTTTATCAATGCAAACTAAAACAAACATATATTTGATGTTGTTGGAACAAATTTTAAAAATTCTTATTACAAAGACGTTTCCTTTTGTTTTGCATAGAGATATTCAGTTGGAATATCCAGCACCTCATTCGACGAGGCAAGGGCCGAGATCCCTTCACCGGGAGTGACCCCTTGGGCAGAAGTTTGTGTCAGTGTAATAACTTCATTATAGTCTATTACAATTTGCTTTGCATCGCGATATTCGGTTGGAATATCCTGCACCTCATTCCACGAGGAAAGAGCAGAGATCCCTTCACCGGGAGTGACCTCTTTAGCAAAGGTTTTCGTCACTATATTTTATAAAAAGCTATCAGGTTCCTTCAACGAGATCAAGTTCATTACGTTAAAGGTTTTTTCGCCAAAAACCAGCCGTAGCCCTCCGTCATTTCTTTTGGGTATTCAGTAGTATTCAAGCTATGTATTTTGACCAACGCCAAGACATAGTGTTTGGTAGCTGCTGGGTATTCATCTGTTGTATAGATAGATGAGTTGGTTTGGGACAGTCGTTCTGCCATTTTGGCCAACGTCAAGGGCATGTGCGGGTGGGTTCAAATTGACCTGGATAGTGACGGGTAGAACTTGGCATGTGACTTATGATATTTTGACCAACGCCAAGGTCATAAGAGCATGGGGCAAAAATCATATCGGGAGTTTCAAATATACAGGAAACTTGCCAGGCATGCGCATACCTTCTGGAGTGTGATAACTTGAGTGGCTTCCATCAAGTTATCATGCGATGATAGTTGGATCCCGATTCTCACTGATGAGTTGGTTTACTCTTCGGGTGATCCCGACTAATTCTTCTTTCAGGTTTGGAGGAGAATTTGAGATTACGGTGGGAGGTTTACTGATTAGATAAAATGATAACCATTCTGATCTAGGTTAGAGTGCACGCAAAGTGTTTCTTTCTCTCTCTCTCTTTGGCAGCAACCTTTGACCGACCATAGACTATGACTCAGTGACCAAGTTGACCGAACCTTCTTAAAATATTGACTTTTGGATTGTCTAAAGTTGCATAAGTCATTGTCGCTCCTTCTTTTACCCTTTGTATTTCTCAGAACACCCCGTATTATTATGGATATCCACTTCCATTGGATAGATCGATCGTATGGTTAGATACGAACTCGAAGGGACTTCTTCGAGGATGGATCCAGGTTCAGGAGAAATAGAATTGGTTTATTCAGTTGTCTTTTATTATCACCTTCTCTCAGGTTGCGAGGGCTCCTTAGTTTAGGAGAGTGCACCTATTACGCTTATTGGATAGTCTTCTTCCAAACCATAGGCCGGTGCCGAAAGGTAGGGAAGGAAGAAAACCAATTAGCCTAAGTAGGGTGTGCAGAAGGTAATATGTAAAGACAAGATAAAGGGATTAGAAAAAGGGCAAAGTAAATTGCGACTGTTGTCATTCACGACCAAACCGCGTAGTTCATCGCCACTCCTATTTCACCTTTGCTTTTTTTCCCCAGTTCGGGAGAAATAGAATAAAGGTATTATTCAGTTGTCTTTTATCATCACCTTCTCTCAGGTTACGAGTACTCCTAGGATTAGGAGAGTACACCTATTATGCTTACTGGATAGTCTTCTTCCAAACCATAGGCTGGTGCCGAACGGTAGGGAAGGAAGAAAACTATATAGCCTAACGATGGTGTACAGAAGGTAACGACTAAAGACAAATAAAGGGATTTGGAGAGGTGGCAAAGAAATATACGGTTAAAGTCATGAATTGAATTGTGGAAGAGGCATTACTGAGAATACCAGGATACCCCTACGAAACATTTTCATGTTTCAGTGCATTGTTAAGGGAAAACTGATTTCCCGATTACATACTTACTCCAGGGTACGTATTTACCAGGTTTCATTCTCATATCTGTATGGTTTTACAGATGATGAGTGGGAGTAGGTTATTGGGAATAAGGTGATCATCCTCATTATATCGGAATTCGTTGAAATTGGTGATATTTGAGGAAGTCGCCTGGGTTTTTGCCGGACGGCATGTATTTGGTTTTAAGTATCCGTTGTTGTGCACCAATTTCAAAATGATATATCTGTACGTTTATTTTTATAAAGTGAGATATAACTTTTTGAAATTATGTCCGTGACATTTACCTATATCAGTTGACGATTGGGTAAGGAGCATTGAACAACGGAGTAGTTCTTAATCATAAGTACAGTTTTCAACCTACGATGCACAGGTTTTGAGTTATTAAAACTCAGCGGACTTATACAGAGTATTGTATGTTGTCCAGTGTCCGTCAGGACAAAGGGGTAGGTCCTCGTACTATGTTCTGTTTACTTGTGACTTCTCTAGTTTTTTGACAAGTGTTTCGTAGAAATACAATGTCTAAGTTTTGAGAAGTTGTGGGTATAAGAATAAAGTAGAGAACTAGGTATCGCAAGTATCGGGATTCTTCAAGAAGATCGAAGATGTAGATTCTTGTGATTGGTATTCAGATGAAAGTAATGGTTTTGAGAAACTTGTTTCTCTTTCAGGTTACTCATAATTGGATGGATTCCTAAGTTGAGTAATGCTGATTAGCCTCTCTTCATTAAGTTGATATGCACTGGAGACAGCTGCATGATTTGAATCTGGTTCCAATGAAATAAGTGTCAAAGTTTCTATATTGGATATAGAATGCTTCATATCTTAACGATGTTAAGGTAAGGGAGTTGTCCAACTTATGCTTAAAACCAGACACTGGATAACTCAAGGCACATTTCCGTAATGGCAGTTTGTGGGTTGACCCTGGCTTTGACGAGGGTTGACTTTTCTACTATCTGGAAGATCAATAGTGATATTGTTCTTGACTCGCCACAGTTTTAGTAAAATGGATTTTTTCAGAAAACAGTAGTGGGAGTATGGTAGAACTGGAAGTGATTCCAGAACCGCAAACGATTATGGAAAATTTAATAGGACCTATATATTCAATCAGGTTTGACATTCCATTAGCCACTCTGCAGATATGGTGGGTAAGCTCAGACACCGGAGAGGTACTCCGGTAGCCTCAAGGACGGTGACAGGTGTTAGTGTATATGCCTTAGAGGCCATTACTGTATCATACTAGTTTGTATATTACTTAATGGAAGCTTGGGATATTCACCTTGTATAAACAATCTTGCTCAATATAGTAGTATGCTACTTGGTTTGTTTCTACTTCAATGTGTACTTGTGTTTATTTTAGTATATCACTTATACGCATTAGTGGAGCCCATAGGATCTTTGCTTGATTACCAGCGTTGTGATGGCAGTCACACTAGTGGGGGCTGGGTAATCTATAAGCTCATCCTTATACAGGTCCCTAGTCGCAGGACTGTCGAGACAGGGCATCGATACTCCGGAGTAGACTACCGTATGCGCTTCTCATCCCAGTGTGGGAGATGGTCTGTCCCACAGCCATCAGTACGTCGTACTGGAGATAGTATACGGGTGCTCGTTGGGTTACGAGTACACTGGACAGGACTCGTCGGGAACTGACAGGTTGGTATTATACCTATCGTCAGTTATCAGTTCCCAGGTGACATGAGTACAGCTTAGTCCGCTGACTTAACACTGGCACTTCGCCTCGAGTGTGTTCCCACTGTGCTTTGATTACTACCCTACCACGGCTCAAAGGAGTCGTACAAACGGGTAGTAGTTGGGTACAGTCCCGAAGCACTTGGAGGCAGTGACGATTAGACAGGATTCGTCTCTCCCGGTATTGGGGGTTGACATCGCGCTATGTCTAGGAGAGCCATTACACGAGTAGTCCCTGGCCAGGGCAAGCGAGATATACTAGTAGGCTTCCAGTGTTATCTCAGGGTGTTTTGGGCTTCACTCCGACACGACTTGTACCGCTATTAGGGGACTGACGTTTTACCGCCCCCTAGGCCCGACATGCGATGTATTAGACGAACAGACCGGACTGTACGGAGATTGTCACATTCAGACTCAGTAGGAGTTCAGATGGGGTTCACCTCGTCAGCCTTCTTGTCGGCATCTACCTGGGGACCGTTACGCACAGCTAGTGCCGCTTGCGGTCTGTGGTTAAACCCACTGCCAGCGTAGTGTCGAGTCTTTAGAGTCCCACACAGAGGGTATTCGCCTCTGGGCAAAACAGAGTAGAGGTCGCATGGTTTTGCGACAGGGTTCGTTCTCATTCGCGCACTTGTGCACGTTTGGAGTCCGGACGGATTTTACTGGCTGGCTCTGGTTTGAGTCAAATACTGGTATATGTTTTGGGGTTGCTTTTATCTCTCAGTATTCATGTTCCTCGGAACAAGAATGCAGGTGTGTATGCACAGTTGTTTGAGGAGGAGGAAGAGGACTTTCATTAGGGTTTCGGAACGGGTGCGTATGCACAGTTGACAGTCGTCTTTTTCCAAACCCTAATGGATTTATGTTATATCAATTAATAATATTAATAAAATGAAATTGTGTCATGGTTGGATTTTGTTGACTAGTTGACCATGGTTGACTTGTTGACCATGGTTGAAGTTTTGACCATCATCATTACAAAAGAAAGATGCTCTTTGATTCTAGCATTTTCATTTAATGTTTGAAATGATAATGGTCATTCCTAAACCTTCCATCAACTATTTCATTTTCATTATTATTATTAATTTGATAATTCTTTTTCTTTTGGTATTATGGTTGCAAGAAAGAAAAAGATAGCTCATTCTATCATTTAGCTTCTCTCTCCTCACTTCATCTTCTTCTTCCTCTAGCAAAAGGAGAATCCTTCTCATGTGTTGAGAATCCCTCTCCTTAAAAGAAAAGCACCCCTTAGACACTCTCTACTCACTCTAGGATCAAAGGTTTGGCAAGCCGAAGATTCTAGTTCTCTCAAAGTTCGAGAAAGAGCCCGAAGGTTGAACCCTCAGGTGGATCCATCTTTGACGGAAGAAGGCAACAAGGAAGAACCATCAACCTCTACAAGAGTTTGAAGAAAAAGGAGTTCAAGTTAGGTATAACCATCTCTCCGAGTAGCTAACTCTCTTTAGCTTGTTTGCTAGTTTAGTTTAGAAAAGATCCCGACTTTGTTAGTCCATGTTGCCCCATGCGCTAAAAATTTGTTTTTTATACCGTTTCCGCCTCCCCGTAAGAACCGGGGGTCGCAACGTGGACTTACATTGGTATCTGAGCCTAACTAAACTTAAACTAGCTAGGTAGTGAAGTGTAACGAAGTTCGGAACCGAAAAATCCAAAAACCAAACTTTTCGAAAACCCTAGTTTCTGTTAAAAAAATTTCTGGTCAAAACAAAATTTGTTATATACCAAAAATTATCTCAGGGTTTTTTAAAGATAACCACCAAAAACGAGCCAGAGATCTGACCAAACGACCGCGTTTCCGCGGCCATAGAAAGCTATGGCGCCGCGGATCCGCGGCCGTCTTGTCTCCTCTCTGCCTCGATTTTGGTGCAGTGTATCTCAGTGTTGGTTTTAGGATTTTTAAGATATATTATATGTGCCCAGATTTTCCAGAATAGAAATTTGTTTTTGGGGGCCTAAAATTCCGTATTTTTTCCGAACTTCACTACACTTTGACTATGATGGTTATATCTGTGATGTTTGTATGTATTGAACGTCGGCTAATCGCTATAAGTCGATTAGTCGGGGTTATACATCTCTGTGATCTATGTTTGATATTGGAATGTGTATATGAATGTGTTGGACTGTCGTGGGTGAATAGCCGGGGTGGATGTGGGATGAGCTTTTGTTTTTCTTTCATTCATTTGTAATATGTAAATTGATGTAATATTATTATTTGTTTGGCCGCACAACCGGGTCGGGGTTGTAGCCGTCATTGTATAATTCTTTTTACTGTTTTTGCTCCTAGGATAGACCCATGGAGAGGTGCACAAACTACCGAGTACTTGGCGGGTAGTTTGCCGCACCCGTAGGGGTCTTGGGTGGGGTATTGGCTATTCACCGCGACCGTGTAATCCGCTTTTCGTTGCAGGCTCGAACGGATTGCGGATTCCTAGTATATCCAATGTATTCATCTGTGATCTGTAATGTCTATCATTGCTATATTTATAACTATTTAAGCGTTGCTTATGTTTTACAGCCGCGCTAGCCCATCCCCCGCTCTGTCGTTAGTTAAGTAACCTAACGGGTGATGACGGGGCCCCATGGCGAATGCGAATGGCATAAGCGTACGTCATATTTTGATTGTTTTCTGCAATGGTAGGATTAAATGATGGGACAAATTAAAAGAACTAATGCAAGAATATCACGCATTAAAAGAACTAATGCAAGATAATAAACCAAGTTAAAATCGTTGGAACACTTTCGAAAAACCACTCGGTTCTTTTCAAAACTAACTTTTAAATGCGAAGCTTGAGCCACTCCTTCTAAAAGCTATCTCGTTCCATCGATTATATCAAGTTCACTACGTTCACGGTTTCGCCAAAACCATTCGTAGCCCTCCGTCGTTTCACATGAATAGTCAATAGTATTCAAGCTGTGTTTGTTGGCCAAAGTCAAGGCATAGTGATTAGTAGCTATTGGGTATTCATGTGCAGCATAGATAGATGCGTTGGTTTGGAACAGTCGTACTGCCTTATTAGCCAAAGTCAAGGATAGGTACGGGTGGATTCAAATTAACCTGGAGAACGACGGGTAGAACTTGACATGTGACTTATGATTTGTTGGCCAAAGTCAAGGTCATAAGAGCATGGGGCAGAAATCCACATCGGGAGTTTCATAAGTACTAAAACTTGCTAGATTTGCATACCATTTGGAGTGTGATGATTCTGGTAGGATTCCTTCAGTTTCGTCACGCGATGATATTTGGATCCCGATCCTACTGTGAGTATATGCTACTCCTCGGGAAATTTCTCACTAAACGATCAATGCTATAAACCTAGTAGGTGCCTAGAAAGGTGTTAGCGGGGCTACGCCCCCAGGGAAAAGAGGTTATTTAATTAAGGAACTTCGCGAAAGCGTTGGAAAACCTCCCTCGAAGTACCGACACTGGCCTGGCTGAATGGTTAAGCAAGTATTGTGCGGTGGGATTGATCCCGACTAGTTCTTCCTTTATGGTTTGAGGAGAGATTCGAGAGACAGTGGGAGCCATCCTGTTTAGAAAAACTAAAAACCATTCTAAACTTGCAAGAGCATCGTGGTAAAGTGTTTCTTCTCTCTCTCCTAATTGCAGCGACCAATCGACATGACTGGACTTAAGTTACTTCTAGATAAAAACATACTGACAGGGCCAAACTACAAAGATTGGCTCAGGAATGTCAAAATGGCAATCACTTACGACAAGCTGGGGTATCTTCTTACCACCAAAGCTCCCCCCGTCCCAGGTCCCACCTCCAGCGTCGCGGATAAGGAAATCCGTAAGACTTGGGAGATTGATTGCGCGAAGGCCAGGTGCCTCATGCTTGCCTCTATGGACAATGAACATCAGAGGAGGCACGAGAATATGGATTTGGAATCCATATTTCTTCTAACAAAAGAACTGTATGGAGAGAAGTCTCGTATCGCAAGATACGAAGTGTCGAAGAAGTTGTTTTCGGCAAAGTTGGCCGTCGGATCATCGGTAGCGGACCACGTGCTTAAGATGATTGGCTACATTGAGGAGCTCGCGGAACTTGGGACCACGTTGGAAAGTGAACTCTATACGGATTTAATTCTCCAGTCCCTTCCATCCACTTACGCCCAGTTTATACTGAACTTCAACTTACAAGAAAAGGAAGTTGAACTTTCAGAACTCCTCAACATGCTGAGGAGCGCAGAGGGCACCCTACAGAAAGGTAGGGAAACACCCGCTTTGTTTGTAGGAGGATCTTCTTCCTCTAGGTCCAAGGTGAAAGCCAAGGGAAAGACGAAGAAAGCCCCCGCCAAACCAAGAGGTGGTGTTAGTAAAGTGGGTACGAAGGGAAAGGAAAAGGCAACAATGATTGCGGGGAAGCTTGTGGGGAAGGAGGAATGCTTCTATTGTCATAAAAGTGGACACTGGAAGAAAGATTGCAGGGCTTGGAAAGCCAGGACACAGGAACTGAAGCAGGTTGCGGCTTCAGCTTCAGGTGTGTATGTTATTGAAAACTGTCTTTCTATAAACTCTACTTCCTAGGTATTGGATACCGGATCAGGATCTCATATCTGTAATTCTTTACAGGCGTTGAGAAACCGTAGGTTTTTGAAGGGAGGTGACATGACCCTCAGAGTTGCGAACGGAGCTAGCATGGATGCTAAAGCCGTGGGGGACTATCACTTGGGAATGACAGATGGGCATGTTTTGGTTTTGCGTAATTGCTTTTTTGTACCCAACGCAACTTGTAATATCATTTCTGTATCTTTGGTTTCTAAAGAAGGTTATGAATTTGCGTTTGTAAGTAATGTTGTAAACATTCACCTTAATCAAGTTCTGATTGGGTCAGGTACACTGAGCAATGGTATATACGTGTTAAACCAACCACAGATTTTCAATGTCCAGAATACACACAAAAGAAAGTCTCCAGATATTAATCAGGCTTTCTTATGGCATTGTAGACTGGGTCACATCAATGAGACACGGTTGACTAAGTTACATAAAGAAGGATACTTGGATCCGTTCGAGTATCAGTCTTATGCCACTTGTGAATCTTGTCTCATGGGAAAGATGACAAAGACTCCGTTCACTGGACACGGAGAAAGAACGAGCGAGCTCTTGGGACTCGTACACAGCGACGTGTGCGGTCCAATGTCTACACATGCGCGAAGCGGTTACTCTTACTTCATTACTTTTACGGATGATTTTTCAAGGTACGGTTATGTCTTCTTAATGAAACATAAGTCCGAAGCCTTTGGAAAGTTCCAGGAATATAAGAATGAAGTAGAGAAACAGACCGGCAAAAGTATCAAGATTCTAAGATCGGATCGAGGTGGAGAATACTTAAGTGCCGAGTTCCTGAATTATTTAAAAGAGAACGGAATTCTCTCTCAGCTTACTCCTCCATACACTCCGCAACACAACGGTGTATCGGAGAGACGGAACCGAACCCTATTGGAAATGGTACGGTCCATGATGAGCAACGCTGAGTTACCGCTATCATTCTGGGGGTATGCGCTAGAATCAGCTGCGTACCTTTTGAACCGAGTTCCTACTAAGACTGTGCCTACTACACCATATGAGATGTGGAGTAGGAAGAGACCCTATCTTAAGCACATTAAGACATAGGGATGTCCAGCTTTTGTTAAAAAGCAGCATGCGGACAAGCTCGAGGCACGCTCAGTACAGTGCAAGTTCGTAGGATATCCAAAGAACTCCAAGGGATATTTCTTCTACAGCGAAGAGGAACAAAAAGTTCTTGTTTCTCGTCATGCCTACTTCTTGGAAACTGAGTTTTTGGAAAACCAGATAAGTGGGAGCACAGTAGAACTGGAAGAAATTCCAGAACCACAAACCATTACTGAAAGCTTAGAGGAACCAGAGGGTTCGAAAGAACAGGACATTCCTACGCCGCTCCGTAGGAGTAGTAGGCAGTCTCATCCGCCCGAGAGATACTACGGTTTTCTCATAGACGGGGATAGAGAGGATTGCATCATAGATTATGATGAGCCTACTAGCTTCCAGCAGGCCGTTCAGAGCGTTGACTCGGTAAAATGGCTGGATGCAATGCGGACCGAAATGGAGTCCATGTACACCAACAAAGTATGGACGTTGGACATTGCTCCAGACGGGGTAAAACCCGTAGGATGCAAGTGGATCTTCAAAAGGAAGATTGGTGTAGATGGACAGGTTGAGACCTATAAAGCTAGACTTGTAGCAAAGGGTTTCCGTCAAAGACCTGGCTTGGACTATGACGAAACCTTTTCTCCAGTGGCTATGCTGAAATCCATTCGGATCCTTCTTGCCATTGCAGCCTTCCACGATTATGAGATTTGGCAGATGGACGTAAAGACCGCTTTTCTGAATGGAAATTTAGAGGAGTGTGTCTATATGGATCAGCCAGAGGGTTTCATTCAGAGTGGGAGCAGCGGAAAGGTGTGCAAGTTGCTTAAGTCCATCTATGGACTAAAGCAGGCATCGCGGAGTTGGAACATCTGTTTTGATGAGACGGTCAAGGAATTTGGCTTTATCAAAAATCCAGATGAACCATGCATCTATAGTAGATTTGTAGCGAGAACTGTAGTGTTCCTCGTTTTATACGTGGTTGACATTCTCTTAATAGGAAATGACATTCCTATGCTACAATCTGTCAAGGGGTTCTTGTCGCACAGGTTCTCCATGAAAGACCTGGGTGATGCCTCATACATCCTGGGGATCCGGATCCATCGTGATAGATCCAAGAGGATATTAGGACTTTCTCAGTCCAGGTACATCGACACCATAGTGAAAAGATTCAGTATGGAAGATTCCAAGCGCGGTAACCTACCGGCTTGTCACGGGATCACCCTCTCTAAAGAGATGTCTCCCAGGACTGATTTAGAGCGGGATCGCATGTCTATTATACCCTACGCTTCTGCGGTAGGCTCTATAATGTATGCGATGTTGTGTACCAGACCGGATGTAGCTTATGCACTGAGTGTGGTAAGCCGGTATCAGTCAAACCCTGGGGAGAAACACTGGATAGCGGTAAAGAACATTCTCAAGTACCTGAGAAGGACTAAGGAGATGTTCTTGGTGTATGGCGGAAAAGACCTCCAGATCGAGGCCTTTGCTGACTCCAGCTTCCAGAGTGACAAGGATGATTCCAAGTCCATGTCGGGTTTCGTCTTTACCCTCAATGGAGGGGCGGTGTGTTGGAAGAGCTCCAAACAGGAAACCGTTGCAGACTCGACTATGGAAGCGAAATACATTGCTGCATCTGATGCCGCAAAAGAAGCTGTCTGGATGAGGAAGTTCTTGAAAGAACTTCAGGTGGTTCCGTCCATTGTTGACCCAATACCTCTGTATTGCGACAACAACGGGGCTATAGCTTTAGCGAAGGAACCCAGGTCCCATCAGAGATCCAGGCACATCTTGAGGCGGTATCACCTGATCAGGGAGATCGTGGATCGCAAGGAGATCGAGGTTCGGAGGGTTGCTTCAGAAAAAAACACTGCAGATCCATTCACCAAGGCCTTACCCCAGACTCAATTCGAGCGGCTGATCGAGATGATAGGTCTTCGATACGCCAGTACATGGCCTTAGTGCAAGTGGGAGATTGTTAGTGTATATGCCCTAGAAGCCATTACTGTATCATACTAGTTTGTATATTACTTAATGGAAGCTTGGGATATTCACCTTGTATAAACAATCTTGCTCAATATAGTAGTATGCTACTTGGTTTGTTTCTACTTCAATGTGTACTTGTGTTTATTTTAGTATATCACTTATACGCATTAGTGGAGCCCATAGAATCTTTGCTTGATTACCAGCGTTGTGATGGCAGTCACACTAGTGGGGGCTGGGTAATCTATAAGCACATCCTTATACAGGTGCCTAGTCGCAGGACTGTCGAGACAGGGCATCGATACTCCGGAGTAGACTAGCGTATGCGCTTCTCATCCCAGTGTGGGAGATGGTCTGTCCCACAGCCATCAGTACGTCGTACTGGAGATAGTATACGGGTGCTCGTTGGGTTACGAGTACACTGGACAGGACTCGTCGGGAACTGACAGGTTTGTATTATACCTATCGTCAGTTATCAGTTCCCAGGTGACATGAGTACAGCTTAGTCCGCTGACTTGACACTGGCACTTCGTCTCGAGTGTGTTCCCACTGTGCTTTGATTACTACCCTACCACGGCTCAAAGGAGTCGTGCAAACGGGTAGTAGTTGGGTACAGTCCCGAAGCACTTGGAGGCAGTGACGGTTAGACGGGATTCGTCTCTCCCGGTATTGGGGGTTGACATCGCGCTGTGTCTAGGAGAGCCATTACACGAGTAGTCCCTGGCCAGGGCAAGCGAGATATACTGGTAGGCTTCCAGTGTTATCTCAGGGTGTTTTGGGCTTCACTCCGATACGACTTGTACCGCTATTAGGGGACTGACGTTTTACCGCCCCCTAGGCCTAACATGCGATGTATTAGACGAACAGACCGGACTGTACGGAGATTGTCACATTCAGACTCAGTAGGAGTTCAGATGGGGTTCACCTCGTCAGCCTTCTTGTCGGCATCTACCTGGGGACCGTTACGCACAGCTAGTGCCGCTTGCGGTCTGTGGTTAAACCCACTGCCAGCGTAGTGTCGAGTCTTTAGAGTCCCACACAGAGGGTATTCGCCTCTGGGCAAAACAGAGTAGAGGTCGCATGGTTTTGCGACAGGGTTCGTTCTCATTCGCGCACTTGTGCACGTTTGGAGTCCGGACGGATTTTACTGGCTGGCTCTGGTTTGAGTCAGATACTGGTATATGTTTTGGGGTTGCTTTTATCTCTCAGTATTCATGTTTCTCGGAACAAGAATGCAGGTGTGTATGCACAGTTGTTTGAGGAGGAGGAAGAGGACTTTCATTAGGGTTTCGGAACGGGTGCGTATGCACAGTTGACAGTCGTCTTTTTCCAAACCCTAATGGATTTATGTTATATCAATTAATAATATTAATAAAATGAAATTGTGTCATGGTTGGATTTTGTTGACTAGTTGACCATGGTTGACTTGTTGACCATGGTTGAAGTTTTGACCATCATCATTACAAAAGAAAGATGCTCTTTGATTCTAGCATTTTCATTTAATGTTTGAAATGATAATGGTCATTCCTAAACCTTCCATCAACTATTTCATTTTCATTATTATTATTAATTTGATAATTCTTTTTCTTTTGGTATTATGGTTGCAAGAAAGAAAAAGATAGCTCATTCTATCATTTAGCTTCTCTCTCCTCACTTCATCTTCTTCTTCCTCTTGCAAAAGGAGAATCCTTCTCATGTGTTGAGAATCCCTCTCCTTAAAAGAAAAGCACCCCTTAGACACTCTCTACTCACTCTAGGATCAAAGGTTTGGCAAGCCGAAGATTCTAGTTCTCTCAAAGTTCGAGAAAGAGCCCGAAGGTTGAACCCTCAGGTGGATCCATCTTTGACGGAAGAAGGCAACAAGGAAGAACCATCAACCTCTACAAGAGTTTGAAGAAGAAGGAGTTCAAGTTAGGTATAACCATCTCTCCGAGTAGCTAACTCTCTTTAGCTTGTTTGCTAGTTTAGTTTAGAAAAGATCCCGACTTTGTTAGTCCATGTTGCCCCATGCGCTAAAAATTTGTTTTTTATACCGTTTCCGCCTCCCCGTAAGAACCGGGGGTCGCAACGTGGACTTACAACAGGGAGGTTCTTGTTTACCCAGACTTGACACTACTGTTGTTCCATACTATGAGACTCGGCAAGAGGATATGTAAGTCCATGTCACGCACCCCATGAACTTGCGGGGAGGCGGAATATATGAAAAACGATTATCAAAGCTTCGTAACACGGACTTGAGCGCATGAATCGTGTCTAAACCGTTACTAGCAAACTACGAAAGATTTAACTACTCGGATTCAAAGTAATACCTCATGTTACTTGTCCTTCGGGTCTTCATCGCTGTCCTCCACTCCTCGTAGGCTCTTTGGAACGTCGGCACCTCAACGGCCGCCTCGAGTTAAAGACGATCCACCCGAGAGCTCCTACTCCAAGCTTGACCTCTAACTTGAGGTAACTAGGTTTCTCAAAGTGCTAATCTAAGCAACCTAGGTGATATAGAGTTGGATTATGGATGTATTAGTCTAGCTAACCCTTGATCTCAACACATGAGAGGTTAGGGTTAGGGTTTGAAGAGAGAGAGCTTGAGGAGAGAGAAGGTGAGAATGAGAATCCTTTTGGATGAATGAAATCATTTGTGTATATATGAAACATATCATATAATTAAATGAATAACAAATAATGATATATCATCATGTTTCATTAATACACTAAGTGATTCATCACATGAGTCATATAAATCATAAATGATTCATTAACTCCATGTATGAATCACACCATGACTCATTTATCCAATTAATGCAAATGCCACCTTAACCCCCAAGTCACCATGCTTCTAGAAGCTTCCCGACAAATTACGAGAACGCCCCTCCTATCCGTGAAAACACGGAAAAACTTTAGACTTTATAAATCCAATAATCCGATACTAGAATCTGGCTTAAACCAAAGCCGACTAGTAAAAACTGTCCGAACGTCGTACGTGCGTAAACACACGTATGCGTCCGAACCCTTATCGTAAAACCATACGACCTCTATATCGTTTCGCCCGAAGCAGGGAAACTCTCTATGTGGGACTCTAAAGACTCGACACTACGCTGGCTGTGGGTTTAATCATAGACCGCAAGCGGCACTAGCTGTACGTAACGGTCCCCAGGTAGATGTCGATAAGAAGGCCGATGAGGAAACCCATCCGAACTCCTACTGAACCTGATGTGACAATCTCCGTACAGTCCGGTCTGTTCATCTAGGACTATCGCATATCGGGCCTAGGGGGCGGCAAGCGTCAGTCCCGTAAAAGCGGTATAAGTCATGTCGGAGCGTAGCCCATTACACCTTGAGAAACTACTGGAAAACCTACCAGTAAATCTCGCTTGCCCTGGCCAGGGACTTTGCGTAATGGCTCTCTGACACATCGCGATATTAACTCCCAATACCGGGAGAGACGAATCCTGTCTAACCGCCACTGCCTCCAAGTGCTCGGGACTGCACCCAACTGCTACCGATTTGTACGACTCCTTTGAGCCGTGGTAGGGTAGCAATCTAAGAACAGTGGGACACACTCGAGGCGAAGTAGCAGTGTCAAGTCTGTGGACTATGCTGTACTCATGTCACCTGGGAACTGTTAACTGACGACGGGTATAATACCAACCAACAGTTCCCTGAGAGTCCTGTCCGGTGTACCCGTAACCTAACGAGCACCTGTATACTATCTCCAGTACGACGTACTGATGGCTGTGGGACAGACCATCTCCCCAACTGGGATGAGAAGCGTAAACACTAGTCTACTCCGGAGTATCGATGCCCTGTCTCGATAATCCTATGACTAGGGACCTGTATAGGATGTTGCTTATAGACTACCCAGCCCCCACTAGTGTGACTGCTATCACAACGCTGGTAATCAGGCAAAGATCCTAAGGGCTCTACTAATATGTATAAGCGATACGTTACAAGAAACATATGCACATATTAAAGTAGACACAAACCAAGTAGCATACTCCCATTTTTAGCAAGACTGTTAATACAACTGTGAATATCCCAATCTTCCATTAAGTAATATACAAACTAGTATGATACAGTAATAGCCTTCTAGGACATAAACACTAACAATCTCCCACTTGCACTAGGGCCATGTACTGGCATATCGCAGACCTATCATCTCGAATAGCCTCTCGAACTGCGTCTGAGGAATGGCTTTTGTGAATGGATCAGCAATGTTATTCTCTGTATCTACTCTCTTTACCTCGATCTCCCGGCGATCAATGATCTCCCTGATCAGGTGATACCGCCTTAAGATGTGTCTGGACTTCTGATAGGACCTGGGTTCCTTCGCTAAAGCTATAGCGCCGTTGTTTTCGCAATACAGAGGTATTGGACCAACACTGGTAGGAACCACCTGAAGTTCTATGAGGAACTTCTTCATCCAGACAGCTTCTTTTGCGGCATCGCAAGCAGCTATGTACTCCGCTTCCATCGTTGAGTCAGCAACGGTCTCCTGCTTGGAACTCTTCCAATAGACCGCCCTTCCATTGAGGGTAAAGACATAACCCGACATGGACTTGGAGTCATCCTTGTCACTCTGGAAGCTGGAGTCAGCAAAGGCCTCGATCTGGAGGTCTTTTCCGCCATACACCAAGAACATTTCCTTAGTCCTCCTCAGGTACTTGAGAATGTTCTTTACTGCTATCCAGTGCTTCTCCCCTGGGTTTGCCTGATACCGGCTTACAACGCTCAATGCGTATGCTACATCTGGTCTGGTACATAACATCGCATACATTATAGAGCCTACCGCAGAAGCGTAGGGTATAATCGACATGCGATCCCTTTCCAAATCAGTCTTGGGAGATATCTCTTTGGAGAGGGTGATTCCGTGACAAGCCGGTAGGTTACTGCGCTTAGAATCATCCATACTGAATCTTTTCAATATGGTGTCTATGTACCTGGACTGCGAAAGTCCCAACATCCTATTTGATCTATCACGATAGATCTGGATCCCCAGAATGTAGGTGGCATCACCCAGGTCTTTCATGGAGAACTTCTGTGACAAGAATCTTTTGACTGACTGTAGCATAGGAATATCATTTCCTATTAGGAGAATGTCATCCACGTACAAGACGAGGAATACAACAACTCTCCCAACAATCTTACTGTATATGCATGGTTCATCTGGATTTTTGATAAAGTCGAATTCTTTGACAGTATCATCAAAACAGATGTTCCAACTCCGCGATGCCTGCTTTAGTCTATAAATGGACTTAAGCAGCTTGCATACTTTACCGCTGCTCCCACTCTGAATGAATCCCTCTGGCTGATCCATATAGACGCACTCTTCTAAATTACCATTTAGAAAGGTCGTCTTTACGTCCATCTGCCAGATCTCATAATCGTGGAAGGCAGCAATAGCAAGAAGGATCCGAATGGATTTGAGCATAGCCACTAGAGAAGAGGTTTCGTCATAGTCCAAACCAGGTCTTTGACGGAAACCCTTTGCAACAAGTCTAGCCTTATAGGTTTCAACCTGTCCATCTATACCAATCTTCTTTCTGAAGATCCATTTGCATCCTACGGGTTTTACCCCACCTGGAGCAATGTCCAAAGTATATACTTTGTTAGTGTACATGGACTCCATTTCGGTCCGCATTGCATCCAGCCATTTTACCGAGTCTCCGCTCTGAATGGCTTGCTGGAAGCTAGTAGGGTCATCATTATCAATGACGCAATCTTCTCGATCCCCGTCTATGAGAAAACCGTAGTATCTCTCGGGTGGATGAGACTGCCTACTACTTCTGCGGATAGGCGCTGGTATGTCCTTTTCTTCTGAAACCTCTGGTTCAACCATACTTACAGTAACAGCTTGTGGTTCTAGAATTTCTTCCAGTCCTACTGCGCTCCCACTCTTCTGATTTTCTAAAAATTCAGTTTCTAAGAAGCGGGCATGACGAGAAACAAAAACCTTTTGTTCCTCTGCATAATAGAAGCAATATCCCATGGAGTTCTTTGGATATCCCACAAACTTACACTCTACTGAGCGTGCCTCGAGCTTGTCTGGATGCTGCTTTTTTACAAAAGCTGGACATCCCCATGTCTTCAGGTACTGAAGATAGGGTTTCTTCCCACTCCATATCTGATATGGTGTGGTAGGCACAGTTTTGGTTGGAACCTTGTTCAAAAGAAATGCAGCTGATTCTAGTGCATATCCCCAGAAAGATCGCGGTAACTCATCCTTACTCATCATGGAACGAACCATATCCAATAGGGTTTGATTCCTCCTTTCCGATACACCGTTGTGTTGTGGTGTGTATGGAGGAGTAAGCTGAGAGAGAATTCCATTCTCTTTTAAGTAACCCAGGAACTCGGCACTTAAGTATTCACCACCTCGATCAGATCTCAGTGTCTTGATACTTTAGCCTGTTTGGTTTTCCACTTCATTCTTGTATTCCTGGAATTTCTCAAATGCCTCGGATTTATGCTTCATCAAGAAGATATATCCATACCTAGAGAAATCATCCGTAAAAGTAATGAAGTAGGAATAACCACCTCGCGCATGTATAGACATTGGACCGCATACGTCACTATGCACGAGTCCTAAGAGCTCGCTCGCTCTTACTCCGTGTCCAGTAAACGGAGTCTTTGTCATCTTTCCCATGAGACAAGATTCACAAGTGGCATAAGATTGATATTTGAACGGATTCAAATATCCTTCTCTATGTAACTTCGTTAATCGTGTTTCATTGATGTGACCTAGTCTACAATGCCATAAGAAAGCCTGATTTATTTCTGGAGACTTTCTTTTAAGTGTGTTCTGGACATTGAAAACCTGAGCTTGACTCAATACGTATATACCGTCATCTAATGTACTGGACCCAATCAGAACTTGATTTAGGTGGATGTGAACTACATCGCTTACGAATGTAAAATCATATCCCTCTTTCGAAAGTAAAGACACTGATATGATATTACAAGTCAAACTAAGTACATACAAACAGTTACGTAGAATCAATATCTGCCCACTTGTCAAACCTAGGCGATATTCTCCCACGGATTCAGCGTCCACGCTCATTCCGTTTGCAACTCTGAGAGACAAATCACCTACCCTTATAACTCTACGGTTTCTCAAAGCATGTAATGAATTACAGATATGAGATCCTGCTCCAGTATCTAGTATCCAGGAAGTAGAGTTAATTGACAAACAGTTCTCAATTACAAACACACTTGAGACTGAAGCCACAACATACTTCGTATCCTGGCTACAGGCTTCCAAAGCCCTGCAATCCTTCTGCCAATGCCCGTTCCCATAACAATAGGAACAACCCTCCTTAGCTACACCAAGTCCCGAAACTTTTGCTCTTCCCTTTCCTCCAACTTTATTGACACCGTATATCAGCTTTGTAGAGGTCTTCTTCTTTTCACCCTTTGCTTTCGCCCTGGATGTAGTAGAAGAAGGACCCATATTAAGCAGAGCTTGTGTCTCCCTGGTTTCTTTCAGGGTGTAAGTAGAGGGTAGGGACTGTGGAAATAAGTCAGCGTATGACCTGTTTCCCAACGTGGTCTCCAGGTCCTTGAGCTCATCAATATAGCTAGTCATTGTAAGGACGTCGCCCCCTACAGATGACCCGACAGCCAACCTCGCTTGAATTAATTCATTCGAGGTCTCATATCTTGCGATATGAGATTGCTCTCCATATAAATCTTTGTTATGGATAAAGATGGAAACTAAGTCCATCTTCTTGTGCTGCTTCTGGTATACACCATCAACTGAAGTCAACACGAAGCATTTAGCTTTCGCTTTATCCTTTTCCCTTGTCTGACGGATATCCATATCCGCGACGGTGGAAACTGGACCTGGGACGGCGGGATCTTGAGTAGTAATAGGGTGGTCCAGCTTGTCATAGGCAATGGACATCTGGACAAACCTTTGCCAGTCATATAAGTTAGATTCAATCAACTTGTTATGTAGATGTAACCTAGTCATGGTCACAAGGTCGCTGCAATGAGAGAGAGAGAGAAGAAAACACTTTAGCATGATGCTCTTGCAAGTTTAGATTGGTTTTTAATTTATCTAAACTGGATGGCTCCCACTATTTCTCGAATCCTTCCTCAAACCATAAGAATTAGCCAGGACTATTCTCATTGTACAATACTTGCTTAACCGTTCAGCCAGGCTAGTGTCGGTACTTCGAGGGAGGTTTTCCAACGCTTTCGCGAAGTTCCTTAATTAAATAACCTCTTTTCTCTGGGGGCGTAGCCCCGCTGACACCTTTCTCGACACCTACTTGGTTTATAGCATTGATCGTTAAGTGACGAATCTCCTGATAAGTAGCATATACCCACAGTAGGATCGGAATCCAAATATCATCGTATGATAATGTTGAAGGAATCCTACCAACATTCATCAAACTCCAAATGGTATGCAACACTAGCAAGTTTCAGTTTCTTTAGAAACTCCCGATGTGGATTTTTGCCCCATGTTCTTATGACCTTGACGAAAGCCAACAAATCATAAGTCACATGTCAAGTTCTGCCCATCATTATCTTGTTAATTTGAACCCACCCGTACATACCCTTGACGAAAGCCAACAAGGTAATACGACTGTCCCAAACCAACTCATCTATCTATGCAACAAATGAATACCCCAGCAGCTACCAAACACTATGCCTTGACGAAATCCAACAAACATAGCTTGAATACTATTGACCATCCATAAGAAATGACGGAGGGCTACGACTGGTTTTGGCGAAACCGTGAACGTAGTGAACTGGATATAATCAAAGGAACCTGATAGCCTTTTTTAAAAGGAGTGGTTAAAGCTCCGCAATTAAAAATTCTGCTCTTTTAAAATAACCGAGTGGTTTCTTTTAAATTTGTTCCAACGATTCAATTTTGGTTTATTTTCTTTGCATTAAAATAATGCGTCCCATCATTTAACCTATCATTGCAGAAAACAACGAAAATACATCATCCTCTTATGCCATCCGCATTCGCCGCTGGGTCCCGTCATCACCCGTTAGGTTACTTAACTAATGACAGAGCGGGGGCTGGGCTAGCACGGGTGTAAAACATAAGTGACGTCTAAATAGCTATCATATATAGATATTGTACATTCGTCAGACGCAATAATAGGCATTCCAGATCACTGATGAACATTATTGGATATACAAGCAATCCGCGTTTGCTTTGAGCCTGCAACAAAAAACGGATTACACAGTTGTGATGAATAGCCATTACCCCACATAGACCCCTACGGGTACGGAAAACTACCCGCCAAGTACCCGAAGTGAAGCGGTCTCCCTCAACAACGTGAGTAGGCCACTAAACACTTCAACGTACCCGGTAGTTTGTGTACCCCACCTTGGGTCTATCCTAGGAGCAAAAACAGTAAATGAAATAATACAACGGTGGCTACAACCGCAACCTAGATGTGCCCCGCAAAAAAATATTACATCATATTACAATTTACATCGAATGAATGAATATAAAACCCATCTCAAACCCTGGCTAATCATCACAACGATCCAATCAAGTTCATATACACAAACAGTAAACATTTTGAAGGGTTCCTAGGCACACCCATGAGGTTCTACAACTGATCAACCATGCCAAAATCAAAATTTTCCATGTGCCAAAGAACCCTATACTTGATCGTTAACTAGAGGTAAGGCGAAAGAATGCAAGTTAACAACTTTAACTAAAAGGAAAGTGACTACAACCTTTGTAGATCCGGTCCTCCACTTCCCTAGCTCCATGTTGACGTCCCTCCGCTGCGATCATCGGATCCCGGACTCTGGCGATGGTTTCGTCGGAGAAATGGGCGGGCTAGGTCGTCGACTTCGATGCCGAAGATGATCTACGTCGAGGCAACTCAAGATCAAGCTCCATCTTCACTTGGTCATAGAACTTGTGAAGATAACACACTCTACTACATGGCAAGTGGTAGAGGATGAAGAAATAGGAAGTGGGTTCACTTTGGATTTGGATTTCTCACTCTTTTGATCATGGCACTATTGGAGGTAGCAAGGTTTCTTCTTCTTGAAGAAGAAGAAGAAGAAGAAAGAATATGATAAGAATTATTTTCAAAAAGAAAATCCAAGTGATTCTTATCATAATGCAACCATGGGTGAGATTAACTCATGTAGAGAATAAACTAGGGTTTAGGTAATGGTTAGGTTTTAAGAATAAAAACAAAATGGTTTTGACCTTTTTCCAAAGATGCTTGAAGCTTCTAGCAAATAGATAAGAAAGCCACCATTTTGTTTTCATAAAATAAATAAAGTAAATTAAAACCTAACCATTAACCTAAAGATGGTTTAATGCATACACACACCCAAGTTTGCATGTATCATCAAACATGATACAAACTAGTGCACAAAACTATATCATATATACAATGTGCACATCAAGTGAGAAAATCCATCTTAAGTGAACAAACACTAGTTAATGTAAAATAATATATCAAATATATAATTATACATTAAATCATTAAATCAACACTTGATTTAATGATCCGGTCATATCGCATATAACCGACTAATATCAAGTGTATCAATGTATCGAATCAACACTTGATTCGGTAACCCGGCTATATCATATATAACCGTCCAATGATACAAATAGAGAGAATAGAATACAGTATCACATACTGGTATTATTCTCGGTCCTGCACATATCTCATATGCGCTCCTATTTCGTTTCGCTTGAGCCAGGAAACCTCTGTGTAGGACTCTAAAGACTCGTCAATACGCCGGCAGCAGGTGATGATCATATCAAGCACCCACAAGCCGCAAGCGGTCTGCTAAACGTAACGGCCACCCGGGTATTGAGCGATCAGAAGATCAACGAGCAAGCCCGCTCACACTCTTGTGAATCCATCCAGCAACACTTACCGTACAGTCCGGTCTGTTCGTCTGATATGTCGCATATCTCGCCTAGGGGTGGTAAACGTCAGACCCTAGTAGCTTGATAAATCATGCCGATGTAAGGTCCATAACATAGCGTGAAACTACTGATAACGCTTACCAGTAGATCACTGCAACCCTGGCCAGGGATTTCCAGTTATGGCCAGACAGGCATAGCGCAACATCAACCCCCAATACCGGGAGAGACGAATCCCCTCCTATCGCTCATTGCCTCCATGTGAATCGGGACTGTACCCAAAAATCACCTGTTTGCATGACTCAGTAGAGCCGTGGTAGGGTGGAAATCAAAGCACAGTGGGAGACACACAAGACTCCATGACGATCTCGGGTCAACAGACTAAGCTGTACCAGTGTCACCAGAGAACTTCCATCTGACGTGAGGTATAATACCATCTAGGAGTTCTCGGCGAGTCCGTTCAGTGTACCCAGTCTCCACTGAGCACTCGCATACCATCTCTGATGTCAAACACCAATGGATATGGGATCATCCATCGCCCATCACATGGGTCGAGAAGATATACGCTAGTCTACACTGGAATATCGATGCCCCGTCTCGATATTCCCACGACTAGGAACATTGAAAGATGTACTCATTGACTACCCAGGCCCCACTAGTATGATCTTCATCATAGTCCTGGAAGTCGAGTACACATCCTAAGGGCTTTATCAACATGTAACAAAGAGACTCAAAGTATACATGTTAAGATAAAGAGCAACCAGATAGCGTACTATCATGTCGAGCAAGAAAGTCCTACCTATATATGTCCCAGCATCCACTACAATATACATCCAATGTACAGTAATGGCCTCTAGGGCATACATATAACTAACAATCTCCCACTTGCACTAGGGCCATCTGTAGCAGTGGTTGCAGTATCTAATACTCAACCATCCCATAAAAGTCTCTCTCTGGGAAAAAGCCTTTGTGAGTAGATCCGCCGTGTTGTCCTCTGAGTCTACTCTCCTAACCTTGATCACCCTGGAGATCAACTATCTCCAAGATCAGGTGATGCTGCCTCAGAATATGTCTGGGTCACTGATAGGATCGGGGTTCCTGGGCCAAAGCCACACTTCCATTGTCACACAATGGTAGGAACCTAGTTCATCTTATGAACCAATATACACCCAAACTGCCTCTTTGGTAGTATCTATAATAGCGATGTTACCAGCCTTTATCGTCTAGTCTGCCACGGTATCTCGCTTGGAACTCTTCCAAAATACCGTCCCTCTACTGAGGGTAAAGACAATGCCTGCGACTGACATTCAGTCGTCCTTATCACCGTGGAACCTTTCCAGTGATTCTCCCCAGGATCGATTGACACCATCTCACTAAACCCTAGTGAGCAGCCTAACATCCATTTAGATCTATCTCGTAGATCCAAATCCCAGGATTTAGGAGGTATCACCTTTATCCTATTTGGAGAATCCTTGTGATAAGAGGAGATTGACCGTATGTAGTATAGGAAACTCTTTTCCTATCAAGAGTATGTCATCCACGTACTCTGCGAGGATCACTACCATACTCCCTACTATCCATTTGTATATACAAGGTTCATCTACCTATTTTGATGAAGTCAAACTCTTTGACTAGCACATTAAAACAGATGTTCCAACTCCGCGATGCCTGCTTTATTCTGTAAAGCAACTTGCACACATTTCCGCTGCTCCCACTGTTTACGAAGCCCTCTGGCTGTGTACTTATAGACGTTCTCTTCTAAATCATTATTTAGAAAAGCAGTCATGACACCCAACCACCAGATATCGTAATTCATGGTATGTAGCCGTGGCAAGAAGGATCCGGATGGACTTAAGCATAGCCACTGGAAAAGGTTTCATCATTTTCCATGCCTGGTCGATGACGAAAACCATTAACATGTCTAACTTTGAAAGTCTCAACCTTTCCATCTACACTAAATAATCTTCTCAAGATATACTTGCTCCTGATGGGGATTTAACCCTTCAGATATAGCAACCAAAGTCCATACTTTGTTGGTGTACATGGATTCCATCTCAGATCGCTAAGCATCTAGCCATTCTTACAGAGTCCCTACTCTTGATGGCCTGCTCGAAACTAGTTGGGTCATCATCTCATGATGCATTCCTCGCTCCCACTATCATCGAGAAACCAAAGTATCTCTCAGGCGGATGAGAAACCCTACCAGATCGGCGGAGAGGCTGAGGTTCGTCGGGGACTATTGAATCCTTTGGTTTTGTCAAATCATTAGCTGTAGTTTTTATAGCTGGAACCTTTCCAGTTCTACAAAACTGACCTTGCCTCGATCTTGTCCGGATTTTGCTTTTGACATAGTCCGGACAACCCCAAATCTTAACAAACTTAAGATATGGGCTCTTCCCTTTCCATATCACATATGAAGTGGTAGGCAACTGATTTGATTTGAACCCTATTCAATAGGTATGCAGCTTCTTAAGTGCATAACCTCCAAAAGGAAATAGGTAACTCAGTAGTACTCATCATAGAGCGCACCATATCTAATATGGTGCGATTGCTGGGCCCCGATACACCTTTGTGCTGTGGTATATTCAGAGGAGTAACACCGAAAGAGAACATCATTCTCCTTTAGAATAGTCCAGGAATTCTATGCACAAGTATTCTCCTCCCTGATCTCATCATAGGACATAATACTTATACCCGTAATTTTGGTTCTCTACTTCTAACTTATATTCTGTAAACATCTCAAAAGCTTCGGACTTATGTTTCAGCAGGAACATGTGACTGAATCTTGAGAGATCATCAGAGAATGTAATGAAGTACAAAGAACCGGTCTTGGCATGTGTAGACAGGGGACCTTATATGCATCATCATGTATCAGTCCCAAGAGTTTACTAACTCTTTCTCTGTTTCCAATAAACAGAGCTATGGTCATCTAATCTTTGTGACATGACTGGCAAGTTCCACAAGATGTAAATTCAAACTGATTTAAATATGCATCTAAATGTAACTTCAGCCAGTCGGGTCGCATTGATATGACCTAGTCTACAATGCCTCAAGAAGGATTCGTTCATTTCTGAACTCTTCCTCTTGTGTGTGTTCTGTATACTAGGAACTGTAGTTTGATTTAGAACGTCAATGCTTTTAGATAACGTGCCTGAAACGATCAACTTTTAAAATGTTCAAAACAATATCCAACAATACAAAATTTTATCATTTCTTTACTAATAAAGAGACTGATATGATTTTGTACATCAGGTTCGGTATCTAATAGCATTTGTTCAGAATCAATGTATTGGTAAAACAGGATGACAGTGACCAACAGACTTGGCTGCAACACTTGCCCCGTTTTCTGTCTCATGAAACTTATCACCCGTTCTCAGTTCTCTGCCTTTCTGTAGCCCTATGTAACAGATTACATATCTGGGATCCTGATCCGGTATCTAATACCTAGGACATAGAGGACACTGAGAAACAGTTCTTTATAATGAACACACCCGAAGGAGATGCATCATATGCACTTTCTTTGTTTAGGCGGCATAGAAATTCTGGTATTCCCCTATTTCCTGCTCTGTCTTATAACAATTATAAGTTGGAGCGGGACCAACGTTCCCCAGCTCAGTATAACAAGTGGGTTCGGTCAATACATCCATATTATTATCTTGATTAAGGCGTGATATGGTCGCTACCTGGAGAGAGAGAGAAGAAAACACTCTGCGTGCGCTCTTGCAAGATTAGATTAGTTATTTATTTTATCTAATCAGGATGGCTCCCACTGTTTTTTATCAAATCTTCCTTCAAACCCTAAAAGGAAAGACTAGCCGGGATTAATTACACTCTACAAGTTCGCCAATCTTTCAGCCAGGCCAGTGTCCGTACTTTGAGGGAGGTTCCCCGTGCTTTCGCACGGACCTAATTAAAGTAAACCTCATTTTCCCAGGGGCGTAACCCCGTTGACATCTTTCTAGACACCTACTTGATCGGCTAATTGTAAAGTGCAAAACTCTCCCAGGAGTAACAATTACTCGCAGTGGGTATCAGGATCCAACTATCATATAGAAGGTATGCAATCTCATTGCAAATTTCAACACTTGAAACTCCCGATAGTGGTTTTTACCCCTAGCACCTATGACCTTAACTATGGTCAACAAATCATAAGTACTAGTCAAGTTCTACCCGTCATTTCGTGATTAATTAGAACCACCCACATGACCCTTAACTAAGGTCAAGAAAGTCACGCGACTGTCCTAACTAATCGCATCATATGCGGTGTAGGAAGACATCACTTAGCTACCGTACACTGTGCCTTGACTATGGTCAACAAACACAGCACGAATACTAAGTACTCTACTTCCTAAAATGACGGAGGGTTGCGGATGGTTTTTATGAAAACCTTTAACGCTTTGAACTTGATCTCGTTGCGGAATCAAATGGTTTTTAAATGGATTGTTTTTTAGGCTTTTCTAGTTTTGCTAAAGGGGTCACTCCCGGTGAAGGGATCGCCAGCCCTTTCCTCATCGAATAAGGTGCAGGATATATCACATATACCGTTGTGCAAAGCAAAAACTATAGAAGCAATCAAAAGACATACCGTGGGTTGTAGCATCTACCAGTTATTGCTAAAAGAGTCACTCCCGTTGAAGGGATCTCGGTCCTTTCCTTATCGAATAAGGTGCAGGATGTTCTACAAGGAACACCGCGATGCAAAGCAAGAACTGTAGCTACCTGATTTTATTTTTGAAATTCGATTCCACAACATATTTTAGATTTATTTTCTTTCATTAATCTCATTAATGAATATCCCATCATTTAAGTCCACATAAACATCACAGATAAATATAACGTACGCTTATGCCATCCGCATTCGCCTCGATGTCCCGTCTGCACCGTTAGGTTAGGTAACTAACGCCAGAGCGAGGCAGGGCTAGCGCGGGTGTAAAACATAAGCAACTTCTATATAATATATCATATATACTATATACTATATCTATCTGAACAAATCACATGATCACATCACAGATAACGCAGCAGAAAATATCATATGAAATATTGGATATACTAGGACGTCCGTGTTTTTAATACGAGCCAGTATAAAACACGGATTCCACGGTCGCGATGAATAGCCAAACCCACACCCGTAGACCCCTACGAGAGCGGCAAGCAACCCTACCAATTCTAGAGTTAGGAGACCCGGACTCGACTCCTCGAGTTGGTCTCCCACTGGACTCCAGAACCCGGTTACTTGTGCCCTCCTCCTTGGGTCTATCCTAGTGCGGAAAAGTAAATAATATACAAAAGGTGACATCTTCTGCAACCTGGAAGTGCCCCAATAAAAGAATATTACATACAAGTTTTTACATGAATGAAAATGAAAAACACTCATCTCACATAAAAACCACCGGCTATTCAAACACGACGATCCAATATAACATATCCAGCAACACATAACATCACATATCATCAACGTAAGTAAATATGCGCATCCCAATTGTCGTTGACATATAGCAACGAAACCGGCGATGTCACATATTACACTTACGGTCACAGAAAAGAAAGTGTAAAACTACAACAGTTGGAATCCACAACCTTCTTAGACATCACATGCCTAACCATCTGAATTCCTTAGACATCACATACCTAACAATTATAAACCCCGCATTTTAGTCTCATTATCGAAAACACTTTTCACTATCAAGTCGGGAAATTCAACAAGATTCCCGACATTTTGATCGAATGCTCGTCGCAAACTTTAGTAGACGGCCGCACCCCCGATACCGTCGACAAAGTGCACTAAGGCGGAACACCGCTGCCGCGAGCACCCGAACGGATGCTTTTGAAGGGACTACCTTGAAAGTCCACGTTGCGACCCCCGGTTCTTACGGGGAGGCGGAAACGGTATAAAAATCAAATTTTTAGCGCATGGGGCAACATGGACTAACAAAGTCGGGATCTTTTCTAAACTAAACTAGCAAACATGCAAAGGAGAGTGAACTACTCGGCAAAGTGGTTATACCTAACTTGAACTCCTTCTTCTTGAAACCTAGTAGTGGTTGATGGTTCTCTTCTCATCGCCTTCTTCCGTCGAAGATGGATCCACCTGAGGGTTCAACCTTCGGGCTCTTTCTCGAACTTGGAGAGAACTAGAATCTTCGTCTTGCTAAACCTTTGATCCTAGAGTGAGTAGAGAGTGTCTAAAGGGTGCTTTTCTTTTAAGGAGAGGGATTCTCAACACATGAGAAGGGTTCTCCTTTTGCTAGAGGAAGAAGAAGATGAAGTGAGGAGAGAGAAGCTAAATGATAGAATGAGCTCTTTTCTTTTTGCAACCATAACAAAAAGCAAAAGAATTATCAAATTAATAATAATAATGAAAATGAAAAGGTTGATGGAAGGTTTAGGAATGACCATTATCATTTCAAACATTAAATGAATTTGCTAGAATCAAAGAGCATCTTTCTTTTGTAATGATGATGGTCAAAACTTCAACCATGGTCAACAAGTCAACCATGGTCAACAAGTCAACAAAAAAACCAACCATGACACAATTTCATTTTATTATATATTATTAATTGATATAACATAAATCCATTAGGGTTTGGAAAAAGACGACTGTCAGCTGTGCATACGCACCCGTTCCGAAACCCTAATGAAAGTCCTCTTCCTCCTCCTCAAATAACTGTGCATACACACCTGCATTCTTGTTCCGAGGAACATGAATACTGAGAGATAAAAGCAACCTCAAAACATATACCAGTATCCGACTCAAACCAGAGCCAGCCAGTAAAATCCGTCCGGACTCCAAACGTGCACAAGTGCGCGAATGAGAACGAACCCTGTCGCAAAACCATGCGACCTCTACTCTGTTTTGCCCAGAGGTGAATACCCTCTGTGTGGGACTCTAAAGAATCGACACTACGCTGGCAGTGGGTTTAACCACAAACCGCAAGCGGCACTAGCTGTGCGTAACGGTCCCCAGGTAGATGCCGACAAGAAGGCTGGCGAGGTGAACCCCATCTGAACTCCTACTGAGTCTGAATATGACAGTCTCCGTACAGTCCGGTCTGTTCGTCTAATACATCGCATGTCGGGCCTAGGGGGCGGTAAAACGTCAGTCCCCTAATAGCGGTATAAGTCGTGTCAGAGTGAAGCCCAAAACACCCTGAGATAACACTGGAAACCTACCAGTATATCTCATTTGCCCTGGCCAGGGACTACTCGTGTAATGGCTCTCCTAGACACAACGCGATGTCAACCCCCAATACCGGGAGAGACGAATCCTGTCTAACCGTCACTGCCTCCAAATGCTTCGGGACTGTATCCAACTACTACCCGTTTGCACGACTCCTTTGAGCCGTGGTAGGGTAGTGATCAAAGTACAGTGGGAACACACTCGAGGCGAAGTGACAGAGTCAAGTCAGCGGACTAAGCTGTACTCATGTCACCTGGGAACGATAGGTATAATACCAACCTGTCAGTTCCCGACGAGTCCTGTCCAGTGTACTCGTAACCCAACGAGCACCCGTATACTATCTCCAGTACGACGTACTGATGGCTGTGGGACAGACCATCTCCCACACTGGGATGAGAAGCGCATATGCTAGTCTACTCCGGAGTATCGATGCCCTGTCTCGATAGTCCTGCGACTAGGGACCTGTATAAGGATGTGCTTATAGATTACCCAGCCCCCACTAGTGTGACTGCCATCACAACGCTAGTAATCAAGCAAAGATCCTAAGGGCTCCACTAATGCGTATAAGTGATATACTGAAATAAACACAAGTACACATTGAAGTAGAAACAAACCAAGTAGCATACTACTATATTGAGCAAGATTGTTTATACAAGGTGAATATCCCAAGCTTCCATTAAGTAATATACAAACTAGTATGATACAGTAATGGCCTCTAGGGCATATACACTAACAATCTCCCACTTGCACTAAGGCCATGTACTGGCGTATCGAAGACCTATCATCTCGATCAGCCGCTCGACTGAGTCTGGGGTAAGGCCTTGGTGAATGGATCTGCAGTGTTTTCTTCTGAAGCAACCCTCCGAACCTCGATCTCCTTGCGATCCACGATCTCCCTGATCAGGTGATACCGCCTCAAGATGTGTCTGGATCTCTGATGGGACCTAGGTTCCTTCGCTAAAGCTATAGCCCCGTTGTTGTCGCAATACAGAGGTATTGGGTCAACAATGGACGGAACCACCTGAAGTTCTTTCAAGAACTTCCTCATCCAGACAGCTTCTTTTGCGGCATCAGATGCAGCAATGTATTCCGCTTCCATAGTCGAGTCTGCAACGGTTTCCTGTTTGGAGCTCTTCCAACACACCGCCCTTCCATTGAGGGTAAAGACGAAACCCGACATGGACTTGGAATCATCCTTGTCACTCTGGAAGCTGGAGTCAGCAAAGGCCTCGATCTGGAGGTCTTTTCCGCCATACACCAAGAACATCTCCTTAGTCCTTCTTAGGTACTTAAGAATGTTCTTTACCGCTATCCAGTGTTTCTCCCCAGGGTTTGACTGATACCGGCTTACCACACTCAGTGCATAAGCTACATCCGGTCTGGTACACAATATCGCATACATTATAGAGCCTACCGCAGAAGCATAGGGTATAATAGACATGCGATCCCTCTCCAAATCAGTCTTGGGAGACATCTCTTTAGAGAGGGTGATCCCGTGACAAGCCGGTAGGTTACCGCGCTTGGAATCTTCCATACTGAATCTTTTCACTATGGTGTCGATGTACCTGGACTGAGAAAGTCCTAATATCCTCTTGGATCTATCACGATGGATCCGGATCCCCAGGATGTATGAGGCATCACCCAGGTCTTTCATGGAGAACCTGTGCGACAAGAACCCCTTGACAGATTGTAGCATAGGAATGTCATTTCCTATTAAGAGAATGTCATCCACGTATAAAACGAGGAATACTACAGTTCTCGCTACAAATCTACTATAGATGCATGGTTCATCTGGATTTTTGATAAAGCCAAATTCCTTGGCCGTCTCATCAAAACAGATGTTCCAACTCCGCGATGCCTGCTTTAGTCCATAGATGGACTTAAGCAACTTGCACACCTTTCTGCTGCTCCCACTCTGAATGAAACCCTCTGGCTGATCCATATAGACACACTCCTCTAAATTTCCATTTAGAAAAGCGGTTTTTACGTCCATCTGCCAAATCTCATAATCGTGGAAGGCAGCAATGGCAAGAAGGATCCGAATGGATTTCAGCATAGCCACTGGAGAAAAGGTTTCGTCATAGTCCAAGCCAGGTCTTTGACGGAAACCCTTTGCTACAAGTCTAGCTTTATAGGTCTCAACCTGTCCATCTACACCAATCTTCCTTTTGAAGATCCACTTGCATCCTACGGGTTTTACCCTGTCTAGAGCAATGTCCAACGTCCATACTTTGTTGGTGTACATGGACTCCATCTCGGTCCGCATTGCATCCAGCCATTTTACCGAGTCAACGCTCTGAACGGCCTGCTGGAAGCTAGTAGGCTCATCATAATCTATGATGCAATCCTCTCTATCCCCGTCTATGAGAAAACCGTAGTATCTCTCGTGCGGATGAGACTGCCTACTACTCCTGCGGAGCGGCGTAGGAATGTCCTGTTCTTTCAAACCCTCAGGTTCCTGTAAGCTTTCAGTAATGTTTTGTGGTTCTGGAATTTCTTCCAGTTCTACTGTGCTCCCACTTATCTGGTTTTCCAAAAACTCAGTTTCCAAGAAGTAGGCATGACGAGAAACAAGAACCTTTTGTTCCTCTTCGCAGTAGAAGAAATATCCCTTGGAGTTCTTTGGATATCCCACGAACTTGCACTGTAATGAGCGTGCCTCGAGCTTGTCTGCATGCTGCTTTTTAACAAAAGCTGGACATCCCCATGTCTTAATGTGCTTAAGATAGGGTCTCTTCCCACTCCACATTTCATATGGTGTAGTAGGCACAGTCTTAGTAGGAACTCGGTTTAAAAGGTACGCAGCTGACTCTAGCGCATACCCCCAGAATGATCGCGGTAACTCAGTGTTGCTCATCATGGACCGTACCATATCCAATAGGGTTTGGTTCCGTCTCTCCGATACACCGTTGTGTTGCGGAGTGTATGGAGGAGTAAGCTGAGAGAGAATTCCGTTCTCTTTTAAATAATTCAGGAACTCGGCACTTAAGTATTCTCCACCTCAATCCGTTCTTAGAATCTTGATACTTTTTCCGGTCTGTTTCTCTACTTCATTCTTATATTCCTGGAACTTTTCAAAGGCTTCGGACTTATGTTTCATTAAGAAGACATAACCGTACCTTGAAAAATCATCCGTAAAAGTAATGAAGTAAGAGTAACCGCTTCGCGCATGTGTAGACATTGGACCGCACACGTCGCTGTGTACGAGTCCCAAGAGCTCGCTCGCTCTTTCTCCGTGTCCAGTGAACGGAGTCTTTGCCATCTTTCCCATGAGACAAGATTCACAAGTGGCATAAGACTGATACTCGAACGGATCCAAGTATCCTTCTTTATGTAACTTAGTCAACCGTGTCTCATTGATGTGACCCAGTCTACAATGCCATAAGAAAGCCTGATTAATATCTGGAGACTTTCTTTTGTGTGTATTCTGGACATTGAAAATCTGTGGTTGGTTTAATACGTATATACCATTGCTCAGTGTACCTGACCCAATCAGAACTTGATTAAGGTGAATGTTTACAACATTACTTACAAACGCAAATTCATAACCTTCTTTAGAAACCAAAGATACATAAATGATATTACAAGTTGCGTTGGGTACAAAAAAGCAATTATGCAGAACCAAAACATGCCCATCTGTCATTCCCAGGTGATAGTCCCCCACGGCTTTAGCATCCATGCTAGCTCCGTTTGCAACTCTGAAGGTCATGTCACCTGCCTTCAAAAACCTACGGTTTCTCAACGCCTGCAAAGAATTACAGATATGAGATCTTGATCCGGTATCCAATACCCAGGAAGTAGAGTTTATAGAAAGACAGTTTTCAATAACATACACACCTGAAGCTGAAGCCGCAACATGCTTCAGTTCCTGTGTCCTGGCCTTCCAAGCCCTGCAATCTTTCTTCCAGTGTCCACTCTTATGACAATAGAAGCATTCCTCCTTTCCCACAAGCTTCCCTGCAATCATTGTTGCCTTTTCTTTTCCCTTCGTACCCACTTTACTAACACCGCCTCTTGGTTTGACGGGGGCTTTCTTCCTCTTTCCCTTGGCTTTCGCCTTGGACCTAGAGGAAGAAGATCCTCCTACAAACAAAGCGGGTGTTTCCCTACCTTTCTGTAGGGTGCTCTCTGCGCTCCTCAGCATGTTGAGGAGTTCTGAAAGTTCAACTTCCTTTTCTTGCAAGTTGAAGTTCAGTATAAACTGGGCGTAAGTGGATGGAAGGGACTGGAGAATTAAATCCGTATAGAGTTCACTTTCCAACGTGGTCCCAAGTTCCGCGAGCTCCTCAATGTAGCCAATCATCTTAAGCACGTGGTCCGCTACCGATGATCCGACGGCTAACTTTGCCGAAAACAACTTCTTCGACACTTCGTATCTTGCGATACGAGACTGCTCTCCATACAGTTCTTTTGTATGAAGAAATATGGATTCCAAATCCATATTCTCGTGCCTCCTCTGATGTTCGTTGTCCATAGAGGCAAGCACGAGGCAGCTGGCCTTCGCTCAATCAATCTCCCAAGTCTTACGGATTTCCTTATCCGCGACGCTGGAGGTGGGACCTGGGACGGGGGGAGCTTTGGTGGTAAGAAGATACCCCAGCTTGTCGTAAGTGATTGCCATCTTGACATTCCTGAGCCAATCTTTGTAGTTTGGCCCTGTCAATATATTTTTATCTAGAAGTAACTTATGTCCAGTCATGTCGATTGGTCGCTGCAATTAGGAGAGAGAGAAGAAACACTTTAGCACGATGCTCTTGCAAGTTTAGAGTGGTTTTTAATTTGTCTAAACAGGATGGCTCCCACTGTCTCTCGAATCCCTCCTCAAACCATAAAGGAAGAATTAGTCGGGATCAATCCCACCGCACAATACTTGCTTAACCGTTCAGCCAGGCCAGTGTCGGTACTTCGAGGGAGGTTTTCCAACGCTTTCGCGAAGTTCCTTAATTAAATAACCTCTTTTCCCTGGGGGCGTAGCCCCGCTAACACCTTTCTAGGCACCTACTAGGTTTATAGCATTGATCGTTTAGTGAGAAATTTCCCGAGGAGTAGCATATACTCACAGTAGGATCGGGATCCAAATATCATCGTGTGACGAAACTGAAGGAATCCTACCAGAATCATCACACTCTAAATGGTATGCAAATCTAGCAAGTTTCAGTACTTATGAAACTCCCGATGTGGATTTCTGCCCCATGCTCTTATGACCTTGACTTTGGCCAACAAATCATAAGTCACATGTCAAGTTCTACCCGCCGTTCTCCAGGTTAATTTGAATCCACCCGTACCTACCCTTGACTTTGGCCAACAAGGCAGTACGACTGTTCCAAACCAACGCATCTATCTATGCTGCACATGAATACCCAATAGCTACCAATCACTATGCCTTGACTTTGGCCAACAAACACAGCTTGAATACTATTGATTATTCATGTGAAACGACGGAGGGCTATGAATGGTTTTGGCGAAACCGTGAACGTAGTGAACTTGATATAGTCGATGGAACGAGATAGCTTTTAGAAGGAGTGGCTCAATCTCCGCATTTAAAAGTTAGTTTTGAAAAGAACCGAGTGGTTTTTCGAAAGTGTTCCAACGACTTTAACTTGGTTTATTACCTTGCATTAGTTCTTTTAATGCGTGATATTCTTGCATTAGTTCTTTTAATGCGTCCCATCATTTAAATCCTACCATTGCAGAAAACAACCAAAATATGACGTACGCTTATGCCATTCGCATTCGCCACGGGGCCCCGTCATCACCCGTTAGGTTACTTAACTAACGACAGAGCGGGGGCTGGGCTAGCGCGGCTGTAAAACATAAGCAACGCCTAAATAGTTATAAATATAGCAATGATAGACATTACAGATCACAGATGAATACATTGGATATACTAGGAATCTGCAATCCGTTCGAGCCTGCAACGAAAAACGGATTACACGGTCGCGGTGAATAGCCAATACCCCACCCAAGACCCCTACGGGTGCGGCAAACTACCCGCCAAGTACTCGGCAATTTGTGCACCCCTCCATGGGTCTATCCTAGGAGCAAAAACAGTAAAAAGAATTATACAATGACGGCTACAACCCCGACCCGGTTGTGCGGCCAAACAAATAATAATATTACATCAATTTACATTTACAATGAATGAAAGAAAAACAAAAGCTCATCTCACATCCACCCCGGCTATTCACCCGTGACAGTCCAACACATTCATATACACATTCCAATATCAAACACAGATCACAGAGATGTAAAACCCCGACTAATCGACTTATAGCGATTAGCCGACGTTCAATACAATCAAACATCACAGATATAACCAATATAGTCCAAGTGTAGTGAAGTTCGGAAAAATACGGAATTATAGGCCCCCAAAAACAAATTTCTATTCTGGAAAATCTGGGCACATATAATATATCTTAAAAATCCCAAAACCCTACCAGGAGAACACTGCACAAAACCCGATCACGAGAGGACTCCAAACGGCGGCGGTTCCGCGGCAAATGCCTACCTCATGCCGCGGAACCGCGACGGTTTGAATGAATCAGGGGATCGTTTTTCTTGGGTGTTCACACAAAACCCTGAGCCGAATTTAGGTGTATAACAAAACTTGTTTTGACCAGAAAAAATTTTAACAGAAACTAGGGTTTTGTAAAAGTTTGGTTTTTGGATTTTTCGGTTCCGAACTTCGTTACACTTCACTACCAAGCTAGTTTAAGTTTAGTTAGGCTCTGATACCACTGTAAGTCCACGTTGCGACCCCCGGTTCTTACGGGGAGGCGGAAATGGTATAAAAATCAAATTTTTAGCGCATGGGGCAACATGGACTAACAAAGTCGGGATCTTTTCTAAACTAAACTAGCAAACATGCAAAGGAGAGTGAACTACTCGGCAAAGTGGTTATACCTAACTTGAACTCCTTCTTCTTGAAACCTAGTAGTGGTTGATGGTTCTCTTCTCGTCGCCTTCTTCCGTCGAAGATGGATCCACCTGAGGGTTCAACCTTCGGGCTCTTTCTCGAACTTGGAGAGAACTAGAATCTTCGTCTTGCTAAACCTTTGATCCTAGAGTGAGTAGAGAGTGTCTAAAGGGTGCTTTTCTTTTAAGGAGAGGGATTCTCAACACATGAGAAGGGTTCTCCTTTTGCTAGAGGAAGAAGAAGATGAAGTGAGGAGAGAGAAGCTAAATGATAGAATGAGCTCTTTTCTTTTTGCAACCATAACAAAAAGCAAAAGAATTATCAAATTAATAATAATAATGAAAATGAAAAGGTTGATGGAAGGTTTAGGAATGACCATTATCATTTCAAACATTAAATGAATTTGCTAGAATCAAAGAGCATCTTTCTTTTGTAATGATGATGGTCAAAACTTCAACCATGGTCAACAAGTCAACCATGGTCAACAAGTCAACAAAAAAACCAACCATGACATAATTTCATTTTATTATATATTATTAATTGATATAACATAAATCCATTAGGGTTTGGAAAAAGACGACTGTCAACTGTGCATACGCACCCGTTCCGAAACCCTAATGAAAGTCCTCTTCCTCCTCCTCAAATAACTGTGCATACACACCTGCATTCTTGTTCCGAGGAACATGAATACTGAGAGATAAAAGCAACCCCAAAACATATACCAGTATCCGACTCAAACCAGAGCCAGCCAGTAAAATCCGTCCGGACTCCAAACGTGCACAAGTGCGCGAATGAGAACGAACCCTGTCGCAAAACCATGCGACCTCTACTCTGTTTTGCCCAGAGGAGAATACCCTCTGTGTGGGACTCTAAAGACTCGACACTACGCTGGCAGTGGGTTTAACCGCAGACCGCAAGCGGCACTAGCTGTGCGTAACGGTCCCCAGGTAGATGCCGACAAGAAGGCTGACGAGGTGAACCCCATCTGAACTCCTACTGAGTCTGAATGTGACAGTCTCCGTACAGTCCGGTCTGTTCGTCTAATACATCGCATGTCGGGCCTAGGGGGCGGTAAAACGTCAGTCCCCTAATAGCGGTACAAGTCGTGTCGGAGTGAAGCCCAAAACACCCTGAGATAACACTGGAAACCTACCAGTATATCTCGTTTGCCCTGGCCAGGGACTACTCGTGTAATGGCTCTCCTAGACACAGCGCGATGTCAACCCCCAATACCGGGAGAGACGAATCCTGTCTAACCGTCACTGCCTCCAAATGCTTCGGGACTGTACCCAACTACTACCCGTTTGCACGACTCCTTTGAGCCGTGGTAGGGTAGTGATCAAAGTACAGTGGGAACACACTCGAGGCGAAGTGACAGTGTCAAGTCAGCGGACTTAGCTGTACTCATGTCACCTGGGAACTGATAACTGACGATAGGTATAATACCAACCTGTCAGTTCCCGACGAGTCCTGTCCAGTGTACTCGTAACCCAACGAGCACCCGTATACTATCTCCAGTACGACGTACTGATGGCTGTGGGACAGACCATCTCCCACACTGGGATGAGAAGCGCATACGCTAGTCTACTCCGGAGTATCGATGCCCTGTCTCGATTGTCCTGCGACTAGGGACCTGTATAAGGATGTGCTTATAGATTACCCAGCCCCCACTAGTGTGACTGCCATCACAACGCTGGTAATCAAGCAAAGATCCTAAGGGCTCCACTAATGCGTATAAGTGATATACTGAAATAAACACAAGTACACATTGAAGTAGAAACAAACCAAGTAGCATACTACTATATTGAGCAAGATTGTTTATACAAGGTGAATATCCCAAGCTTCCATTAAGTAATATACAAACTAGTATGATACAGTAATGGCCTCTAGGGCATATACACTAACATACCTAGCACCTCATGAAGGGTTTGGAAGCATCACATGTACCAAAGATGGAATTTTAGGGTGCTAAGTTAACATGCAAAGGATCGATCCTAGAAAAATTAGGGTTTCAAAAACTTTTCACATCATCATATGAAAGAAATGCTAGGGTTTAGAGAGTACAACCTTTGTAGCTCCCTACGCTAGACTCCTCGGCTACTTGGGGTTTGTAATAGCTCCGCTTGAACTCCTCGAGGTCACCGATGATCTACCCGGAGTCCGCTTTGTCCAAGCTTGCAACTTTATCCGATCAAGTGAACGAAATCAAGCTAACACTCTAAACAAGTGGGCTAGAATTGTGTAGAATGGTGTTGTGGTTCTCTTTCTCACTTCAAAATCCAATCTTGATGAGTATATTGCTCACTACTAAGAACTAGAGAGCAAAAGAGAGAGGTTGATGAAGATGATGGCTTTTTTGAAAGAAGATGATAAGTTCAACTCTATTTTTAAAAGGGAAAAATATATCAATATATATTTTCAATCTATCATCTCAAACCATGGTTGAATCATTATTGTACTAGAGTTAAAACACAAAAGGAAACTTAACCAAAGGTTAAATGGCGGGTGAGAATGGTTAGGTCAAAAGAAGAGTGTAGAACAAATCAATAATGAACCTTTTCTTTCCTTTTATGTTTTAATATAAATACAATAATAATTCATAAATAAAACCATGGTGTGAGTCTTATATTGCCACCATTTTCATATATATACAACCATGAAAGATGTATGTATGTATGTATGTGTATATGTACATCTATATGTGCATGGATCAAAAAGAAGGCATACATGCATGCATACATCCAACTAACTCAAGAAAGGATTTCAAGTGAGAAGCTAATGGTTAAATGATAAATCAACACTTGATTTATCAATCCGGCCATATCACATATGACCCCTACCAAAAGCAAGCCGCCCGATCAATATACGGTATCCCATACGCGCATTTTAATCAGGTCCATGCGCATATCGCATACGCGCACCACAACGTTTCGCCTGAACTAGGAAACTCCATTGTGGGACTCTGAGACTCGTCAATACGCCGGCAGTGGGCGATGATCATATCAAGGACCCCCAAGCCGCAAGCGGTCAGCTAAACGTAACGGCCACCCGGGTATTGAGCGATCAGAAGAGAACAAGCGAACCTGCTACAACTCCCGTCGATCCGATCGGCAACACTTCCCGTACAGTCCGGTCTCCTCGTCTGATATGTCGCATACCAAGTCTAGGGGTGGTAAATGTCAGACCCCAATAACCGATAAGTCGTGCCGATGTGAGGCTCATAACGGGTCGAGAAACTACTGGTAACACTTACCAGCAAATCTCTGAATCAGCCCTGGCCAGGGACTTCCCTGTTACGGCCAATCGAGCACAGCGCAACATCAACCCCCAATACCGGGAGAGACGAAACCCCTCCTATCGCTCATTGCCTCCATGTGACTCGGGACTGTACCCAAAAACCACCGTTTTGCACGCCCTCATGGACGTGGTAAGGTGGAGATCAAAGCACAGTGGGAATCACACAAGACTCTATGATGATCTCGGGTCTACAGACTAACCTGCATAAGTGTCACCTGAGAACTGCCATCTGACGTGAGGTATAATACCATCTGGAAGTTCTCAGCGAGTCCCTCCAGTGTACCCAGTCTCCACTGAGCACCCGTATACCATCTCTGATGTCAAACACTAATGGATATGGGATCATCCATCGCCCATCTCATGGGTCGAGAAGCATATACGCTAGTCTACACTGGTATATCGTTGCCCCGTCTCGATACACCCACGACTAGGGACCTTGAAGGATGTACTTATGGACTACCATGTCCCTACTAGTATGATCTGCATCATAGTCCAGGTAGTCAAGTACACATCCTAAGGGCTTTACCAACATGTAACTATAAGACAGTATAAAGAGACTAGTATACATGTTAAGATAAAGAGCAACCAGATAGCATACTATCATATCGAGCAAGAAAGTCATCTCCATATATGTCCAAGCATCCAATATAATATACATCATCTGTACAATACTGGCCTCTAGGGCATACATATAACTAACAATCTCCCACTTGCACTAGGGCCAGCTGCTGTAGTATCGCATACCGAGCATCCCGAAGAGTCTCTCAAACTGTATCTGGGGAATGGCCTTCGTGAGTGGATCCGCCGTGTTGTTCTTCGTGTCAACCCTCCTAACCTCGATCTCCCGGCGATCAACTATCTCCCGGATCAGGTGATACCGCCTCAGAATATGCCTGGATCGCTGATGGGACCTGGGTTCCTTGGCCAAAGCCACCGCTCCATTATTATCGCAATACAAAGGTATTGGATGCTCAATGGATGGAACCACTCCAAGTTCAGTAATGAACTTCTTGATCCAGACAGCCTCTTTGGCAGCATCATTGGCAGCGATGTATTCAGCCTCCTTCGTCGAGTCTGCTACGGTTTCCTGCTTGGAACTCTTCCAGCTAACCGCCCCTCCGTAAAGGGTAAAGACAAATCCCGACTGCGACTTAGAGTCGTCCTTATCACTCTGGAAGCTCGAATCGGTAAAGGACTCCACTTGGAGTTCTTCGTTACCATACACCAAGAGCATCTCTTTAGTCCTTCGTAAGTACTTGAGAATGCTCTTCACAGCTGTCCAGTGACTCTCTCCAGGATCAGCTTGATACCTGCTCACTACACTTAGTGAGAATGCTACATCGGGTCTGGTACATAGCATCGCATACATGATAGAGCCTACAGCCGAAGCATAGGGTATCCCTTGCATGCGAGCTCTCTCCAAATCAGTCTTGGGAGACATCTCTTTGGAGAGAGTGACTCCAGAGATCGTGGGTAAGTTCCCACGCTTGGATTCTTCCATACTAAACCTTTTTAGTATGGTGTCAATGTACCTGGATTGGGACAATCCCAATATCCGTTTGGATCTATCTCTATAGATCCTAATTCCCAATATGCAGGAGGCATCACCAAGATCTTTCATCGAGAATCTTTGTGACAAGAAGAGCTTGACCGATTGCAGCATAGGAATGTCATTTCCTATCAAGAGTATGTCGTCCACGTACAATACGAGGAAGACAACCTTACTCTCTGCTACCTTCTTGTAGATACAAGGTTGATCTACATTTTTGACGAAATCAAACTCTTTGATAACGACATCAAAGCAGATGTTCCAACTCCGCGATGCTTGCTTTAATCCATAAATGGATTTAAGCAGCTTGCACACCTTCCCGCTGCTCCCACTGTCTACGAAGCCCTCTGGCTGAGTCATGTACACGCACTCTTCTAAATCACCGTTTAGAAAGGCGGTCTTAACATCCATTTGCCAGATTTCATAGTCATGATATGCAGCGATGGCAAGCATAATCCGGATGGATTTAAGCATAGCCACTGGAGAAAAAGTTTCGTCATAGTCCACACCTGGTCTTTGACGAAAACCCTTTGCAACAAGTCTAGCTTTGAAAGTCTCCACTTTCCCATCTACACCAAGTTTTTTCTTGAAGATCCACTTGCTCCCAATGGGTTTTACCCCTTCAGGAGCAACTTCCAAAGTCCATACTTTGTTGGTGTACATGCATTCCATCTCAGACCACATTGCATCCAGCCATTTTACTGAGTCCTTACTCGTGATGGCCTGCTCGAAGCTAGTTGGGTCATCATCTTCCATGATGCAATCCTCGCTTCCACCATCAATGAGAAAACCGTAGTATCTCTCAGGCGGATGAGAAACCCTGCTAGATCGGCGGAGCGGCTGGGGTTCGTCAGGTACTACTGAATCCTCTGGTTCTACCAAGTCTTCTGTTATAGTTTGTGTTGCCGAAACCTCTTCCAGTTCTACCTCAATGCCACTTGTCTGTTTCATAAGAAAACCTTTTTCTAAGAAATTGGCATGTCGAGAAACAAACACCTTTTGTTCCTCGGGGTGGTAGAAGATATACCCTTGTGAATTTTTGGGATATCCAATAAACTTACATAAGACTGATCTTGCCTCGAGTTTGTCCGGATTTTGTCTTTTGACATAGGCTGGACAACCCCATATCTTAAGGTAATTAAGATGTGGTCTCTTCCCTTTCCATATCCCATATGGAGTGGTAGGCACTGATTTGGTAGGAACTCTATTCAATAGGTCTATGGCTGTCTCAAGCGCATATCCCCAGAAGGAAATAGGTAACTCAACTGTAATCATCATTGAGCGCACCATATCTAATAGGGTGCGGTTTCTCCGTTCCGATACACCGTTGTGCTGTGGTGTATAAGGAGGAGTGAGCTGAGAGAGAATCCCATTCTCTTTTAGATAATCCAGAAAATCATTGCTCAAGTATTCTCCTCCTCGATCAGATCGAAGGATCTTAATACTTTTGCCCGTTTGGTTCTCTATTTCGTGCTTATATTCTCTGAATTTCTCAAAAGCTTCAGACTTGTGTTTTATCAGGAACACATGTCCGTATCTAGAGAGATCGTCAGTGAATGTAATGAAGTAGGAAGAACCGTTCCTGGTATGTGTAGACATGGGACCGCATACATCACTATGTATCAGCCCTAAGAGTTCTGTAACTCTTTCTCCGTGTCCCGTAAACGGAGTTTTGGTCATTTTACCTTTGAGACATGACTGGCAAGTGTCATAAGATGAAAATTCAAACGGATTCAAATATCCATCTTTATGCAACTTAGCTAGTCGTGTCGCATTTATGTGACCTAGTCTACAATGCCACAAGAAGGATTCGTTCAGTTCTGAACTCTTCCTCTTGTATGTGTTTTGTAAATTGAGGACTGTATTTTGATTGAGAATGAATATGCCATTATGTAACGAGCCTGATGCAATCAACTTTTGATCTAGGAAGATGTTCATAACATTATCCTGTACTACAAAATTATATCCTTCTTTACTCAGTAAAGAAACTGATATAATGTTGCACATCATGTTCGGTATATAATAGCACTCATTCAGAACCAGAGTATTACGACTTGGTAATACAAGGTGATATTCGCCAACTGCTTTGGCTGCAACACTTGCACCATTCCCTACTTGTACGGAATGATCACCCTTTCCCAGTTCTCTACCTTTCCGTAGCCCATGTAATTGTTTACATACGTGGGATCCTGATCCGGTATCTAATACCCAGGACGTAGGGTGAACTGAAAAACAGTTCTCAATGACAAACACACCCGAAGAAGGTGCATCAACATGCATGTCCTCCGTTTGGGCGGCGTGAGAATCCAGACATTCTCCTGTTTCCTGTTCAGTCTTATAACACTTATAAGATAGAACGGGTCCAACGTTCCCCTGCACAGTATAACATGCGGGTTCGGTCAATACATCCATATTATTATCTTTATTAAGGCATGACATGGTCGCTACCTGGAGAGAGAGAGAAGAAAACACTTTAGCGTATGCTCTTGCAAGATCAGATTGGTTATTATCTTATCTAATCAGGATGGCTCCCACTGTTTTTATCAAATCTTCCTTCAAACCCTAAAAGAAAAGACTAGCCGGGATTAATTACACCCTACAACTTCGCCGATCTTTCAGCCAGGCCAGTGTCGGTACTTTGAGGGAGGTTCCCCGTGCTTTCGCACGGACCTAATTAAAGTAAACCTCGTTTTCCCAGAGGCATAACCCGTTGACACCTTTCTAGACACCTACTTGATCGGCTAATTGTCCTGTGTAAAACTCTCCCGGGAGTAACAATTACTCGCAGTGGGTATCGGGATCCAACTATCTCATAGAAGGTATGCAATCTCATTGCAAATCTCAACACTTGAAATTCCCGATAATATTTTGCCCCTAGCATGCTATGACCTTGACGCATGACAAACAACCCATAGTCCGCTAGTCAAGTTCAACCCGTACAATTCGTAATTGAATTAAACCCACCCGTACGACCCTTGACGCATGCCAAACAACGCCGTACGAATACCTTAATCCAATCGCATCTCATGCTACAGATAAGTAATAATCAGCTACCGTACACTACGCCTTGACGCATGCCAAACAACCGTAGCACGAATACTAAATATTACATATCTGAATTGACGGAGGGCTACGCAGGTTTTTCTGAAAACCATGAGCGTAATGAACTTGATATCGTTGTAGAATCAAGTGAAGTTTTGAAATGGAGTGATTTTGAGGCTTTTATTAGTTTTGCTAAAGAGGTCACTCCCGGTGAAAGGATCTCGGCTCTTTCCTCATCGAATAAGGTGCGGGATATATCATATATATCACTGTGCAAAGCAAAACTCCAAAAGCAATCAAAAGCAAACCGAGTGTTTTAGCATCTGCCAGTTTCGCTAAAGAGGTCACTCCCGGTGAAGGGATCTCGGCTCTTTCCTCATCGAATAAGGTGCAGGGTATATCATATATACCGCTATGCAAAGCAAAACTGTAGCTACCCTTTTATTTTAAAATTTGATTCTACAACATCTTTTAGGTTTCTTTTCTTTCATTAATCACATTAATGAAGTCCCATCATTTAAGTCACCTAAACATCACAGATAAATACGACGTACACTTATGCCATCCGCATTCGCCTCGATGTCCCCTCGTGCACCGTTAGGTTAGGTAACTAACGACAAAGTAGGGCAGGGCTAGTGCGGGTGCAAAACATAAGTAACGTCTATATAATATATCATATATACTATATGAAGTATCTATCACAGAACATATCTAATGATCAGATCACAGATATCGCAGCAGAAACATAGATATAATATGGGATATACTAGGACGTCCGTATTTAGTATTTTAGCCAATAATAGAACATACGGATTCCACAGTCGCGACGAATAGCCAAGCCCACACCCTGGACCCCTACGAGAGCGGCAAGCGACCCTACCAATTCTGGAGTTTAGGATACCCGGTCTCAACTCCTCGAGATGGCCTCCCACTGAACCCCAGAACCCGGTCACCTGTGCTCCCCTTCTTGGGTCCATCCTAATGCGGAAAAGTAAAAAATATACAACACTGGTGACACAACCTCAACCCGGAAGTGCCCCAAATAAAAGAATATTACATTACATTTGAATTTACATGAATGAAAATATAAAGCTCTCATCTCACATAAAAAAAAACCCGGCTATTCAATCGCAACAATCCTGCACATCATATCACAGCAACACATAATATCACATATCATCAACGTAAGTAAGTATGTGTACCCCAATTGTCGTTGACGTATAGCAACCAAACCAGCGATATCGACATACTACACTTACGGTCACAGAAAAGAAAGTGTAAAACTGCAATATCTGGAATCCACATTCTTTTTAGACATCGTAAATGCGAAGTATCACATACCTCGTATTTCATGTCCTATAATATGAATTCCACACATTGCATCACATTCCAGATAATTAGACAGTATTAAAGTTTTCGAACGAACGATCAAATACCCAAGATTCACTAAAGCTCAACACTTGAGCGGAGTTCAAAAAACCCGGAGTGTGACACAGTGGTAGCGGTCCAGCCGTAGAAAGGTCAAGCCAACGCCTCACATGTGGCATGCCGTACTGCCCCAAACCCTAAGGTTCAAAAGGCAGTTCAAGGCGGTCACATAATCGAGTTAAGGTTTGTTGTCTTCTAGAGGGTCCACCACAAACAAACTTGCATGAACCTCCGAAGGATTTAAACCCCGTGAAAAGTGAGCAAATGATACTCGTTCAAACACTTCACTACTTTCTAATTTACCCGGAAAAGCCACGAAATGAAAATTCCGATCGAATCGACGAGTCCAAACCAACTCCAGAACAAACAGCACAAAATTCAGATTAAAAATACCCTAAAAAATATACAAGCATAATAAAGAATTACTGTATAAAAACTATCCATTGATGGATGTGAACGGCCGCGGAACCGCGGCCTAAGCAAGCTTAGACCGCGTTTCCGCGGCAATATGAACAGTTCACTTCATCGAATTCTACAGTAATTCTTAGATTTGCCTGCTTTATTTTTTACATATTTTTAATTCTGAAAAATGTCAAATTTTAAAAAATTTCCAGAGAGCACTCTAAAATGCCGTATTTCGGTTCGATCGGAGTTTTAACTTCGTAAAAATGTCGCCTAATGTTCTAGGTCGGCTCTGATACCAATGAAGGGTCTACCTAGCACCTCATGAAGGGTTTGGAAACATCACATGTACCAAAGATGGAATTTTAGGGTGCTAAGTTAACATGCAAAGGATCGATCCTAGAAAAATTAGGGTTTCAAAAACTTTTCACATCATCATATGAAAGAAATGCTAGGGTTTAGAGAGTACAACCTTTGTAGCTCCCTACGCTAGACTCCTCGGCTACTTGGGGTTTGTAATAGCTCCGCTTGAACTCCTCGAGGTCACCGATGATCCACCCGGAGTCCGCTTTGTCCAAGCTTGCAACTTTATCCGATCAAGTGAACGAAATCAAGCTAACACTCTAAACAAGTGGGCTAGACTTGTGTAGAATGGTGTTGTGGTTCTCTTTCTCACTTCAAAATCCAATCTTGATGAGTATATTGCTCACTACTAAGAACTAGAGAGCAAAAGAGAGAGGTTGATGAAGATGATGGCTTTTTTGAAAGAAGATGATAAGTTCAACTCTATTTTTAAAAGGGAAAAATATATCAATATATATTTTCAATCTATCATCTCAAACCATGGTTGAATCATTATTGTACTAGAGTTAAAACACAAAAGGAAACTTAACTAAAGGTTAAATGGTGGGTGAGAATGGTTAGGTCAAAAGAAGAGTGTAGAACAAATCAATAATGAACCTTTTCTTTCCTTTTATGTTTTAATATAAATACAATAATAATTCATAAATAAAACCATGGTGTGAGTCTTATATTGCCACCATTTTCATAAATTTACAACCATGAAAGATGTACGTATGTATGTATGTGTATATGTACATCTATATGTGCATGGATCAAAAAGAAGGCATACATGCATGCATACATCCAACTAACTCAAGAAAGGATTTCAAGTGAGAAGCTAATGGTTAAATGATAAATCAACACTTGATTTATCAATCCGGCCATATCACATATGACCCCTACCAAAAGCAAGCCGCCCGATCAATATACGGTATCCCATACGCGCATTTTAATCGGGTCCATGCGCTAATCGCATACGCGCACCACAACGTTTCGCCTGGACTAGGAAACTCCATTGTGGGACTCTGAGACTCGTCAATACGCCGGCAGCGGGCGATGATCATATCAAGGACCCCCAAGCCGCAAGCGGTCAGCTAAACGTAATGGCCACCCGGGTATTGAGCGATCAGAAGAGAACAAGCGAACCTGCTACAACTCCCGTCGATCCGATCGGCAACACTTCCCGTACAGTCCGGTCTCCTCGTCTGATATGTCGCATACCAAGTCTAGGGGTGGTAAATGTCAGACCCCAATAACCGATAAGTCGTGCCGATGTGAGGCTCATAACGGGTCGAGAAACTACTGGTAACACTTACCAGCAAATCTCTGAATCAGCCCTGGCCAGGGACTTCCCTGTTACGGCCAATCGAGCACAGCGCAACATCAACCCCCAATACCGGGAGAGACGAAACCCCTCCTATCGCTCATTGCCTCCATGTGACTCGGGACTGTACCCAAAAACTACCGTTTTGCACGCCCTCATGGACGTGGTAAGGTGGAGATCAAAGCACAGTGGGAATCACACAAGACTCTATGACGATCTCGGGTCTACAGACTAACCTGCATAAGTGTCACCTGAGAACTGCCATCTAACGTGAGGTATAATACCATCTGGGAGTTCTCAGCGAGTCCCTCCAGTGTACCCAGTCTCTACTGAGCACCCGTATACCATCTCTGATGTCAAACACTAATGGATATGGGATCATCCATCGCCCATCTCATGGGTCGAGAAGCATATACGCTAGTCTACACTGGTATATCGATGCCCCGTCTCGATACACCCACGACTAGGGACCTTGAAGGATGTACTTATGGACTACCATGTCCCCACTAGTATGATCTGCATCATAGTCAAGGTAGTCAAGTACACATCCTAAGGGCTTTACCAACACGTAACTATAAGACAGTATAAAGAGACTAGTATACATGTTAAGATAAAGAGCAACCAGATAGCATACTATCATATCGAGCAAGAAAGTCATCTCTATATATGTCCAAGCATCCAATATAATATACATCATCTGTACAATACTGGCCTCTAGGGCATACATATAACTAACAGCTTTTTGGCGACGGGGTTCTCCTACAGTCACTTGGTCGGGGCTATGGGGTAGAGCTGTCTATTAAGTTTACCGGTGAGTATCCGCGTACTCAACGTGATTGCGACGGACTTTTGATCACATCAAAATCCCGTGGCAACCGATCAAGTGAGACTAAACTTCTATGTTTATAACATTCAAATTAGTTATCTCATAACTACTCGTGGATTCCAAATATTGTATCACATTCCAGATAAATGGAAAATGTTAAACTTTTCGATCGAACAATCAAACACCCAAGTTTTCCCGAAACAGCTCAACACATGAAATAAGTTTAAAAACATTCACTTCATGCCACAGTACCAACGGTCCAGCCGTAGAAGGGTGAAGCCAACGCCTCACATGTGGCACGCCGTACTGCCCCAAACCCTAAGGTTCAAAGGGCAATTCAAGACGGTCACATAATCGAGTTCAGGTTTGTTGTCTTCTAGAGGGTCCATCGCATTACTTGCACTACTTAGAACGTTCTTAAACCACGGAAAAATCCAACAGTTGGAAATTTCCCGGCAGGGGAAAAATCGGGTATTTATATCTGGTCGAACTTTTTAACATATTCTAAAATTACCCGGAAAAACACATAGACAAAATTAGACAATCCGATCGAATCTACGAACTCCCAATACAACCCAGAAAACTCAACTCTTGAGTAGAATTTAAAAATTCCCAGAAAATACAGCACTAACAGATAGGAATTACTGTGCAATTTTCAAAAAGTAATGTGACTGTATTGCCGCGGAACCGCCGCACTAGCCATGCTCGTGCCGCATTTCCGCGGCGCTTTAGTCGATTCAGGCGCACGTGCTGCACAGTAATCCCTAAAAAAACCTGCTGATTTTTCTGCATATTTTTAATTCACAAAAATCCATGATTTCAAAAAATGTACAGAGAATGGTTTTGGATTAGGGTTTCGGGTTCGATCGGACTTCTAACATCGTCTACACTTCGCCTAAAGCTCTAGCTAGGCTCTGATACCACTGTAGGGTTCCTAGGCACACCCATGAGGTTCTACAACTGATCAACCATGCCAAAATCAAAAATTTCCATGTGCCAAAGAACCCTATACTTGATCGTTAACTAGAGGTAAGGCGAAAGAATGCAAGTTAACAACTTTAACTAAAAGGAAAGTGACTACAACCTTCGTAGATCCGGTCCTCCACTTCCCTATCTCCATGTTGACGTCCCTCCGCTGCGATCATCGGATCCCGGACTCTGGCGATGGTTTCGTCGGAGAAATGGGCGGGCTAGGTCGTCGAATTCGATGCCGAAGATGATCTACGTCGAGGCAACTCAAGATCAAGCTCCATCTTCACTTGGTCATAGAACTTGTGAAGATAACACACTCTACTACATGGAAAGTGCTAGAGGATGAAGAAATAGGAAGTGGGTTCACTTTGGATTTGGATTTCTCACTCTTTTGATCATGGCACCATTGGAGGTAGCAAGGTTTCTTCTTCTTGAAGAAGAAGAAGAAGAAGAAAGAATATGATAAGAATTATTTTCAAAAAGAAAATCCAAGTGATTCTTATCATAATGCAACCATGGGTGAGATTAACTCATGTAGAGAATAAACTAGGGTTTAAGTAATGGTTAGGTTTTAAGAATAAAAACAAAATGGTTTTGACCTTTTTCAAAGATGCTTGAAGCTTCTAGCAAATAGATAAGAAAGCCACCATTTTGTTTTCATAAAATAAATAAAGTAAATTAAAACCTAACCATTAACCTAAAGATGGTTTAATGCATACACACACCCAAGTTTGCATGTATCATCAAACATGATACAAACTAGTGCACAAAACTATATCATATATACAATGTGCACATCAAGTGAGAAAATCCATCTTAAGTGAACAAATACTAGTTAATGTAAAATAATATATCAAATATATAATTATACATTAAATCATTAAATCAACACTTGATTTAATGATCCGGTCATATCGCATATAACCGACTAATATCAAGTGTATCAATGTATCGAATCAACACTTGATTCGATAACCCGGCTATATCATATATAACCGTCCAATGATACAAATCGCGAGAATAGAATACAGTATCACATACTGGTATTATTCTCGGTCCCGCACATATCTCATATGCGCTCCTATTTCGTTTCGCTTGAGCCAGGAAACCTCTGTGTAGGACTCTAAAGACTCATCAATACGCCGGCAGCAGGTGATGATCATATCAAGCACCCACAAGCCGCAAGCGGTCTGCTAAACGTAACGGCCACCCGGGTATTGAGCGATCAGAAGATCAACGAGCAAGCCCGCTCACACTCCTGTGAATCCATCCAGCAACACTTACCGTACAGTCCGGTCTGTTCGTCTGATATGTCGAATATCTCGCCTAGGGGTGGTAAACGTCAGACCCCAGTAGCTTGATAAGTCATGCCGATGTAAGGTCCATAACATAGCGTGAAACTACTAATAACACTTACCAGTAGATCACTGCAACCCTGGCCAGGGATTTCCAGTTATGGCCAGTCGAGCATAGCGCAACATCAAACCCCAATACCGGGAGAGACGAATCCCCTCCTATCGCTCATTGCCTCCATGTGAATCGGGACTGTACCCAAAAACCACCTGTTTGCACGACTCAGTAGAGCCGTGGTAGGGTGGAAATCAAAGCACAGTGGGAGACACACAAGACTCCATGACGATCTCGGGTCAACAGACTAAGCTGTACCAGTGTCACCAGAGAACTGCCATCTGACGTGAGGTATAATACCATCTGGGAGTTCTCGGCGAGTCCGTTTAGTGTACCCAGTCTCCACTGAGCACCCGCATACCATCTCTGATGTCAAACACCAATGGATATGGGATCATCCATCGCCCATCACATGGGTCGAGAAGATATACGCTAGTCTACACTGGAATATCGATGCCCCGTCTCGATATTCCCATGACTAGGAACATTGAAGGATGTACTCATTGACTACCCAGGCCCCACTAGTATGATCTTCATCATAGTCCTGGAAGTCGAGTACACATCCTAAGGTCTTTATCAACATGTAACAAAGATACTGAAAGTATACATGTTAAGATAAAGAGCAACCAGATAGCGTACTATCATGTCGAGCAAGAAAGTGCTACCTATATATGTCCCAGCATCCACTACAATATACATCCAATGTACAGTAATGGCCTCTAGGGCATACATATAACTAACACATTTCAGAAATGTGCAACCCCCTGCCAACCGACATACTAGCAGTTAGGGGAGGTTTACGAACACATTAAACAATACAGATAAAAACCCGATTAGCAAATAATTTAGAATATCGATCGACAACCTTTTTCCGTGTCTACCCCAAATGCAAGCCAGCACAGAAGTAACCTGGGCAGAAACAGAATATACAGGAAAACAAAACACCATAAAATATGAATTTCTGCGAAACTCCGAGTCAACTCGGGGTTGACTCGGCGGCGGATCCGCGGCCGAAAGCACCATTTGGCAACGGTTCGAGGTTGACTCGGCGGCGGATCCGCGGCCAAAAGCACCATTTGGCAACGGTTCCGCGGCCGTCTTGCCGAGTTGTGTCCTTGTATTTTTCCAGAATTCTTATAATACCCTGCTGTGAATTTTAAGGTATATCAAATATTTTTTTCGACACTTTTAAAATTAACAGAAACTGATAGGGTTTCGGGGTGTTGTTTTCACGTTTTTCCGACGATCGAAGTTCTAATTAGTTGCTAATAAGCTAATAAAGGTTTAGTTGGCTCTGATACCACTGTAAGTCCATGTCACGCACCCCACGAACTTGCGGGGAGGCAGAATATATGAAAAACGATTATCAAAGCTTCGTAACACGGACTTGAGCGCATGAATCGTGTCTAAACCGTTACTAGCAAACTACAAAAGGTTTAACTACTCGGATTCGAAGTTATACCTCACGTTACTTGTCCTTCGGGTCTTCATCGCTGTCCTCCACTCCTCGTAGGCTCTTTGGAACGTCGGCACCTCAACGGCCTCCTCGAGTAAAAAACGATCCACCCGAGAGCTCCTACTCCAAGCTTGACCTCTAACTTGAGGTAACTAGGTTTCTCAAAGTGCTAATCTAAGCAACCTAGGTGATATAGAGTTGGATTATGGATGTATTAGTCTAGCTAACCCTTGATCTCAACACATGAGAGGTTAGGGTTAGGGTTTGAAGAGAGAGAGCTTGAGGAGAGAGAAGGTGAGAATGAGAATCCTTTTGGATGAATGAAATCATTTGTGTATATATGAAACATATCATATAATTAAATGAATAACAAATAATGATATATCATCATGTTTCATTAATACACTAAGTGATTCATCACATGAGTCATATAAATCATAAATGATTCATTAACTCCATGTATGAATCACACCATGACTCATTTATCCAATTAATGCAAATGCCACCTTAACCCCCAAGTCACCATGCTTCTAGAAGCTTCCCGACAAATTACGAGAACGCCCCTCCTATCCGTGAAAACACGGAAAAACTTTAGACTGTATAAATCCAATAATCCGATACTAGAATCTGGCTTAAACCAAAGCCGACTAGTAAAAACTGTCCGAACGTCGTACGTGCGTAAACACACGTATGCGTCCGAACCCTTGTCATAAAACCATACGACCTCTATATCGTTTCGCCCGAAGCAGGGAAACTCTCTGTGTGGGACTCTAAAGACTCGACACTACGCTAGCTGTGGGTTTAACCACAGACCGCAAGCGGCACTAGCTGTATGTAACGGTCCCCAGGTAGATGTCGATAAGAAGGCCGATGAGGAAACCCATCCGAACTCCTACTGAGCCTGATGTGACAATCTCCGTACAGTCCGGTCTGTTCGTATAGGACTATCGCATATCGGACCTAGTGGCAGCAAGCGTCAGTCCCGTAAAAGCGGTATAAGTCGTGTCGGAGCGTAGCCCATTACACCTTGAGAAACTACTGGAAAACCTACCAGTAAATCTCGCTTGCCCTGGCCAGGGACTTTGCGTAATGGCTCTCTGACACAGCGCGATATTAACTCCTAATACCGGGAGAGACGAATCCTGTCTAACCGCCACTGCCTCCAAGTGCTCGGGACTGCACCTAACTGCTACATGTTTGCACGACTCCTTTGAGCCGTGGTAGGGTAGCAATCTAAGAACAGTGGGACACACTCGAGGCGAAGTAGCAGTGTCAAGTCTGCGGACTATGCTGTACTCATGTCATCTAGGAACTGTTAACTGACGACGGGTATAATACCAACCAACAGTTCCCTGCGAGTCCTTTCCGGTGTACCCGTAACCTAACGAGCACCTGTATACTATCTCCAGTACGACGTACTGATGGCTGTGGGACAGACCATCTTCCCAACTGGGATGAGAAGCGTACACACTAGTCTACTCCGGAGTATCGATGCCCTGTCTCGATAATCCTACGACTAGGGACCTGTATAGGATGTTGCTTATAGACTACCCAGCACCCACTAATGTGACTGCCATCACAACGCTGGTAATCAAGCAAAGATCCTAAGGGCTCTACTAATATGTATAAGCGATACGTTACAAGAAACATATGCACATATTAAAGTAGACACAAACCAAGTAGCATACTACCATTTTTAGCAAGACTGTCAATACAACTATGAATATCCCAAGCTTCCATTAAGTAATATACAAACTAGTATGATACAGTAATGGCCTTCTAGGGCATAAACACTAACAGGATAAGTATAGCGTCATTCTAAACTAGCTTTAGAAGTGTACGTATATATTATTCTGCCAGAGGGTTGTTGTGGTCAGTGGGAGCAGCAGAATTATAGTGGGCAAGTAGCTTATGTCTATTTATAGACTTGAGCACATATAGCGGAGATAAGATCATCTATTTTTGTTGCAACAGTCATGGCTTTGACTTCATCGGAATAGGGGATGGATCTGTTAAGAAGGTAGTAGGGTGTGATGTCCTGGTATTTGGATGACATACACAGAGTAGGAAGTAAAATTCCTATACTACGATCGGTTGTACTTTGATCGTCACACAGTTGTTTCTCCACAAAGGATATGGATATAATATCAGACATTCTGGTTACTAGATCTATGGTTTTAGATCTAGAATTGGGTAGTTTCCCAATTTGGGTACTTTGACAGTATTCTAATGCTATTTTAGAATAGATGACTCCTGGCATGGTGGTGTACCTGCAGGTGATGGACTCACCCTCTCTAAAGGTGTCTTATAGACTAAAGGGGAGAGGGATGTGCATGATTGGCAGATCACTTGCTTAGGCAATTGAGTCAATCGTGAGATGTCAAGTACCACACCAGATGTTGTTTTTTCACTAGATGCGATAAGTTTATATTAATCCAATCCTGGAGAAACATTAGGAAGCAGTTTTAGAACATGAATGGATGTTCTACGGATTTGATGACAACAGCCTCCTTCGGGAAACGGTTATCATTCCAGGCTTCCAAGGTGACATCGATGACAGAGTGATTGTCAAAGTTATAGTTTTCCCTCTGACGAGGGACAGTATTATGGACAGGTGCTCCAAGAGGATAATGTGGGAGGCATGGTGCTGGATACTGATTAGGTTCAGTTATCAATAAAGTCTAAGAAGTTTGGATTTGGAGTTCATTTATGAACTAGGTCCCATCAGATATCCAGACATATTCTAAGACAGGTATTACTCGATTCGACAGATGGCATTCTCCGTGAACTTGAGATTAAGAGAGACATAGAAAGAAACATCAGGGCGGATCCACTCACTAAGGCTATTTCTCGAACACAATAGTTTTACAAACGGGATTTGTGAAACTGATTAGTAGAGGAGTTGGATGTTCGGTATCACACGGGCTGTGAGTATGCGACATCGCAATAATTAGCCTTAAGTGCAAGTGGGAGATTGTTGGATATAGTGCCCTCAAAGTCAATTATTGGATCGCAGGCACGTGATTGCAATGATTAAGGCAGGACCTATACCGATATGATAGTCTTGCTCGAGATGATAGTATGCTATCTGGTTTGTCTTTATCATCGTATACATGCTTTAGTTCGCTATTGCATGATGATAGAGCCCATAGGATTCTTGCTTGACTGCCGGCAGTATGATGGCGATCATATACGTGGGAACTGGAATCTATAAGCACATCCTTAAAAGTGTCCCTAGTCGTGGGAGTTTCGAGACAGGGCATCGATACTCCAGAGTATACTAGTGTATACAGTCGAGACCCCGACGAGGGCGGTGGCCGTTCTCACAAGCCACTGGTGTCAGTTGGTTCACCTAAGATGTATACAGGTGCTCATTAGGTTATGAGTACACCGGACAAGACTCGCCGGGAACATGCTAGTTGGTATTATACATATCGTCAGATAGCAGTTCCCTGGTGACATGTATATAGGTTAGTTTGTCGACCTGAGATCGTCATTTGTCTCGTGTGAGTTCCCACTGTGCTTAAATTACTACCCTACCACGCTCAAAGGAGACGTGCAAACAGGTTTTAGTTGGGTACAGTCCCGAGCCACATGGAGGCAGTGAGCGGATCGTCGGGGATTCGTCTCTCCCGGTATTGGGGTTGATGTCGCACAGTGCACGGGTGGCCATCACTAGAAATCCTCAGCCGAGGTAGTGGAGAATTACTGATTTGGATCAGTAGTTTCTCATATGGTGATGGGCTTCATGCCGACACGATTTATCGCGTTATTAGGGGTCTGACTTTATCCACCCCCCTAGACTCGATATGCGATACTCTTTAGACGAACGGACCAGACTGTACGGATATTGTCACTGTCAGGCTCAGTAAGGTTTATGGATGAGTTCGCTCGTCAGCTTCCCTTCCAATCAATACATAGGCAACCGTTACGTACAACTTGTACGTCTGACGTGCTAGGGGTTATACCCAGTGCCAGTGTGTTGATGAGTCATTAGAGTCCCCCACAGACTGTTTCCCAAGTTCGGGCGAAACGTTGTAGAGGCCGTATGGTTTTATGGCAGGGTTCGGAAAATGCACGTGCGTTTACGCACGTGTCATATTTCGGGCAGATAATACTGGTGGGCTTTGGTTTAAGCCGCATCCGAGTATTATACTGTGTAGATATAATATCTTTGTCTCAGTTGCATTTGTATTCGGTCGTAATATAAATGCGGGTATGTTTATACTGTTACGGGGTTATCCTGAAATTCATTTCATGATCACTTTTGGAAGTTGCCAGTTTCCAGTTTTCTATCAGCCGTATTTAACATTCGGTTAAATACGGATTTATCTTTTCTTGATGAGGGTGAGTCGTGGTTCTAGAAGGTTCTAGAATTGGTGACAAGGCTTGATTATTCATTGTTAGCATTAATTGAAATGGTGACTAGGTTAATGACTAGGTTAATGTTCATTGGTTTGCATTTAATGTTATTTGTGACTCATTCTTTTCATTAAGTGAGTTATGATAAGTATCATATCTTATTGTCACCACTTTGCTCCTACCCTCACCTCCCTCTTGCTATATGATGGCCGGCCCCTCTTGATAGAAGTGGTGGTGGTTCATTTTGGAAAAAGAATATAGTTTTGGTTCATGGAAATTAGTATACTCCATTTCTCATTTCATTTCGATCCAAAAGGCAACTTCATTAACCGTTCGTCCATAGCTTTGGACGAACCGAGACAAAGTGTTCTACTCATTCTCTACATGTCATCTCTTTTAGCAAACTTGATGATCGGGTTGCCTCAGTTCAGAGGCGGGAGCCCGTTTAAAGATCCGTCGACGTGGTGCCACCTGGATGAGAAGACTGGAGATCAAAGAGATCGGAGTGGCCGCAACAAAGCGTGGGATGATGGTTGAAGACCGAAGGACTCGGATCGTTCGGTATAACATTTCTACCCACTTTGTAGTTTGTTAATTTAGCTTTAATGGCAGATCCGGGTTATAGTATACGATAGCGCCAGTTGTAAAAGTTTTTGTTCCGCATTTGGCGTCTATTAGACGGCCGGGGCGCTACCGTGTACTTACGCGGTGGGCAGCTACCAGCTGCCCACCGTCTCTGCTACCTCGTCCCCGCAGAATAAGGCTACCACGACCGCGGCCTCTCAGAGCGTCGGTCTGGTGTGGAGCAACAACAGGCACAGGAGGTAACGCACTCGGAAGAGGGGGTGAAGGTGGTAAAGTAACATGTGGAACTGATGCCCTGCCCTTGCGCCTCAAAGTACAACCTCTGACTCGGTGGTGCAGACTCCCACATCGAAAACATCCCGGCGATGGCTGCTGACCCTGTAGGGAAAAGCTTCGTATCTGGCCTAGTCGCCAGCTTCGGCTACCCGCACGGCCTGTAAAGATTCTGCCACGGCCTCTGCCAGATTGCTCCTGAGCTGATACATCAATACGGATCCACTTTGGTTCCGTAGCAACCGTAGTGGGTGGAGCAACATCTGATCGCGGTACTCGACTGATCTCTATCAAGGATCCGATCATCTGACGTAAGTCTTGGACACTGGCCTCTTCCCTAGCGATACGATCTGGAAAAGGCGGATCAACCCGCTCCGGAAGAATAGGCATATCGTCCTGGTCAGTCCTCGTCTCAGATGAGCCTGCCCTGACCACATCTCTGGCGGCAACCCACTGGGCCCTAGTAGTCCCCGGCAGCATAGCGGCTGGAATAAGAAATAGGATTGATAAGAACATTGCAATCGAATCAAGAGGATATATGGAAATCAAGGAAGGAAATACAAGCAAATATATATCCTAAGGTCACTTAGGCAGAGTACCGTATCGTAAGTATGCCGCGGAACATACACACGCTACGTCACTCTGCTTAAGTTACCTACTCCATCTATCAAGGGTCATCCTACACTTAGAAATGTAAAACCTATCGCTCTGATACCAACTTTGTCACGACCCGGATATGCAGAACGTAACTGGCACATAAATTACGAAACGTCTCGATGCGTAACGTAATCTAAGTAAGCCAAAGCCCAGAGATCTAAACCATTTAAAGAAGTAGAGTGAAGGAAAACTTAACATAAAAAGGTGATTTTAGTAAAATAACATCACATTAAAACATTTTAAAACATCAAATTTCCCAAAAATTTCGGCAGAGTTTCCTTTGTAAATACTGGCCCCTAAACGGGTACAACATATGAAAATACACAAGTAAAGAATAACGGCATTCCCAAGCGGGAGCTAGCTCTTCGCCAATGGCGAAATCACAACCACATTCAACATATATCATCATAATATGAGATCAACATATAAAAGCAAGAAATAAAAACCACGTATAAAGTCGGCTCACACGAGCTCGACACCAGAAATCAAGATATATATATATATACACACACATACACCAACGAACCTCACAAGCTCACAGTCTAGGTCCAAAATACGAGGGTAGATGGAGTATACTAGATACAAAATAATATACATGGTGGGAGCAAAAGAATATCCTCAAAACCCACCTACGAGCAAGCTGCAAGTCGATGCAAATGAAGCAGAAGAGAAAGTACGCCCGCCGCTACTATGCTGACGGGTCGGACCTGCAAGATACTGTGGCACAACGGGGGTGCGTTGCCAACTCGTGAGTAGTAAGTAATATCTAATAAGGCTATCATAAACATGCACGCAATGCGTCACAACCTATATATACCATTATGATGTGATGCACTAGTATGAATGCAACATGCGTGCATAATCAACACGAAACCTGAATATATCTGGCATGAGAAAATCTGTATTCTTATTTTGGTAAAACTTTGGTATAATAAAACTGGAGTATCATTAATGAAATCGACAGAAAATCCATGTCAAATATCGATATAATATATGTATCTCAATATCTCAATGTCTCAATATCTCAATGGCCGTCTCTCAGATCGTCTCTCAAATATGTCACATCCCACGACTCCGGTCAGTATCCTCCGGATAACCGCCGAGTCAAGAATAACCGGTAGGTAATGCTCCCCGGCCGGGCTCAACGCCTTCTCAATACGTCCATCTTGCCCCGGGGTACATCACCGGGTCCACCATGTACCCGCAGACGGTGCATCCCCCTCCTCGAATCGGGTATATGATGTTGGAGATAGTGCCCTCAGAGTCAATTATTGGATCACAGGCACGTGATTGCAATGATTGAGGGAGGACCTATCCCGGTAGGACAGTCTTACTCAAGATGATAGTATGCTATCTGGTTTACCTTTATCATCGTGTACTGCTTTAGGTGACCTGACATGTCGCTATTGCACGTTGATAGAGCCCCTAGGATTCTTGCTTGACTACCAGCAGTATGAGGGCGATCATATAAGTGAGAGCTGGAGTCTATAAGCACATCCTTAAAAGGTCCCTAGTCGTGGGAGTTTCGAGACAGGGCATCGATACTCCAGAGTAGACTAGTGTATACAGTCGAGACCCCGACGAGGGGCGGTGGCCGGTCTCACAAGCCACTGGTGTCAGTTGGTTCACCTAAGATGTATACAGGTGCTCATTGGGTTATGAGTACACCGGACAGGACTCGCCGGGAACATGCTAGTTGGTCTTATACCTGACGTCAGATAGCAGTTCCCTGGTGACATGTGTACAGGTTAGTTCATCGACCTGGGGATCGTCATTTGTCTCGTGTGAGTTCCCACTGTGCTTTGATTACTACCCTACCACGGCTCAAAGGAGTCGTGCAAACAGGTTTTAGTTGGGTACAGTCCCGAGCCACATGGAGGCAGTGAGCGGATCTTCGGGGGTTCGTCTCTCCCGGTATTGGGGGTGAGGTCGCGCTGTGTCTAGGAGAGCCATTACACAAAGACCTTGGCCAAGGCAGGAGATTTACTGGTAGGTATTCCAGTAGTATCTCAGGGTGTTCTGGGCTACACTCCGACACGACTTGTACCGCTTTTGGGGGTCTGACTTTTACCAACCCCCTAGGCCCGCCATGCGATGCTCATAGACGAACGGACCGGACTGTACGGATATTGTCACTGACAGGCTCAGTTGGGTGTCGGGGTGAGCTTCCTCATCGACGTCCCTTTTGGTCAATAGCTGGTGGCCCGTCACGTATTGGCTTATACCTCTGACGTGCTAGTGGTTAAATCCACAGCCATAGTATTGACGAGTCTTTAGAGTCCACCACACTTTCAGTTACTCAAGCTTTCGGGCGAAACGCTGTAGAGGCCGTATGGAGATATGGCAGGGTCCGATCAGATACGTGCAGTATTGCACGGATCAGAATCGGACGGTTTGTACTAGTGGCCGTATAGTTATATGGCAGCGTTCGATCAGATACGTGCGGTATTGCACGGATCAGGATCGGACGGATTTTACTAGCCGGCTTTGGCTTAAGCCGGTCCTAGTTTAGTACAGTGTAGATTTTGTCTCATTGCATTTATATCCGGACGGAATACAGATGCAGGTGTGTATGCACAGTATCGGGGTTTTCCTGTAATTTATTACAGGACCAGTTTTCTGGAGTTGCCAGTTTGCATTCCGTTCCGGCCGGATTTCCTTTGTTCTTTCCCGGCCGGACTTTTCCGATGGAGGGGGTAATTTGCAGTTTTGCAAATTACACTTTGTGGAGGATTTTCTTGCATATGTTTTAATTATGAAAGCATCTTTTCTTTTTCCACCATCATTTGATTCTTTCTTAGTCTTTTCCTTTGCTTTAATGTGATAAGAAAGGATTAGGATTGATGTAGATTGGTTATGATGATGTTTAAGGTTGTGGTCACCTCTTGCTTTCTCCTACCATCACCTCCCTTCTTGCTTCATAATCTATCCTCCACCATTTTTCTAAGGATGATAGTTTTTCATTTTTAGAAAAGAGATAAGAAAAGAAAAGAGAGAAGAAGAAAAAGAGAAGAGAGAAAGAAAAATGAGAGTGATTCATTTTGTGCATATCATTCTTCATCTCATTCCATTGCTAGGAAATTGAAAGCACCAATTTTCTACACACCATTCCTCCATCTATGGCAACCAACCCCAAAGTGAGACATTCACTCTACACTATATTCCTTCAGCATATCTTGAGCATGTCGAGTAGCCGGCTTCATGCGCGAGTTGCCTCGGTATAGAGGTGGGAGCCCGTAAAAGTACCCGGCTTCGTGGTGCCCTTTCCGACGAGGAGGAGACGGACGGAGATCCCGCGAGGAGATCGGAGTGGAGATGAAGACCGGAGGACTTGGATCGTCGGTACATCTCTAACACTATCTTGTTAGTTAGCTTAGACTAGTTTAATGGTCACGATCCGGGGTTTAGTGCGCGGTGGTGCCGGTTTGCTAAGTCCGCAAAAATTTAAGTTTACCACCGTTTCCGCGTTTGGCCGTCGGATTGACGGCCGGGGCGCCGCCGTGCACTTACAGTGGTATCAGAGCCTCGCCATTAACTTAGTCTAGCTTTGTGTAATGTGTTTTTCTGTTTCGATCGATCGAATGTTCCAAAACTGCATTTTAGTTCGAATCAGTTTCTGTTGAAAATTTTTGGTCTCGAAAAATTTTTCAGGTTGTAAAATATTGATGTACTGGAAAATCTAAGAGTTCTGTAAAAATTTGACGAAGTAACTCCACAGTTGGAGCGCGGAACCGCCGCGAAACCCGCCCTCGTGCGGCCCTTCCGCCGCGCACTATTCACATCACTTCACCAAATTTTTTCAGAGGGCTTATGGACTTAAAATATGGGTTTTGGAATATTAAAATTGGGCCTAGGATTTCTGTGAGTGCTACAGTTTTGATTGAGGGCCCACTTGTTAATTTTTGATCGATCGGAAAATTTTAAAACACATTTTTCACAGTATTTACATTATATCTGCGACCGTGAATGTCACTCGATCGGTAAATCCTGTCTAACTGCTATAGCCCGGTTAGACGGATTTGCGAACGTGACTTTCACGTTGATGTTCTATGTTTATGCTGTGATGTTGCGGATCGGTCGTGGGGGATAGCCTGGATGCAATGCTAGTACAGTGTTGTTGTATTATGTACATTTGATTTTGCGGGGCGAGCGTCCGACATGTGGACTGCCGTCACTGCCTGATTGTATTATTCTTTTGGGGCACGACCTGGTTGCGGTCGATGTACCCGGTGTATGTATATTTTACTTTCTGTACTAGGATTACCCCGCGGTGGGGTGCACGGATAGCCGGGTTCTAGAGGGCAACAAGCCCGCATCTCATGGCATTGGGACGGAGGGGGCTTCACTCTAGGATTGGCGGGCTATTCGCCGCACTCGTAGGGGGTACAAGTTGACCCAGGAGGGGTGCCCAAGTTGCCGGATTCCGTGGAGTGCTGGGTGGTCCATTCACGGCGTTGAAGGGGGCTGCCTCGCTTCAGGTTTTGGCGGGTGACTTGCCGCGCCCGTAGGGGTCTAGGATTTCATTGCACAGGCTATCCACACGACCAGGGGAACGTCGGGTTTCAGTAGTGGCTCTGTGAAACCCGGGGATCCCAGATATCTGTATTGTTCTGTGATGCTGTACATTTCTGTGATGTTGCATTTCTTTCACGCCTTGAGCGAAATATAATATATTGGTATATATATTAGTAGATGTTGTATATGTTTTTCATCCGCGCTAGTCCAGTCCCCGCTCTGTCGTTAGTAAGCTAACCTAACGAGTGATGACGGGACCCAGTGGCGAATGCGGATGGCATATACGTACGTCAGTATATTTTCGTTCTTTGTGGTGTGATTAATTGATGGGACTGCGTTGATTCGGATCAATGCAAGTTAAACAAACCTTATCTGATGTTGTTGGAACACTTTTCAAAAAAAGCTGTTATTGCAAGGACGTTCACTTTTGTTTTGCATCGTGGTATTCAGTTGGAATATCCTGCTCCTCAGTCGACGAGGCAAGGGCCGAGATCCCTTCACCGGGAGTGACCCCTTGGACAGAAGTTTGCGTCAGGGCATTAACTTCACTATAGCCGATTACTTTTGCTTTGCATCGTGGTATTCATTTGGAATATCCTGCACCCCATTCTACGGGGAAAGAGCCGAGATCCCTTCACCGGGAGTGACCTCTTTAGTAAAGGTTTTCGTCACTATATTTTCTAAAAAGCTATCCGTTCCTTCAACGATATCAAGTTCATTACGTTAAAGGTTTTCGCCAGAAACCATTCGTAGCCCTCCGTCGTTTCATATGAGTAGTCAATAGTATTCAAGCTGTGTTTGTTGGCCAAAGTCAAGGCACAGTGTTTGGTAGCTGTTGGTTATTCATATGCAGCATAGATAGATGCGTTGTTTTGGAACAGTCGTATAGCCTTGTTGGCCAAAGTCAAGGGCTTGTGCGGGTGGATTCGAATCAACCTGGAGAATGACGGGTAGAACTTGACATGTGACTTATGATTTGTTGGCCAAAGTCAAGGTCATAAGAGCATGGGGCAGAAATCACATCGGGAGTTTCAAAAGAACTGAAACTTGCCAGATATGCGCATACCTTCTGGAGTGTGATACCGTGAGCGGATTCCGTCACGTTGTCATGCGATGAGAGTTGGATCCCGATTCCCACTGATGAGTTAGTATACTCCTCGGGTGACCCCGACTAATTCTTCTTTCAGGTTTGGAGGAGAATTTGAGGTACAGTGGGAGGATTCCAGATTAGATAAATTGGTAACCATTCTGATCTAGGTTAGAGTGCACGCTGAGTGTTTCTTTTCTCTCTCTCTTTGGCAGCGACCATTGACCCGACCCTAGATTTTGACTCAGTGACCAAGTTGACCGAACCTACTTAACACTGGCTTTTGGATTGTCAAAGTTGCAGACCTCATTGCCACTTCTACTTTTACCCTTTTCTCCGGGACACCCCGTATTACTACGAACGTCCACTTCCATTGGACAAAACCATCGTATGGTTATATACGAACTCGAAGGAATTTATTCGAGGATGGTTTCCGGTTCTGGAGAAAACGGATAGGACTATTCAGTTGTCTTTTCTTTTTCACCCTCTCTCATGTTGCGAGTACTCCTTGGTTTAGGAGTAGTACACCTATTACGCAAATTGGATAGTCTTCTTCCAAACCATAGGCTGGTGCCGACCGGTAGGGAATGAAGAAAACCAGTTAGCCTAAACGGTGTACAGAAGGTATTAAGTTCAGACAAAGCAAGGGATTAGTAAGAGGGCAAAGTAAATTGCGACTGATATTCACGACCAAACCAAGTATTTCTTCGCCAATCCTAAATCACCTTTGTATCTCTCCAGGACACTCCGTATTACTACGAAGATCCCATTTTATTGGATAATCCATCGTATGGTTATATACGAACTCGAATGGAACTTGTTCCAGTTCGGGGATGGATCCTGGTTCAGGAGAAATAGGAATAAAGTACATTCAGGTGTCTTTTATCTTCACCTCCTCTCGCGATGCGAGTGCTCCTAGGATTAGGACAGTACACCCTTTATGCTTTTTGGATAGTCTTCTTCCAAACCATAGGCTGGTGCCGAACGGTAGGGAAGGAAGAAAACCAATTGGCCTAAAGGGGTGTACAGAAGGTAAAGACTAAAGACATATAAAGGGATTTGGAGAGGTGGCAAAGAACTATACGGTTACAGTCGTGAATCTGGAAGAGGCATTACTAGGAATACCAGTATACCCCATCGAAACATTTCAATGTTTCAGTTCAACTGTGTACTGTTAATAGAAAACTGATTTCCCGATTAGACACTTACTCCAGGGTATGTATTTACCAGGTATGATTCTCACATCTGTATGGTTTTACAGATGATGAGTGGGAGTAAGTTATTGGGAATTGGGTGATCATCCTCATTATATCGGGATTCGTTGTAATTGGTGATATTTGAGGATGCCACCTGGGTTGTTTGCCGGTCGGCAAATATTTGGTTTTGAATATCCGCGGTTATGCACCAATTTCAAATTGATATATCTGTACGTCTATTTACATAGAGTGAGATATACCTTTTGATATTATGTCGATGACATTTACCTATATCAGTGGATGGTTAGGTAAGGAGCATTAAACAGCGGTGTAATTCTTCTTAACCATAAGTACAGTTTTCAACCTACAACACACAGTGAAAGAGTTGTTAGACTCAGCGGACTTATACAGAGTATTGTATGTTGTCCAGTGTCCATTAGGACAGAGGGGTTGGTCCTCATACTATATTCTGTTTACTTTTGACTTCTCTAGTTCTTAGACATGTGTTTCGTAGAAACACAGGGTCTAAGTTTTGAGAAGTTATAGGTATGAGAATAAAGTAGAGAACCAGGTGTTGCAAGTATCGGGATTCTTCAAAGTGATCGAAGATGTAGATACTTGTACATGGTATTCAGTTGATAGTAATGGTTAAGAGAACTTGCTTCTCTTTCAGGTTACTCATAATTGGAAGCATTCCTAAGTTGAGTAACGCTGATCGGCCTCCTTCCATTTAGTTGACATGCACTGGAGATAGCTGCATGATTTGAATCTGGTTCAATTAAATCAGTGCCTCTGGTTCTATATTGGATGTAGAACAGTTCATATCTTAACGTTGTTAAGGTACGGGGAGTTGTCCGGCTTATGATTAAAACCAGACTCTGGATAACTCAAGGCACGTTTCTGTAATGGCAGTTTGTGGGTTGACCCAGGCTATGACGAGGGTTGACTTTCTACCATCTGGATGAACAATAGCAGTATTGTTCTAGACTCGCCACAGTTTTATTAAAAATGGATTTTTTCAGAAAACAGTAGTGGGAGTATGGTAGAACTGGAAGTAATTCCAGAACCACAAACGATCACTAAAGATTTGATAAGGAACCTAAAGATTCAATCTGGATTGACATTCCATTGGCCACTCCGCAGATAAGGTGGGTAACTTCAGGCACCTGAGAGGTACTCCGGTAGCCTCAAGGACGGTGACAGGGAAGTTCTTGTTTACCCACAATTACCATTGCTGTTGTTCCAGGCTGCGAGACCAGGCGGGAGGATGAGTATAGCGTCGTTCTAAACTAGTTTTAGAAGTGTGCGTCTATATGACTCTGCCAGAGGGTTGTCGTAGTCAGTGGGAGCAGCGGAAGCATTGGTGGACAAGTAGCTTATGTCTATTTATAGACTAAAGCAGATGTAGCGGAGATTGATCATCTATTTCTGACGTGACAGTCATGGGTTTGACTTCATCAGAATAGGAGATGGATCTGTTGAGAAGGTAGTAGGAAGTGATATTCCTTTACTACGATCGGTTATACTTTGGTCGTCACACAGTGGTTTCTCCACAAAGGACTTGGACATTATATCAGACATACTGGTTACTAGATCTATGGTTTTAGATCTAGATTTGGGTGGTTTCCTAATCTGGGTACCTTGACAGCATTCTATGAGTATTTAGAATGGACGACTCCTGGCACGGTAGTATACCTGCAGGTAATGGAGTCACCCTCTCTAAAGGTGTCTTATAGACTAAAGTAGAGAGGGATGTGCATGATTGGCAGATCACTTGCTTAGGCAATTGAGTCAATCATGAGATGTCAAGTACCACACCAGATGTTGTTCTTGCACTAGATGCAATAAGTTGATATTGATCCAATCCTGGAGGAACAGTCGGAAGCAGTTTTGGAACATAAGTGGCTGTTCTAGGGATATGATAACGACAGCCTCATTCGAGAGACAGTTATCATTCCAGGCTTCCAAGGTGACCTGGACGACAAGGAGGTTGTCAGAGTTATAGTTATCCCTCTGACGAGGGACAGTATTTTGGACAGGTGGTCCGAGGCAATACTGAGGGTGGCATGGCGCAGGATACTGATTAAGTTCAGCTGACGATACAGTCGAAGAAGTTTGGATTTGGAGTTCATTTATGAGCTAGGTCCCATCAGACATCCAGACATTCTAAGACAAGTATTGCTCATTTCGGGAGATGGTTTTCTCCGCGAACATGAGATATAGAGAGACATAGAAAGAAACATCAGAGCGGATCCACTCACTGAGGCTATTCCTCGAACGCAATAGTTTCGCAAGCAAGCTTTGTGAGACTGACTAGTAGAGGAGTTGGGTGTTCGGTATCACACGGGCTGTGAGTATGCGACATCGCAATAATTAGCCTTGAGTGCAAGTGGGAGATTGTTGGAGATAGTGCCCTCAGAGTCAATTATTGGATCACAGGCACGTGATTGCAATGATTGAGGGAGGACCTATCCCGGTAGGACAGTCTTACTCAAGATGATAGTATGCTATCTGGTTTACCTTTATCATCGTGTACTGCTTTAGGTGACCTGACATGTCGCTATTGCACGTTGATAGAGCCCCTAGGATTCTTGCTTGACTACCAGCAGTATGAGGGCGATCATATAAGTGAGAGCTGGAGTCTATAAGCACATCCTTAAAAGGTCCCTAGTCGTGGGAGTTTCGAGACAGGGCATCGATACTCCAGAGTAGACTAGTGTATACAGTCGAGACCCCGACGAGGGGCGGTGGCCGGTCTCACAAGCCACTGGTGTTAGTTGGTTCACCTAAGATGTATACAGGTGCTCATTGGGTTATGAGTACACCGGACAGGACTCGCCGGGAACATGCTAGTTGGTCTTATACCTGACGTCAGATAGCAGTTCCCTGGTGACATGTGTACAGGTTAGTTCATCGACCTGGGGATCGTCATTTGTCTCGTGTGAGTTCCCACTGTGCTTTGATTACTACCCTACCACGGCTCAAAGGAGTCGTGCAAACAGGTTTTAGTTGGGTACAGTCCCGAGCCACATGGAGGCAGTGAGCGGATCTTCGGGGGTTCTTCTCTCCCGGTATTGGGGGTGAGGTCGCGCTGTGTCTAGGAGAGCCATTACACAAAGACCTTGGCCAAGGCAGGAGATTTACTGGTAGGTATTCCAGTAGTATCTCAGGGTGTTCTGGGCTACACTCCGACACGACTTGTACCGCTTTTGGGGGTCTGACTTTTACCAACCCCCTAGGCCCGCCATGCGATGCTCATAGACGAACGGACCGGACTGTACGGATATTGTCACTGACAGGCTCAGTTGGGTGTCGGGGTGAGCTTCCTCATCGACGTCCCTTTTGGTCAATAGCTGGTGGCCCGTCACGTATTGGCTTATACCTCTGACGTGCTAGTGGTTAAATCCACAGCCATAGTATTGACGAGTCTTTAGAGTCCACCACACTTTCAGTTACTCAAGCTTTCGGGCGAAACGCTGTAGAGGCCGTATGGAGATATGGCAGGGTCCGATCAGATACGTGCAGTATTGCACGGATCAGAATCGGACGGTTTGTACTAGTGGCCGTATAGTTATATGGCAGCGTTCGATCAGATACGTGCGGTATTGCACGGATCAGGATCGGACGGATTTTACTAGCCGGCTTTGGCTTAAGCCGGTCCTAGTTTAGTACAGTGTAGATTTTGTCTCATTGCATTTGTATCCGGACGGAATACAGATGCAGGTGTGTATGCACAGTATCGGGGTTTTCCTGTAATTTATTACAGGACCAGTTTTCTGGAGTTGCCAGTTTGCATTCCGTTCCGGCCGGATTTCCTTTGTTCTTTCCCGGCCGGACTTTTCCGATGGAGGGGGTAATTTGCAGTTTTGCAAATTACACTTTGTGGAGGATTTTCTTGCATATGTTTTAATTATGAAAGCATCTTTTCTTTTTCCACCATCATTTGATTCTTTCTTAGTCTTTTCCTTTGCTTTAATGTGATAAGAAAGGATTAGGATTGATGTAGATTGGTTATGATGATGTTTAAGGTTGTGGTCACCTCTTGCTTTCTCCTACCATCACCTCCCTTCTTGCTTCATAATCTATCCTCCACCATTTTTCTAAGGATGATAGTTTTTCATTTTTAGAAAAGAGATAAGAAAAGAAAAGAGAGAAGAAGAAAAAGAGAAGAGAGAAAGAAAAATGAGAGTGATTCATTTTGTGCATATCATTCTTCATCTCATTCCATTGCTAGGAAATTGAAAGCACCAATTTTCTACACACCATTCCTCCATCTATGGCAACCAACCCCAAAGTGAGACATTCACTCTACACTATATTCCTTCAGCATATCTTGAGCATGTCGAGTAGCCGGCTTCATGCGCGAGTTGCCTCGGTATAGAGGTGGGAGCCCGTAAAAGTACCCGGCTTCGTGGTGCCCTTTCCGACGAGGAGGAGACGGACGGAGATCCCGCGAGGAGATCGGAGTGGAGATGAAGACCGGAGGACTTGGATCGTCGGTACATCTCTAACACTATCTTGTTAGTTAGCTTAGACTAGTTTAATGGTCACGATCCGGGGTTTAGTGCGCGGTGGTGCCGGTTTGCTAAGTCCGCAAAAATTTAAGTTTACCACCGTTTCCGCGTTTGGCCGTCGGATTGACGGCCGGGGCGCCGCCGTGCACTTACATATGATACAGCTCAAGAACTAAGAAAACTCATGGTGGACGCCACACACATCATATCACGAGAAAACCGCCTATTTCTACTTTAAAATTATAATAGGTTTATAAAATTCTTGCGGTTTACCCCAAAATCCAGAAATCTCATCAATACTGAAATCTCCAAGAAGAATCACAATATATGAACATGTCGGTAATGACGGACGTCTATGATATCAATAATATGTGATGCAATGTATAACAAGAAAACTATGTATGAATGATGATGCAATGAGGTATATATATATATATATATATATGACTAGCAATCTTACGTATCCATCCTGATGAAATGAATATACAACTACAAGTTACATATCGTATATGATGCAAATGTTTTAGATACTGATTTTGCTAGTTATATGTATGCCCTAGAGGCCATTACTGTACATATGATGTATATTGTAGTGGATGCTAGGACATATATAGGGAGGACTTTCTTGCTCGACATGATAGTATGCTATCTGGTTGTACTTTATCTTAACATGTACTCTGATTGTCTCTATATTACATGTTGATAAAGCCCTTAGGATATGTACTCGACTACTGGGACTATGATGAGATCATACTAGTGGGGCCACGGTAGTCGACGAGTACATCCTATAACTGTTCCTAGTCGAGGGTGTATCGAGACAGGGCATCGATGCACCAGAGTAGACTAGCGTATACGCATCTTGACCCATATGATGGGCGATGGATGATCCCATATCCATCGGTGTTTGACATCAAGGATGGTGTACGGGTGCTCAGTGGAGACTGGGTACACTGGACGGACTCGCCGAGAACTCCCAGATGGTATTATACCATACGTCAGATGGCAGTTCTCCGGTGACACTGGTACAGAGTAGTCTGTTGACCCGAGATCGTCATAGAGTCTTGTGTGGTTCCCACTGTGCTTTGATTTCCATCATACCACGTCCAAGAGGGTGTGCAAAAAGGTGGCTTTTGGGTACAGTCCCGAATCACATGGAGGCGATGAGCGATAGGAGGGGATTCGTCTCTCCCGGTATAGGGAGTTGATGTTGTGCTGTGTTCGATTGGCTATAACCGGAAATCCCTGGCCAGGGTTGCTGAGATTTACTGGTAAGTGTTATCAGTAGTTTCTCGAACTGTTATAGACCTCATATCGACACGACTTATCGAGCTACTGGGGTCTGACGTTTACCACCCCTAGGCGAGATATGCAACATATCAGACGACGAGACCGGACTGTACGGGAGTGTTACTGTTTGGATTCACAGGAGAAGTTACTGGCTTGCTTGTTGATCTTCTGAGCGCTCAATACCTGGGTAGCTGTTACGTTTAGCTGACCGCTTGCAGCTTGTGGGTGTTTGATATGATCATCACCTACTGCCGGCGTATTGACGATTCTTTAGAGTCCTACACAGAGGTTTCTTGACTCAGGCAAAACGGAGTAGGAGCACATATGTGATATGTGCGGGACCGAGGATAATGCGATATGTGATACCGTATTATATTCTCACGATATTTGATATCAGCCGGGTCATCGGATCAAGTGTTGATTCGATGAATCGGTACGGATAAATATTAGCCGGTTATATGCGATATAGCCGGATTGTCGGATCAAGTGTTGATTCGATAATTTAATGTATAATAATATATATGATATATTAAATTGCATTAACTAATATTTGCTCACTAAAAGATTCTTTTTCTCACTCGGGTAATACATTGATATATATGCGATATATGTTAAATGTATTATTTTATTTTGTTACAATAAATATTGTATATGTGATATATAATATTGTAACATATTATAATTATTAATGCAACATGATTAGAGGAGTTTAAACATGATTAGGGTTTGGATTAGGGTTAAACCTTCTAGTTGATTCTAGAAGCTTTTACTTTGTCATGATAAAGATATTTGTGTTGATCTTTATCCATGACTCACACTTAACCCAACCCAAACCCTAACCCTAGTAAACTCTCTACAATGGTTAGTACAACCATGGTTGCATAAATGATTATGATAACATTCTTTCTATTCATCACAAATGATTTATCATCTTCTTCCTCCTTCATTCTTCCATGAAAAACCTTGCTTGATTTTTCAAAGGTGATGAATAAATATGAGAAAAAGATAAATAAATAGAGCAAAATTCCTACTTCATCATCCTCATCTTCCCTTGCCATTTAGATGAGGGTGTTCACATCATTTCATGAGTGTTAGCTTGTGTTAAAGAAACTTCAAGGTAGATCATCGTAGTATCGAAGATCGGAAGCAAAGGTTGCGTCTTTCTCTTCGTGGAACCTCTCGAGAGTCCGGATCCCGATGATCGCTGCGAAGGGACCACAACACGGAGCATATGAAGTGAAGGACCGGATCTACAAAGGTTGTAATCCCTCTCACTTAGTGTTAAAATGTTTAGCATGTTGTTTTCGCCTAATCTCTAGTTTAAAGTTCCGTATTCGGATTGTTCGGCACGGCTAAATTTTTAATCGGGCATGCTTGATGTCTCGTAGACCCTTGTGCGCGTGCCTAGCAACCCTACAGTGGTATCAGAGCCAAGCTAGAGCTTTAGGCGAAGCGTAGACGGAATTTGAAGTCCGATCGAATCAAAACCCGAACCCAAAATAGCTCTCTGGACTTTTTCTAAAAACGTGGATTTTTCCAAATTAAAAATTCGTAAAAAATTCAGCAGGGAATTCTAAGAATTACGGTACAAAAACTTTTTGATGAACAGTAAATATCGCGGTGGAACCGCGGCAGAAGCATGCCTTCTGCGGCGGTTCTGCGGCGAAAATGTGACGTCATCAACTCGTATTTGCACAGTAACTTCTATTTAATTATGCTGGATTTTCTGGGAATTTTTAATATTTATTCAAGAGTTGAATTTTCTGAGGTTATTTTGGAGATTCGATGTTTCGATCGGAGTATTAGATTTTGTCTATGTGGCTTTCCGGATAAATTTTAGAAACTGTTAAAAAGTTCGAACGGATATCAATAACTCACTTTTTCCCCTGTCGGAAAATTTTTCAAAAGTTGGATTTTTCCTCGTGTTTAAGAATGTTCTAAGTCGTGCAAGTAACTTGATGGACCCTCTGGAAGACAACAAACCTTAACTCGATTATGTGACCGTCTTGAACTGCCCTTTGAACCTTAGGGTTTGGGGCAGTACGGCGTGCCACATGTGAGGCGTTGGCTTGACCCTTCTACGGCTAGATCATTGGTACTGTGGCATGTGATGGACGTTTTTAAACTGATTTCAAGTGTTGAGATATATTGGGGAAATCTTGGGTACTTGACAATTCGATCGGAAAGTTTAACTTTTTCTATTTATCTGGAATGTGATACAATAATTGGAATCCACAAATAGTTATGAGATAACTGATTTGAATATTATAAACATAGCAGTTTAGTCTCAGATGATCGGTTGCCACGGAATTTTGATGTGATCAAAAGTCCGTCGCAATCACGTAGCGTACGCGGATACTCGCCGGGTAAACTTAATAGACAGCTACGCCCCATAGCCCCGACCAAGTGACTGTAGGAGAACCCCGTCGCCGAAAGCATCCGTTTGGGTGCTCGCGGCAGCGGTGTTCCGCCTTAGTGCACTTCGTCGACGGCATCTGGGGGTGCGGCCGTCTACTAAAGTTTGCGACGAGCATTCGATCAGGACGTCGGGAATCTTGTTGAATTGTCCGACTTGATATTGAAAAGAGTTTTCGATAATGAGACTAAAATGCGGGGTTTATAATTGTTAGGCATGGGATGTCTAAGGAATTCATTTGGTTAGGCATGCGATGTCTAAAAAGGTTGCGGATTCCAACTGTTGTAGTTTTACACTTTCTTTTCTGTGACCGTAAGCGTAGTATGTGGTGTATCGCCGGCTTCGTTGCTATACATCAACGACAATCGGGATACGCATACTTGCTTACGTTGATGATATGAGATATTATGTGTTACTGTGATATGTTATATTGGATCGTCGCGTTTTGAATAGCCGGGGGTTTTATGTGAGATGAGAGTTTTTCTTTTTCATTCATGTAAAATTCATTTGTATGTAATATTCTTTTATTGGGGCACTTCCAGGTAGCGGAAGATGTCACCGTTGTATATTATTTACTTTTCCGCATTAGGTAGACCCAAGGCGGGGAGCACAAGTAACCGGGTTCTAGGGTCCAGTGGGAGACCATCTCGAGGAGTCGAGACCGGGTCTCCTAACCCTAGAATTGGCAGTGTTGCTTGCTGCTCTCGTAGGGGTCTAGGGATGTGGGTTTGGCTATTCATCGCGACCGTGGAATCCGTGTTTTATACAGGCTCGTATTGAAAACACGGACGTCCTAGTATATCCAATATTTCATATATGTTCTTCTGCTGCAATGTTCTGTGATGAGATCATATTACTGCCTGAGACGAATGTTTATATTATATATATGAGATATATGTTATATTGCAGATTTCATTTCGAAATAGATGCTTATGAAGCATATTAAAATGGGACTTCATTAATGAGATTAATGAAATAAAATAAACCTAAGATGTTGTAGAAACTTGTTTATAAAAACTGGTAGCTACAGTTCTTGCTTTGCATAGCGGTGTTCCTTGTAGAACATCCAGCACCTTATTCGATAAGGAAAGGACCGAGATCCCTTCACCGGGAGTGACTCCTTTAGCGATAACTGGCAGATGCTACAAACTCGGTTTGTCTTTTGATTGCTTCTATAGTTCTTGCTTTGCACAGCGGTATATATGATATATCCTGCACCTTATTCGATGAGGAAAGGGCCGACGATCCCTTTACCGGGAGTGACCCCTTTAGCAAAACTAGAAAAGCCTCAAAAACACTCCATTTAAAATCACTCGATTTTACAACGATATCAAGTTCATTACGCAATAGGTTTTCTTAAAAACCTGTCGTAACCCTCCGTCATTTTAGGAAGTAGAGTACTTAGTATTCGTGCTGTGTTTGTTGACCATAGTTAAGGTACAGTGTGCGGTAGCTATGTGATGTCTTCCTATATAGCATATGATGCGATTAGTTAGGACAGTCATATGACTTTGTTGACCTTAGTTAAGGGTCATGTGGGTGGGTCTAATTAATCAAGAAATGACGGGTAGAACTTGACTAGTGCTTATGATTTGTTGACCATAGTTAAGGTCATAAGTCACTAGGGGCAAAATATTATTGGGGATTTCAAGTGTTGAAATTTGCAATGAGATTGCATACCTTCTATGAGATAGTTGGATCCCGATACCCGCTGCGAGTAAGAGTTACTCCTGGGAGAGTTTTACACATTACAATTAGCCGATCAAGTAGGTGTCTAGAAAGGTGTTAACGGGGTTACGCCTCTGGGAAAACGAGGTTTACTGTAATTAGGTTCGTGCGAAAGTACGGGGGACCTCCCTCAAAGTACCGACACTGGCCTGGCTGAAAGATTGGCGAACTTGTAGCGTGTAATTAATCCCGGCTAGTCATTCCTTTTAGGGTTTGAAGGAAGATTTGACTAAAACAGTGGGAGACATCCTGATTAGATATATTAGATAACCAATCTAATCTTGCAAGTGCATACGCTGAGTGTTTTCTTCTCTCTCTCTCCAGATAGCGAACATGTCACGCCTTAATCAAGATAATAAAACGGATATATTGACCGAACCCGCTTGTTATACTGAGCTGGGGAACGTTGGTCCCGCTCCAACTTATAATTGTTATAAGACAGAGCAGGAAATTGGGGATTACCAGAATTCGCGTGCCGCCCAAACGAAGAAAGTGCATGTTGATGCATCATCTTCGGGTGTGTTCATTACACAAAACTGTTTCTCAGTATCCTTTACGTCCTAGGTATGTGATACCGGATCAGGATCCCGTATATGTAATCTGTTACATGGGCTACAGATAGGTAAAGAACTGAGAACGGGTGATAAGTTTCATGAGACAGAAAACGGTGCAAGTGTTGCAGCCAAGTCTGTTGGTCACTATCACCCTGTATTACCAGAATACATTGATTCTGAACAAATGTTATTAGATACCGAACCTGATATACAAAATCATATCAGTCTCTTTATTAGTAAAGAAAGGATATAATTTTGTATTGTTGGATAATGTTTTGAACATTTCCTATATCAAGAGTTGATCGGATCAGGCACGTTATCTAAAAGCATTGACGTTCTAAATCAAACTACAGTTCTAAGTATACGGAACACACACAAGAGGAAGAGTTTAGAAATGAACGAATCCTTCTTAAGGTATTGTAGACTAGGTCATATCAATGCGACCCAACTAGCTAAGTTACATATAGATGCATATTTAAATTAGTTTGAATTTACATCTTGTGAAACTTGTCGGTCATGTCACAAAGATAAGATGACCATAGCTCTGTTTATTGGAAACAGAGAAAGAGTTAGTGAACTCTTGGGATTGATACATGCTGATGTATGAAAGTCCCCTGTCTACATATGCCAAGATTGGTTCTTTGTACTTCATTACATTCTTTGATAATCTCTCAAGATTCAAACATATGTTCCTGCTGAAACACAAGTCCGAACCTTTTGAGATATTCACAGAATATAAGTTAGAAGTAGAGAACCAAAATACGGGTAAAAGTATTATGTCCTTTGATGAGATCAAGGAGGAGAATACTTGAGCACAGAAATCCTGGACTATTCTAAAGGAGAATGAGATTCTCTCTCAGCATTACTCCTCCTATACACCATAGCACGATGGTATATCGGGGCAGAGCAATAACACCCTATGTGATATGGTGTGCTCTATGATGAGTACTACTGAGTTTCATATTTCCTTTTTTGGGAGTTATGCACTTGAGAAGCTGCATACCTATTGAATAGGGTTCAAATCAAATCAGTTGCCTACCACTTCATATGTGATATGGAAAGGGAAGAGCCCATATCTTAAGTTAGTTAAGATTTGGGATTGTCCGGCCTATGTCTAAAAGCAAAATCCGGACAAGCTCGAGGCAAGGACTGTTATGTAGAACTGGAATGGTTCCAGCTAAACAAACTGCAGCTGATGATTTTGTAGAACCAAAGGATTCAATAGTAACCAACGAACCTTAGCCTCTCCGCCGATCTAGTAGGGTTCCTCACCCACCTGAGAGATACTTCGGTTTCTCTATGACAGTGGGAGCGAGGATTGCGTCATGAGATGATGACCCAACTAGTTTCGAGCTGGCCATCAGGAGTGGGACTCTGTAAGAATGGCTGGATGCTTATCGATCTGAGATGGAATCCTTATACACCAACAAAGTATGGACTTTGGTTGCTTTATCTGAAGGGTTAAATCCCCATCAGGAGCAAGTATATCTTGAGAAGATTACTTGGTATACATGGAAAAGTTGAGACTTTCAAAGCTAGACTTGTTAAAGGTTTGCATCATTGACCAGGTATGGATTATGTTGAAACCTTTTCTAAGGATCTATGCTTAAGTACATCCAGATCCTACTTGCCACGGCTACATACCATGACTACGATATCTGGTGGTTGGGTGTCATGACTGCTTTTCTAAATGATGTTTTAGAAAAGAGCGTCTATAAGTACACAGCCAGAGGGCTTCGTAGACAGTGGGAGCAGCGGAAACGTGTACAAGATGTTTTATATGATAAAACAGGCATCGCGGAGTTGGAACGTCTGTTTTGATGTGATAGTCAAAGAGTTTGACTTCATCAAAATGGTAGATGAACTTTGTATATACAAAAAGGGTTTAAGGGAGTATGGTGGTGATCCTCGTAGAGTACGTGGATGACATACTCTTGATAGGGAAGGAGTTTCCTATGCTACGCTCGGTTAATCTCCGCTTATCACAAGGATTCTCCATATAGGATCAAAGTGATACCTCCTATATCCTGGGTTCTTGGATTTATGAGATAGATCTAATTGGATGTTAGGATACTCACTAGTTGTAGTGAGATGGTATCAATCGATCCTGGGGAGAATCACTGGAAAGGTTCCAGGGTGATAAGGACGACTGAATGTCTGTCGCAGGCTTGTCTATACCCTCAGTAGAGGGACGGTATGTTGGAAGAGTTCCAAGCTAGATACCGTGACATACTAGACGATTAAAGGCAAGATACATCGTTACCAAGGATGCTACCAAAGAGGCAGTCTGGATATATATAAGTTCATAAGATGAACTTCGTTCCTACCATTGTGTGACAATGGAGTTGTGGCTTTAGCCAAGGAACTACCGTCCCATCAGGAATCCAGATATAATTCTTAGGCAGTATCATCTGATCAGTCAGATGGTTGATCTCCAGGAAGATCGAGGTTAGGAGAGTAGACACAGAGGACAACAGCGTGAATCCACTCACAAAGGCCTTTTTCCCAGTAGAGACTTTTATGGGATGGTTGAGTATGAGATACTTCAACCGCAGCTAATTGTTGGGTATGCGATACCATAACAGATGGCCCTAGTGCAAGTGGGAGATTGTTAGTTATATGTATGCCCTAGAGGCCATTACTGTACATATGATGTATATTGTAGTGGATGCTAGGACATATATAGGGAGGACTTTCTTGCTCGACATGATAGTATGCTATCTGGTTGTACTTTATCTTAGCATGTACTCTGATTGTCTCTATATTACATGTTGATAAAGCCCTTAGGATATGTACTCGACTACTGGGACTATGATGAGATCATACTAGTGGGGCCACGGTAGTCGACGAGTACATCCTATAACTGTTCCTAGTCGAAGGTGTATCGAGACAGGGCATCGATGCACCAGAGTAGACTAGCGTATACGCATCTTGACCCATATGATGGGCGATGGATGATCCCATATCCATCGGTGTTTGACATCAAGGATGGTGTACGAGTGCTCAGTGGAGACTGGGTACACTGGACGGACTCGCCGAGAACTCCCAGATGGTATTATACCATACGTCAGATGGCAGTTCTCCGGTGACACTGGTACAGAGTAGTCTGTTGACCCGAGATCGTCATAGAGTCTTATGTGGTTCCCACTGTGCTTTGATTTCCATCATACCACGTCCAAGAGGGCGTGCAAAAAGATAGCTTTTGGGTACAGTCCCGAATCACATGGAGGCGATGAGCGATAGGAGGGGATTCGTCTCTCCCGGTATAGGGAGTTGATGTTGTGCTGTGTTCGATTGGCTATAACCGGAAATCCCTGGCCAGGGTTGCTGAGATTTACTGGTAAGTGTTATCAGTAGTTTCTCGAACTGTTATAGACCTCATATCGACACGACTTATCGAGCTACTGGGGTCTGACGTTTACCACCCCTAGGCGAGATATGCAACATATCAGACGACGAGACCGGACTGTACGGGAGTGTTACTGTTTGGATTCACAGGAGAAGTTACAGGCTTGCTTGTTGATCTTCTGAGCGCTCAATACCTGGGTAGCTGTTACGTTTAGCTGACCGCTTGCAGCTTGTGGGTGTTTGATATGATCATCACCTACTGTCGGCGTATTGACGATTCTTTAGAGTCCTACACAGAGGTTTCTTGACTCAGGCAAAACGGAGTAGGAGCACATATGTGATATGTGCGGGACCGAGGATAATGCGATATGTGATACCGTATTATATTCTCACGATATTTGATATCAGCCGGGTCATCGGATCAAGTGTTGATTCGATGAATCGGTACGGATAAATATTAGCCGGTTATATGCGATATAGCCGGATTGTCGGATCAAGTGTTGATTCGATAATTTAATGTATAATAATATATATGATATATTAAATTGCATTAACTAATATTTGCTCACTAAAAGATTCTTTTTCTCACTCGGGTAATACATTGATATATATGCGATATATGTTAAATGTATTATTTTATTTTGTTACAATAAATATTGTATATGTGATATATAATATTGTAACATATTATAATTATTAATGCAACATGATTAGAGGAGTTTAAACATGATTAGGGTTTGGATTAGGGTTAAACCTTCTAGTTGATTCTAGAAGCTTTTACTTTGTCATGATAAAGATATTTGTGTTGATCTTTATCCATGACTCACACTTAACCCAACCCAAACCCTAACCCTAGTAAACTCTCTACAATGGTTAGTACAACCATGGTTGCATAAATGATTATGATAACATTCTTTCTATTCATCACAAATGATTTATCATATTCTTCCTCCTTCATTCTTCCATAAAAAACCTTGCTTGATTTTTCAAAGGTGATGAATAAATATGAGAAAAAGATAAATAAATAGAGCAAAATTCCTACTTCATCATCCTCATCTTCCCTTGCCATTTAGATGAGGGTGTCCACATCATTTCATGAGTGTTAGCTTGTGTTAAAGAAACTTCAAGGTAGATCATCGTAGTATCGAAGATCGGAAGCAAAGGTTGCGTCTTTCTCTTCATGGAACCTCTCGAGAGTCCGGATCCCGATGATCGCACCGAAGGGACCACAATACGGAGCATATGAAGTGAAGGACCGGATCTACAAAGGTTGTAATCCCTCTCACTTAGTGTTAAAATGTTTAGCATGTTGTTTTCGCCTAATCTCTAGTTTAAAGTTTCGTATTCGGGTTGTTCGGCACGGCTAAATTTTTAATCGGGCATGGTTGATGCCTCGTAGACCCTTGTGCGCGTGCCTAGCAACCCTACAGATTTAAGCAAGTTCTATGGTGTTCGTGGCATAGCAATTACCAATGGCGTGTGTGTTCACATAAAATAGTGCACGTGTGGCATGAACCAATGGTAATGGTGCAAGTGTCCTATGAGATAATATCATATGTATATAAGATGATGCAATGCAATGAGATGAATGACTAGGAGATTACGCATATAAATACAAGCACTACTAGTAATCCTAACTATCGGGCGCCTCGCACCATCCAGACTATCCCCCATAGATGTGTACATCTACTCACCGGGACGCTTCGGCTAATCCGATCCGATCACAGTCTTGCCTTTCCGCGCCGCATCCGACATCTCTGAACCCGGTCCTAGAATCGCACACCAGTAAATAAGAGGATAGATATATAAAGAGTCGCGGACACAAACCATACAAGACAACCAACGCACACTAATTAGATGCGTCCGCACTTGGTGCACAAAATGCTCTCGCGACAACGCCACAAACCACAACTAGGGGTCGCTATACGTGACAACCACCAAGTCTAGAACCCAATCATACCATTCGCGCATTCACAACGCACTAAATATTTTAGGAAATAGGTTGTAGATCAATCCAACCTCAAACTTAATTATAATCTATTTGTTCCAAAACCTAGTAAGCAACAATTAACCGTTTTAGCGCAAAACTAGATGTTTTAGCAAATCTAGTGGCCACAATTTACACTTAATATCTTAATTAAGACACACAAATATTAAGAAAATTTTAATCCCACCTTTTTACATACTAAAAATAAATTAGTTTGCATGAACATTTAATTAAAATAATTAAAAGTAAAATTTTGCAAGTTAACAACTAGATTAGATTTTGTAAAGCCACTAGATATAAATCTACACTTAGTTAACTTATTTAAGTGATAAAAACCCTAACTTGAACCCAAACCCTTCTCTTTAAATTTTCAAACTTGCAATTAGAACCATATTAATACCTAAATAAGTTAGATTAAAGTAATAACCAACAAATTAACCATAGGGTTAAGATTTATACCTCAACAATTTTGAGATCTAACTTGCAAACTTAGCTTCCCAAAATGCATTCTTTCTCCTAGATCTAAGCTAGTTTTGGCCAAGGAATAATGGGTGAAGGTTTAACTATGAATTAGAAAGAATTTGTGTGGATTTTTAATGCAAAAATGAAGATTTTTGAAGTGAAAAGGAGGTGGAGAAAATGGGGAGGGGGCTGCCAAAGTGCTCGGCCAGAAAAGGAGAAGAAAGAGAGAGTAAGGTGTGTGTGTGTGTAGAAACATCCCCCCCCCCCAAACTCATTTAATGCACCCTACATCAATCTTTTCCATTCTATTTTATTTTTTTCCCATTTTTCTTTTATCATTTCTAAAGATTTCTAGAACTATCTACCATATTTAAATAAAGGAACATGTTACAAGGTTAGCTTAAGTTTGTCATGGTTTTGAAAACATATAATAGTCTATCCTAATTAATGATTAACACTTGGTTAGTGTGTAATTTACAACTTAAAATAATTTTCGAAATTAATAATTAAGGAAAATAATTAGGTGAACAAGTGATTAAATAGATAATTAATAAATACCAATAAAACAAACATTTACATAGTTAAAATAGGTATATTTAGGTCTGCGTGGAAAAATAATTATAACTAAGTTTTACGGAAAACACGAGTTGTATTGCTAATTATCGGAAAATTCACCTAAAAAATTTTTAAAACGTTACATTAAGTAAGAATCCTATGGGTTCTATCAATATGTAACGGTGATCTGTAATACCACATAATGCATGTACATGATTAGAGACAAACCAGATAGCTTACTATCATTTTGAATAAGACTGTTCTACCCGTATAGGTCCTCCCTTAATCATCACAATCGCGTGTCTGCGATTACAATAATTGACTTGAGGACACTATATCCAACAAATAAGCGTATGAATAACATAACGTAATATGTTTCACGGGGGTGCTATACGCCATCCATTTGATTCCCCACTCGTAGATATAATCTACTCACAATCTACAGTCGAGCTTGTCGTATCCTACGACCTTCATACCCTTCGTCTCCTTCTCTAGGGTCACCACACTTGAACCTACAATCAAAACCATAATATATCGCGTAAGGATCGAAACTGAAATCAATATAGCGAGCTAAATGTTCCAAGGTTTAAAACCTACGATTACATGTGCGATTCGTGTGTCACCTTCGCAAAACTACCCCCCTTTATCGGCGTCTTAGCACAAAACATCGAATCATTGACTTAGAATCTTATTTTCAGGTTTGAAAAGTTTAAAACATCATTGTATTTCAACTTTAAACGCTTGCGGATTTTATAACGGAAGTCCTGAAATTGGCAGTTTTTAGGCTCGCTTTGAAAAATCACCAAAAATAGTAAACATAATATTTGGACTCGAACTAAAATTCTACATATAGATAAATGAGTTTATTTTGATATCCCAAAATATTTTTTCCAGGTTCAAAATATACGACATAGAATAAAATACAATCTTAAAACATGTTTCTGGATATTCTGCTGAAACCAGAAACAACCTTCATAAAAAAATCGATATCTCTAGATTTTTTAAAGTAAATGTAATATTTCAGAAAATATAAAATATTATTTTTGGAATTTAATATTAAAATAATATATTTTGCGAAAACTACCCGATTTGCGAATTTAGGGTTTTCGTAAAATGGTATAAATATATACCAATAATTGTGAAATAATTGGAGATTGAAATGATTTATTCATTTAAAAATATATTTATTGGATTTGGCATTTTTATAATTAATTATATGTGGTTTAAATAAAAAGCGATTAGTGCACAACTAATCGCGATTAAGCCAAATCCGTATTTCTACATTTTTCCATGGTTAGTGCACCATGACTTGTTATATGTTGTTTCATTTGTGTGGTTTTATTGGAATTATGTGTGTTATTGTGAGAAAAAGAGAAAAGGTTAAAAAGAGAATGATTGGAAAAAGAGAGAGAGTGAAGCATGGACTTAAGAGGGGTGAGAATAAGAGAGAGTGATGGTAAGAGAGAGAGAGGACAGCCATTCATTTCCCCTCCCCATTATTTCCTTCATCTTCTTCCTCCTCATCTCCCTCCACCTTCACCACCCAATATTATCTCCAAATCTTCATCAAAACCCTACACCCTTTTCATTAAAGATGATCCCCTCCTCCTCAACACTTTGGACCAAGAAAAGTTGTATTTTGAAGACTTTGGAAAGCTATGGTTTTTCTTGAGTTGCCCAAATGAGGTATAATTCCTTTCACTTAGTTTAGTTTTAAGTTTTCTAGCATCCTAGTTTAGTTTAGAGTTAAACTTGTTAGATTTGTGATGTTTGGAAAATCTAAAGAGAAAGGTTTGAGTGTTTGTGTGGATTTGTGATGTTAGTGGCTGTTACAAAACTTAAGTGGTGTTTTTACTGGCCTAGACCTGAGACTAGTACAACTACACAGACTTAGAATTTCCCAACGTCGGATTTGTGACAGATTGTGATAATATATGGGAATCTGGGATGACCCGAGAGACCTATAAAATAAGTTCCCATGGCAGAGAGACGTGCAGGAAACCTAGTGTAGGGTTACTAGGCACTGTCACAAGGGTCTATAAGGCATCAGCCATGCCCGATTTAAAATTTAGACGTGCCGAACAACCCTAACCAAGATCTTAGACTAGAGATTAGGCGAAACAAAGCAAGTAAACAACTTTACTTCTAAGAGTTTGGGATTACAACCTTTGTAGTCCGTTCCTTCACTTCTAAAGCTCCGTGTTGAGGTCCCTTCGCTGCGATCATCGAGTACCCGGACTCTAGAGAGGCTCCATGAAGAGAAAGATGCAATCTTGCTTCCGATCTTCAATAACAAAGATGATCTACCTTGAAGAAACTCAAACCCCAAGCTCTTGCTTTGCTAATCAAGTATTAGCAAAGCAAACACCCTAATCTAAATGGTAAGAATAGATGAGGATGATGAAGTAGGAATTTAGCTCTCATTTGTTTTCAAAATCTCACTCAATATCATCATATATGAAAAAGCTAAAAAGCTTTTCAAGAACTCAAGGAAGAAAAAGAAGAATTTTCCTTTTGTGATGAATAATGAATCAAGTGTGAGGTTAGAAATGCAACCATGGGTTAAGTATGAAGACTTAACCCATATAGAGATTTAACTAAGGTTAAAGGGTTGGGATGGGTTAAAGAAATATCTTTGCAAAATATCACAAAATATCAAGGTCAAAGTCAAAGCTTCAAGAAGCTTCTTGAAAGCTTCATGAAAGCTTAACCCTAATCCAAACCCTAATCATATTTAAACTCCACAAATCATGTTGCATTTATAACCATAACATGTTACAATATTATATATCACATATACAATATTTATTGTAACAGAATAAAATAATACAATTAACATATATCACATATATATCAATGTATTACCCGAGTGAGAAAAAGAATCTTTTAGTGAGCTTATATTAGTTAATGTAATTTAATATATCAAATATATAATTATACATTAAATTATCGAATCAACTCTTGATCCGATAATCTGGCTATTTCACAAATAACCGACTAATATAATCTTTATCAGTTCATCGAATCAACACTTGATCCGATGACCCGGCTATATCACATATACCCGGCCGATATCTCATATCGCGAGAATCTAATACGGTATCACATACGTATTGTTCTCGGTTCCACACATATCATATATGTGCTCCTACCCCGTTTTGCCTGAGCCAGGAAACCTCTGTGTAGGACTCTAAAGAATCGTCAATACGCCGGCAGTAGGTGATGATCATATCAAACACCCACAAGCTGCAAGCGGTCAGCTAAACGTAACAGCCACCCAGGTATTGAGTAATCAGAAGATCAACAAGCAAGCCTGTACATTCTCCCATGAATCCAACCAGTAACACTCCCGTACGGTCCGGTCTCTTCGTCTGATATGTCGCATATCTCGCCTAGGGGTGGTAAACGTCAGACCCCAATAGCTTGATAAGTCGTGTTGATATGAGGTCCATAACAGTTCGAGAAACAACTGATAACACTTACCAGTAAATCTCAGCAACCCTGGCCAGGGATTTCCAGTTATAGCCAATCGAACACAGCGCAACATCAACTCCCTATACCGGGAGAGACGAAACCCCTCCTATCGCTCATTGCCTCCATGTGATTCGGGACTGTACCCAAAAGCCACCTTTTTGCACGCCCTCTTGGACGTGGTATGATGGAAATCAAAGCACAGTGAGAATCACACAAGACTCTATGACGATCTCGGGTCTACAGACTAACCTGTACCAGTGTCACCAGAGAACTGCCATCTGACGTGAGGTATAATACCATCTGGGAGTTCTCGGCGAGTCCGTCCAGTGTACCCAGTCTCCACTGAGCACCCATATACCTTCTCTGATGTCAAACACCGATGGATATGGGATCATCCATCGCCCATCATATGGGTCAAGAAGCGCATACGCTAGTCTACTCTGGAGTATCGATGCCCTGTCTCGGCACTCCAACGACTAGGAACATTTGAAGGATGTACTTGGCGACTACACTGTCCCCACTAGTATGATCAGCATCATAGTCCTGGTAGTCAAGTACTCATCCTAAGGGCTTTATCAACATGTGACATAGAGACAATCAGAGTACATGTTAAGATAAAGAGTAACCAGATAGCATACTATCAGTTTGAGCAAGAAAGTCCTCCCTATATATGTCCAAGCATCCACTACTAATATACATCGTATGTACAGTAATGGCCTCTAGGGCATATATATAACTAACACCTAGAAGAACCCCCTGAAACCTGAGCCCTTACCCTCGATTTCTGGCCGCAGATTTATTGATTTGGGCCGCAATTTGCGGCCATGTTGTGAGGAAACGTGTTGAATTTTGGACCATGGATTTGTTAGATGATATCTAGAGCAACCCTGTATGCAAAATTCTCTAGTTTGGCCCAGGGTGAAATCTGGAAGTGATTTCCTTCATTGCTGAATTTGGTTTCCCGATTTCTGAACTTGGGTTTTGGGTATTTGATATTGTATTTGGTCGTTAGACGTTTGTACGTTAACGACGAGGGTTATTTGGTTGTTTTGTATGCGTAGGCTATAGGTTCTAACCTATGAGTGATCCGTGTGCCGTATTGGTTTTCCGGACCTGATGTTAATAGCATTTGCGATTGTGTATTTATTGTAGGTACCTTCGCGTGGATTCCGAAATGACGAAGCCATCGACTACAGCTGAACAAGAAGATCCGCAGGTGAGTAGATCTATATCTACGGGGGAAGTCGGGTGGATGGCGTATAGCACCCCTGCAAATTTTGATAGAAACCGATATATAGGATATGGTTAGTGAAACCTATTCGAGGAACCGATGGATGTGATTAAAGGTTTAGTGTGACATGTTATGAAAGAAATGATGTCTCGGATTGATACATATATAAGAATATGATAAGTGAACGTGAATCATGCTATATAGATAGGTAGTGTATGATATTTAGAGTAGCATGACATGGATTTATAAGATAGGATATATATATGTAAATGACTTGATGTGGGATATAAATGTGATGAAAAGAATGTACGATGTGATATGATGACTTGATTGATGTGTCGTTATACGGATGCGAGTCGATATGAGAGGATTGATACCTTTGCCGGTCTCTTGATATGAGATTGTTACGGATGTGACCTGGGATATAGGCATATAGATATATAAAATGTTGTGAATCATGAGTGATATGCCGTACGATGGATTATACCGTACGTGATGTTGTGAGGCTGGATGCCGATTGATAGATTCACCGACTCGGTCATGTTAGATACGTATACCTTATAGTATTTAGCTGACGATTTACTTTATGCTACTTCATGTCATTCTTATTGCATTACACATACATGTGCTAGTACACCTACACCATTATCGATGATGCGTATGTTACACTTACACAGATTGGCCGGCTCACACACTTCATCATCGATAATTGCTATGTCACTCACACAGTAGAATTGCTATATCATGTTATTATATTGCTATGCTCACATTATGATGATATGCCCATACTCACATCACTGTTCCATGTTGCATGATATACGGATATGCTTACATTCGGTTATATGTCGCATACATCATGCCTTACGATTATACGCATTGAGATATGCTGTTTTCATGAGATTTCTGGATTTGAGAACGTGATTATTTCAAAAGAAAGTATGTATTGTTTTAAAAACCCGTTTTCTCTTGATATTGTTGGATATATATGCCCTAAAGGCCTTCATTGTATAGGATGCTAGGGATATGTATGTATATGACAGTCTTGCTTAATATGATAGTACTGTCACGACCCGAAAGAGCACGTGACTGGCACTAGAACCATATGAAGCCTATAGGACTCCATCTGATCCAAGTAAGCCAAAAGCCCAGAAATCTAAAACCATTTTGAAGAAAAAAGTAAAGAACTGGTTTAAAGAAGTGAAGAAATACAGGTTTGAAATCAAGGTTTTTAAATAACTAAGCCGAATGTGCATTTTAAAAACGGTACAGTCTTTTCTAGAAATTTCGGCAGAGTTTCCTTTGTAAAACTGGCCCCGAATGGGGTAAAACGATAATAACAAGATATAACATGATAAAGGCATCCCCAAGCGGGAGCTAGCTCTTCGTCAATCGACGGTCACAACCACGCAATGATATAATAATATACAACGCCAAGTGGCGAGGATCAAATCTAAAGAAAGCTCAAAAGCAACAAGAAACCGCAATACTACTAAGCGCGACTTTAAGGTCGAAATATACAACACTGATATATAGGTCTGAAAGAATATACAAGTTTTGGTTGATGGACAATTTCTAGATACAATGAATAAATTAAATACAAAGGTGATTCCTGATACGAAAGAATCCACCTACCAAAGCAAATCACCCGCAAGAAGGTAATGTGCCAGAAATGCCGCAATAGAACCTGTACGGCAAAACCTGCAAGAACTGTGGCACAACGGGGGTGAGTTGCCAACTCGTGAATAGAAACATCTACAAGGATAAATCGAATGCAAGACATAATCCTAAGTCAACGATCAGTAAAATATCCACAAGAGTACATCTGAGTGTAATAAGGTGGCAAGGTAACATCTAATCATGTATATAGTGCCAGGTACTCAGGTAACAACATGTCATCAGTGTAAGGTATGTCTGCATGAAGTATCAATGAAGAAATATCAATAATATCAATACACATATATTAGCGTCCCATACCACTAATATTGGTGTAAGATAAGTGTAAATCCAGTCTGTATATGAACCAAGTCTGTATATATGTGGAACCCGTCCACCTGTCACCCACTGACAGTAAGCATCATGTATGCAATGTGAGGATATAACCAAAATCATGGAAAACTCCTCATGAAACCCGTGCCAAACACCGACACGTAAATCCTCATCCGTATGGGGCTCCGTCTGCGGATATCGGCCCTCGGCCCCGGCAGTATGAGTCAACCCATGTCCATCTCTGGGCTCCGTCTGCGGATATCGGCCCGTCGGCCCCCGGCAGTACGCCCATCTCTCGGCTCCAGACGGTATCCCCCGGATATCTGCCGAGCTCAAATACAATCACCGGTAGGTACTCGCCCGCCTCCAGGCTCAATCGGCATAACCCATCGATCATCTCGCCGAGGGGAACCATACCGGGCCCACCACGAACCCGCAAACGGTACATCACCTCCTCGAATCGGGTTTCAAGCACACGTCTCAGCACCGAGAAAACGCGTGGTGGACGCACCGAAATATCATATCACGAGGTACCGGGTTTTCATAAAGTGCCTCTTTTCTTAAATAACCCCACGGTCCTCAAAAACCAGAAATCACATGAAAATCCAACATCCAGCAGTAAATCCAATGCGATGTACTATGCAATCAATCCATGATATATGCGACATGTAAAGAGAGTAATCATATCGGAAATCATGCAATATGGAATAGGAATGCGCATATGTCAAAGGAAGCATCATATCACGAATGTAATAGTACTACCGTGTAGTGACATGGCAATTATCGATGATGAAGTGTGTGAGCCGGCAAATAGTGTACGTGAAACATACGCATCATCGATAATGGTGCTGGTGTCCTAACAGCATGATAATAACATGGTAATGAACATATGCCAGCAATGCGAATAGTATGAATATGCGGAAAACTAGTAATCAACAGCACAGTGAAGTATCTACTATGCAACTACATCTAAGTATCCTGTCAATCAGGAGGGGTAGGTGTGGAAACCACCTAAAACTGAGTCTAAGTATATATGTAGATATATAGTCGGTGATCCCGCCTCAATGTCATATCGTAAGATATCCTCTAGCTATGAGTGCGGATCTATCATCAATATCAGCTCGTACGGTAATCATCGTACGGCATTCCCAAAAGCTGGGTAGGGGTCAACATCTCACTGTCTCATCACATAACAATTATCACCATCATCAGATCATATAGTCTGGAGTACTACTCTATGTCTAGTACAAACGGTAACATCGGTAAAGTATGCATGCGGGGGTAAACACACATCCCAAGCCCGCAAGAATCACAAGTCATACCCCACATATGAATCGTATCAAATCACCGATCCCAGGGCACCAAGCCCACAATATCGACTCATCTCCAAAGTCGTCACATATCATCAATCACAGTGTAAGTACATGTGAAAAGCAAGGGTATATGTATAGGATAATTCTATCCTAGGGTTCGCGACTATGAACTACACTAGTCACTTCTAACCCTACATATCCAAAATACACCTAATATCACAATACCATATAATAAGCTATCTACGGACTGCGGGGGTGCTATACGCCATCCACCCGACTTTCCCCCGTAGATATAATCTACTCACCTTGCATCATCATTTGCGGACATCACCATGCATTTGCTTGTCGTCCGAAGTCTTCATGGGTACCTACACATCAAAATATCGTATATGCGCATCAAAACCAAATCCAATCTAAAACGGCGCATAAACTCCAAAACGATACGATAAGGGGCCTATAGGTGAGAACCTATGGCACGCCTTCAAAACCATCCATAATCCTCTATATCGTCGTATAAACGACAATAGTCGAGGCAAAACACATTCCACCATTTCCAATCCAAAAATACGGAATACGGAAACACGAATCCAAAACGACAACATAGGATATATGTCCCAGATTTCACCCTAGATAAAATCTGTCAAAACTAGAAGTACCCAGGGCCAAGAATTGATGAAATGGGGCTGTGCACAGAAAACGAGGAGATTCCTCACTGGTCTGGCCGCAATTTGCGGCCAGAATGGAGGTTTTGGCGGCCAGAAGGTGGAGTGGGGAGCTAGGGTTTTGGGTGTTGCCTCTATGTTGCCTGCACATCTCAATTTCCACTCAATATTATTTTAGGGTTCTCGGGGTGTTAGCAGATTCAATTTAACAGTGGCAGATTCCAGTTTTTTCCCCGATATAGTTTTCTAAGATCCGTATTCTGGTGTTTGCTTCAGGGTTTTGGGCTCCAATTCAAACACTAGGGTGTTGGTATAATCTTAACTGAGCTCAATTTCATAATGCAACATCAATTCCACTCAAACCCTAACTAGGTTTTCCTCAAATCCATAATCTCACACAATATCGATTAAATCTTAACATGGGGTTATAGGAAAGGCTATAATTAAACAAATGGTTCAGAAATTACCTTCATTAGCAACTCAAGAATTTTCTTGAGTTGCCCTCTAGTGGCCAAATCCATGCTTCTTTAGCTCCATGTGTAGATCTAGGGATTTTGGACATTTTTAGTGAAAGGAGTTTGGGGTTTTGGGGTGTTTTATGAGATGAAGTGGAGAGTTGAAGGTGGAGGAAGGGGGAGGAAGAGGCAGCAGCAGCAAAGCAAAGGGGGAGGGAGAGAAATGATGAAAATGGCTAAGGGTTTGGTCAATGGTTCAACCCTCTCTCTCACCTACCCTCATCATTACACTTTCTTTTCTCTTTTCTTTTCCTTTTTCTCTAATTCAAATCCTTCTCACACCAATAGTAAACCCAAATGAAAACCATGGCTAGAAAAAGCACAAGTGTAGAAAAAGTGATATGTGCAAGTTTTGCACAAAATTACCAAAAACCCGATTAGCGATTTTAATCGCGATTAGCACTAAATTAGTGTCGAACTAATCACAAAAACTTAAAAATGTCATAATTCACTAATTTACCCTATTTTAGAATTTTCCATAATTTTTCATAATTTTTCTAACATTTTTCCTATTTATTAGCATTTAATATTAAAATAATCAATAAAATAATATTAAATTATAAAAATTCCCAAAATTAATATTTTATATTTTTGAAGATGTTACAATCTACCCCACTTAAAGAAATTCGGTCCCCGAATTTAAATTTAAACCCCCACTACTAAAACAATCTCAGTAATAAACCAAAGTCGTCGGGGCTCCGAAATCATCAACACTAAGAACGTCACAGCGCAATGCATGCGCAAGGGTATTGAGCAGATAACTCAAAAACAAAACTCCGTCAAGCATCCCGCAATCATCGGAGTCGAGGTAAAAACACAAAGTCAAATCCAATACAAAACCGATATGATATGGATCAACACTACACATGTAGATATCCAATCTATACATGTAAAAAGCTGATGTAATAGCATGCAAAAGTATATCCAGGTACCGTCCACTGACCAGTCCTGCTCAGCATGAAAGCAAAACCCAACATCATAAAAGGTACTGCTCCAAAGGGAATAAATCTCAAAAATGTACATAACGCAATCCTGTGCGTCTGGTGCGCACGGAAATCAAAAATCCAATATGTGCTAAACAGGTGCACAAAACAACATCTAGGTGCAACGGGTGTGCACGAAACCTCTGTCATGGGCAACGTATGTGCCTGACAGCCAAGGTCCGGTGCATCTAACATGCACGAAGAAATCTCGATTTAGTGCATCGGGTGCGCACCAAAATCGTATCTAAAAAACATGCGCCCAACACGCGCGAAAATCCAAATCTGTGCATCCATCGTGCACGAATGAAAATCTAAACCCTGCGCACTCAACATGCACGGAATCACGAAATCCAATAACAAACATCGAATAGGTGTAAAGCACATCACCAGCACGGAGTGCAAAACCAACCATCAAAATCCGGGTCAAAATCAACGATAAAATGCGTCTCAAACCAAAATCAGGTGTACCTCAAAGGAAAATCTCACAATCGTGTGCATCAGCGTGCACGAATCAAAGCATAACACTAAAATGCATGAAAACTCTGCGCGAAATATATAAATATCCAGTGGGTGCATGAAACCAATATCATGAAACTCAGTCACCAAAACTAAATCATGCAAACAGAACACCCAAAATACCGAAATCCAAAATGACGGATACGTGATAATCGAATCACAAAATCACAAATCACAAATACCGTCTTCGGTAGTTCCTCTTTCGAGGTCGAGAAGGAGTCGGTGCAATCCACAGCTAGCAGCGCAGGATATCTACCTGCCTCTTGCTCACGGTCTAGCGTCTTCTGACTCTCTGGATCCTTATCTTCTCTGCGGATTACCTATCACGCGGTCAATCGGCTCATCGGCCCTGTCAGGTGTGCTAACGGGGACGATTCCGTTCTGGCACTTCTCTGGTCACCTCTCGGTCAAACCTCACGACCACTCGTAAGGCAGCATATCACTGGCGTCGGCCTCTGGCTCTCTGAAAGCACGTCACACATCCGATCCTGGGTGCAACATCATGGCAGCTATGTCCTGGAAGAAATCCTGCTCAAGGTCTCTTCCAATCATGCCTATGCCGATCTGTACAGAGGCTAGCTCTCCTGCATAACCTCTTCTCGCTCAAAGGGCATCTGTGTCCTCAGCACAATATTTCTCCAGAAACTGGTCACATCGCAACGTCTCTGTAAGCATCTCAGGTCTCTAGTCTCGACGGGAAGCAATGACAGCTCGTCAGGGTCTCACACGAACCTCTGGTTTCAACTGTCTCTATCATCGTCCACTATGACGTCATGTCGAGCTACTATGCACTGCACTGTTCTCGGCCACGGTCAATCTGAAGTCTCTCACACGGACTCGAAATCGCGTATTCTGTAGCTTCATCACTCTGTAGCAGATGTCAGGCCGAACTGGTCCTCGGGAACACGACTCAACCATCGGAGGAATACTCATCACTCGTCCATCCTTGATCAATTCGCAACGCATCTGGTTAAGTTCCTCTATCCGAACTTGGTCAACTACCTCGTCGACAATGCCGAACTCTGGCCTGCTGGGTGTGCGCAACACGACCACTCCTGGTCTAGGTCTTCTCGTATCGTACTCCAGAAAGGTCCTGTCGAGGTTCCTTTCTCAAATCTCAATCCTGCCGAAGTGCCCGGAAGTCATCATCCAATGCTGAAGCTGAAGCTTTTTCCGGAACGGCCGCATACTTGTCGCGCTTCTTTCTGGAAGTTATATCCATATACCACGCCTCTAGGTGCGTATCACATCTCTAATATCAGTGGAGTGGAACATCATCTCGTCGAAACCTCGTACGAACTCTTTTCTTCACTCTGCTCAAATGTCGACTGATTCGAACTCGTCTCATCATGGCTACACAAACTGCGCTCCGACGGCTATCCTCGCATCTGGAGTCTCCCAAGCAGTGTCCCATCACAATGTCCGAAAGATGTCGAACCATCCGATCGGCTCGTCAGATCCTCATAATCCCCCAAGAGCTCACATCTTGGGTACAGTTTAATAGTATCGAGTACATGCCACAGCGTCGGTGGTCCAGCCGTAGAAGGGCAAACCCAAGCCTCACTAATGGCGCCGCGGAACCGCCGTAAACCCTAAGGTTCAAAGGCTGTCACACGGTCATTAAGTCGAGTTAGGGTTTCATTCTTCTAGAGGGTCCATAGAATCACCTGCATGTCTTTCCGTATACTTTAAACTTGGAAAATGGCTCCTGACATTCGATCGTCTCAATCGACTCTCAACGAACCTGCGTGAAGTCGTCTCTAGCTGGAAACAATCAATCTGATATCCACGCATCGGGGTAAGCGAACTCACCACACGTCCTAGTCATTCATCCTCGGTGACTAGCGACTCGCTATCATCTCTCTAAGTACATGCTCATGCTGCAGTAGCTCCAATCATCTGGGCGATATTTCATCATTTGCAGCAACAACTGGCTCATACACCTGTACGTCGAACAATGCCTCAATCCTCCAGGAAAGGCAATACATAAGCGGTCATCTCTGAATCAGCCTGCTCTAGGTCTGAGTAAGACTGTCCACACTGGAAATCTTCAACTCAACTGGGCCCGCTCTGGCGCAAAATCGGACGAATCACCTTCGTCTCTCAAATCGGGTAGACTAGCTATCATCTGTCGCATATCTGCCTGAAAGCTCCGGCAATCTCAGCTCGTAAGCTTCGGAAGTGACATCCTGTCAATCTCAGCAACAGCTGGTCCATCTGTCTGCACGGTAGGCGACATCACAATCCCTGAGGTATACTGTACATCAACAGTCCTCTCTCAACTGGCAGCTCTAACAAAGGCACGATCATCCGGTGCAAACCAAGCACTCGCCTCCACTAGAGGTCACAAACACCAACACTAACTCGAGACGTTCCCATGTCACCAGAAAACACAAAGGTCGGCCCTCGTACCAAACGAGCTCACACCGGCCGTAACCCTAGCAGCAGCCCAAACTGCGCTCAAACATGGTGACAGGGATCTCAATCGAGTATCAAAAGAGAGCACATCAAAGGCAAGAAAGGAAACAACAGATCCAAAGGGGATACATGATCATAGGAAGGAACAGCATCAATGAAGGTATGATCATGAAACTAATAGAATCGGGGATCTCAAATGGATGTATAATCCTGGATAGGAAGAGAATCACTGATCTCTAAACAAATGTCCATCCTAAGGTTCCTTAAGCGGAGTGGCGTATCGTAAGTATGCCGCGGAACATACCAACGGTACGTCACTCTACTTTAGTCACCTAATCCATCAACCAAGGGTCATCCTAATACGACGAAAGTTCGGGTTCACACCCCCTCAACCAAGTCTAAGTTCCGTAAGGTCAAGCCTAAGTTCCGTATATAAACAACTCCCTAGGCTCCACATAGTCAAACTTAGACTCGAACCAAGGTCAACCTAGCGCTCTGATACCAACTTTGTCACGACCCGAAAGAGCACGTGACTGGCACTAGAACCATATGAAGCCTATAGGACTCCATCTGATCCAAGTAAGCCAAAAGCCCAGAAATCTAAAACCATTTTGAAGAAAAAAGTAAAGAACTGGTTTAAAGAAGTGAAGAAATACAGGTTTGAAATCAAGGTTTTTAAATAACTAAGCCGAATGTGCATTTTAAAAACGGTACAGTCTTTTCTAGAAATTTCGGCAGAGTTTCCTTTGTAAAACTGGCCCCGAATGGGGTAAAACGATAATAACAAGATATAACATGATAAAGGCATCCCCAAGCGGGAGCTAGCTCTTCGTCAATCGACGGTCACAACCACGCAATGATATAATAATATACAACGCCAAGTGGCGAGGATCAAATCTAAAGAAAGCTCAAAAGCAACAAGAAACCGCAATACTACTAAGCGCGACTCTAAGGTCGAAATATACAACACTGATATCTAGGTCTGAAAGAATATACAAGTTTTGGTTGATGGACAATTTCTAGATACAATGAATAAATTAAATACAAAGGTGATTCCTGATACGAAAGAATCCACCTACCAAAGCAAATCACCCGCAAGAAGGTAATGTACCAGAAATGCCGCAATAGAATCTGTACGGCAAAACCTGCAAGAACTGTGGCACAACGGGGGTGAGTTGCCAACTCGTGAATAGAAACATCTACAAGGATAAATCGAATGCAAGACATAATCCTAAGTCAACGATCAGTAAAATATCCACAAGAGTACATCTGAGTGTAATAAGGTGGCAAGGTAACATCTAATCATGTATATAGTGCCAGGTACTCAGGTAACAACATGTCATCAGTGTAAGGTATGTATGCATGAAGTATCAATGAAGAAATATCAATAATATCAATACACATATATTAGCGTCCCATACCACTAATATTGGTGTAAGATAAGTGTAAATCCAGTCTGTATATGAACCAAGTCTGTATATATGTGGAACCCGTCCACCTGTCACCCACTGACAGTAAGCATCATGTATGCAATGTGAGGATATAACCAAAATCATGGAAAACTCCTCATGAAACCCGTGCTAAACACCGACACGTAAATCCTCATCCGTATGGGGCTCCGTCTGCGGATATCGGCCCTCGGCCCCGGCAGTATGAGTCAACCCATGTCCATCTCTGGGCTCCGTCTGCGGATATCGGCCCGTCGGCCCCCGGCAGTACGCCCATCTCTCGGCTCCAGACGGTATCCCCCGGATATCCGCCGAGCTCAAATACAATCACCGGTAGGTACTCGCCCGCCTCCAGGCTCAATCGGCATAACCCATCGATCATCTCGCCGAGGGGAACCATACCGGGCCCACCACGAACCCGCAAACGGTACATCACCTCCTCGAATCGGGTTTCAAGCACACGTCTCAGCACCGAGAAAACGCGTGGTGGACGCACCGAAATATCATATCACGAGGTACCGGGTTTTCATAAAGTGCCTCTTTTCTTAAATAACCCCACGGTCCTCAAAAACCAGAAATCACATGAAAATCCAACATCCAGCAGTAAATCCAATGCGATGTACTATGCAATCAATCCATGATATATGCGACATGTAAAGAGAGTAATCATATTGGAAATCATGCAACATGGAATAGGAATGCGCATATGTCAAAGGAAGCATCATATCACGAATGTAATAGTACTACCGTGTAGTGACATGGCAATTATCGATGATGAAGTGTGTGAGCCGGCAAATAGTGTACGTGAAACATACGCATCATCGATAATGGTGCTGGTGTCCTAACAGCATGATAATAACATGGTAATGAACATATGCCAGCAATGCGAATAGTATGAATATGCGGAAATCTAGTAATCAACAGCACAGTGAAGTATCTACTATGCAACTACATCTAAGTATCCTGTCAATCAGGAGGGGTAGGTGTGGAAACCACCTAAAACTGAGTCTAAGTATATATGTAGATATATAGTCGGTGATCCCGCCTCAATGTCATATCGTAAGATATCCTCTAGCTATGAGTGCGGATCTATCATCAATATCAGCTCGTACGGTAATCATCGTACGGCATTCCCAAAAGCTGGGTAGGGGTCAACATCTCACTGTCTCATCACATAACAATTATCACCATCATCAGATCATATAGTCTGGAGTACTACTCTATGTCTAGTACAAACGGTAACATCGGTAAAGTATGCATGCGGGGGTAAACACACATCCCAAGCCCGCAAGAATCACAAGTCATACCCCACATATGAATCGTATCAAATCACCGATCCCAGGGCACCAAGCCCACAATATCGACTCATCTCCAAAGTCGTCACATATCATCAATCACAGTGTAAGTACATGTGAAAAGCAAGGGTATATGTATAGGGTAATTCTATCCTAGGGTTCGCGACTATGAACTACACTAGTCACTTCTAACCCTACATATCCAAAATACACCTAATATCACAATACCATATAATAAGCTATCTACGGACTGCGGGGGTGCTATACGCCATCCACCCGACTTTCCCCCGTAGATATAATCTACTCACCTTGCATCATCATTTGCGGACATCACCATGCATTTGCTTGTCGTCCGAAGTCTTCATGGGTACCTACACATCAAAATATCGTATATGCGCATCAAAACCAAATCCAATCTAAAACGGCGCATAAACTCCAAAACGATACGATAAGGGGCCTATAGGTGAGAACCTATGGCACGCCTTCAAAACCATCCATAATCCTCTATATCGTCGTATAAACGACAATAGTCGAGGCAAAACACATTCCACCATTTCCAATCCAAAAATACGGAATACGGAAACACGAATCCAAAACGACAACATAGGATATATGTCCCAGATTTCACCCTAGATAAAATCTGTCAAAACTAGAAGTACCCAGGGCCAAGAATTGATGAAATGGGGCTGTGCACAGAAAACGAGGAGATTCCTCACTGGTCTGGCCGCAATTTGCGGCCAGAATGGAGGTTTTGGCGGCCAGAAGGTGGAGTGGGGAGCTAGGGTTTTGGGTGTTGCCTCTATGTTGCCTGCACATCTCAATTTCCACTCAATATTATTTTAGGGTTCTCGGGGTGTTAGCAGATTCAATTTAACAGTGGCAGATTCCAGTTTTTTCCCCGATATAGTTTTCTAAGATCCGTATTCTGGTGTTTGCTTCAGGGTTTTGGGCTCCAATTCAAACACTAGGGTGTTGGTATAATCTTAACTGAGCTCAATTTCATAATGCAACATCAATTCCACTCAAACCCTAACTAGGTTTTCCTCAAATCCATAATCTCACACAATATCGATTAAATCTTAACATGGGGTTATAGGAAAGGCTATAATTAAACAAATGGTTCAGAAATTACCTTCATTAGCAACTCAAGAATTTTCTTGAGTTGCCCTCTAGTGGCCAAATCCATGCTTCTTTAGCTCCATGTGTAGATCTAGGGATTTTGGACATTTTTAGTGAAAGGAGTTTGGGGTTTTGGGGTGTTTTATGAGATGAAGTGGAGAGTTGAAGGTGGAGGAAGGGGGAGGAAGAGGCAGCAGCAGCAAAGCAAAGGGGGAGAGAGAGAAATGATGAAAATGGCTAAGGGTTTGGTCAATGGTTCAACCCTCTCTCTCACCTACCCTCATCATTACACTTTCTTTTCTCTTTTCTTTTCCTTTTTCTCTAATTCAAATCCTTCTCACACCAATAGTAAACCCAAATGAAAACCATGGCTAGAAAAAGCACAAGTGTAGAAAAAGTGATATGTGCAAGTTTTGCACAAAATTACCAAAAACCCGATTAGCGATTTTAATCGCGATTAGCACTAAATTAGTGTCGAACTAATCACAAAAACTTAAAAATGTCATAATTCACTAATTTACCCTATTTTAGAATTTTCCATAATTTTTCATAATTTTTCTAACATTTTTCCTATTTATTTGCATTTAATATTAAAATAATCAATAAAATAATATTAAATTATAAAAATTCCCAAAATTAATATTTTATATTTTTGAAGATGTTACAAGTACGCTATTTGGTTTGTCTTTATCTTAACATATGATATATTTTGCGTAGTATTCATATATATATATACATGTTGATAAAGCCCATAGGGTGTTTTGCCTGACTACCGGCGTTGTGATGGCAGTCATACTAGTGGGAGCTGGATAGTCAATAGGCACATCCTTAAATGTCCTTGGACGCAGGAGTATCGAGACTGGGCATCGATACTCCGGAGTAGACTGGTGTATACATATCTAGACCCTGAGGAGAGGCGATGGATTGGTCCCGCAGCCATTGGTGGAGCGCATCTAAGATTGTATACAGATGCTCACTGGGTGTGAGTACATCGGACAGGACTCGCCGAGAACTGACTGGATGGTATTTATACCTAACGTCAGATAGCAGTTCTCAGGTGACATGTGTGCAGATAGTCCGTTGACTTAAGGTTGTCATTTGTCTCGTGTGAGTTCCCACTGTGCTTTGATTACTACCCAACCACGGTTCAAAGGAGTCGTGCAAACAGGTTTTAGTTGGGCACAGTCCCGAGCCACGTGGAGGCAGTGAGTGACTGTTAGGGATTCGTCTTTCCCGGTATAGGGAGTTGATATCGCACGGTGATCGGTTGGTCATTACCATAAGTCCCTGGCCAGGGCTGATTGAAAATACTGAAAGATTGATCAGTAGATTCTCGGATGGTGATAGAGCCATACCGACATGACTTGTACGGTTATTAGGGGTCTGACGTTTACCACCTCCCTAGACCATACATGCGATACTCTTAGACGAACAGAACGGACTGCACGAATATTGTCACGGACAGGCTCAGTAGGAGTTCGGATGGGTATCCTCATCGGCCTTCTTATCGACATCTACCTGACGACCGTTACGTACAGTTAGTGCCGCTTGCGGTCTGTGGTTAAACCCACTGTCAGCGTAGTAGTCGAGTATTTAGAGTCCCACACAGAGTTTTCCCAACTCCAGGAAAAACGATATAGAGGTCGTACGGTTTTACGACAAGGGTTCGGACGAATACGTGTTTAAACGCACGTACGACATTCGGACAGTTTTTTCTAGACGGCTTTGGTTTAAGCCAGATTCTAGTATCAGGTTATTGGATTTATACAGTTTAAAGTTTTTCCGTGTTTTCACGGATGGGAGGGGCGTTCTCGTAATTTCCGGGAAGCTTCTAGAAGCATGGTGACTTGAGGGGTTAAGGTGGCATTGTCATTAATGTTATTGTGACTCATAATATGTGATTCACTATGTCATTAATGCATTATTAAATGCTTAATGACTCACATAGTGAATCACTCATGATACATTTATGAAGCATGATGAATAATCTCTTATTATTCATTTTATTGATTTATTCATTATGCTTGATATATTAAGTGAGAAGCAATTTCATTTCATTATTCTAGTTCACCTTCTCTCTCCTCAAGCTCATTCTTTCTTCAAGCTCTAATCCTACCACTCATGAGTTGAGTACAAGGATTAGAAAAGACTAAATATCCCATAACCTAACTCTATATGACCTAAGTTCCTTTGATTAGCAACTAGAGAAACTTAGTTACCTCAAGTTTTGAGGTGAAGCTTGGATTAGGGTTCTCGGGTGGATCATCTATCACTTGGAGGAGGCCGAGGAGGACGAAGAGATCGTAAAGACGAAGGACACGTATCACTAGGTATAATCTCTTTACATAGTAGTTTAGAATTTCTATGGTAGTTGTTAATTATCGTTTAGTAAAGATCTTCGGTTAGTCGATGTATGCTTCAAGAACAAGATCGTTTTTCATATTTCCGCCTCCCCGTAACTTGTGGGGTGTTGCACATCGACTTACAGTGGTATCAGAGCCTCACTAAACAATAATTAACTCACTTGCAAAGTCGTATGAATTTCGAACGCAAAACGAACCGGAAAATACCCCGATATCACATAGTTTCTGTCGTTTTTAAAATGAGGTCCAAAAATTTTTTAGGTTCCTCCAGAACACCCTACATGAAATTATAAGAACACTGGAAAAAAATGGGTTCCTGAATCGGCCATACAGCCACGGAACCGCGGCGGATCCCACTGATCCGCCGCGGATCCGCAGCCGAGTTGAGGCCGATTCAACCTAATTTCTCCATGTGCATCTTCTGTGATATTTTGTCTTTCCTGGTATGGTTTATATTTTGCTCAGGTCTCAGGTTTACAGAGAAGTTTTGGAGCAGAATCTAATAGGTTTGATCGATCGAAATTATACGATGTTTGCTTGTTTGATTATATCTGTGAACTGTATTATGTGTTCGTAAACCTCCCCTAACTGCTAGTATGTCAGTTGGCAGGGGGTTGCACATATCTGTAATATTTTAACTGTTTATGATTATGAACTCTATTGGACTGTTGTGATGATTAGCCGGGGTTTTGTGATGGGTTATTGTATTAATTCATTCGATGTAATTGTAATAAGTTGTAATATTATTTTGCGGGGCACATCTAGGTTGCGGTTGTTGCCACTGTTGTATTATTTCTTTTTACTGTTTTTGCTCCTAGGATAGACCCAAGGTGGGGTGCACAAACTACTGGGTATTTCGAAGTGCTTAGTGGCCTACTCACGTTGTTGAGGGAGACCGCTTCACTTCGGGTACTTGGCGGGTAGTTTGCCGTACCCGTAGGGGTCTGGGGTGGGGTAATGGCTATTCATCACAACTGTGTAATCCGTCTTTTCTTACAGGCTCAAAAGAAACGCGGATTGCTTGCATATCCAATAAAGTTTATCTGTGATCTGGAATGCCTATTATTGCGTCTGACGAATGTACAATATCTATATATGATAGCTATTTAGACGTCACTTATGTTTTACACCCGTACTAGCCCAGCCCCCGCTCTGCCGTTAGTTAAGTAACCTAACGGGTGATGACGGGACCCCGTGGCGAATGCGGATGGCATAAGAGGACGTTGTATTTTCGTTGTTATCTGTAATGATAGGCTAAAGATGGGACGCATTATTTTTAATGCAAAGAAAAATAAAACCTAAACTGAATCGTTGGAACAATTTCTAAAACCACTCGGTTTTCTTCAAAAAGCAAATTTTAAATACGGAGCTTAAACCACTCCTTTTAATAAAGGCTATCATGGTTCCTTCGATCATATCAAGTTCACTACGTTAACGTTTTTTTGTCAAAAACCAGCTGTAACCCTCCATCGTTTCAAATAGACAGCACATCGTATTCATGCTATGCTTGTTGGCCTACGTCAAGGCATAGTGGATGGTAGCAGTGTGGTTTGCTTATTTGTTGCGCAGATAGATGCATTAGTATAGGATAGACGTACAGCCTTGTTGGTCTACGTCAAGGGCATGTACGATGTACCTAAATTAATCGGGACAACGACGGGTAGAACTTGACTTGCGTCTTATGATTTGTTGGCCTACGTCAAGGTCATAAGAGCTTGGGGTAAAAATAATATCGGGAGTTTCAAACATAAAGGAAACTTGCAGATTAAGCATACCTTCTGGAGTGTGGTGACTAGAGTGGCTTCCATCTAGTACATCATGCAATGATAGTTGGATCCCGATCCCACTGATGAGTAGGATTACTCACGGGAAACATTCTCACTTAACAATCAATGCTATAAACCAAGTAGGTGTCCAGAAAGGTGTTAGAGGGGCTACGCCTCCAAGGAAAAGAGGTTATTTAATTAAGGAACTTCGCGAAAGCGTTGGAAAACCTCCCTCGAAGTACCAACACCAGCCTGGCTGAAAGGTTAAGCAAGTATTGTGACGTGTGATTAAATCCTGACTAGTTCTTCTTTTAGGTTTTGAAGAAGGATTTGAGGGAACAGTGGGAGCCATCCTGTTTAGATAAACTAATAACCAATCTAAACTTGCAAGAAGCATATGGTGAGTGTTTTCTTTTCTCTTTCTCTAGCAGCTACCATGACAGGACTAAAACTATTACTTGAAAAAAATATACTGACTGGGCAGAACTATAAAGATTGGCTAAGGAACGTCAACATTGCACTGACTTATGACAAAGTAGCATATGTTACTTCCATTGTTCCTCCCCTTATCCCTGGACCAGATTCCTCAGTTGTGGACAAGGAAGTTCGCAAAACCTGGGATCTAGATTGTGAGCGAGCTAAGTGTATCGTGCTGGCGTCCATGAACAATGAACTCCAGAAACAGCACGAGAGTATGGATATTGTATCCATCTTTCTCCATGTCAAGGAATTATATGGAGAGCACTCCCGTATCGCGAGGTACGAGACCTCAAGGAAACTCTTCTAGATGAGGTTAGCTCCAGGATCGCCTGTAGGAGAGCACGTCCTCAAAATGATCAGCCTCATTGAGGAACTCGCAAACCTGGGATGCGTGCTAGAGAATGATTTGTATATCGACTTGATTTTGCAGTCCCTTCCCCACACCTTCTCTCAATTCGTGCTTAGCTTCAACATGCACGAAATGGAAGCTGATCTTCCAAAGCTCCTCAACATGTTGAGGGTAGCAGAGACCTCCTTGAAAAAGGAGAAGACCCCCGTTCTGTATGTTGGCCAATCATCCTCTTCTAAATCTAAAGCGAAAGCTAAAGGGAAGAAGAAGATGAAAGCCACTAAACCGAAGGGTGGGGTCAAGAAGGTGCAGGGAACGAACAAGGCAGGAAAGGTGAAAGCGGATATAAACGAATGCTTTTATTGTCATAAGCAAGGGCACTGGAAGAAGGACTGTATAGCCTTCAAAGCCAAGGACAAGAAGCAAGCTGTTGCTTCTGCTTCAGGTGTGTTCGTAATCGAAAATTGTCTTTCAGTAAACTCTACATTATGAGTACTTGATACCGGTTCTGGTTCTCGCATCTGTAATTCATTGAAGGATCTGAGAAATAGTAGAGTACTGGGGACAGGTGATATGACTCTCCTGATGGGCAATGGAATGCATGTAGATGCTATTGCAATAGGGGAATATCACCTAGGGTTGACTAGTGGGCACAATTTGGTGTTGTACAGTTGTTTTTGTATTCCCAGTATATTATATAATATTATATCAGTATCTTTGTTATCTAATGAAGGATATAATTTTGCGCTTGAAAGAAATGTCATGAACATTCTCCTAAATCAAGAACTGATTGGGTATGGCACACTGGAAAACGGCATATACATACTTAATCAACCTCGAATTTTCAATATTCAAAACACACTTAAAAGAAAGGCTCCAGATTCAAATCAAGCCTTCCTATGGCATTGTAGACTTGGTCATATAAACGAAACAAGGTTGACTAAGTTACATAAAGATGGATATCTAGATCCGTTTGAATATTCATCATATGCAACTTGTCAATCATGTATCAAAGGAAAAATGACCAAATCTCCGTTCACCGGACACGGAGCAAGAGCCACAGAACTCTTGGGACTTGTACACAGTGATGTATGTGGTCCAATGTCTACACATGCGAGAAGCGGTCACTCCTACTTCATCACTTTTACTGATGACTTCTCTAGGTATGGACATGTGTTCTTATTGAAACATAAATCCGAGGCCTTTGAGAAGTTTAAGGAGTATAAAAATGAAGTAGAGAAACAAACTGGTAAAAGCATCAAGACACTTCGATCTGATCGAGGTGGAGAATACTTAAGTACCAGTTTCCTTGAATACTTAAAAGAGAATGGAATTCTCTCTCAGCTTACTCCGCCTTATACACCTCAGCATAATGGTGTATCAGAAAGGAGGAATCGCACGCAATTAGATATGGTGCGTTCAATGATGAATAGTGCTGAGTTACCACTTTCCTTCTGGGGATTTGCTCTAAAATCAGCAGCATACTTATTGAATAGAGTTCCAACTAAGTCTATGCCTACCACTCCATATGAAATGTGGAGCGGGAAGAGACCATATCTTAAGTATATCAAGATATGGGGGTGTCCGGCATATGTTAAAAAGCATAGACCGGACAAGCTCGAGGCACGATCGGTTTTGTGCAAGTTTGTAGGATATCCCAAACATTCAAGGGGGTACATGGTCTACCACACTGAAGAACAAAAAGTGTTTGTCGCTCGCCACATTGTCTTCTTAGAAAGCGAATTTCTTGCAAAAGAAATTAGTGAGAGCGCGGTAGAGCTGGAAGAAATTCCAGAACCTCAAACTGCTACCGAGGACTTAGAAGAACCTCAGATTTCAATAGAACATGACAAACCAACGCCACTCCGCAGATCTAGTAGGCTTTCTCATCCTCCTAAGAGATACTATGGTTTTCTTCTGGATGGAGATCGAGAGGATTGCATCATCGATGATGATGAGCCTACTAGTTTTCAGCAGGCTATCACGAGTATTGACTCGGTGAAGTGGCTGGATGCTATGAGATCCGAAATGGAATCCATGTACACCAATAAAGTATGGACTTTAGAAGTTGCTCCTCCTGGGGTGAAACCAGTTGGATGCAAATGGATCTTCAAAAAGAAGATTGGTGCACTTGGACAAGTGGAAACCTACAAAGCTAGACTCGTTGCAAAAGGTTTTCGTCAAAGACCAGGATTGGACTATGATGAAACCTTTTCACCTGTAGCTATGCTTAAATCCATTCGGGTCCTGCTTGCCATTGCTGCCTTCCATGACTATGAAATTTGGCAAATGGATGTAAAAACAGCTTTTCTAAATGGACATTTAAAAGAGAGTGTTTATATGGATCAAGCAGAAGGTTTCTTAGACAGTGGGAGCAGCGGAAGAGTGTGCAGGTTGCTTAAATCCATCTATGGATTAAAGCAAGCATCGCGAAGTTGGAACATCTGCTTTGATGAGACAGTCAAAGAATTTGACTTTATCAAAAATGTAGATGAACCATGTATTTATAGGAAGATTGTAGAAGGAGTAGTAGTCTTCCTCGTTTTGTACGTCGACGACATACTACTGATAGGGAATGATGTCCCTATGCTACAATCAGTAAAGCTCTTCTTGTCACAGAAATTCTCCATGAAAGACTTGGGTGATGCAACCTACATTTTGGGCATTAAGATCTATCGTGATAGATCTAATAGAATGTTGGGACTTTCACAATCCAGGTATATTGACACTATACTAAAGAGATTTAGTATGAAAGATTCCAAGCGCGGTAATATGCCCGCTTGTCACTGGATCACCCTCTCCAAAGAGATGTCTCCAAAGACTGATGAAGAGAGGAATCGCATGGGCATTATACCCTACGCTTCGGCGGTAGGATCTATAATGTATACGATATTATGTACAAGACCGGATGTAGCTTACGCACTTAGTGTGGTAAGCAGGTATCAGTCTGACCCGGGTGAGAAGCATTGGATAGCGGTAAAGAACATTATCAAGTACCTGAGAAGGACTAAGGAGATGTTCTTGATTTACGGTAATGGGGACCTCCAGGTAGAGGCTTTTACCGACTCCGGCTTCCAAAGTGACAAAGATGATTCTAAATCCATTTCGGGTTTTGTGTTTACCCTCAATGGAGGGGCGGTATGTTAGAAGAGTTCCAAACAGGATACCGTCGCAGACTCAACTATGGAGGCTGAGTATATAGCTGCTAGTGAAGCCGCAAAAGAGGCTGCTGGATGAGGAAGTTCATCTCTGAACTTCAGGTGGTTCTGTCCATTGCCAATCCAATACCTTTGTATTGTGATAACAATAGGTCCGTAGAATTGGAGAAGGAACCGAGGTCCCATCAGAAATTCAGGCATATCTTAAGGCAGTTTCACCTGATCAGGGAGATCATTGATCGTCGGGAGATCGAGGTACGGAGAGTGGACACAAAAGACAACACGGCAGATCCATTCACCAAGGTCATCCCTCAAGTTCAGTTCGAGAGGTTGTTTGAGATGTTGGGCATGCGGTACTCCAGCAACTGGATCTAGTGAAGACAGTGGGTACTCATTGGGCCAATTATAGGCCTTAGTGCAAGTGGGAGATTGTTGGATATATGCCCTAGAGGCCTTCATTGTATAGGATGCTAGGGATATGTATGTACATGACAGTCTTGCTTAATATGATGGTACGCTATTTGGTTTGTCTTTATCTTAACATATGATATATTTTGCGTAGTATTCATATATATATATATACATGTTGATAAAGCCCATAGGGTGTTTTGCCTGACTACCGGCGTTGTGATGGCAGTCATACTAGTGGGAGCTGGATAGTCAATAGGCACATCCTTAAATGTCCTTGGTCGCAGGAGTATCGAGACTGGGCATCGATACTCCGGAGTAGAATGGTGTATACATATCTAGACCCTGAGGAGGGGCGATGGATTGGTCCCGCGGCCATTGGTGGAGTGCACCTAAGATTGTATACAGATGCTCACTGGGTGTGAGTACACCGGACAGGACTCACCGAGAACTGACTGGATGGTATTTATACCTAACGTCAGATAGCAGTTCTCAGGTGACATGTGTGCAGATAGTCCGTTGACTTAAGGTCGTCATTTGTCTCGTGTGAGTTCCCACTGTGCTTTGATTACTACCCAACCACGGTTCAAAGGAGTCGTGCAAACAGGTTTTAGTTGGGCACAGTCCCGAGCCACGTGGAGGCAGTGAGTGACTGTTAGGGATTCGTCTCTCCCGGTATAGGGAGTTGATATCGCACGGTGATCGGTTGGTCATTACCATAAGTCCCTGGCCAGGGCTGATTGAAAATTACTGATAGATTGATCAGTAGATTCTCAGATGGTGATAGAGCCATACCGACACGACTTGTACGGTTATTAGGGGTCTGATGTTTACCACCTCCCTAGACCATACATGCGATACTCTTAGACGAACAGGCCGGACAGCACGGATATTGTCACGGACAGGCTCAGTAGGAGTTCGGATGGGTATCCTCATCGGCCTTCTTATCGACATCTACCTGACGACCGTTACGTACAGCTAGTGCCGCTTGCGGTCTGTGGTTAAACCTACTGCCAGCGTAGTAGTCGAGTCTTTAGAGTCCCACACAGAGTTTTCCCAACTCCAGGCAAAACGATATAGAGGTCGTACGGTTTTACGACAAGGGTTCGGACGAATACGTGTTTAAACGCACGTACGACATTCGGACAGTTTTTTCTAGACGAGTTTCGTTTAAGCCAGATTCTAGTATCAGGTTATTGGATTTATACAGTCTAAAGTTTTTCCGTGTTTTCACGGATGGGAGGGGCGTTCTCGTAATTTCCGGGAAGCTTCTAGAAACATGGTGACTTGAGGGGTTAAGGTGGCATTGTCATTAATGTTATTGTGACTCATAATGTGTGATTCACTATGTCATTAATGCATTATTAAATGCTTAATGACTTACATAGTGAATCACTCATGATACATTTATGAAGCATGATGAATAATCTCTTATTATTCATTTTATTGATTTATTCATTATGCTTGATATATTAAGTGAGAAGCAATTTCATTTCATTATTCTAGTTCACCTTCTCTCTCATCAAGCTCACTCTTTCTTCAAGCTCTAATCCTACCACTCATGAGTTGAGTACAAGGATTAGAAAAGACTAAACATCCCATAACCTAACTCTATATGACCTAAGTTCCTTTGATTAGCAACTAGAGAAACTTAGTTACCTCAAGTTTTGAGGTGAAGCTTGGATTAGGGTTCTCGGGTGGATCATCTATCACTTGGAAGAGGCCGAGGAGGACGAAGAGATCGTAAAGACGAAGGACACGTATCACTAGGTATAATCTCTTTACATAGTAGTTTAGAACTTCTATGGTAGTTGTTAATTATCGTTTAGCAAAGATCTTCGGTTAGTCGATGTATGCTTCAAGAACAAGATCGTTTTTCATATTTCCGCCTCCCCGCAACTTGTGGGGTGTTGCACATCGACTTACAGATATGATATTTCAGTGCGTCCACCATGCGTTTTCTCGGTTCTGAGACGTGTGATATGTGAAACCCGATTCAAGGAGTTGGATGATCCGTTTGCGGGTTCATGGTAGACCCGGTATGGTACCCCGGGGCGAGAATGGATGTTTGTGCAGTAGACGATGACCCTGGCAAAGGGACTAGTACCTACCGGTGATTGGTTGGACCTGGCGGTTATCCGGAAGATACCGACCGGAGTCAAGAGATAGATATGGGCCGATCCGTTCTGGCGGAGCCAGAGGGCCGATCCCGCAGACGGAGCCCGTGGGCCGATCCGGACTGACGGAGCCCGATATATGAGGATTTACGTGTCGATACTGGACACGGGTTTCATGATGTTTCGAGTGTCGATATTAGACACTCAGGTTCCATGATTTGATGTGTCACTGATGGACACACGTTGATTTATATCCTCATATTCTCATGCATATGCTTTCATGATTTTACATGCATGATGTTGTTGTGTCATTGACGGACACGTAGATGTTAGCCTCATGCAGATAGGCATTGATTATATTGTTGGCACATATGCAGATACGGTCACCCTAAATATCATAGTATTACCCTTATGATATAGTTGACCTAGGAATCGTTGTTTATTCGATTTCTACCTGATGATATTTTCTACTCATGAGTTGGCAGCTCACCCCGTTGTGCCACAGTTCTTGAAGGTTGACTGCATGGATCAGTAACGGCATCGCTGGCACACAGCTGCATTCAGATGTTTTGCTTTGGTAGGTGGTACATGTTGGATCGTACCCCTCTTGTATTTATTATTCCTGTTTTATCTAGTTAACTCCATCAAATCAGAAACTAGTATTTGTATAAGTAGTAAGACTTAGCAAGACTTGTAGTTGCGAGACTTGAGCGATGGGTTATATGTTCGCTTGGTGGATTTGAGGTCATGCTTATTTCTTTATCTTTTGTGGTGATCTTCGCCGTTGGGCGTCGTATATATATACTGTCTTGCGTGGTTGTGATTCCGCCGATTGACGCAGAGCTAGCTCCCGCTTGGGGATACCTTTATCATTATCTTGTATATGTGATTTTGGATCAAAATATACAAATGAGGTGCTGCCCAAGTTTTTAAAAGACGAAACATGTTTTTCAACTTGCATAATCCACTTGTATTTTCATGTTCTCTCATCTATGCATTTAAGAAAACTTTTTAATTTCATCATACCTTTATTTCAAAACTTCACCTCTTTTGATTTTCTTAAAAAGGTTTAGATTTCTGGGTTTCGGCTTACTTGAATTACGTTACGCCTGTAGACGTGGTGTGATTTAAGTGCCGGTCACGAACTAAATTTTGGGTCGTGCCAGTAAATGAGGAGAATAAAAATTCTAAACATATCCACACAAAATTATCTACAACCTAAAAATTTTAGATTTTCCAAATTGTTAATATAAAAATTAAGAAAATTCTTATAAGTTGAATGAAAAACAGCCGCTGAAAATCAAATTTCCAGCTTAGAAACCCTTCATTTAAAAATTTGTAGAAAATTCATTTTACAGTAAAACTCAACCAAAATTTTTATGCTAAAAGATAAACCAATTATTTATAACTTTATAGTTTTAAACAATAGCTAATTCTCAATAGAAAGTCATCAAAAAATTCGAAATTCGAACCTGTCACTGATTTCTAGCCCACTAGGTTAATTTGAGCCGCTAACTTGAAGTATTTAGAGAGAAGATAGGTTTTTATGTGAGGAATTTGTGTTTTGGTTAGGATTTGGCTTGAGGTATTTATGTGCGTGTGGGGGGGTCTGTAACGTGTTTAGGCAAGAAAATTTTGAGAAAATTAAGATAAATTTGCCTTTTCTACCAAATATCAGTTTTTTTGTGTATTCAGATGTTGGGTTACGGCAGCGCCCCGGCCATCAAACCGTGGCCAAATACGGAACAAAAATTTTCTAAACTGGCGCTACCATGACCCGATGCCCGGATCTACCCTAAACCATATACTAGCAAGCATATATAAAGAAGTTAGAATGGTTATACCGAGTTGATCCGTGTCCTTCGGTCTTCAACCATCTTCCCAAACTCCTAGTGGTCGTCTGGATCGAGTTTGGTTGCCGGTCTTCCTCCATCTACGATGATCCACCTGAGGGAAACGACACAAGCTTCAGCCTCGCCGAGCGAGGCAACCGATACTCTAAGGTTGCTAGCAATTGAGAGTGGAGGTGTAGGAATGCGTCACTATAATTTTTCTCTCAACACAAATGCTCCATGAGCAACCATAGAAGATCAAGAGGAGGTGAGGAAACAATGGCATGAGCAACTAAAGAAATGTGCTAAGTATTTTCTCCAAGTGAGAATGAATGAGTGAAGAGAGCAAGTAAAGAAAATCAAGTGGAGAAAAGAAATGAGCAAGCCCCCTTCCCAAAATGTGGCTGCCCCCTCTCCCTCAATCATGCACGCCCCAAAAGAAAATATATCATCTCAATTTTACCAATAAACAAATGCATGCCATACCTCTCTACATGCTCAAGCCCATGCTCATGCCAACTCACCCCTCCATCTCATTTCCATAATTGATTTTCTAAAAAGAAAATCAATAATGAGGTGGTCATCTTCTAGAAGCTATTCCGTATAAATACGGAATACTTCCTGGTACACGTATCGAAATACATATGCGCGTATTCGTACAAAAATATGAATAGCCAAAAGAGAAAATGAATAGTGAACAATAATACTAGAATACATATATATAAATACATATATATAAATTATTAAATCAAAACCTGATTTAATAATCCGGCTTAATCTTAAGCCGCTAGTATTATCAATCGTCCGATTAAAATCTGTGCGTATATTTAATCGGACACCTGTATGTACCAACATACGTCATCTACACCATATTGCCTGAACCGTGAAAACCCTTTATGTGGGACTCTAAAGACTCGTCAATACGCTGGCAGTGGGTTTAACCACAAGCACGTCAGTGACACTAGCTGTACGTAATGACTACCCAGGTATTGAGCGAAAGGGAGGCCGACGAGCAAACTCATCCTGAACCCCTACTGAGCCTGACAGTGACAATATCCGTACAGTACGGTATGTTCGTCTAAGAGTATCGCATATCGAGTCTGGGAGTGTGGATAAAGTCAGACCCCTAATAACGCGACATTTAGTGTCGGCATGAAACCCATCACCACCTGAGAAACTACTGATCCTAGATCAGTAGTTCTCGACTACCTTGGCCAAGGATTTCTGGTGATGGCCATCCGTGTACTGCGCGACATCAACCCCCAATACCGGGAGAGACGAATCCCCGACGATCCGCACACTGCCTCCATGTGGCTCGGGACTGTACCCAACTAAAACCTGTTTGCACGACTCCTTTGAGCCGTGGTAGGGTAGTAATCAAAGCACAGTGGGAACTCACATGAGACAAATGACGATCTCAAGTCAACAGACTAACCTGTACACATGTCACCTGGGAACTGCTATCTGACAATAGGTATAGTACCAACTAGAAGGTTCCCGGTGAGTCCGTCTAGTGTACTCATAACCCAATGAGCACCTGTATACTATCTTAGGTGAACAAACTAACACCAATGGCTTGTGAGACCTGGCCACCGCCCCTCGTTGGGGTCTCGATCAGTATACACTAGTCTATTCTGGAGTATCGATGCCCAGTCTCGAAACTCCTACGACTAGGGACATTTAAGGATGTGCTTATCGACCACTAGCTCCCACGTATATGATCGCCATCATAATACTGGTAGTCAAGCAAGAATCCTATGGGCTCTATCAACATGTAATAGTGATGATAAAGACAAACCAGATAGCATACTATCATCCCGAGTAAGACTGTTCTACCGGTATAGGTCCTCCCTCAATCATCATAATCACCTGCTTGCGACTACGATAATTGGCTTGAGGGCACTATGGCCAACAATCTCCCACTTGCACTTAAGGTCAATTATTGCGGCGTCGCATACTCACAGCTCGTGTGATACCGAACACCCAACTTCTCTATTAAGCAGTTTCGCAAAGCTCGTTTGTGAAACTATTGTGTTCGAGAAATAGCCTCAGTGAGTAGATCCGCTCCAGTGTTTCTATCTTTATCTCTCTATATCTCAGCTTTGCGGAGAATAACCATCTCCCGAAATGAGCAATACCTTGTCTTAGAATTTGTTTGGATATCTGATGGGACCCAGTTCATAAATGAACTTCAAATCCAGCAAACTTCTTAGACTGTATCATCCACTGAATTTAATCAGTATCCTGCGCCATGCCTTCCTCAGTATCCGTTTGGACCACCTGTCCAACATACTGTCCCTCAGAAGAGGGAAAAACTATAACTCAGACAACCATTCTGTCATTCAGGTCGCCTTGGAAGCCTGAAATGATAACCGTCTCCTGAAAGAGGCTGCCGTTACCATATCCCTAGAACATTCATTTATGTTCATAAACTGCTTCCCTACATTCCTCCAGAATTGGATTAATATATGTTTATTGCAGCTAGTGCAAAAACATCTGGTGTGGTTCTTGACATTTCATGATTAACTCAATTGCCTAAGCAAGTGATATGCTAATCATGCAGATCTCTCTCCCCTTTAGTCTATAAGACACCTTTAGAGAGGATGACTCCATCACCTGCAGGTACACCACCATGCTAGGAGTCGTCCATTCTAAAACACTTTAGAATAGTGTCAACTATCCAAATTGGGACACTTCCCAAATCTAGATCTAAAACCATAGATCTAGTAACCAGAAACCCTGATATTATATCCATGTCCTATGTGGAGAAACAACTGTGTGACAACCACAGTATAACCGATCGTAGTATAGGAATTTCACTTCCTATAAAGTGCATTTCATCCTAAATACCAGGACATCACACCCTACCACCTTCTTACCAGATCCATCTCCTATTCTGATGAAGTCAAAGCCTGTGACTGTCATATCAAAAATAGATGATCTATTTCCGCTATACCTGCTTTAGTCTATAAATAGACATAAGCCACCCATCCACTATGCTTCCGCTGCTCCTACCGACTACAACAACCCTCTGGCAGAGTCATATACAAGTGCACTTCTAAAGCTAGTTTAGAACGACGCTATACTCATCCTCCTGTCGGGTCTTATAGTCTAGAACAGCAGCAATGGCAAGTTTGGGTAAACAAGAACCTCCCTGTCACCGTCTCTGAGAAGACTGAAGTACCTCTCGGGTGCCTGAGGTTACCCACCAAATCTGCGGAGTGGATAATGGAATGTCAAATCCAATTGAATCCTCGGGTTCTATTAAATCTTCAGTGATCGTTGGTGGTTCTGTAATCACTTCCAGTTCTACCAAACTCCCACTTTTGTTTTCTAAAAAATCCATTTTACTAAAACTGTGGCGAGTCAAGAACAATATCACTATTTATCATCCTGATGGTAGAAAGTTAACCCTCGTCAAAGCCCGGGATAACCCACAAACTGCCATTACTGAAATGTGCCTCGAGTTTATCCGGATTCTGGTTTTAAGCATCAGCCGAACAACTCCCTATACCTTAACATCGTTAAGATATAAATTGATTCTATATATATCCAATATAGAAACAAAAGCACTAATTTAATTGGAACCAGATTCAAAATCATGCAGTTGTCTCCAGTGCATATCAACCAAATGGAAAGATGCCAATCAGCATTACTCATCTAGGAGTGCATCCATATATGAGTAACCCGAAAGAGAATCAAGTTCTCAAAACCATTACTATCAACGGAATACCAAACACAAGTATCTACATCTTCGACTATCTCGAAGAATCCTGATACTTCCAACAAATGGTTCTCTACTTTATTCTTATACCTATAACTTCTCAATATCTGGACCTTGCATTTCAACGAAATACTTGTCTAGAACTGGAGAAGTCATGAGTAAACAGAATATAGTATGAGTACCAACCCCATTGTCCTAATTAACACTGGACAATATACAATACTTTGTATAAGTCCCATGAGTTCAATAACTCAAACCTTGTGCGTCGTAGGTTGAAAACTGTGCTATGGTTAAGAAGAATTACACCGCTGTTGAATGCACCTTACCCTAACCATGAACTGATATAGGTAAATGTCACGGACATAATTTCAAAAAGTTATATCTCACTTTATAAAATAAATGTACAGATATATCAGTTTGAAATTGGTGCATAACAACGGATATTCAAAACAAAATATTTGCCGTGAGGCAAAACCCAGGTGATTTCCTCAAATATCATAAATTACAATGAATTCCGATATTATGAGGATCTAATCACCCAATTCCCAATATCTTACTCCCACTCACCATCTGTAATAACATATAGATGTGAGAAACTGATCTGGTAAATACATACCCTGGAGTTAGATTCCAATTTGGGGAAACGGTTTTCAATTAATATCGCACAGTGAAACTGAAACATGAAAATGTTTCGAAGGGGTAACCTGGTATTCCTCGTAATGCTTCTTCCACTATCCTGATTCATGACTATAACCGTATACTTCCATGCCTTCACTCCAATCCCTTTATTATGTCTTTACTTATTACCTTCTGTACACCTTCTTTAGGCTAATTGGTTTTCTTACTTCCCTACTCTTCGGCACCAGCCTAAACTTTGGAAGAAGACTATCCAATAAGCGTAATAGGTGTACACTCCTTATGCCAGGAGCCCTCGCAGCCTAAGAGAATGTAATGGGAAAAGACATCTGAATAATCCTATTCTATTTCTCCTGAACCGGAAACCATTCTCGAATCTGGAACGAATTCCTTCGAGTTCGTATGTAACTATACGATGGCATATTCAAGCATTATGGACGTTCGTAGTGATACGAAGTGTTCTGGAGAAATCCAAAGTGGATGTGGGAGTGATATGGGTATACATGATTTTGTCGTGAATGATAGCAGTCGCAATTTTCTTTGTCGTTATTCTGATCCCTTTATTTGTCTTTACTTATTAGCTTATGTACACCACACTTAGGCTAATTGGTTTTCTTCCTTCCCTACCGTTCGGCGCCTGCCTATGGTTTGGAGGAAGACTATCCAATAAGCTCAATAGGTGTACCTTCTCCTAATCCTAAGAGCCCTCACAACCTGAGAGAAGGTAAAGGGAAAAGACAACCGAATAATCTTATTCAATCTCTCCAGAACCAAAATCCATCCTCGAATCTGGAACAAGTTCCTTCGAGTTCGTATGTAACTATACGATGGATTTATCCAATAAGAGTGGATGTTCTCAATGATACGGGGTGTTCTGGAGAAATACAAAGGTGATATAGAAGTGGCAATGATATATGCGACACCGTGACATTCCAAAAATCCAAAATGTTTTAAGAAGGTTCGGTTAACTTGATTCATGAGTTTTAGTCAAGGGTCGGGCCATGGTCGCTGCCACAGAGAGAGAGAGAGAGAAAAGAAACACTCAGCGCGCACTCTAACCTAGATTAGAATGGTTAATCACTTTATCTAATCAGGATGGCTCCCACTGTTTCCTCGAATTCTCCTCCAAACCAAAAGGAGAATTAGTCGGGATCATCTAAAATCACCTGAGGAGTAATCCTACTCATCAGTGAGAATCGGGATCCAACTATCATCGCATGATAACTTGATGGAATCCACTCAAGTTACTACACTCCAGAAGGTATGCGCAAGCCTGGAAAGTTTCCTGTATGTTTGAAACTCCCGATGTGATTTTTGCCCCTAACGACTTCATGGCCTTGATAGAGACCAACGTGCCATAAGTTGCTAGTCAAGTTCAACCCGTCATTATCTAAGATTGATCTAAACCCACCCGCACAAGCCCTTGATAGAGACCAACGTGACTGCTGCTGTCCTAGATAATCGCATATCCATGCTACAGACACGTATCACGCAGCTACCGTACACTATGTCTTGATAGAGACCAACGTACATAGCACGAATAGTACGAGATACCTATCTGAAATGACGGAGGGCTACGGCTGGTTTTTGGCGAAAAACCTTTAACGTTATAAACTTGATATCGTTGAAGGAACCGAGTGGTTTTACAAATGTATAGTGGCAAAAACTTTTGCTAAAGAGGTCACTCCCGGTGAAGGGATCTCGGCTCTTTCCTCGTCGAATGAGGTGCATCGACTATAGTAAAGTTATTACGTAGACGCAAACTTCTGCTCAAGTGGTCACTCCCGATGAAGAGATCTCGGCCCTTGCCTCGTGGAATGAGGTGCTGGATATTCATAACCGAATACCACTGTGCAAAGCAAAAGAGAACGTCTGTAATGTCAGTTTTTAAAAAACTTGGTTCCAACAATATCATATAGGTTTGTTTTATCCTTGCATTGATCAGAATCAACGTGGTCCCATCAATTAATCACACCAGAAAAGAACAAAAATATGATGTACGTATATGCCATCCGCATTCGCCACTGGGTCCCGTCATGACTCGTTAGGTTACTTAACTAACGACAGAGCGGGGACTGGACTAGCGCGGGTGCAAAACATATACAACATCTACTAGTATATATATAAATATAAATAACAATCGTCCCAGGCATGATATAAAGCAACATCACATAAGCAACACGGAATGGTGGATAATCCTGGAGCCTCGGGTTTCACTTGAGCCGCAAATGAGACCCGACGTTCCCTGTCGTGTGGATAGCCTGTGCAATGAATACCTAGACCCCTACGAGTGTGGCAAGTTACCCGCCAATCCTAGAAGCGAGGCAACCCCAATCAGCAACGTGAATGGGACACCCAGCACTTCACGGAATCCGGTAACTTGGGCACCCCTCCGTGGGTCAACCTATACCCCCTATGAGTGCGGCGAATAGCCCGCCAATTCTAGAGTAAGGTCTCCTCCGTCTCAACGTCAGGAGATGCAGACCCGTTTCCCTCTAGAACCCGGCTATTCGTGTAAGCCCGCGGGGGCGCCCCGGCCGTCGATCCGACGCCGGAAACGCGGAAACAAAAACTTTGCGAACTTTGCAAAACGGCACCACCGCGGACTTTTTACCCGGATCGAGCCATTAACCTAGCAACTAGCAAAATAGAAAAGAGTAGAGATGCAATACCAAGCGATCTGTGTCCTTCGGTCTTCGTCTCCACTCCGATCTCCTGCGGAATCTCCGTCACCTCCCCGCTCGTCGGAAAGGGCACCACGTAGCCGGAATCTTTTACGGGCTCCCGCCTCTTGACCGAGGCAACTCGGGCGCGAAGTTGGCTAGCCGACGCGTCCAAGACTTGCTATAGAATAGTGTAGAATAGTTGTCTCTTTGGGGTTTAAGAGGTTGCCATGTTGGAGGAATTTTTGCACAATGATTTTCATGGATTGATGCTAGATGAAGAATGGAGCATCCAAAGCAAAAATGAGCTCGGCCAAGCCTTTTTGCTCACTGGAAAATAAAGAAGCAAGCTCACCCATGTAATGAATGTGTGTATGAATTAATACAAAGGAGAGAAAGAAAAATTCTTCACAGCAAACATAAAGTAGGGGGTCCACCAAATTAAGCATGAAGGGAATAAACCATACACAAAATAAAAACTCACTCCAACCCCAAACAGTGGACGGCCCCTAATCAATGAGGAGGGGCAAAAAAGGAAAGAATAAATCCAAGCAAGAAAGAATAAGAAAAATGGTCACAACAAAATCTCATCTCATAAATGCAAGTGATTGATTCAAATGGAATCTCATGATTAAGAAGCCACACTTATGCAAGAAAGCCCCTCACAAAAAAGTTAATTGCAAACTTGCAATTAACCCCCTCCAACGAAAAGTCCGGCCGCGAAAGAACAAAGGAAAACCGGCCGGAACGGAATGCAAACTGGCAACCCCAGAAAAAACGATCCCGTAATAAATTACAGGAAAACCCCACTACTGCAAATACATGCCCGCATTTGTATTCCCGCTGAACACAAATGCAAAGAGACAAAACTACACTATCTAAAACTAGAATCCGGCTTAAGCCAAAGCCGGCTAGTAAAAACCGTCCGATCACGATCCGTGCAATACCGCACGTATCTGATCGAACCCTGCCATATCTCCATACGGCCTCTACAGCGTTTCGCCCGAAACTTGAGTAACTGTCAGTGTGGTGGACTATAAAGACTCGTCAATACTATGGCTGTGGATTTAACCACTAGCACGTCAGAGGTATTAGCCATACGTGACGGGCCACCAGCTATCGACCAAAAGGGACGTCGATGAGCGAACTCATCCTGACACCCTACTGAGCCTGTCAGTGACAATATCCGTACAGTCCGGTCCGTTCGTCTATGAGCATCGCATGGCGGGCCTAGGGGGTTGGTAAAAGTCAGACCCCCAAAAGCGGTACAAGTCGTGTCGGAGTGTAGCCCAGAACACCCTGAGATACTACTGGAATACCTACCAGCAAATCTCCTGCCTTGGCCAAGGACTTTTCATGTTCTGGCTCTCCTAGACACAGCACGACCTCACCCCCAAAACCGGGAGAGACGAACCCCTGAAGATCCGCTCACTGCCTCCATGTGGCTCGGGACTGTACCCAACTAAAACCTGTTTGCACGACTCCTTTGAGCCGTGGTAGGGTAGTAATCAAAGTACAGTGGGAACTCACACGAGACAAATGACGATCTCAGGTCGATGAACTAACCTGTACACATGTCACCAGGGAACTGCTATCTGACGTCTGGTATAATCCCAACTAGCAGGTTCCCGGCGAGTCCTGTCCGGTGTACTCATAACCCAATGAGCACCTGTATACATCTTAGGTGAACCAACTGACACCAGTGGCTTGTGAGACCGGCCACCGCCCCTCGTCGGGGTCTCGACTGTATACACTAGTCTACTCTGGAGAATCGATGCCCTGTCTCGAAACTCCCTCGACTAGGGACCATTTAAGGATGTGCTTATAGACCCCCGCTCCCACTTATATGATCGCCCTCATACTGCTGGAAGTCAAGCAAGAATCCTAGGGGTTTTATCAACGTGTAATAGCAACTCGAAAGGTCACCTAAAGCAGTACACGATGATAAAGATAAACCAGATAGCATACTATCATCTCGAGTAAGACTGTCCTACCGGGATAGGTCCTCCCCTCAATCATTGCAATCACGTGCCTGTGATCCAATAATTGACTCTGAGGGCACTATCTCCAACAATCTCCCACTTGCACTCGAGGCTAATTATTGCGATGTCGCATACTCACAGCCCGTGTGATACCGAACACCCAACTCCTCTACTAGTCAGTCTCACAAAGCTCGTTTGCGAAACTATTGCGTTCGAGGAATGGCCTCAGTGAGTGGATCCGCTTTGATGTTTCTTTCTATGTCTCTCTAAATCTCAAGTTCGCGGAAAAAGCCATCTCCCGAAATGGGCAATACCTGTCTTAGAATGTCTGGATGTCTGATGGGACCTAGCTCATAAATGAACTCCAAATCCAAACTTCTTAGACTGTATCGACAACTGAACTTAATCAGTTTCCTGCGCCATGCCTTCCCTCAGTATCCACCTGGACCACCTGTCCAAAATACTGCCCCTCGTCAGAGGGAAAACTATAACTCTGACAGCCACTCTGCCATCCAGGTCACCTTGGAAGCCTGGAATGATAACTGTCTCCCAAAGAAGACCGCCGTTATCATATCCCTAGAACATCCACTTATGTTCTAAAACTGCTTCCGACTGTTTCTCCAGGATTGGATCAATATCAACTTATTGCACCTACTGCAAGAACAACATCTGGTGTGGTACTTGACATCTCATGATTGACTCAATTGCCTAAGCAAGTGATCTGTCAATCATGCGTATCCCTCTCCCCTTTAGTCTGTAAGACACCTTTAGAGAGGGTGACTCCATTACCTGCAGGTACACTACCGTGCCAGGAGTCGTCCATTCTAAATACTCATAGAATGCGGTCAAAGTACCCAGATTGGGAAACCACCCAAATCTAGATCTAAAACCATAGATCTAGTAACCAGAATGTCTGATATAATATCCAAGTTCTATGTGGAGAAACTACTGTGTGACGACCAAAGTATAACCGATCGTAGTATAGGAATATCACTTCCTACTCTGCGTATGTCATCAAATACCAGGACATCACACCCTACTACCTTCTTAACAGCTCCATCCCCTAGTCTGATGAAGTCAAACCTTTGACTGCCACATCAGAAATAGATGATCTATCTCCGCTATATCTGCTTTAGTCTATAAATAGACATAAGCCTGATGTCCACCAATGATTCCGCTGCTCCCACTGACTACGACAACCCTCTGGCAGAGTCATATACACATACACTTCTAAAGAAAGTTTAGAACGACGCTATACTCATCCTCCCGCCGGGTCTCGCAGCCTGGAACAACAGCAATGGCAAGTGTGGGTAAACAAGAACCTCTCTGCCACCGTCCTTGAGCATACCGAGGTACCTCTCGGGTGCCTGACGTTACCCACCATATCTGCGGAGTGGCCAATGGAATGTCAAACCAGATTGAATCTTTAGGTTCCTTATCAAATCTTCAGTAATCGTTTGCGGTTCTGGAATCACTTCCAGTTCTACCATACTCCCACTACTGTTTTCTGGAAAAAAAATCCATTTTTGATAAAACTGTGGCGAGTCAAGAACAATATCACTATTGATCTTCCAGATGGTAGAAAATTAACCCTCGTCATAGCCCGGGTCAACCCACAAACAGCCATTACAGAAACGTGCCTTGAGTTGTCCAGAGTCTGGTTTTAAGCATAAGCCGGACAACTCCCCGTATCTTAACAATGTCAAGATATGAACTGTTCTATATCCAAGAAACAGAGGCACTGATTTAATTGAACCAGATTCAAATCATGCAGCTGTCTCCAGTGCATGTCAACTAAATGGAAGAGAGGCCGATCAGCGTTACTCAACTTAGGAGTACTTCCAATTATGAGTAATCTGAAAGAGAAGCCAGTTCTCTTAATCATTACTATCAACTGAATACCATTCACAAGTATCTACTCTTCGATCACCTTGAAGAATCCCGATACTTGCAACACCTGGTTCTCTACTTTACTCTTATACCTATAACTCCTCAAAACTTAGACCCTGTGTTTCTACGAAACACATGTCTAAGAACTAGAGAAGTTAACAGTAAACAGAATATAGTACGAGGACCAACCCCTCTGTCCTAATGGACACATGACAATATACAATACTATGTATAAGTCCCCTGAGTCTAGTGACTCATTTACTGTGTGTCGTAGGTTGAAAACTGTACTTTTGGTTAAGAAGAATTACACAGCCGTTCAATGCTCCTTACCTAACCATCCACTGATATAGGTAAATGTCATAGACATAATTTCAAAAAGTATATCTCACTCTATAAAAATAGACGTACAGATATATCAATTTGAAATTGGTGCACAACAACGGATATTCAAAACCAAATATTTGCCGACCGGCAAACAACCCAGGTGGCTTCCTCAAATATCACCAATTCCAACGAATCCCGATATAATGAGGATGGTCACCTAATTCCCAATAACTTACTCCCACTCATCATCTGTAAAACTATACAGATGTGAGAATCATACCTGGCAAATACATACCCTGGAGCAAGTGTCTAATTGAGAAATCAGTTTTCTTTTAACAGTACACAGTGAAACTGAAACATTGAAATGTTTCGATGGGGTATCCTGGTATTCTTAGTAATGCCTCTTCCATTATCCAGATTCACAACTATAACCGTATAATTCTTTGCCATCTTTCCAAATCCCTTTACATGTCTTTAGTCATTACCTTCTGTACACCCCTTTAGGCCAAATGGTTTTCTTCCTTCCCTACCGTTCGGCACCAGCCTATGGTTTGGAAGAAGACTATCCAATAAGCATAATGGGTGTACTGTCCTAATCCTAGGAGCACTCGCAATGCGAGAGAAGGTGAAGATAAAAGACAACCGAATGAACTTAATTCATAGGTGATTTAGGATTGACAAAGAAGTACATGGTTTGGTCGTGAATAGCAGTCGTAATTTACTTTGCCCTCTTACTAATCCCTTGCTTTGTCTAAACTTAATACCTTCTGTACACCGTTTAGGCTAATTGGCTTTCTTCATTCCCCACCGTTCGGCACCAGCCTAAGGTATGGAAGAAGACTATCCAATTTGCGTAATAGGTGTACTATCTCCTAAACCAAGGAGTACTCGCAACCTGAGAGAAGGTAAAAGGTAAAGACAACTGAATAGTCCTATTCGTTTTCTCCAGAACCTGAAACCATCCTCGAAGCCCTTCGAGTTCGTATATAACCATACGATGGTTTTGTCCAATGGAAGTGGACGTTCGTAGTAATACGGGGTGTCCCGGAGAAAAGGGTAAAAGTAGGAGTGGTAAAGAGGTCTGCAACTCAGACAATCCAAAAGCCAGTGTTAAGAAGGTTCGGTCAACTTGGTCACTGAGTCATAGTCTAGGGTCGGGTCAAAGGTCGCTGCCAAAGAGAGAGAGAAAAGAAACACTCAGCGTGCACTCTAACCTAGATCAGAATGGTCATCACTTTATCTAATCTGGAAACCTCCCACTGTAACGTCAAATTCTTCCCCAAACCTGAAAGAAGAATTAGCCGGGATAACCCGAGGAGTAAACCAACTCATCAGTGGGAATCGGGATCCAACTCTCATCGCATGATAACGTGACGGAATCCGCTCACGTTATCACACTCCAGAAGGTATGCGCATATCTGGCAAGTTTCAGTTCTTTTGAAACTCCCGATGTGGATTTTTACCCCATGCTCTTATGACCTTGGCGTGAGGTCAAAATATCATAAGTCACATGTCAAGTTCTACCCGTCATTATCCTGGTTAATTTGAGCCCACCCGTACATACCCTTGACGTAGGCCAAAATAGTAGTACGACTGTCCCAAACCAACGCATCTATCTATACAACAGATAAATACCCGGCAGCTACCAAACACTATGCCTTGGCGTGAGGTCAAAATACATAGCTTGAATACTACCGAATATTTAACTGAAATGACGGAGGGCTACGAATGGTTTCTGGCGAAAACCTTTAACGTAATGAACTTGATATCGTTGAAGGAACGGATAGCTTTTTAGAAAAATATAGTAACGAAAACCTTCGCTAAAGAGGTCACTCCCGGTGAAGGGATCTCGGCTCTTTCCCCGTAGAATGAGGTGCAGGATATTCCAAATGAATACCACGATGCAAAGCAAAAGTAATCGGCTATAGTGAAGTTACTGCCCTAACACAAACTTTTGTCCAAGGGGTCACTCCCGGTGAAGGGATCTCGGCCCTTGCCTCGTCGACTGAGGAGCAGGATATTCCAGCTGAATACCACTGTGCAAAACAAAAGAGAACGCCCTTGCAATAACAGATTTTTGAAAAGTGTTCCAACAACATCAAATTAGGTTTGTTTAACTTGCATTGATCCGAATCAATGCAGTCCCATCAATTGATCACACCACAAAGAACGAAAATATACTGACGTACGTATATGCCATCCGCACTCGCCACTGGGTCCCGTCATCACCCGTTAGGTTAGCTGACTAACGACAGAGCGGGGACTGGACTAGCGCGGATGCAAAACATATACAACATCTACTAATATATATACCAATATATAGTATTCGCTCAAGGCGCGATAAAATGCAACACAGAAATGTATAGCAACATAGATCAATACAGATATCTGGGATCCCCGGGTTTCACAAAGCCGCTACTGAAACCCGACGTTCCCCTGGTCGTGTGGATAGCCTGTGCAAAGAAATCCTAGACCCCTACGGGTGCGGCAAGTTACCCGCCAAAACCTGAAGCGAGGCAGCCCCCTTCAGCACCGTGAATGGACCACCCAGCACTTCACGGAATCCGGTAACTTGGGCACCCCTCTTGGGTCAACCTGTACCCCCTACGAGTGCGGCGAATAGCCCGCCAATTCTAGAGTGAAGCCCCCTCCGTCTCAATGCCATGAGATGCGAGCTTGTTGCCTTCTAGAACCCGGCTACCCGTGCACCCCTCCGCGGGGTAATCCTAGTACAGAAAGTAAAATATACATACAACGGGTACATCGACCGCAACCTGTTCGTGCCCCAAAATAATAATACAAACAGGCAGTGACGGCAGTCCACATGTCGGACGCTCGCCCCGCAATATCAAATGTACATATAAAACAGAACTGTAATACCACTGCAACCAGGCTATCCCCCATGACCGATCCGCAACAACACAGTACAATCACAGAACATCAACGTGAATGTCACGTTCGCAAATCCGTCTAACCGGGCTATAGCAGTTAGACAGGATTTACCGATCAAGTGACATTCACGGTCGCAGATATAATGTAAAAACTGTGAACTGGCATGTTTAAAATATTCGATCGAACAAATTTTATCAAATGGGCCCCAAGCAGTACTGTAGCACATACAGAAAATCTGGGCCCAAAAATAATATCCCAAATCCATATTTCCATGTCTAAAGCCTACTGGGAAATTTTGGTGCAATGATCACCCCTTCCCACCGCGGAACCGCGGCCGTACTAAGAGATCACTGCATCAAATTTTACCAGATGTCTTAGAATTTCATGCTTGTGTTTCTGCAGTGACCTGAAAAATTTTTGGAGCTTGAAAAAATTTCGACAGAAACATGAAGTATGAAAAATACGGTTTTTGGGATTTTCGTTCGATCGAGTCCTAAACATACTAGAGCAAGCTAGGCATGGTTAATGGCGTGGCTCTGACACCATTGTAAGCCCGCGGGGGCGCCCCGGCAGTCGATCCGACGCCGGAAACGCGGAAACAAAAACTTTGCGAACTTTGCAAAACGGCACCACCGCGGACTTTTTACCCGGATCGAGCCATTAACCTAGCAACTAGCAAAATAGAAAAGAGTAGAGATGCAATACCAAGCGATCTGTGTCCTTCGGTCTTCGTCTCCACTCCGATCTCCTGCGGAATCTCCGTCACCTCCCCGCTCGTCGGAAAGGGCACCACGTAGCCGGAATCTTTTACGGGCTCCCGCCTCTTGACCGAGGCAACTCGGGTGCGAAGTTGGCTAGCCGACGCGTCCAAGACTTGCTATAGAATAGTGTAGAATAGTTGTCTCTTTGGGGTTTAAGAGGTTGCCATGTTGGAGGAATTTTTGCACAATGATTTTCATGGATTGATGCTAGATGAAGAATGGAGCATCCAAAGCAAAAATGAGCTCGGCCAAGCCTTTTTGCTCATTGGAAAATAAAGAAGCAAGCTCACCCATGTAATGAATGTGTGTATGAATTAATACAAAGGAGAGAAAGAAAAATTCTTCACAGCAAACATAAAGGAGGGGGTCCACCAAATTAAGCATGAAGGGAATAAACCATACACAAAATAAAAACTCACTCAAACCCCAAACAGTGGCCGGCCCCTAATCAATGAGGAGGGGCAAAAAAGGAAAGAATAAATCCAAGCAAGAAAGAATAAGAAAAATGGTCACAACAAAATCTCATCTCATAAATGCAAGTGATTGATTCAAATGGAATCTCATGATTAAGAAGCCACACTTATGCAAGAAAGCCCCTCACAAAAAAGTTAATTGCAAACTTGCAATTAACCCCCTCCAACGAAAAATCCGGCCGCGAAAGAACAAAGGAAAACCGGCCGGAACGGAATGCAAACTGGCAACCCCAGAAAAAACGATCCCGTAATAAATTACAGGAAAACCCCACTACTGCAAATACATGCCCGCATTTGTATTCCCGCTGAACACAAATGCAAAGAGACAAAACTACACTATCTAAAACTAGAATCCGGCTTAAGCCAAAGCCGGCTAGTAAAAACCGTCCGATCACGATCCGTGCAATACCGCACGTATCTGATCGAACCCTGCCATATCTCCATACGGCCTCTACAGCGTTTCGCCCGAAACTTGAGTAACTGTCAGTGTGGTGGACTCTAAAGACTCGTCAATACTATGGCTGTGGATTTAACCACTAGCACGTCAGAGGTATTAGCCATACGTGACGGGCCACCAGCTATCGACCAAAAGGGACGTCGATGAGCGAACTCATCCTGACACCCTACTGAGCCTGTCAGTGACAATATCCGTACAGTCCGGTCCGTTCGTCTATGAGCATCGCATGGCGGGCCTAGGGGGTTGGTAAAAGTCAGACCCCCAAAAGCGGTACAAGTCGTGTCGGAGTGTAGCCCAGAACACCCTGAGATACTACTGGAATACCTACCAGCAAATCTCCTGTCTTGGCCAAGGACTTTTCATGTTCTGGCTCTCCTAGACACAGCACGACCTCACCCCCAAAACCGGGAGAGACGAACCCCTGAAGATCCGCTCACTGCCTCCATGTGGCTCGGGACTGTACCCAACTAAAACCTGTTTGCACGACTCCTTTGAGCCGTGGTAGGGTAGTAATCAAAGTACAGTGGGAACTCACACGAGGCAAATGACGATCTCAAGTCGATGAACTAACCTGTACACATGTCACCAGGGAACTGCTATCTGACGTCTGGTATAATCCCAACTAGCAGGTTCCCTGCGAGTCCTGTCCGGTGTACTCATAACCCAATGAGCACCTGTATACATCTTAGGTAAACCAACTGACACCAGTGGCTTGTGAGACCGGCCACCGCCCCTCGTCGGGGTCTCGACTGTATACACTAGTCTACTCTGGAGAATCGATGCCCTGTCTCGAAACTCCCTCGACTAGGGACCATTTAAGGATGTGCTTATAGACCCCCGCTCCCACTTATATGATCGCCCTCATACTGCTGGAAGTCAAGCAAGAATCCTAGGGGCTTTATCAACGTGTAATAGCGACTCGAAAGGTCACCTAAAGCAGTACACGATGATAAAGATAAACCAGATAGCATACTATCATCTCGAGTAAGACTGTCCTACCGGGATAGGTCCTCCCCTCAATCATTGCAATCACGTGCCTGTGATCCAATAATTGACTCTGAGGGCACTATCTCCAACAATTCGTGCATTCATTCGCGGGGTAATCCTAGTACAGAAAAGAAAATAATATGTACAAGGGTGATAACGACCTCAACCGGTCGTGCCTCAAACAAATAATATACAAACGGGCAGTGACGGCAGTCCACAAGTCGGACGCTCGCTTTGCAATATCAAATGTACAAATGAAACTAAACTATACTAACATTGCACCCAAGCTATCCACCACGACAATCCAACCACAACACAGCACAACACAAAACATCAACGTGAATGTCACGTTCGCAAACTCGTCTAAAAGAACATATAGAAATTAGACGAGTTATACCGCTCGAATGACATTCACGGTCGCAGATAGAAATGCATGTACTATAAACATTTAAAGAGTGTTAAATTATCGACTTCAAAACACCCCGAATATCCCCTGAATAAAAGACAACACTATAACCAAACTGGGCAAAACTAGCAATACCACTGAATCAATATTCCAAAGACTAGACCACACCCAAAATTCCATGTCCTAACCCCTCTTCAAAACCGGCCAACTCGGAAATTTCAAGTATCTCGTCGAGTCAAATCCGACGGTTTGGGCTCGTATTCGTGGTGTGTTCTAGTGGTCACTCAAGTAGTCTTCTGCAGTTGCTTAAAAAAAATTTTGAGGACCTTTAAAAATAGACAAAAACTGGAATGTGCAGTGCATTGTTTTGGGGTTGTTTCGATTTCGATACTTTAACAATGTCTAAAACTGCTAGTAAGGGGTTTACGGGTTGGCTCTGATACCATGTTGGGTTACGGCAGCGCCCCGACCATCAAACCGTGGCCAAATGCGGAAAAAAAAATTTCTAAACTGGCGCTACCATGACTCGATGCCCGGATCAACCCTAAACCCTATACTAGAAAGCATATATAAAGAAGTTATAATGGTTATACCGAGTTGATCCGTGTCCTTCGATTTTCAACCATCATCCCAATCTCCTAGTGGTCGTCTGGATTGAGTTTGGTTGCCGGTATTTCTCCATCTACGATGATCCACCTGAGGGAAACGACGCAAGCTTCAGCCTCGCCAAGCGAGGCAACCGACGCTCCAAGGTTGCTAGCAATGGAGAGTGGAGGTGTAGGAATGCGTCACTATAATTTTTCTCTCATCACAAATGCTCCATGAGTAACCATAGAAGATCAAGAGGAGGTGAGGAAACAATGGCATGAGCAACTAAAGAAATGTGCTAAGTATTTTCTCCAAGTGAGAATGAATGAGTGAAGAGAGCAAGTAAAGAAAATCAAGTGGAGAAAAGAAATGAGCAAGCCCCCTTCCCAAAATGTGGCTACCCCCTCTCCCTCAATCATGTACACTCAAAAAGAAAACATCTCATCTCGATTTTACCAATAAACAAATGCATGCCATACCTCTCTACATGCGCACGCCCATGCTCATGCCAACTCACCCCTCCACCTCATTTCCATAATTGATTTTCTAAAAAGAAAATCAATAATGAGGTGGCCATCTTTTAGAAGCTATTCCGTATAAATACGGAATACTTCCCGGTACACGTATCGATATACATATACGCGTATTCGTACAAAAATACGAATGGCCAAGAGAGAAAATGAATAGTGAACAATAATACTAGAATACATATATATAAATACATATATATAAATTATTAAATCAAAACCCGATTTAATAATCCGGCTTAATCCTAAGCCATTAGTATTATCAACCGTCCGATTAAAGTCTGTGCACATAGACACCTGTATGTACCAACATACGTCATCTACACCATATCGCCTGAACCCGTGAAAACTCTCTTTGTGGGACTCTCAAGACTCGTCAATACGCTGGCAGTGGGTTTAACCACAAGCACGTCAGCGGCACTGGCTGTACGTAACGGCTATCCAGGTATTGAATGAAAGGGAGGTCGACGAGCAAACTCATCCTGAACCCCTACTGAACCTGATAGTGACAATATCCGTACAGTCCGGTCTGTTCGTCTAAGAGTATCGCATATCGAGTCTAGGGGGTGGATAAAATCAGACCCCTAATAACGCGACATTTAGTGTCGGCATGAAACTCATCACCATCTGAGAAACTATTGATCCTAGATCAGTAGTTCTCGACTACCTTGGCAAAGGATTTCTGGTGATGGCCACCCGTGCACTGTGCGACATCAACCCCCAATACCGGGAGAGACGAATCCCCGACGATCCGCTCACTGCCTCCATGTGGCTCGGGATTATACCCAACTAAAACCTATTTGCACGACTCCTTTGAGCCGTGGTATGGTAGTAATCAAAGCACAGTAGGAACTCACACGAGACAAATGACGATCTCAGGTCGACAGACTAACCTGTACACATGTCACCTGGGAACTGCTATCTGACAATAGGTATAGTACCAACTAGCAGGTTCCCGGCGAGTCCGTCCAGTGTACTCATAACCTAATGAGTACATGTATACTATATTATGTGAACAAACTAACACCAATGGTTTGTGAGACCTAGCCACCGCCCCTCGTCGGGGTCTCGATCAGTATACACTAGTCTACTATGGAGTATCGATGCCCAGTCTCGAAACTCCCACGACTAGGGACATTTAAGGATGTGCTTATAGACCACTAGCTCCCACGTATATGATCGCCATCATAATGCTGGTAGTCAAGCAAGAATCTTATGAGCTCTATCAATATGTAATAGTGATGATAAAGACAAATCAGATAGCATACTATTATCTCAGTAAGACTGTTCTACCGGTATAGGTTCTCTCTCAATCATCATAATCACCTGCCTGTGACTACGATAATTGCCTTGAGGGCACTATGGCCAACATCATATACAAAGGATGAAGAATTGCATTTTCCATAACAGATAACCTACAGAGTTATATTTCTCATGTTACTTGTTTATGTTATTCAACAGCCTCAGAAAAATATATACATGTTACTCGAAATATAGCCAAAACTTGGAAGGTAACACTTTAATGATCTATCATAATACATTATCTGCAATTCTCTCCTCCAAAGATTCGACGGGGCAGCTAGCGAATTCAATTGACCTATTTCTTCAAAAAGCATAGCCAACTTCAATTCTTTTGAACTTCCATATATTCATATATGACTTTCTAATTATGAAACACACGATCAAGCTCTATCCCTCTTTGAAGCAAGATGTTTTTCTTTTCTTTTTTTCTTCTTCATTTTTGAAAGAATAATTTAAATTATGTGGGTAGCTACTAGCTATAAAACAAGCAACACTTGGTCACTGACCACTTGGGCTAAACCCTCTCTGTGTTATTCAAATATAGTTTATCAATAGGTTTTGGCAAAAGAGAGCTTATACAATGAGAATTTTATTTAATATAATATCATAATCTTAAATTAGGATAAATTATAGGGTCTTTTCATAAATGCCATCGACTTTATAAATTGCTGATCACAGTGGATGCAATGAACTTTAAGCATCTTTAAATATACGTCCTTATCCATTTCTTTACTGACGAGGGACTTGTTTGTCTTTATACATCTTCGTTACGTCATCTTGTAGGAGATATGATTTTTGTGACTCTTAAAAGCTTATGTTTTATTTAAGGATAACTCTGAATACTTGAAGTAATTTGGTGAATTGTTAGTGTATATGCCCTAGAGGCCATTATTGTATCATACTAGCTTGTATATTACTTAATGGAAGCTTAGGATATTCACAGTTATATTAACAGTCTTGCTCAACATAGTAGTATACTACTTGGTTTATATCTATCTTAATATGTGTATATGTTTCTTTTAGCATATCACAAATACATAATGAAAGAGCCCTTAGGATCTTGCTTCACTACCAGCGTTGTGATGGCAGTCACACTAGTGGGGGCTGGGTAGTCTACTAGCACATCCTTTTTCAGGTCCCTAGTCGTAAGATTATCGAGACAGGGCATCGATACTCCGGAGTAGACTAGTGTGTACGCTTCTCATCCCAGTTGGGGAGATGGTCTGTCCCACAGCCATCAGTACGTCATACTGGAGATAGTATGCAGGTGCTCGTTGGGTTACGGGTACACCAGACAGGACTCACATGGAACTGTTGGTTGATATTATACCCGTCATCAGTTAACAGTTCCCAGGTGACATGAGTACAGCATAGTCCGTTGACTTGACACTGCTGCTTCGTCTCGAGTGTGTTCCCACTGTTCTTAGATTGCTACCCTACCATAGCTCGACTGAGTCGTGCAAACAGGTAGCAGTTGGGTGCAGTCCCGAAGCACTTGGAGGTAGTGGTGGTTAGATAGGATTCGTCTCTCCCGGTATTGGGGGTTGATATCGCGCTGCGTTTGGAGAGCCATTCGCAGAGTCCCTGGACAGGGCAAGCGAGATTTACTGGTAGGTTTTCCAGTAACTTCTCAAGGTGTAATGGGCTTCACTCAGACACGACTTATACCGCTTTTAGGGGACCGACGCTTGCCGCCCCCTAGGCCCAATATGTGATAGTCCTAGACGAACAGACCGGAATGTACGAAGATTGTCACATCAGGCTCCGTAAGAGTTCGGATGGGTTTCCTCATCGGCCTTCTTATCGACATCTATCTGGGGACCGTTACCTGCAGCTAGTACCGCTTGCGGCCTGTGGTTAAACCCACTGCCAGCGTAGTGTCGAGTCTTTAGAGTCCCACACAGAGAGTTTCCCTGCTTCAGGAGAAATGATATAGAGGTCGTATGGTTTTACGACAGGGTTCGGACATATACGTGTACTTGTGCACATATGATGTTCGGACAGATTATACTAGCAGGCTTTGGTTTAAGCCAGATTCTAGTATTGGATTATTGGATTTATGCAGTCTCAGTATATCCGTATTTTTCGTAAATACGGATGGGAAGAGCATTCTCGTAATTAGTCGAGAAGCTTCTAGAAGAAAGATGACTCATTTAGTTTTAATTCATTTGTGAATTAAACTTAATGAGGTGGGGAGCTTATGTGTTATTATCATTAATTGCACCATGACTCATGAGATGATTCATCTCAAGAATTAAATGAAGCATGGATGATATTTGTGCAAGATATTTGTGCAAGATATTTTTGATGCTTCATATTATTCAAAGTGAGAAAGGTTCAATTCATAATTAAAACAACACACTCTCTCTCCTCAAGTTCTCCTCTTCTTAAACCTAACCCTAATCCTCTCATGTGTTGAGATCCCAAGGGTTAGAAAAACTAATTGTAACATTTCAAAAAAATAAAATATTATTTTTGGGAATTTTCATAATTTAATATTAACTTTTAAAGAATATTTTAATATTTCGGTATAATTAGATACCGATAAATGGGGAAAATTCTGATGAAAAATTATAGAAATTCTAAAATAGGGTGTTTTGTGGAAATATGCCATTTATAAGTTTTTATGGTTAAGTATATGCTACATTAGTGTTAATCGCGATCCAAAATCGCTAATGGGATTTTTGGCTTTTTGGGCAAAAATGTGCACATAACATTTTCCACACTTGTCACACTTGTTTCATATTTTGGATTCTTGGTAGCCTAAGGTTGAACCATGCTTAGATGACCATGGTGGCTTAAACCTTTTGGTTAAGCTAAGTGGGTTAATTGAGGGTTTAGCTTTGTTAAAAATTGGATTAGGTGGGGGTTGACTTGTGGCTAGAGAGAGAGAGCCATGATGGTGGTCATGCTAGCTTTCATTAAGAGAGAGAGGGAGGTGGCTCCTAGGTAATGTCACAATCACCATTCACTTCAAAAAAATTTGCCTCTCACATCTCTCCCTCTCATTCACCACACATCAGCCACCATCAGCATATTTCAGCCCAAACCTATACTATATCAGCAGCCCAACCCCATCCTGAACATCAGCTAACATCAGCACCCACACCAACACTTCAGCCACCCAATTGACATCAGCAACTGCTGTGAAAACAGCCACAGCAGCAACAACATCATTCAAAACAACACCCCAACACTTCAGCTCAGCAGTAGCATCATCATACATCAGCAGCTTCAGCCCAGAAAAACAGCATCAGCTGCTGCTAAAAGCAACAGCCACATCAACTGCTGCAACAGCAGCTGATGTAACACCTCAGCCCCAAATCTGTTCAACACCATCTGCAACCCCATCATAACAACACACACCAGCCTTTAACACCATAGCACAACACCACCACACCACCACAACCTTTCCCACAATACCAAAGCAACAACAACAACAGCCATTGCTGTAGCAACAGCTCCAGCAACACAAAACAGCATCAGCATCAGCTACTGCAGCATCATCTGGAGCAAATGGAGCAGCTCCCCGGCAGCAACAGCCCTTCCTCCTTCCTTCATACTCTCTTCTCCTACATCCTAGGACCCCTTGAGGTATAATCTTGCAACCCAACTCCTATCTTGCAAGTTATGGGTAGTAGGCTGAAATTTAGTGTTATATTTGTGATCTAATGCTAGTTTTAGTGATTTTGAATGAGATGTGGCCAAGTGATGATTTTGATCGTTAGGGTAACCTTATTAGGTGTATTTGAGACCATTGTAACCAAGATTACCCCAGATTTCCAGTTAGTTACCTGAGTGTTTCGACTTGGCATATTTTATCGGTTTTGTCGACTTTGTGGCCTTTCTGGAAACTGCTATCAACCCGGACCTCCTAAAATAATTTTGACTTGGCAGTAGGATGTGCTGGCAGATAGGAACCAACACCCAAAACCCTAGCTCCAACCCCCATTTTCAAGCCGCCAATTAATTCCTTCTGGCCGCAATTTAAGGCCAGACCAGGGTGAAACTGCCTCGTTTTTTGTGCTCGACTCTTTTACCTGTAAACTTGACCCCTGGTATGTCTAGTTTTGTCTGATTCCAGTTAGGGTAGAATCTGGGTTTATTTTCTTGAGTTAGCGCATGATTTACGACTTGTTTTCGTATGGATTTTGGTATTCGATGATTCGTTTCTGTCGGGTGGCGTTTGAACGCCAAAGGCAGAGGGATATTGGCTGTGTTTGCATGCGAGGCTGTAGGTTTTTACCTATCGGCGTAGCGTGTACCATTTTGGTTTCCGACATGGTTTTCATGTGTTTTAGCGTGTGATATCCTTGTAGGTACCCCGCGTGGCGTCGAGGCGTTGGAGATGCAAATGGCGACATCGGTACCGGCACGCATAAAGAAAGGTGAGTAGATTTATATCTACGGGGAGAAGTCGGGTGGATGGCGTATAGCACCCCCGCAATTCGTGGTGATGTATACGGATGCGTATACACACTAACAATTATTATATGTTGTTTGGGATTAATGATAATGTTAAGATGGATATTGATGTGTTGGATTGGTGAAAGGTTACGAAACCCTAGAGTAGTGGGTGCACTACACATACATATACACACATTCATACTTGCATACATCCTTATTTCATATGTGGTTATGGGATTCTATATAGATATGTGTTCACGTGGGTATGGGACTATGTGTTCACATACGGATTTAAGGATGATACTTGGGTTTGAGATGAGTCGATGATATTTGATCCGAGATTATGATATCGGTGATATGGTAAAATTCATATTTGAGATACGTCTTGATGCTTTAGCGGATTTTGGGATGATGATGCCTTAGGAATAGTGATATATATATAAATGGTCGACATGTGATATGACATGATATGATATGACAAGATTAGTATGATAGGCCGCCTTGGGCGAGGTATACTCCTTGAGATGATATGTGTTGATGATATCAATTCATACGAGACTGTTGATCAGTAGTCAGATCATGATGATAGTGATGATGTTAGCTTTGTACTAGACGTAGGTCAGTACCCAGATTATGATATTTGATATAGAGAATACCAGATGAATGATATGACGAATGTGATATTGACCCGTACCCAGATTTGGGGATGCCGTACGACGGATTTACGTACGAGCTATAATTTGATGTTTGATCCGCACTCTTGATTTGGGAACTACTGATTATAGAGATATGGTATCGGATGTGATATTATCGAGACGGGATCACCGACTATAAATGTTTGTATATGTATCGACTCAGAGGTTAGGCGGTTTCCCTTAGCTGCAGTTAGCCTATTAGATCAGCTCTATAGGCGGTGTAGCTGTATGACTCTTATGACATTAGATACAGTCTAGCTACCATTGTGTTTAGTATTCAGCTCCCGCACATTATTTTTGTTACTCTGCATCGCATACTGTTGTGATTCATATTCCATTATTGATATCCTGCTGTAGGACACCAACACCATTACCGATGATGCGTATGTACCACGTACACTTATTTGCCGGTTCACACACATCTTCATCGGTAATTGCCATGTCACGTACACTTAGAGAATATTATTGCTTGATTTAGCTTGTTAGCTAGTAGTGACATGATATTAGTGTACTTGCCATATATGCCAGCTTGACATTGTAGTTATTACTTGTCACTTCATGCACACTGTTATTCATTATATGCTGCATTCATGGATTCTCATGCTTACATTCATGATTTTACATGCTATTGATGTTTGGATCTCCATGATATTTTCTGGATTTGGGGGAAAAACCGCAAAACTTATATAAACTGCTTTCTCTCTTTTTGAATAAAAAGTGCGGTTTTCCCATGATGTATGAGTCGTCCACCATGAGTTTGCTGATGGATTTCGAGACCCAATTCGAGGAGGCGGATGAACCGTTTCGGGTACATGGTGGGCCCGGTGTGGTACCCCGGGGCAAGAGGATCGCAGATGATGGCGTTAAGCCTGGCAGGGGAGCACTACCGACCGGTGATATTACCCGACGCGTCGGATATCCAGAGGATACCGTCATGGTCTTGAGATGGATGGTAGGGGCCGGTCTGGACTGACGACGCCCTAGATATTGTGATTGAGACATTGAGATTTTGAGATATTGAGATACAGAGATTGTGACACAGAGATATCGAGATATTTGGACACTTGTTTTGTGTCGATGATGGGCACTGTTTTATGCTGATTTCATTTATGATACCTCATTTTTAAAATACAGAAATCTCACTGATTTATGAAAGCAGTTTTCTTCAGTACATGCATTCTGTTTCATGCATTCATACATTATCCCTATGATACATTGCTACCTGAGGCACTGACACGGGCACATGGGATTACACTTGGGTTAGATATTTACCCTAGTCTTGTTATAGGTTGCTCGTTATATATTTGAGGATTATATGTTATGATCGGATGACCTAGGATTGCGTCATATATGCGATTTTCTGTTCGTAGATGTTTTTCTATTCACGAGTTGGCAACTCACCCCCGTTGTGCCCCAGTTTCTTGCAGGTGTTGCCGTACAGGTTTCATTACGGCTTTGCGGGCACTACTTCTTTCAGGTGACTTGCTAGTAGGTGGGTTATTTGTATCGTACCCATTATTATACATTGTATATTATATTTCAGTTGTATCTAGAAGTTCCATCAACCAAACATATACTTATTTGAGATAGAGACCAGTGATATTTATTCTTTCGACCTTAGAGTCGCACGTTATATTTCTCTGGGTTACATGCTGTTGAGTTCTCTTTTCTGTTGTGATCCTCGCCTTTAGGCGTTGTATATTATGTTGCAAACTGGTTGATTTACATATGGTTTTTCCTTCACTCCACTACCTTTCTTGGTTTGTATTTATGGGCTCGGCTTACTTAGAGCACGTACGCCTTGAGACGTTCGTGGCCTAAGTGCCGGTCATGTTCTGTACTTTCGGGTCGTGACAAAGTTGGTATCAGAGCGTTAGGTTTTACCTTCGGAGCGTAGGATGACCCTTGGTTGATGGAATAGGTGACTAAAGTAGAGTGACGTACCGTGGGTATGTTCCGCGGCATATTTACGACACGCCACTCCACTTAAGAAGCCTTAGGATGTACATTTTTTGTTCAGTATCATATTCATTCCTGATCTAGCCTCATCGGTACCCGTTATGTTTTACTGCCACGATTACGGGCAGGAAGAGCTACGGCTAGAGTTGCGGTCAGCATGAGCTCGTTACGAACGAGGACTGACCAGGGCGTGATTCTGGCGACACACGATTGTAGAGATGTGTCTTTTGATTGTGTTTTGCGCCACGAGCGTTGGATGGATTGCTGTATGAGATTACTCGGACGTGCGGATTGGCACCAGAGGATTGAGCCACTGATAGAGGCCAGCCAGATTTTGATGACCGTTGATGTATGGATTATTCATGATGACTGAGGCACTGTTCAGCGTGCAGACGAGTGAGCCGGTTATTGCAGCGAACGACGAGATATCGCCCCAGATGTTGGAGCTATTGCGGTACGAGTGTACTAAGAGATGATAGAAGGTCGATAGTCACCGAGGATGAATGACTAGGACGTGTGGTTTGTTCGCTACCCCGATGCGAGGTCATCAGATAGATTGATTCCAGCTGAGAAGGCTTCATGCGGAGACGTTGAGAGTCGACAGAGACGATCGAATGTCAGAAACCTATTATTCCAAGTTTAAATTATTCGGGAAGACATGCAGGCAATTCTATGGTCCCTCTAGAAGAATGAAACCCTAACTCGACTTAATGACCGTGTGAAAACCTTTGAACCTTAGGGTTTGCGGCAGTTCTGCGACGCCATTAGTGAGGCTTGGGTTTGCCCTTCTACGGCTGGACCACCGATGCTGTGGTACGTACTCGATACTATTATAATATACCCAAGATGTTGAGCTCTTGGGGGATTATGAGGTTTTGACAAATCGATCGGATGGCTCGACTTAATTCGGATGCTAGGTGGTGAGATGCATTTCTTGGGAGACTCCTGTCACGCCCCATCCCCAATACAGAGAGTATTGTCCGCTCTGGCCGAAGCCATACGGTTTTGTCCTTCGGAGCGAACCGGACCCGACCAGGGGCCACTTCCCAGGAGGTCACCCATCCCAGAACTTCCCTGGCTCGAGCACGCTTAACTACGGAGTTCTCAAGCTCCTGTAGTGCCAGTTCACTTAAAAGGCGCCTCTGTATTGAAGAGTGGTATCATTTCATTTATAGTACAGATCTGCCCCCTTTCGAAATGTATTCCGAAGAGTCGCCATTGTTCTATAGTGGGTCCCACAGACTCAAGAGGTGGCCCCTACGGACTCAAGAGGTGGCCGCCGCCCACTTAACACGACACTTGGCGTGGCACTTTGTTCCGTGTAGCACTTTGCTCCGTGAGCAAGAACCGGGTCCCGACATTTTCCCCACCTTTGAACAATGGTTCGTCCTCGAACTACAGACCTACTATTGAGGGACCAGTTCTGATACCATTCTGTCACGCCCCATCCCCAATACAGAGAGTATTGTCCGCTCTGGCCGAAGCCACACGGTTTTGTCCTTCGGAGCGAACCGGACCCGACCAGGGGCCACTTCCCAGGAGGTTATCTATCCCAGAACTTCCCTGGCTCCAGAAAGAGTCGCGATGAGTATGCAGCCATTCCGGAACAAGAAACAGATATAGTAAAGGACAATGACTTCCGGACAGTTAGGCAGAGACGAGACTTGGAAGAGACCTTGAGCAGGATTCCTTCCAGGACACTGCTGCAATGATATTTGCACCCAGGATCAGATGTGTCCCGTGCATTCAGAGAGCCAGAGGCCGATGCCAGTGACATGCTGCCTTACGAGTGGTCGCGATGATTGACCGAGAGATAACCAGAGAAGTGCCAGAACGAAATCGTCCCCGTTAGCACACCTGACAGGGCCGATGAGCCGATGGATCGTGAGGTTGGTAATCCACAAGGAAGACGAGGACCTTTCTGGAATGAATTACGAGAAGACTTGGACCCAGGAGTGGTCATGTTACGCACACCAGCAGGCCAGAGTTCAGGATCGTCGACGAGACATGCTATGAGTGATCACGACAGTTGGCCAGAGATTCTTGGAGGTTGTGCTTGAGCGGAACTATTCCGCCATACTTGATTTCGGTATTGTTGGGTGATTTATTCGCATGATTTGATTTTGATGATTGAGAATTTACAATTTTTGCACAGTTGTTGCACTTGATATCGTTTTCGTGCCTTGGTTTCACATGTTTGTGATTTTATGGGGTTTAGACATTTGAGTTGATTTTGTGCGTATGCACGCACATGATTTGGTTTTTGCACTCTGTATAGTTTACATATGCTTGCAGTGCAGTGACATATATTTTGTGCACTTGGATGCACTGGACTTCGATTTCGAGGGTGATGCTCGATATTTGTTTTGTGCATTTTATGCACCTGATTGGATTTGCGCGTGTTCGGCGCTTGATATTGGATTTCATGATTTCGTGCATGATGGATACACCGGATTTGGATTTTTAGTGCATGTTGGGCGCATGTTATGAGATGAGATTTGGTGCACACCAGATGCACTAAATCGAGATTTTTCGTGCATGTCAGATGCACCTGATTTTGCTGTCAGGCACGCACATTGCCTATGACCGATGTTGTGTGCACAACCGTTGCACCTTGATGTTGTTTCTGTGCACCTTCTTGGCATATGTATGGATTTTGATTCCCGTGCGCACCGGACGCACAGGGTTTTCATATGCACCTTTGAATTGGTTTCTATGGAGCAGTACGTTTTATGATATTCGCTATGTGTTTTCGTACTGAGCAGGACTAGTCAGAGGACAGTGCATGGATATATTTTGCATGCACTGATAGATTTCAAAGGGATTTCCAAAAACGAGCTATAGTCTCATTATTTACATACGTGTCCGATATGACACAAAACGTTTAAAATAGGGAACCCTTCTAAATTGTTTTCAAAACGGCGGATCGTGCATACTAAACAAAAGATATATACGTATATGGCTATTTTCTTATAGAGACGTCCGCCACTGTGCAGTGTTATGCGCGTTGCATATTGACTTTAAAGAATTTGGCATGCATTCCCTTCAAGATATTTACATGTACGGATTTGGTATTTACATGTATAGTTCCGATTTCTAGCATATCGGTTTTGCCTTGGATTTGGCATTCGTGTTTTCACCTTGACTCCGATGATTGCGGGATGCTTGACAGAGTTTTGATTTCGAGTTATCTGCTTATTACTCACGCGCAAGTATTGCGCTATGAGGCGTTTCATGTATTGATGATTTCGAAGCCCCGTTGACTTGGACATTCTATAGAAATGTTTTAGAATTTGGGGGTGTAAATTTAAATTCGGGGACCGAATTTCTTTAAGGGGGGAAGACTGTAACATTTCAAAAAAATAAAATATTATTTTTTTGAATTTTCATAATTTAATATTAACTTTTAATGAATATTTTAATATTTCGGTATAATTAGATACCAATAAATGGGAAAAATTCTGAAGAAAAATTATGGAAATTCTAAAATAGGGTGTTTTGTGGAAATATGCCATTTATAAGTTTTTATGGTTAAGTATATGCTACATTAGTGTTAATCGCGATCAAAAATCGCTAATTGGATTTTTGGCTTTTTGTGCAAAAATGTGCACATAACATTTTCCACACTTGTCACACTTGTTTCATGTTTTGGATTCTTGGTAGCCTAGGGTTGAACCATGCTTAGATGACCATGGTGGTTTAAACCTTTTGGTTAAGTTAAGTGAGTTAATTCAGGGTTTAGCTTTGTTAAAAATTGGATTAGGTGGGGGTTGACTTGTGGCTAGAGAGAGAGAGAGCCATGATAGTGGTCATGCTAGCTTTCATTAAGAGAGAGAGGGAGGTGGCTCCTAGGTAATGTCACAATCACCATTCACTTCAAAACTTTTTGCCTCTCACATCTCTCCCTCTCATTCACCACACATCAGCCACCATCAGCATATTTGAGCCCAAACCTATACTACATCAGCAGCCCAACCCCATCCTGAACATCAGCTAACATCAGCACCCACACCAACACTTCAGCCACCCAATTGACATCAGCAACTGCTGTGAAAACAGCCACAGCAGCAACAACATCATTCAAAACAACACCCCAACACTTCAGCTCAGCAGTAGCATCATCATACATCAGCAGCTTCAGCCCAGAAAAACAGCATCAGCTGCTGCTAAAAGCAACAGCCACATCACCTGCTGCAACAGCAGCAGCTGATGTAACACCTCAGCCCCAAATCTATTCAACACCATCTGCAACCCCATCATAACAACACACACCAGCCTTTAACACCATAGCACAACACCACCACACCACCACAACCTTTCCCACAATACCAAAGCAACAACAACAACAGCAACAGCTCCAGCAACACAAAACAGCATCAGCATCAGCTACTGCAGCATCATCTGGAGCAAATGGAGCAGCTCCCCAGCAGCAACAGCCCTTCCTCCTTCCTTCATCCTCTCTTCTCCTACATCCTAGGACCCTCTTGAGGTATAATCTTGCAACCCAACTCGTATCTTGCAAGTTATGGGTAGTAGGCTAAAATTTAGTGTTATATTTGTGATCTAGTGCTAGTTTTAGTGATTTTGAGTGAGATGTGGCCAAGTGATGGTTTTGATCGTCAGGGTAACCTTATTAGGTGTATTTGAGACCATTGTAACCAAGATTACCCCAGATTTCCAGTTAGTTACCTGAGTGTTTCGACTTGGCATATTTTATCGGTTTTGTCGACTTTGTGGCCTTTCTGGAAACTGCTATCAACCCGGACCTCCTAAAATAATTTTGACTTGGCAGTAGGATGTGCAGGCAGATAGGAACCAACACCCAAAACCCTAGCTCCAACCCCCATTTTCAGGCCGCCATTTAATTCCTTCTGGCCGCAATTTGTAGCCAGACCAGGGTGAAACTGCCTCGTTTTTTGTGCACGACTCTTTTACCTGTAAACTTGACCCCTGGTATGTCTAGTTTTGTCTGATTCCAGTTAGGGTAGAATCTGGGTTGATTTTCTTGAGTTAGCGCATGGTTTACGACTTTTTTTCGTATGGATTTTGGTATTCGATGATTCGTTTCTGTCGGGTGGCGTTTGAACGCCAACGGCAGAAGGATATTGGCTGTGTTTGCATGCGAGGCTGTAGGTTTTTACCTATCGGCGTAGCGTGTACCATTTTGGTTTCCGACATGGTTTTCATGTGTTTTAGCGTGTGATATCCTTGTAGGTACCCCGCGTGGCGTCGAGGCGTTGGAGATGCAAATGGCGACATCGGTACCGGCACGCATAAAGAAAGGTGAGTAGATTTATATCTTCGGGGAGAAGTCGGGTGGTTGGCGTATAGCACCCCCGCAGTTCGTGGTGATGTATACGGATGCGTATACACACTAACAATTATTATATGTTGTTTGGGATTAATGATAATATTAAGATGGATATTGGTGTGTTGGATTGGTGAAAGGTTACGAAACCCTAGAGTAGTGGGTGCACTACACATACATATACACACATTCATACTTGCATATATCCTTATTTCATATGTGGTTATGGGATTCTATATAGATATGTGTTCACGTGGGTATGGGACTATGTGTTCACATACGGATTTGAGGATGGTACTTGGGTTTGAGATGAGTCGATGATATTTGATCCGAGATTATGATATCGGTGATATGGTAAAATTCATATTTGAGATACGTCTTGATGCTTTAGCGGATTTTGGGATGATGATGCCTTAGGAATAGTGATATATATATAAAATGGTCGACATGTGATATGACATGATATGATATGACAAGATTAGTATGATAGGCCGCCTTCGGCGAGGTATACTCCTTGAGATGATATGTGTTGATGATATAGATTCATATGAGACTGTTGATCAGTAGTCAGATCATGATGATAGTGATGATGTTAGCTTTGTACTAGACGTAGGTCAGTACCCAGATTATGATATTTGATATAGAGAATACCAGATGAATGATATGACGAATGTGATATTGACCCGTACCCAGATTTGGGGATGCCGTACGACGGATTTACGTACGAGCTATAATTTGATGTTTGATCCGCACTCTTGATTTGGGAATTACTGATTATAGAGATATGGTATCAGATGTGATATTATCGAGGCGGGATCACCGACTATAAATGTTTGTATATGTATCGACTCAGAGGTTAGGCGGTTTCCCTTACCTGCAGTTAGCCTATTAGATCAGCCCTATAGGCGGTTTAGCTGTATGACTCTTATGACATTAGATACAGTCTAGGTACCATTGTGTTTAGTATTCAGCTCCCGCACATTATTGTTGTTACTCTGCATCACATACTGTTGTGATTCATATTCCATTATTGATATCCTGCTGTAGGACACCAACACCATTACCGATGATGCGTATGTACCACGTACACTTATTTGTCGGATCACACACATCTTCATCGGTAATTGCCATGTCACGTACACTTAGAGAATATTATTGCTTGATTTAGCTTGTTAGCTAGTAGTGACATGATATTAGTGTACTTGCCATATATGCCAGCTTGACATTGTAGTTATTACTTGTCACTTCATGCACACTGTTATTCATTATATGCTGCATTCATGGATTCTCATGCTTACATTCATGATTTTACATGCTATTGATGATTCGGATCTCCATGATATTTTCTGGATTTGGGGGAAAAAACCGCAAAACTTATATAAACTGCTTTCTCTCTTTTTGAATAAAAAGTGCGGTTTTCCCATGATGTATGAGTCGTCCACCATGAGTTTGCTGATGGATTTCGAGACCCGATTCGAGGAGGTGGATGAACCGTTTCGGGTACATGGTGGGCCCGGTGCGGTACCCCGGGGCAAGAGGATCGCAGATGATGGCGTTGAGCCTGGCAGGGGAGCACTATCGACCGGTGATATTACCCGACGCGTCGGATATCCGGAGAATACCGTCGTGGTCTTGAGATGGATGGTAGGGGCCGGTCTGGACTGACGGCGCCTTGTGATTGAGACATTGAGATTTTGAGATATTGAGGTACAGAGATTGTGACACAGAGATATCGAGATATTTGGACACTTGTTTTGTGTCGATGATGGGCACTATTTTATGATACCTCATTTTTAAAATACAGAAATCTCACTGATTTATTAAAGCAGTTTTCTTCAGTACATGCATTCTGTTTCATGCATTCATACATTATCCCTATGATACATTGCTACCTGAGGCACTGACACGGGCACATGGGATTACACTTGGGTTAGATATTTACCCTAGTCTTGTATAGGCTCCTGGTTATATATTTGAGGATTATATGTTATGATCGGATGACCTAGGATTGCGTCATACATGCGATTTTCTGTTCGTAGATATTTTTCTATTCACGAGTTGGCAACTCACCCCCGTTGTGCCCCAGTTTTTTGCAGGTGTTGCCGTACAGGTTTCATTACGGCTTTGCGGGCACTACTTCTTTCGGGTGACTTACTAGTAGGTAGGTTATTTGTATCGTACCCATCATTATACATTGTATATTGTATTTCAGTTGTATCTAGAAGTTCCATCAACCAAACATGTACTTATTTGAGATAGATACCAGTGATGTTTATTCTTTCGACCTTAGAGTCGCACGTTATATTTCTCTGGGTTTCATGCTGTTGAGTTCTCTTTTCTGTTGTGATCCTCTCCTTTAGGCGTTGTATATTATGTTGCAAACTGGTTGATTTACATATGGTTTTTCCTTCACTCCACTACCTTTCTTGGTTTGGATTTCTAGGCTCGGCTTACTTAGAGCACGTACGCCTTGAGACGTTCGTGGCCTAAGTGCCGGTCATGTTCCGTACTTTCGGGTCTTGACACTAATAGATCCTTAATCCACTTCTATATCTTCTAGGTCACTTGGATTAGAAATCCTAGCCACTTAGTTACCTCAAGTTAGAGGTTAAAGCTTGAAGGAGGAACTCTCGGGTGGATCTTCTATTACATCGAGGAGGCCGACGAGGAGGTGAACAACAAGAACAAGGACTTGTATCTTTAGGTATAATCATCTATCATAGTAGTTTATCACTTCTAGATAGTTGTTAGTTAGGGTTTAGCAAAGATCCGTAAAGTTAGTCGATGTTACCTAGAACAAAATGATTGTTTTACCTATTCCGCCTCCCCGCATCTTGTGAGGTGTATAACGTCGACTTACAGTGGTATCAGAGCCTAGATAAACCATAACTAACATGTTAGCAAAGTCTTTAGAAATTCGATCGCAATTTAATCCCGAAAAACCGACGTTTTCACCAAGTTTCTGCCGATTTTAAATTGGGGTCTAAAAATTTTTCAGGGACCCTTAAAAATACAAGCAGGGTTTTTTAAGAATTGTGAAGAAATTCGGGGTCGTGACTCGGCCATACCACCGCGGAACCGCGGCCAATCCAAGCGATCCTCCGTGGATCCGCGGCCGAGTTGATACCGAGTCATCCCAAATTTGCTCAGTTATTCTTCTGTGTTGATGTTGTGTTTTCTGAGATGTTTTGTTTCTGCTCAGGTGTTATGTGCACAGAGAATTATTTGGAGTAGATTCATATGTGGTGCTTGATCGAAATTCTAAGAACTTTGGCTAACTGGATTATATCTGTGTTGTGATTTATGTGTTCGTAAACCTCCCCTAACTGCTAGTATGTCGGTTAGCAGGGGGTTGCACATTTCTGTAATTGTTACTTTATGTTTGTGGATATGAACTTGTTGGATTGTCGTGAATGGATGGTCGGGGATGTGAGACGAGTGTTTCTTTCATTCAAATGTAAATTGTAATTTGTTGTAATATTCTTTTGCGGGGCACATCCGGGTTGAGGTTGTAGCCACCGTTGTATTATTTCATTTACTGTTTTCTGCTCTTAGGATAGACCCAAGATGGGGTGCACAAACTACCGGGTACTTTGAAGTGCTTAGTGTCCTACTCACGTCGTTGAGGGAGACCGCTTCAGTTCGGGTACTTGGCAGGTAGTTTGCCGTACCCGTAGGGGTCTAGGGTGGGGTTTTGGCTATTCATCACGACTGTGTAATCCGTCTTTCTTTGCAGGCTCAAACGAATGCGGATTGCTTGTATATCCAATATGTTCATCTATGATCTGGAATGCCTATTATTGCGTCTGACGAATGTACAATATCTATATATGATATCTAGTAGGCGTTACTTATGTTTTGCACCCGTGCTAGCCCAGCCCCTGCTGTGTCGTTAGTTAAGTAACCTAACGGGTGAATGACGGGGCCCAGTGGCGAATGCGGATGGCATAAGTAGACGTTGTATTTTCGTTGTTTTCTGCAATGATAGGTTAATTGATGGGACGCATTATATTAATGCAAAGAAAATAAACCAAAGTTGAATCGTTGGAACAATTTAAAAGAAACCACTCGGTTAATTTTAAAACAGCAGAATTTTAATTGCAGAGCTTAAACCACTCCTTTTAAAAGCTATCAGGTTCCTTCGATCATATCAAGTTCACTACATTCACGGTTTCGCCAAAACCATTCGTAGCCCTCCGTCATTTCATTTGGGTATTCAGTAGTATTCAACCTATGTATTTTGACCAACGCCAAGGCATAGTGTTTGGTAGCTGCTGGGTATTCATCTGTTGCATAGATAGATGAGTTGTTTTGGGACAGTCGTACCGCTATTTGGCCAACGTCAGGGGTATATACGGGTGGGTTCAAATTAACAAGATAATGATGGGTAGAACTTGACATGTGACTTATGACATTTTGACCAACGCCAAGGTCATAAGAGCATGGGGCAAAAATCCACATTGGGAGTTTCTAAAGAAACTGAAACTTGCTAGAGATTGCATACCATTTGGAGTGTGATAATTTTGGTAGGATTCCTTCAGCTTTATCACACGATGATATTTGGATCCCGATCCTACTGTGAGTATATGCTACTCGTCGGGAGATTCTTTCACTCAATGATCAATGCTATAAACCAAGTAGGTGTCGAGAAAGGTGTTAGCGAGGCTACGCCCACAGGGAAAAGAGGTTATTTAATTAAGGAACTTCGCGAAAGCGTCGTAAAACCTCCCTCGAAGTACCAACACTTGCCTGGCTGAACGGTTAAGCAAGTATTGTACGGTGAGAATAGTCCGGACTAGTTCTTCTTTTTTGGTTTGAGGAAGGATTCGAGAAACAGTGGGAGCCATCCTGTTTAGATAAACTAAAAACCACTCTAAACTTGCAAGAGCATCTGCTAAAGTGTTTCCTCTCTCTCTCCTAATTGCGGCAACCCAGAACATGACAGGCCTTAAGTTATTATTAGATAAAAATATTTTGACAGGGCCAAACTATAAAGATTGGTTCCGGAATGTCAAGATGGCAATTACCTATAACAAATTGGAGTATGTCCTTACTAATAAGGCCCCTACCGTCCCAGGTCCAGAATCCAGTGTCATGGATAAGGAAATCCACAAGACCTGGGAGATTGACTGCGCGAAGGCCAAATGCATCGTGCTTGCCTCTATGAATAATGAACGTCAGAGGAGGCACGAGAATATGGATCTTGAATCCATATTTCTCCATACTAAGGAACTGTATGGAGAGCAATCTCGTATAGCTAGATACAAGACCTCGAAGAACTTGTTTCAGTCGAGGATGGCCGTCGGATCATCTGTTGGGGAACATGCCCTCAAGATGATTGGCTACATAGAGGAGCTCGCGGACCTCGGGACAACATTAGAGAACGAGCTGTATAAAGACTTGATTCTCCAGTCCCTTCCTTCCACCTACGTCCAGTTTATCTTGAATTTCAACATTCAAGGTAATGAAGTTGAACTTCTAGAACTCCTAAACATGTTAAGGAGTGCAGAGGGCACCTTGCAGAAAGAAAGGGAAACACCCACTATGTTTATTCGTGGTGCTTCTTCTTCGAGGTCCAAGGCAAGGGCCAAAGGAAGGAAGAAGAAGGCCGCTACCAAACCAAGAGGTGGTGTTAGTAAGGTGGAAGCCAAGGGAAAGGAAAAGGTTGCGGTGCCGGTAGTGGCAAAGGACGAGTGCTTCCACTATCGTAGGAAATGCCATTGGAAGAAGGATTGCAAAGCTTGGATTGCCAAGAACCGGGACCCGAGGCAAGTTGTGGCTTCGGCTTCAAGTGTGTTTGTAATTGAAAATTGTCTGTCAATCAACTCTACTTCCTGGGTATTGGATACCGGATCAGGATCTCATATATGCAATTCATTGCAGGCACTGAGAAACCGTTGAGTACTGAAGGTTGGTGATATGACCCTCCAGGTTGCTAACGGAGCGAGCGTGGATGCTGTATCCGTAGGGGATTATCACCTTGGATTGACGAATGGACATATTTGGTTTTGCGCAACTGTTTTTGTGTACCTAGTTTAACGTGTAATATCATATCAGTATCGTTGTTATCAAAAGAAGGTTATGATTTCACGTTTGTAAGCGATGTTGTTAACATCCACCTTAATCATGGTTTGATTGGGTCCGGTACACTAGATAACGGTATATACGTGTTAAACCAATTACAGATTTTCAATGTTCAGAACACACTAAAGAGAAAGTTTCCAAAGATAAATCAGGCTTTCTTATGGCATTGTAGACTAGGTCACATCAATGAGACAAGGTTAACTAAGTTACATAAAGAAGGATATTTGGATCCGTTCAAATATCAATCTTATGCCACTTGTCAATCATGTCTCAAAGGAAAGATGACAGACTCCATTCACTGGACAAGGAGTAAGAGCGAGCGAGCTCTTAGGACTCATACACAGCGATGTATGTGGTCCAATGTCTACACATGCAAGAAGCGGTTTTTCATATTTCATTACTTTTACGGACGATTACCCTAGGTATGGATTCATTTTCTTGATGAAACATAAATCCGAGGCCTTTGAGAAATTCCAAGAATATAAGAATGAAGTAGAAAACCAAACCGGCAAAAGTATCAAGACACTGAGATCTGATCGAGGTGGTGAATACTTAAGTGCCGAGTTCCTGGGTTACCTAAAAGAGAATGGAATTCTCTCTCAGCTTACTCCTCCATACACTCCACAACATAATGGTGTATCGGAGAGACGGAACTGAACCCTATTGGATATGGTACGTTCCATGATGAGTAATGCTGAGTTACAGCGATCTTTCTGGGGTTATGCACTAGAATCAGCTGCATATCTTTTGAACAGAGTTCCTACCAAGACTGTGCCTACCACACCATATCAGATGTGGAGTGGGAAGAAACCCTATCTTCAATATCTGAAAATATGAGGATGTCCAACTTTTGTTAAAAAGCAGCATGCGGACAAACTCGAGGCACGCTCAGTACAGTGTAAGTTTGTGGGATATCCAAAGAACTCCAAGGGGTATTTTTTCTATTACGCAGAGGAACAAAAGGTTTTTGTTTCTCGTAATGCCCATTTTCTAGAACAACAGTTTTTAGAAAAGGAAACAAGTGGGAGCGCAATAGAACTGGAAGAAATTTCAGAACCACAAGCTACTAATGAAAGCTTGGTAGAACCAGAAGTTCCAGAAGAACAAGACATTCCCGCACCCCTCCGCAGAAGAAGTAGGTCATCTCATCCACCTGAGAGATACTACGGTTTTCTCATAGACGGGGATAGAGAGGATTGCGTCATTGATAATGATGAACCTACTAGCTTCCAGCAGGCCATCCAGAGCAGCGACTCAGTAAGATGGCTGGATGCAATGCGGACCGAGATGGAGTCCATGTACACCAACAAAGTATGGACTTTGGACTTTGCTCCAGATGGGGTAAAACCCATAGGATGCAAGTGGATCTTCAGGAAGAAGATTGGTGTAGATGGACAGGTGAAAACCTATAAGGCTAGACTTGTTGCAAAGGGTTTTCGTCAAAGACCTGGTTTGGATTATGACGAAACTTTTTCTCCAGTGGCTATGCTCAAATCCATTCGGATCCTTCTTGCCATTGCTGCCTTCCACGATTATGAGATCTGGCAGATGGACGTAAAGACGGCTTTTCTAAATGGAAATTTGGATGAGTGCGTCTATATGGATCAGCTAGAAGGTTTCAATCAGAGTGGGAGCAGCGGGAAAGTGTGCAAGTTGCTTAAGTCCATTTATGGACTAAAGCAGGCATCGCGGAGTTGGAACATCTGTTTTGATGAAACGGTCAAAGAATATGACTTTATCAAAAATCCAGATGAACCATGTATATATAGTAAGATTGTAGCATGAACTGTTGTATTTCTCGTCTTGTACGTGGATGACATTCTCTTGATAGGAAATGACATTCCTATGCTACAATCTGTCAAAGGATTCTTGTCACACAGGTTCTCCATGAAAGACCTGGATGATGCCTCTTACATTCTGGGGATCCAGATCTATCGTGATAGATTTAAAAGGATGTTGGGACTTTCGCAGTCCAGGTACATCAACACTATATTGAAAAGATTCAGTATGGAAGATTCAAAGCGCAGTAATTTACCGGCTTGTCACGGAATCACCCTATCCAAAGAGATGTCTCCCAAGACTGATTTGGAAAGGGATCGCATGTCAATTATACCCTACGCTTCTGTTGTAGGCTCTATAATGTATGCGATGTTGTGCACCAGACCAGATGCAGCTTACGCACTAAGCGTGGTAAGCCGGTATCAGTCAGACCCAGAGGAGAAGCACTGGATAGCAGTAAAGAACATTCTCAAGTACCTGAGAAGGACTAAGGATATGTTCTTGGTTTACGGCGGAAAAGACCTCCAGATCGAGGCTTTTGCTGACTCCAGCTTCCAGAGTGACAAAGATGACTCCAAGTCCATGTATGGTTATGTCTTTACCCTCAATGGAGGGGCGGTGTGCTGGAAGAGTTCCAAGCAGGACACCGTTGCTGACTCGACGATGGAAGCAGAGTATATCGCTGCTTGCGATGCCGCAAAAGAAGCAGTCTGGATGAAGTAGTTCCTAACAGAGCTTCAGGTGGTTCCTACTATTATTGATCCAATACTGTTGTATTGTGACAACAACGGCGCTATAGCTTTAGCGAAGGAACCCAGGTCCCATCAGAAGTCCAGACACATCTTAAGGCAGTATCACCTGATCAGAGAGATCATTGATCGCCGGGAGATCGAGGTCCGGAGAGTTGCTACAGAGGAGAACACTGCAGATCCATTCACAAAGGCCTTACGTCAGACACAGTTCGAGAGGCTATTCGAGATGATAGGTCTTCGATATGCCAGTAAATGGCCCTAGTGCAAGTAGGAGATTGTTAGTGTATATGCCCTAGGGGCCATTATTGTATCATACTAGCTTGTATATTACTTAATGGAAGCTTGGGATATTCACAGTTATATTAACAGTCTTGCTCAACATAGTAGTATGCTACTTGGTTTATATCTATCTTAATATGTGTATATATTTCTTTTAGCATATCACAAATACATATTGATAGAGCCCTTAGGATCTTGCTTGACTACCAGCGTTGTGACGGCAGTCACACTAGTGGGGGCTGGGTAGTCTACTAGCACATCCTTTTTCAGGTCCCTAGTCGTAGGATTATCGAGACAGGGCATCGATACTCCGGAGTAGACTAGTGTATTCGCTTCTCATCCCAGTTGGGGAGATGGTCTGTCCCACAGCCATCAGTACATCGTACTGGAGATAGTATGCATGTGCTCGTTGGGTTACGGGTACACCGGACAGGACTCACAGGGAACTATTGGTTGGTATTATACCCGTCGTCAGTTAACAGTTCCCAGGTGACATGAGTACAGCATAGTCCGTTGACTTGACACTACAGCTTCGCCTCGAGTGTGTTCCCATTGTTCTTAGATTGCTACCCTACCACGGCTCGACCGAGTCGTGCAAACAGGTAGCAGTTGGGTGAAGTCCCGAAGCACTTGGAGGCAGTGGTGGTTAGATAGGATTCGTCTCTCCCGGTATTGGGGGTTGATATCGCGCTGTGTTTGGAGAGCCATTACGCAGAGTCCCTGGCCAAGGCAAGCGAGATTTACTGGTAGGTTTTCCAGTAACTTCTCAAGGTGTAATGGGCTTCACTCCGACACGACTTATACCGCTTTTAGGGGACTGACGCTTGCCGCCCCCTAGGCCCGATAGGCGATAGTCCTAGACGAACAGACCGGACTGTACGAAGATTGTCACATCAGGCTCAGTAGGAGTTCGGATGGGTTTCCTCATCAGCCTTCTTATCGACATCTACCTGGGGACCGTTACGTACAGCTGGTACCGCTTGCGGCCTGTGGTTAAACCCACTGCCAGCGTAGTGTCGAGTCTTTAGAGTCCCACACAGAGAGTTTCCCTGCTTCAGGCGAAATGATATAGAGGTCGTATGGTTTTACGACAGGGTTCGGACATATACGTGTACTTGTGCACATATGATGTTTGGACAGATTATACTAGCAGGCTTTGGTTTAAGTCAGATTCTATTATTGGATTATTGGATTTATGCAGTTTCAGTATATCCGTGTTTTTCGTAAATACGGATGGGAAGGGCATTCTCGTAATTAGTCGAGAAGCTTCTAGAAGAAAGATGACTCATTTAGTTTTAATTCATTTGTGAATTAAACTTAATGAGGTGGAGAGCTTATGTGTTATTATCATTAATTGCACCATGACTCATGAGACGATTCATCTCAAGAATTAAATGAAGCATGGATGATATTTGTGCAAGATATTTTTGATGCTTCATATTATTCAAAGTGAGAAAGGTTCAATTCATAATTAAAAAAACACACTCTCTCCTCAAGCTCTCCTCTTCTTAAACCTAACCCTAATCCTCTCATGTGTTGAGATCTCAAGGGTTAGAAAGACTAATAGATCCTTAATCCACTTCTATATTTTCTAGGTCACTTGGATTAGCAATCCTAGCCACTTAGTTACCTCAAGTTAGAGGTTAAAGCTCGAAGGAGGAACTCTCGGGTAGATCTTCTATTACATCTAGGAGGCCGACGAGAAGGTGAACAACAAGAACAAGAAGGACTTGTATCTTTAGGTATAATCATCTATCATGGTAGTTTATCACGTCTAGATAGTTGTTAGTTAGGATTTAGCAAAGATCCGTAAAGTTAGTCGATGTTACCTAGAACAAAATGATTGTTTTACATATTCCGCCTCCCCGCATCTTGTGGGGTGTGTAACGTCGACTTAGAGTATCAGCCTTTCTCTCTCCAGAAGCTAACGTCTCTAGGCTTTCATAATAACAGTTGAACCTGACCGATCAATGAGCATGCATCTCCATATGAACCTGGACAGGTGCAACAATTGACAATCGGGTCGGTCGGGTCAGTCTTTACCTGAATTTGACCCAATTGCGCCCCCCCCACCCCACCCAAACAAAAAAAAAGATTAAATAAATAAAAAAAAGTAAGAAAAAAATTAGAAATTAGAACCCCTGTGTATTTTCAGAGCCCAAGCGCGAGGACCTCGATCTCAAATCTCCCAATCTCACTCAGGTATCTCTCTCTGCTCACTAACGGAGGCTAAATTATGGTTTCTTTGGTTTCATAATTTTGTTATCAACCGTGAATTACTTTTAAATGCTTGTCTGGATCGCTGTAAACTTTTCTTTCAATTTTTTCTGTGAGCATGTGTGAGATGCCTATTAACTGCTTGCTAGAAGGCCTTAACTACATGTAATTCTTGATAACTTTGGGTATAGGAATTATCCTGTTTTCTGTTTAGATCTTGGGGTTATCTCTGCTACTTAGCTGAATATAACTCACAATAGTAAATCTATTATCCGTTTTACTTCGTCTAGAAATTTGAGGGAAGCAATGCTTCATGGCTTTGCTTTGTGGCTGATCCATTATGATGGTGAAATGCCTATACGATGGTTTCTCTTGACAGCCCATGTTTTTGTAATTCTAATTGTTTCATCGAATATCAAATTTTTATGTTTGAAGTTAGGATGCTTGTTTGAATACACCTTAGAAATGATTAGCTTAGTTGGCAAGGTCAGTCTTGTAAATTAGGCAACGCTACATATAAATTTTCTTTCATGGTATTGACAATTTAGCAGCTTTATATTTGCTAGTACAAATTCAGTTATTTGATTGCTATTGTATTGAGATCTTTACCTTTTCACGTGATAATAATCCATAAATTTTAATTCTATGTAGTACCCTTAGACAATCGAATCAATATGAGGTGATAAATAATTATAATCTTGCAAAGGAGGTTGATGCAGAAAACTTGTTTTTGATCATATTACTTCTTATTAATAGGAAATTTTCATCATCATCTACTATAAATGCTAGATTTTAAATTATCATGTGTCCTGAATGATGATTTATGGTTGAATTTAGATGAAAATACTATCAATTGGCATTGATGCAAATCTTTTGGTTCCTTACATATTAATTCTACTTAAGTTAATTGTAAATAAAGATCTGAATCAAAGGCCATGGAAAAAATTATGTTTGCAACTTGTGTATGGACCTAGACTATAATAAAGCAACCAGTAGTTTGATAATTTATTTATGTCAGTTAAAAGAATGGACAATTTTACATATTCTATATAGTTATACGACTATACATGAGAAAATATCTTAGAGTTTATGTGCAATACTTTTTTCTTAACTACTAACACGCTGCTCAGCAGTGCCTTACAGCATGTTGTTGCTTCTCATTCCATAGAATGGGACTGGAATTTTGTTACTTCTCATCTCGTAGAATGGGACCAAAGCCGGGTCAAGGTCAATTTGTTGTTTGCAGGCAGTAACATGACATTATGAAACTGTGAACTCCATCCCTCTTTGCCTACCCAAATAGGTTGTATGACTGCAGTTGTTGTTGACACTAAAGAGTAACAAGTCTACCTCAATCGATGCTAATTCTTTGGTATTTCCATCATACGTGGTACACTTTTAGAAATTATGGTTGACATAAGCTATAAAGCTTGTCTTGTTTATTTAGCCTAAATTGAGATATTTTATTACTTCCCAAATAAATAGAGTTCCACTAACTCAACTAAAATAGAGATGGGACCAACCTTGTATATTAGTGAAGGGGGTAGGTCCCGCATGGGTCTAACCTTGTGACGACGACAACAAAAAAAGGGAAGGATAGCAAAAGAAATGAAATAATTCTAGGTTCTCTAAATCTAATTTAAAGCATTGATTAAGCCGAAGTAAAATCTTGATAGGCTGATATAGTAGAAATGCAAAGAAATGGTGTATCCATGTGTAAAGTGTAAACTATGAAGGGTCTTACTTGTTAAAGTTTTGTCAAAAGCTTGCTTTAAGAAAGAAATGGCAGACGGTACGTATAATAATTTTATTGGAAATAAATTTTATTGGCTGTGCAAGGATGTGTAGACAGATCATGATTTTATTGGAAATAAATTTATGAAGGAAAGCTACCGGACAAGAGGACAAGTAACTTTCAACATGACACTAATAATAGACCAATGCAGTAAATAGCGCGCTACATAGCAGTAAATAGCGCGCTACATACCATGACCATTTTGCTACATAGTGAGCTAACATAGCGCATTTATATCGTAGCAGACGCTATTTTTTGCTACATTAAGCCACGTAGCTTAAGCTATTTTTCGCTACATTAAGCCACGCTGCTTAAGCAATTTAAGCCACACACCAAAAGCATTTTATCGGGTATTTTATTGAATACCCGATCCAGAACCCATTAAACCAAATATAAAAAACATTTAGAAACCCTATTCCAAGATCTAGTGCATAAGAGTGGCACTTTCTCCTCTTTTCCACTTCTCCCCCAAGTCGATCTCCCCATTCCCGCATGATGATGCTCGATATCGGTGATCTCCCAGATGGCGACACGTGGCAGATGACGTGTCCTGAAGCTCACAAGGAAGGACCTACAGTGGCCGACCAGACCGCTGCTATGCCCGTTCTACAAACAACCGCTGGCTCACCTCCGAGCCCCTTGCACAATTGGCCTCCTCGGCCCTATCAGCTCGTCTCCGGGCTACCGCAGAACCAAGATACCTAGGCTCTCCCGCAGAGATCATCTTCCTCGGTCTCATCGACCGACCAATGGCACTACTCACAGGCGCAACCGCCATCCCGCGAATCTCGCCATGCGCGAGATATCCGTCGGCCACGTCCCACGTTCCACGCCATCACGATCCCCCATTAACGAGCCTGTCTCGCCATTAATGAGGGATCCCTCCCATCACGCGGGCGTGAAGTCGGGAGCGTAACGACCGGCGTGATTCTTGCGCCTGCCTGCTGCCACCGCTATTTAAACCCTCCTTCAGACGGTTCAAGTAAGTCATTTTTACTCCACTAAGCCGTTACTCTGCTCGGATTTCCTCTCTAACTTGATCGTCAGAGGGTCCTCGGTGGTCCAACCACCCCGGGACTTCCTTGCAGGTAGCTCGGCCCAAACAACCTCAAATCTATTGAGATCCAAACGCTTCAGGAGCCATCCTCCAGATCCAATCTCGGCTGCCCATCGCTCGCCATCAGCAGATCAACGGAAGGCAACATCTCGGCGTGATCCAGGTCACGTCAGCTGGCGCCGTCTGTGGGAACTCTCGACTCCACAAAAACCAAAGTTCGTTTTCCGATCTCAACCAAATGGCGAGCGGACATCACGACGATCCAAGCACTAGCCGCCGCCTCCCCCACAACGGAGGCGCGAACGAATCTCCTCCTCCGAACACCATCATCACCCTCACCGCGTGGATAAATCGACTCGCGTCTGTCGTGGACGCGCTCGTCCGTGTCCAAACGGCACGGCAAGCTCCCCAGGTCGCCGCTCCCCCGCCTTGGGACCGGGACCCCTACAGAGGGAGAGAAGATTCTTCTCGCGCCGGCACTGCCGACCACCGCCTCGCTACCTCTCACGGCCGCAGATCCCCCGGGCCGATACATTCTGTGACCCGCCGGGCGCCCCACGGTTCAACACCGAGGTCCGTCGCCAGAGCGCCTCGCCCCGAGATCCTTGGCGCACCAGTCCCTCCGGAGGAGATGTCGGTCAGCACGCCTGTTACCATGCTTGACCGACACCCTCTCCCTCGACGGGGTCGTGAGGACGGGGCTCGTCACGGCAGCTCAAAGACTACCTCGCCTGGGGATCTAAGTGTAAGTCTACAGTAGCGCCCTGGCCGTCTGTCCGAGGCCAAAATGCGGAAACGAAAACTTTTTCAAACTAGAAACCGGCGCTATTGTATGCTTAAACCCCGGATTGAACCATTAACCTACAACTAGCTATCTAGAGAGAGGGTTGGAAAGCTATACCGATCGATCTGTGTCTTTCGGTCTTTGGCCACCATCCCAAGCTCCTCGCGGCAACTCCGGTCTCGATCTCCTCGTCGGAAAGGGAACCACATTATCGATTCTTTTTACGGGCTCCCGCTTCATCCGAAGCAACTCGGGCATGAAGTGTGCTAGCCGACGTGTCCAAGGTGTTGTAGAGAATGTTTGTGATCACTTTGTCTCTTGCATCCATTGCTTGGATGGAGGTTGAGGGTGTTGCCATTAATGGAGGTTATGAGCTAGAGGAGGAAGAAGAAGCAGCTTTCTTTTTTCCTTTTGTGATATATGTGATAAAATGAGAGAGTGAGAATGAAAAATACAAGAGCTAACTATCCCATGGCAGCCCCTCTCTCTCTCCTTCTCATTTCAACACTCAAATCCATCAAATAAAGTGATATATGCACAAGAAATGATACCATGAGTCACCTATGAAGTACATGTATCATTTAATGCACAAAATGATGGCTTAAGCTCACAATTTCCATTTGTAAAAATTAACCCAAATGTTTACAGCTGTAAAATGATACGGCAACATCTAAAGTAAACTCGTGACGGATCACAAGAATACCCCTCACCTGTATATACATACCTGCATCCGCATTCTGACTGAATGCGAATGCGATGAGACTAAAGTAATCCAACAAATCTAATACTAGGATCCTGTTTAAACCAAAGCCCACTAGTATGATCCGTTCGATCATGATCCATGTACTACTGCACGTATATGATCGAACCTTGCCATATATCATACGACCTCTACAACGTTTCGCCCGAAACTTGAAAAACTGTCTGTGAGGGACTCTAAAGACTCGTCAATACATTGGCTGTGGATTTAACCACTAGCATGTCAGTGGTACTAGCTGTACATAACGGGCTACTAGGTATTGACCAAAAGGGAGGTCGATGAGCGAACTCATCCCGACACCCTACTGAGCCTGTCAGTGACAATATCCATACAGTCCGGTCCGTTCGCCTATGAGCATTGCATGGCGGGCCTAGGGGTTGGTAAAAGTCAGACCCCCAAAAGCGGTACAAGTCGTGTCAGAGTGTAGCCCAGAACACCCTGAGATACTACTGGAATACCTATCAGTAAATCTCCTGCCTTGGCCAAGGACTTCGTGTAATGACTCTCCTAAATACAGCGCGATCTCACCCCCAATACCGGGAGAGATGAAACCCCTGCCGATCCGCTCACTGCCTCCATGTGGCTCAGGACTGTACCCAACTAAAACCTGTTTGCACGACTCCTTTGAGCCATGGTAGGGTAGTAATCAAAGTACAGTGGGAACTCACACGAGACAAATGACGATTTCAGGTCGATGAACTAACATGTACACATGTCACCAGGGAACTGCTATCTGACGTCATGCATAATACCAACTAGCATGTTCCCGGCGAGTCCTGTCCGGTGTACTCATAACCCAATGAGCACCTGTATACATCTTAGGTGAACCAACTGACACCAATGGCTTGTAAGACCGGCCACCGCCCCTCGTCGGGGTCTCGACTGTATACACTAGTCTACTAATGGAGTATCGATGCCCAGTCTCGAAACTCCCACGACTAAGGACCACTTTAAGGATGTGCTTATAGACCCCAGCTCTCACGTATATGATCGCCATCACACTGCTGGCCGTCAAGCAAGAATCCTAAGGGCTCTATCAACGTGTAATAGCGACATGTAAGGTCACCTAAAGCAGTACACGATGATAAAGATAAACCAGATAGCATACTATCATTTTTGAGTAAGATTGACCTACCGGCATAGGTCCTCCCTCAATCATTGCAATCACGTGCCTGTGATCCAATAATTGACTCTGAGGACACTATATCCAACACTAAGGAACCTCATTGAAAGGAATCGGAGCCGCGGCCAAGCATAGGTCTCCATCAGCTGAGGCCAAAGGTTAGAATGTGCCGAATCGTCGGGATACCACGGCCGACTCGATGCCCTCGAGAAGAAGATCGAAGCTATGCATCAGGAATGTCATCGTTCGAGTGACGGGGCTAAGTACGCCGCCGACTCACTCACAAAACCTTTTACCGAGGAGTTGCTCGCCGTCTGTGTCTCCTCCCGAAACAAGCCCCCGAAGGTCTCTCTCTTCGACGGAAAGAACAACCCGAATGGCCATTTGGATGCATTCACCGCAGGAATGAGCTTCCAAGACAACTCCGACGCCGCCCAATGCCGGGCCTTCCCGGCCACTCTCATCTGCTCCGGACGTGACTGTTCCGAGGACTCGTGCCATGCTCGATCTCAACTTTCGATGAGCTGGCCATCCAATTCCTCGGCCACTTCGTCGGGAACAGACGGTAGAAACGGACCGTCGACCATCTCTTCACAATCAAGAGCGGGGACAAAGAGACATTCAAAGCATATGTTACCCGCTTCTACAACGCCCTTCTCGAGGTCCTAGAGCACCGGGACGAAACGGTCCTTACAGCGCTCAGGTCCGGTCTTAGGCATAAGGAGTGGTTACGCTCCTTTGCATTAGCGCAACCTAAGACCATGGCCGAGGTGAAGGCTTGGACCGAACGTGAGGTCCAGCTGGAGTCCGAAGTGAACGCAAATCTCCCCGGGGCCAACCAAGCCGACCAAAAGAAGAGGGGCAGGGAAGAGAAGAGGCAGCCGAGCGGCTATCCTGCTCGGCTATCCCTGGCTGGTAGTTCCCTACCCCACAACGCCAGGGATCGAAGCCCTCACCAAGAGGCAGCCGAGCGGCTACCCTGCTCGGCTATCCCTGGCTGGTAGTTCCATACCCCGCAACGCCAGGGATCTAAGCCCTCACCAAGAGGCAGCCCAGCAGCTACCCTGCTCGGCTATCCCTGGCAGGCAGTTCACTACCCCACGACGCCAGGGATCTACACCAAGAGGAAGCCCAATAGCTACCCTGCTCGGCTATCCCTGGCTTGTAGTTCACTACCCCACGACGCTAGGGATCAAAGCCCTCACCAAGAGGCAACCGGGCCCGCCCTTGCAAGGTTATCCCTGTAGTTTCCTACCCTACAACGCCAGGGATCAAAGCCCTCACCAAGAGGCACCGGGCATCAACCCTGCTCGGCCATCCTTAAGGATCAAAGCTCTTTCCAAGAGGCACCGGGCAGCAACCCTGCTCGGCCCGTCCTTAGCAGGCCTCTTACGGCCCCTCCCGCGCTAAGGATCAACAGCCCTCGCAAGAGGCAACCGGGCCCGCCCTTGCTCAGTTATCCCTGGCTGGTAGCTCCCTACCCCACAACGCCAGGGATCAAAGCCCTCGCCAAGAGGCACCGGGAAGCAACCCTGTCCGGCCCGTCCTTAAGGATCAAAGCCCTCGCCAAGAGGCAACCGGGCCCGCCCTTGCTCGGTTATCCCTGGCTGGTAGCTCCCTACCCCACAATGCCAGGGATCGAAGCCCTCAGCAAGAGGCAACCCAGCAGCTACCCTGCTCGGTTATCCCTGGCTGGTAGTTCCCTACCCCGCGACGCTAGGGATCAAAGCCCTCACCAAAAGGCAGCCCAGCAGCTACCCTGCTCGGCTGTCCCTGGCTGGTAGTTCCCTACCCCGCAACGCCAGGGATCGAAGCTCTCGCCAAGTGGCAGCCCAGCAGCTACCCTGCTCGGCTATCCTTGGCTGGTAGTTCTATACCCCGCGACGCCAGGGATCTAAGCCCTCATCGCGAGGCCGCCGAGTTTCTTCCTGCTCGGCGCATCCTCAGTGGGTAGCCTTCTGCCCATCAGACGCTGAGGATCTGAAGCCCTCATCGCGAGGCCGCCGAGTTTCTTCCCGCTCGGCGCATCCCCAGCGGGCAGCCTCCTGCCCGTCAGACGTTGAGGATCTAAAGCTCTCATCACGAGGCCGGCGTGACCTGGATCACGCCGAGATGTTTCCTTCTGTTGATCTGCTGATGGCGAGCGATGGGCGGGATCCAGGTCACGTCAGCTGGTGCCGGTCTGTGGGAACTCTTGACTCCACAAAAACCAAACTTCATCTTCCGATCTCAACCAAATGGCGAGCGGACATCACGACGATCCAAGCACTAGCCGCCGCCTCCCCCACAACAGAGGCGCGGACGAATCTCCTCCTCCGAACACCATCATCGCCCTCGCCGCGCGGATAGATCGACTCGCGTCCGTCGTGGAAGCGCTCGTCCGTGTCCAAACAGCAGGGCAAGCTCCCCAGGTCGCCGCTCCCCCTCCTCGGGACCAGGATCCCTACAGAGGGAGAGAAGATTCTGCTCGCGCCGGCGCTGCCGACCACCGCCTCGCTACCTCTCACGGCAGCAGATCCGCCGGGCCGATACATTCTGCGACCCGCTGGGCGCCCCACAGTTCAACACCGAGGTCCGTCGCTAGAGCGCCTCGTCCCGAGATCCTTCGCGCACCTGTCCCTCCCGAGGAGATGTCTGTCAGCTCGCCTGTTACCATGCTTGACCGACACCCCCTCCCTCGACGGGGTCGCGCGGACGGGGCTCGTCACGGCAGCTCAAAGACTACCTCGCCCGAGATCTAAGGAACCTCATTGAAAGGAATCGGAGCCGCGGCCAAGCACAGGTCTCCATCAGCAGAGGCCAAAGGTCAGAATGTGCCGAATCGTCGGGATACCACGGCCGACTCGACGCCCTCGAGAAGAAGATCGAAGGTATGCATGCATCAGGAAGGTCATCGTTCGAATGACGGGGCTAAGTACGCCGCCGGCTCACTCACAAAACCCTTTATCGAGGAGTTGCTCGCTGTCTGCGTCTCCTTCCGGAATAAGCCCCCGAAGGTCTCTCTCTTCGACGAAAAGTACGACCCGAAGGACCATTTGGATGCATTCACCGCAGGTATGAGCTTCCAAGACAACTCCGACGCCGTCCAATGCCGGGCCTTCCCGGCCACTCTCATCTGCTCCGGACGTGACTGGTTCCGAGGACTCGAGCCACGCTCGATCTCAACTTTCGACGAGCTGGCCACCCAATTCCTCGGCTACTTCGTCGGGAACAGGCGGCAGAAACGGACCGTCGACTATATCTTCACAATCAAGAGCGGGGACAAAGAGACATTCAAAGCATATGTCACCCGCTTCTACAATGCCCTTCTCGAGGTCCCAGAGCACCGGGACGAGACGGTCCTTACAACGTTCAGGTCTGGTCTTAGGCACAAGGAGTGGTTACGCTCCTTTGCATTAGCGCAACCTAAGACCATGGCCGAGGTGAAGGCTTGGACCGAACGTGAGGTCCAGCTGGAGTCCGAAGTGAACGCAAATCTCCCCGGGGCCAACCAAGCCGACCAAAAGAAGAGGGGCAGGGAAGAGAAGAGGCAGCCGAGCGGCTATCCTGCTCGGCTATCCCTGGCTGGTAGTTCCCTACCCCACAACGCCAGGGATCGAAGCCCTCACCAAGAGGCAGCCGAGCGGCTACCCTGCTCGGCTATCCCTGGCTGGTAGTTCCATACCCCGCAACGCCAGGGATCTAAGCCCTCACCAAGAGGCAGCCCAGCAGCTACCCTGCTCGGCTATCCCTGGCAGGCAGTTCACTACCCCACGACGCCAGGGATTTAAGCCCTCACCAAAAGGCAGCCCAACAGCTACCCTGCTCGGCTATCCCTGGCTGGTAGTTCACTGCCCCACGACGCCAGGGATCAAAGCCCGCGCCAAGAGGCAACCGGGCCCGCCCTTGCTCGGTTATCCCTGGCTGGTAGCTCCCTACCCCACAACGCCAGGGATCGAAGCCCTCACCAAGAGGCAACTCAGCAGCTACCCTGCTCGGCTATCCCTGGGTGGTAGTTCACTACCCCACGACGCCAGGGATCAAAGCCTTCACCAAGAGGCAGCCCAGCAGCTACCCTGCTCGGCTATCCCTGGCTGGTAGCTCCCTACCCCATGACGCCAGGAATCTAAGCCCTCACCAAGAGGCAGCCGAGTGGCTACCCTGCTCGGCTATCCATGGCTGGTAGTTCCCTATCCCACAATGCCAGGGATCAAAGCCCTCGCCAAGAGGCTTCGGGCAACAACCCTGCTCGGCCATCCTTAAGGATCAAAGCCCTCGCCAAGAGGCACCGGGCAGCAACCCTGCTCGGCCCGTCCTTAGTAGGCCTCTTACGGCCCCTCCCGCGCTAAGGATCAAAAGCCCTCGCAAGAGGCAACCGGGCCCGCCCTTCCTCGGTTATCCCTGGATGGTAGCTCCCTACCCCACAACGCCAGGGATCAAAGCCCTCGCCAAGAGGCACCGGGCAGCAACCCTCCCCGGTCCGTCCTTAAGGATTAAAGCCCTCGCCAAGAGGCAACCGGGCCCGCCCTTGCTCGATTATCCCTGGCTGGTAGCTCCCTACCCCACAACGCCAGGGATAGAAACCCTCACCAAGAGGCAGCCCAGCAGCTATCCTGCTCGGTTATCCCTGGCTGGTAGTTCCCTACCCCACGACGCCAGGGATCAAAGCCCTCACCAAGAGGCAGCCCAGCAGCTTTCATGCTTGGCTATCCCTGACTGGTAGTTCCCTACCCCGCAACGCCAGGCATCGAAGCCCTCACCAAGTGGTAGCCCAGCAGCTATCCTGCTCGGCTATCCCTGGCTGGTAGTTCCATACCCCGTGACGCCAGGGATCTAAGCCCTCATCGTGAGGCCGCCGAGTTTCTTCCTGCTCGGCGCCTCCCACCGGGCAGCCTCCTGCCCATCATACGCTGAGGATCTGAAGCCCTCATCGCGAGGCCGCCGAGTTTCTTCCCGCTCGGCTCATCCCCACCGTGCAGCCTCCTGCCCGTCAGACGCTGATGATCTGAAGCCCTCCTCACGAGGCCGCCGAGTTTCTTCCCGTTCGACGCATCCCCAGTGGGCAGCCGCTTGCCCATCAGACGCTGAGGATCTGAAACTTTCATCGCGAGGCAGCCGAGTTTCTTCCTGTTCGGCGCATCCCAGCGGGCATCCTCCTGCCCATCAGACGCTGAGGATCTGAAGCCCTCATCGCTAGTCCGCCGAGTTTCTTCTTGCTCGGCGCATCCCCAGCGGGCAGCCTCCTGCCCATCAGCCGCTGAGGATCTGAAGCCCTCATCGCGAGGCCGCCGAGTTTCTTCCCGCTCGGCGCATCCCCAGCGGGTATCCTCCTGCTCATCAGACGCTGAGGATCTGAAGCCCTCATCGCGAGGCCGCCGAGTTTCTTCCTGCTCGGCGCATCCCCAGCGGGTATCCTTTTGCCCATCAGACGCTGAGCATCTGAAGCCCTCCTCACGAGGCCGCCGAGTTTCTTCCCGCTCGGCGCATCCCCAGCGGGCATCCTCCTGCCCATCAGACGCTGAGGATTTGAAGCCCTCATAGCGAGGCCGCCGAGTTTCCTCCCGCTCGGCGCATCCCCAGCGGGCTGCCTCCTGCCCGTCAGACGCTGAGGTCTTGAAGCCCTCATCGCGAGGTCGCTGAGTAGCTTACTGCTTGGCGCATCCGCAGCGGGCAACTTCCTACCCTATAAAAACACGGATCCAAGACCCGCCGAATAAACTCATACTCAACGCGCGACCAGCGTCTCAACTCCGGCGAAGGGAGGATATCGACCTTCCCGCACTCGTCCTTCATCCGACTCATACTCGATGCGCGACAACAAGAATGCCGTGTCGTCCCCGAACAATCCACCGTGAGGAATTACCAGCGCCAAGCCGCACAGAAAGAACCAAGCAGTTCACTCTCGACCCGACCCGTCAGCTGGTCGAGACGAGAGTGGGGGGCTAATGATGCTCGATATCGGTGATCTCCCAGAGGGCGACACGTGGCAGATGACGTGTCCCGAAGCTCACAAGAAAGGACCTACGGTGGCCGACCAGACCGCTGCTATGCCCGTCCTACAAACAACTGCTGGCTCACCTCCGAGCCCCTTGCACAATTGGCTTCCTCGTCCCTATCAGCTCGTCTCCGGGCTACCGCAGCACCAAGATATCTCGGCTCTCCCGCTCGTCCCCGAGCTTTCCCGCCGAGGTCATCTTTCTCGGTCTCATCGACCGACCAACGACACCACTCACAGGCGCAACCGCCATCCCGCGAATCTCGCCATGCGCGAGATATCCGCCGGCCACGTCCCACGCCATCACGATCCCCATTAACGAGCCTGTCTCGCCATTAATGCGGGATCCCGCGCATCACACGGGCGTGACGTCGGGAGTGTAACGGCCGGCGTGATTCTCGTGCCTGCCTGCTGCCACCGCTATTTAAACCCCTCCTTCAGACGGTTCAAGTAAGCCATTTTTACTCCACTAAGCCGTTACTCTGCTCGGATTTCCTCTCTAACTTGATCGTCGGAGGGTCCTCGGTGGTCCAACCACCCCGGGACTTCCTTGCAGGTAGCTCGGCCTAAACAACCTCAAACCCATTGAGATCCACACGCTTCAGGAGCCATCCTCCAGATCCAATCTCGGCCGTCCATCGCTCACCATCAGCAGATCAACGGAAGGCAACATCTCGGCGTGATCCAGGTCACGTCACCGCCCTTCGCAGGCCAAATTTTGAGGCCATTGCAGCCACTTCCTAGGGCTTTGAGGCTGGTTTTCATCATTTACGATTACATAGTGAGTGTTTAATACAATTATTTTTATTCTTGCGATTTTGTTCTATTTGTTTTGGTTTTTAGGTGAAGAAGAATCCTTGTTAATATTTGAGTAAAGTTCTCTCTTTGATTTAACGGGTTTGTTTTTTGAGTCTAAATCGATGAGGAAAGGGTTACCTTGTTGTTGTGTAAGTTTATGTTTGTGTGAGTTTTTATGGCTCTCCTTTATTTAAATTGTTATAGAGGCTAAATAAAGAGCTAAAGGTTATTTTTATGATGGACGAGAAGTGTGAATTCATGGATTAATGTTTAGGAAAATTGATGATATGTTAGTATTTTTTTAGATTTTTAAAAAATCATCCCATAACTTTTGGACTTTTAACTATTTTTTTATATATTTAGTATAAACATTTATAGTTTTAAAATTTAAATATTAATGAGCTGCGTAGCTTACGCTATTCGCTACGCTATTTGCGCTTTTTGCTATTTTTGCTATTTGATGTCGGAGCACTATGATATGGATGTTGTCTTGCTCTAATGTCCACACTGAACATCTTCCTCATGCTTAAAACATATAGGAACTTAGAAGTTAGAAGTATGTAACTGATGTTATCTGTACTGATGTTATGCTGATGGGTTAGAATTTTTGTTTGTGTGTAGTGTGTCCCAAGGGCCAGTTGATTGTAGCTCTGGAGTATCATACAACATCCAAACATGCCATTTTGATTAAGTGATTGTTCTATTAATTCATGGCAGATACAGACTTAATCAACATTTGAGTTATTATTACTGTGAATTACGTTATCATTTTTTATCCAATTGTTCTTTAGTGCAGTTTAAATTGTGCATATTTTATCAGAAAATACAAGATTTATCCTTTGGTATGGCTTTTATATTGTTTCATTGTGCCTATAGTAAATTGTTTTGTCCAAGGAAAACATGGATATTTTTTTTGCATTTTAATTAGTGCTTTCAGTTTGCGATGGACCTAGCTTGGATATTTTTGTGATAAAAATATTCCTTTGAATTGAGTGAGATTTGTGTATGAAAATTAATCTACAGTTTATATTTTCTAGAGTAGGGTCATCGCATCGCAATCCTTCAGCTTTTTAGACAACATATAATCCATCAGAAATATATTTCTTTTTCTTCTTTTCTTTTTTATCTACTCTACTTCAACTTCAACAGTACCTTGTATGCATGTTTGTCCTGACCAATTCTTATGTTCTTTCTCCTAACCTATTAATGTGCATAAAAGTTAATAGTATCTAACTATTTGTTCTTATACGCAGGTACCAACTTGGTAGCCATAATCCTAACGCACATATCATTCTTCAAATCCTTAGTTCCAATAATATCGTGTTAACATTTTGCGCCATGACTAATAGGGATAGTTGCTAATTATGTGCATTTATATTTTATTATTGAACTCTATTTATCTCGTTGTTTGGCATCCATGCTTTATACCGTGAAAACTGATATTATATTCATTTCACATACTATTTTAAAACCTGGCAATTTGTATGAATATTCATGTTGCTACAGTGTTTACGATTAATTAAATCTTGGATAACTTCTATTTTACTGTATTAATGCCTGGTTCAGTTTGAATTTACAGTATGCCACGATAATACTGTTTTGTACTTATATTTCCTATTTTAACCATATTATGTATGTAAATTAATGTTTACAATATAAGGCTGATAATCATAGTAATCTCACTACCGTAAGTAGATATTTCTAACATGTTGCTTATATTTCTGATATTACAGTCATATTTTAAATCCCGGTATATTAATCTAAATCGATCGACTCAAAAAACTTTTGGTATCATACGGGATGGATTTAAGTATCGAATTATATGCCAGAATCATATAGATTTGATTTGAAAATATAGCTTCGGTTGAGTTTTAAAATTGTTCATGACTGTAACGAGTTCAATCTGATGATAGCGTTTTCATGCAAGAGCCGATGAAGTTCAAATGAAGTTAAATAAATTTTTTGTCCTGCTGAATAGGATGTACAGGATTGATTCGTCCACCGAGACATTTTGAACTAGGTAGTGAGTTTGATGCTTGCTACAACAAACAACATTCTAGCCAGCGACCAAAATCAAGTATATGCTTGTAGATGCCTTAGCTCGCTGGAGCTCCTTTATAATTGGAGTGTAGAAATAAGTATTATGAAAATTGAATAAAAGATATTACAAAGAATATAAAATATGCATGCGGCACATGCGAAATTTCATTCACTGTTTCCTGTTGCAACTGAACGACCAAGCAAACACAATCTAATGGGATGTGTCTTTCGGCTGATGCTCCTTTCTGGAATGCGTTAGGGGTTGATATGAAATTAGAAAGTTTGAAGATGGACTTTTAATTTTATTTAAATTACCTCCTGAACTTTTTTTGGGGGGATGCAAGTGGATATTCGAGGAGCTGAAATTTAATGGAACTGTGAAGAAATACAGAGCTAAACTAGTTGCTAAGAGCTACACTCAATGAAAGGTACTGACTTAACATACACTCTTATGAGTAGTGGTACTACTATGTGAACCCTTCTAGTATTAGCTTCGATACACATTCTCAAATTGCCTATTCGTATTTTGAATTACAAGAGATTTATATAGATCAACATGATAAATTTATTAAGAATAAGAAAAAGAAAAAGAAAGTGTGTGACCTATCTAATCTATGAATGAAAACAAGCTCATATAATAAAGCTTGTAGTATGATCCCATGAGAAGTTTGATATAGTAATTTTTGGGTATGAATTTCCAATCAATGAATTGGATAAATGTGTATATTATTAGGTTTCAATTGATGTTTATGTGGTCTTCTGTTTATGTATACTAGTATTCTGCGCACGCGATGCACGTGGTGCTTTTTGAATGATTGTATAATAATTTATGGACCATTTGAAATTTAAAACATAAAATATTTTTAATATGAAGGAAGAGAGAATACATAATATTGGGGGGTGTTTGAAATGACTATTTCACACACACACACACACACACACACAAAAGCAGAGGATATCTACATCTACAGGAAAAGAAAAAATAGATTTGGAAACCCGAAGGAGTTTGCATTATAATAGGAGAGATATCATTGGTATTTCATTCGTTGGAACGTCTATAATAGTGATCAATGATGTGAAGACATACTTATAATACAAATTTGATATGAAGTATAGAAGAGAACCTCATATGATTTGGGGATTAAATTTTTATAGTAATGGTAAGTGGATATCTTTGGCCCTGCAACACTCTATTTAGAAGATGTTTAGAAAGTTTAACTATTAAGACTAGAAACCTGTTAAACACCTTATGACTTTATTTGAGAAGAATTTAGGAGATCATGTCTCAAACATAATTATGCTCAACAAATTGGATCAGCAATGTACGCAACAAAAAGGAGTAAGCATGCTATGTAGCTACATAAGGGATCCTACCATGGCTTACAAAGATCAGTAAAATATCTTGAGCCACATTGAACCTATGTTACATATACACTAATCTGATTTGATTTAGGGCTTTGGTGATGCCATCTATTAACACATACCAACATTTTCATACCTCCTATATAGTAGAGATGCTTTATAATAAAGCTTCTTTCAGCCATGTCTCCCGACCAACAGATTCGACAAAGACTTTAATTTGGTATGTTCGAGGTGGGGTAATCCACCTTACTTCTATCACACTTTCGGAGTTCAAGCACTTGACATTTGTACTTCTTACTTAGTATGTACTCTCTCCTTCAATCGAGTACCGGGTTGAAGACTTGCACATCTATTTTGCGGAGTGACTGCATTTATATTATATATTCCTTCCCATGTTGCAGCAAAATTTTCTTTTGTTACAAGAGCAAGGGTGTGACATATCGCTGATAAAACATCTAAAACTTGTTAAAGTTATATGATTGAGTAATCATATGGCACATGCTATTTTAAATTGTCAATATCATTTGTGTCACTTCTGTTCCAATTTTTTCCCCATCAGTTCCAAGCAATGTTTGACTATGATCATACTTTCTATTTAACATGGTAAACGTCATTGAGATATTGCCACTGAAATAGGTTGTAGTAGATGTCCAAGCAAATCTTTTGATTATTTCCACTGAGGTTGCTACAAGTTCCTTAATTAAAAAGTAGTTCATTTGATTCTGGAACCTTCACTGTTGCACAGGGAGTTGATTGCATGATTGTCTGAAGACAATATATATTTAGGGTTGAGTTCTTTAGCTAGTTTATTGCCTTTGATATGGTTTCTATTTTCTGTGTACATGTTATTTTTCTTGCCACGTCTATAAATTCTTCCTGTCCTTGGGGCACTTTTAGAGTGCTTTCTCTTGGATAGACGAGCTTAAGATTGGTTAATGATCTGAGTTGTGAGATTATGTTGCTTTTAAGTTGTAAATGTGTTCCTTTGTTGGCTTTATAAATGCCTTAGATGACGACGATTCATTTACAAGGGCCCCTTGAATCTTTGTGGAATTTTAATTACGGTTAATTGCACAAAAACTCCACACACACACAAATCATTTATTAGCTCAAAACCCCCCTTTGTTCATCGATGAAAACCCTCCAAAGGCACTCAAATTCTACTTTAAACAACACAAAAAAGGTTGTAAGAGTTAAATCAGATGATCTTTAGGGTTGTTTAGAGTTGAATTTGATTGGCTTTAAGGGTTCTGGTCAATTCAATAAGCCGAGGAGATGTTTGCGCTGAGAAATGATTTGAGGGTTCTGGTCGATAAGTGCTTTATGTGTAAACTACAAGGGTGATTTGTGCAATTAAATTATATATAATGTCGTATTGGAATTGAATTGTATGCTATATCATTCCAGCAAATACTTTGTTATTTGAACATATAATGTTACTACGGACCGTAATGTTCTCTTCGTTCTTCAGGCAGGGGAAAAATGAAGAAAGGGCTGCATCCACAACTGCAGTATGTTTCATACGTGACTCCGAGCGGGAAGTTGATGCAAGTGCTAATGACTAAACTTCACCATGTCGGAAAAGTTTACCATTTCAGGGCCAAGCGTCAGATGGCTCAAAGCCTTGGCCAGATTGCAAAGTTCAGGCGTCGTTATGGTGGTGAAAACACCGAGGAAAGCGCTAAAAAATAAGCATTTCTATAATGTCGTTTTTTTAGCAATCTTAAGTTCAGTGTTACATTGTTGATGAGGAATGGTGCTAAACATATCAGTGTGTTGCGTTTTAGTTGTAGGATGTGTGTGTTGATTTGAGATAAATGCGTGTTGTAGCTGTTGCTGTGATAAGTTGGAGCAAATTCGACGTGCCTTGGGCACTTTATTGATTGATAATGTAGTGGAGTTCCTTAAAATTTCTTGATGGTATATTTAATTATACTGCCCACTAAGCAAAAGCTTTGTGGCAATGCATTTTTTCCTCAATCCCCCCCTCCTCCCTTCCTGTTTTTTCTCTCTAATATTAACTGTTATCTAGACCGTTTTAACGACACCAACCTTCCTTATGTCAAACAAGAGGCTCTTTAATGTTTGAAGTTGATCTGTAGGGACGCACGCGGATTGGATAAAGAGTTGATATATGTGTTACTATATCAGCATCTAGTAGTTGCGCGTCTAGTAGTTGCAAAAGAGTTGATATATGTGTTACTATATCGGCGTCTAGTAGTTGCAAAAGAGTTGATATATGTGTTACTATATCGGCGTCTAGTAGTCGCAAACGCATATTAGTAGTTGTAGAAGGATTCAATTAAGATGCAGAATTATTGGAAATGAATATTGCTGTTCAAATATGTTTGATATGGATACAAATATTAAAATGAATACTGAAAAAATATACCCCATAAACTTACATAGAAAGTCATAAAAAATGAAGATTGCTATGAATATGGAGCCGCCAGGATTATTTGTATATGTACATCCCCACTAGTACCCCGTTCCTGGTGTATGTAGTGTAGGTCAATGGCTCCTTGTAGAAGGGTTTCCATGCCATGTTGATATATTTAATATTTTTTGTTATTTCGGATTATCATGTCGTGTAATTAAGAAATATCAATTGATTGATTATAATAATCTGTAATTTTTGTTCAATACAAAAATAAAAAAGAAATATTTATAAACTGATTTTTATGTTTATATATAACTACCGGTGTCATGCAAGCTCATGTCCAGCCTGCAAAAGTTCTATATATCAAAAAATTTGAGCTGGGTTCAGATTCATTTTTATCACTCATATATGTAGATATCTGGAAGTAAGGAATCTCTCATGGCTCAATTTCTTTACCTTGATATTGCATGTATCATGATTCACATTAAACAAATCAATGAGTTTTATAATGCCATGCTTGTAACTTATTGAAGTTTAAAAGAAAAACTCTCCAAAATTACAGCTCATGTTATCTTGCCCGCTAGATTATAAATCAAAACTTCTATATGAGATGTGTTTGTAAATTAAAAATTGTCTAGTGGATTGATAGTTTGTTTTTAAATAGTAGAACATCTGTACTCTAAAAGTGTGTACTCAACACACATGCGTATAAGAACCCACAAATATACAAATATATGATACAAAGTCAAAAAGCTAAAATATTTTATTACTTAATGGTATTGATATATATTTTTTGAATAAACAAAAGGCAAAGCGTCCGGCATTTCATTAAAAGAGCAATTAGTGAAACTACATCAAATTTGACATGGATAAACCAAAAAGCAAAGAAAATACTAGAGGTAACCCAGTCAATACAAAATACAATCCTCTCTCAAAGATGAATCCATAAACCAAAATCGTCCTACCTAAGGACACTTCAGCCAGCCCCCCTCACCTCAAGCGTCAGAGTCCGGTGCTCCTTGCGCTAGTGAAGCAGCGGTGTCTCCTCGCGCATCCTCTCCCTCCTGTCTGCCCTTCTTTACTGTGGTCAGCCTGGCTCTCTTATGGCTCCTATATGCCGCGATCATTGCCCACAACATCATGACTATATTAGTGCTATATAACAAGCTTACGGTAGTTTTAATTTTAGCGTTGAGTATTCTATTTGTCACGACCCGAAAGTACGGAACGTGACTGGCACTTAGATTACGAGACGTCTAAAGGCGTACCGTAACCTAAGTCAGCCAAAGCCCAGAAATCTAACCCAAAATCAAAAGAGAGTGAAGGAAAACCTTAAATGAAAACGGTTTTGAAATCAATTAAGTTGCATAGAATCCCTTTTTAAAATATCAAAAATTTCCGAAAATTTCGGCAGAGCCTCCCCTGTATTTTCTATCCCCCAAAATGGGTACAACAAGATAATAAACATTTAATCATAAAAATGGCATCCCCAAGCGGGAGCTAGCTCTTCGCCCAAGGCGGATCACAACCACATGCAATATAATAGTAATATCAAGAAAAGAGCAAAGGAAACGCAAAAATACCAGAAAAACACACATCGGCTCAAGTGAGCTCGATCCAAAAGAACCACAAATATACAAGTCTCCCTGTCTCATCACTAAGTCGCATATACAAAACAACTGGTAGATGGAGAATACTAGATACAATGATAAAGCAAAAGAAATAAAATATGCTCGCAACCCACCTACGGGCGAAGTCGCGAGTCTGAGCAAAATGAGCTGATGAATAGATAGCCCGCCGCTACAAAGATGACGGGTCCGACCTGCAAGACACTGTGGCACAACGGGGGTGAGTTGCCAGCTCGTGAGTAAATATAACATCTAATAAGGCAATCGTAAGAATGCACGCAATGCGGAACAACATGTATGTCCATATGTGCTATAATATCTCTAGTATGTATGCGCAGGTATGCAATGTCATTATTAAGTCTTTAAGTGTTTTAAATGCTAAGGTTATTGAAATCCTAACTTTAAAACATGAACATCTGTATAGTAGCTAAATATCATCGAGAAATCATCTGAAAACCTGTGTCAAGCATCGACACCAAAAAGGAATCATATCTGTCTCAATATCGGGCTCCGTCAGTCCGGATCGGCCCATATCATAAATCTCACGACAACGGTCGGTATCCTCCGGATATCCGCCGCGCCAGACATCACCGGTAGGTAGTCTTCCCCTGCCAGGCTCATCGTCTACAACTCGATCTTCTTGCCCCGGGGTACCATACCGGGCCCACCATGTACCCGAGACGGTTCATCCACTCCTCGAATCGGGTCTCGAAATCCAACAGAAAACATGAAAACTCATGGTGGACGACACATACATCACGAGAAAACCGCAACTTTGTTTTGAAAATGATAAATATAAGGTTTTGTTAAATTCTTGCGGTTTTCCCCAAAAATCCAGAAATCGCAGCAAAACTGAAATCCTCAAGAAAATCATAATGTCCACATGTTATATATATGATAAATGTCTATGATATCAATGTGTATGATGTAAATTTTGGCTCGAGTTCTATGTAAATATGATGATGATGCGAGATATGTGCATGCGATGCAGTTTTATATATCAAGTATGAATGCAGGTGATGATATTAAGATAAACAGGTTCTATCGTGCACGTGACATGTCAATTACCAAAGGCGTGTGTGTCACATGAATAGTGCGCGTGCAACAGATGCCAATGGTAAGGTGTTCGTGTCCTATGAAATGATATCGCATATATGAAGATGAAAGTCCCTGCAATCTAGCATACGGTTAGCTGTGAGGGTATGCAATGTACATAAAGGGGTAAGCTATCTAACAATATAAATCTTGCATAAAGTAGGGTGATCCTAACTAAGGGGGGAGGGGGCGCCTCGCGCCATCCAGACGATTCCCCCATAGATGAATATATCTACTCACCTGAAATCCCCGCTAATCTGATCTGGCCACCGCTTTGCCTTTTCGCGCCGTATCCGAAGTTTCCCCGACCGATCCTAAATTTGCACAACACCAAGTATAAGATTACATAACCCTAAACGATGCAAGTCACATTATACAAATATCGACGCTCACAAATTAATCATAGCATGCACTCGGTGTGCGGAAAAACGCACGAAAATCGCAATCCTTTAACAAAAATCGTCATTTCGGGGAAATCGACAAACTACCACCCGACTAGACGAAACCCCACGTTCGCGCACTCTAATAGTCCTATATGAAGCTAATTATATCGCTAACATAACCTAATTTGATCGCATTCTAATTTTTGTAAAAATCTAGTAAGCAAATTCAATACCGATTCGATGCAAACATCGAAATTTAACGATTTAGCGAGCGTAACCTTACGCAATTAACCACTCTAATCAAATAGGTAACCAAAGCCCTAACTTAATCCTTCAACCATGCTTCAAACCCTAGTTCAAGATCAATCCCATTCTTGACTTTCATGAACAAACAATTACTACAAAATTAACACTTCAAAATTCGATTTTAGCACATCTAAACTACAAGTTAACAAACTAGTTTAGAAATTTCACCTTACAAGTTGAACCCTAGTTTGCTCAAGCCACCAAAGAAGCCTCCTTTCTTCAAGTTTTGAACTAATTTGGCTTGAGGAGAGAGCGGATTAGGGTTTTGCTTTGAATTGGAGAAGAAATTTGTGAATTTTTCATGAATTTTGGCATGAAAATGAAGCAAAAAGAAGTGAGGAAATGGAAGGGAGCTGCAGAAATTTCGGCCAGCAGCAAGAAGAGGGAAGTGTGGGTGTTGTGTAGATGATTCTAGGTCAAAAAACCCCTTAAGTTTCCATTTAATGCCTTTCACATCAAACTTTTTACAAAAAAACCCCATTTTAAGCCATTTTTCCATTAAATTTCAAACCATAAAACTAAAAATGTGAAAGTCATGACACAATTTTTTTTACACCTTATTTTAGCTTATAAAGACTCCTAATTAAGAAATTTACCTAATTAAATTTGTATTTATCCCTAATTAAATGTATTTAAAAAGGCTTAAAATAATAAAAAATTAATTAATTACGAATTTTTTTTTATTTAACTAGATAATTATAAGTGACATTTTAGTGACAAAATTATAGTAATATCTTATCTAAATTTTGTATAATTAGGTCTACAATGAAAAATATCAATTTTGACTTTTTACGGAAAAAGCCGAAAAATTTGCCGAATACCGAAAAACTGCCTAAACGATTTTCGAAGGGTTACAATCTTCCCCCCTTAAAGAAATTCGGTCCCCGAATTTAGAATTTAACTACGCGTACCTTCAAAAAGATGGGGATATCTCTCCCTCATCTCGACCTCGGTCTCCCAGGTGACCTCCTCGCTGTTCGGGCCACGCCAAAGGACTTTGACAGACGGTATGACCTTCGACCTCAATTTCTTCACCTGCCGATCCAAGATGACCACCGGCTGCTCGGTGAAAGAAAGATCACGCTCTAACTGGATCATCTGGTGCTCAATCGCCTGGGAAGGATCATGAAGGTACTTGCGGAGCATCGAGACATGGAATACGGGGTGAACATCGGGGAAGCTGGGCGGAAGAGCTAACCGATAAGCGACTGGACCAACACGCTCTAGGATCTCGAAAGGACCAACATATCTAGGACTCAGCTTCCCTTTCCGCCCAAATCTCATCACACCCTTCATCGGAGAGACCTTCAGGAAAACATGATCGCCAACAGCGAACTCAAGTCGGCGACGACGCCTGTCAGCATAAGATTTCTGCCTGCTCTGTGCCGCTCTCATCCTGTCCCGAATCAGCTGTATCTTCTCGGTTGTCTCCTGTACGATCTGCGGCCCCAAAATACTGCTCTCGCTGAGCTCTGTCCAACATACCGGCGATCGACATCTCCTCCCATATAAAGCCTCAAAAGGTGCCATCTGAATCGTCTCCTGAAAGCTATTATTGTAGGAAAACTCGATCAAAGGCAAATGACGATCCCAGCTACCACCGAAATCTAAAACACAAGCTCTGAGCATGTCCTCAAGAGTCTGAATCGTACGCTCCGACTGACCGTCAGTCTGAGGATGGAAGGCTGTGCTAAAACTCAATCGGGTGCCCAAAGCTTCCTGGAGTTTCTGCCACAATCGGCTGGTAAACTGGGTGCCACGGTCGGACACGATGCAAGTCGGAACGCCATGCAGTCGCACTATCTCATCAATATAAACCTGGGCGTACTGAGAAAATCCAAAAGTGGTCTTCACTGGCAGAAAGTGAGCCGCTTTCGTCAGTCGATCCACAATCACCCAAATAGAGTCATACCCTCGGCTGGTCCTGGGTAGACCCACAACGAAGTCCATGGAGACCTGCTCCCACTTCCACTCAGGGATGGGCAAAGGCTGTAACTCGCCGGCTGGCCTCTGGTGCTCGGCCTTGACTTGCTGACAAGTCAGGCATCTCGACACAAAATCTGTAACATCCTTCTTCATCCCGTCCCACCAGTAAACCTCTCTCAAATCACGGTACATCTTGGTGGAACCTGGATGCACACTGTATACGGATCTATGTGCCTCCTCGAGAATATCACGCCTCAGTCCCTCTGAATCTGGCACACACAGTCGAGTCCCAAATCGAAGTATCCCCTGATCATCAATCACGAACTCAGAAACTCTACCCTGCCGAATCTGCTCGATAATCTCTAAGATACGGGCATCGCCGGACTGTGCCTCGCGAATACGGTCAAGTAACTGTGGGCGTGCTCTGAAATGGGCCAGCTGTCCTCCTGTAGGAGTAAACTCGAACTGCACTCTGCTATCACATAAAACCTGCCAATCTGCCGTCGACTGCATCTGTACTGCGCTCAAACAAGATAGGCTACCTCCGGGCCTCCTACTCAAAGCATCTGCCACCACATTCGCCTTGCCCGGATGGTATAGAATCTCGCAGTCATAATCTTTCACCAACTCCATCCAACGGCGCTGTCTCAGGTTCAGGTCTCGCTGCTGGAAGATATACTTCAAACTCTTGTGGTCAGTGAATATCTGGCACGACTCACCGTATAGGTAATGTCTCCAGATCTTGAGTGCAAACACCACTGCAGCCATCTCTAAATCATGGGTGGGGTAGTTCTGCTCGTGTTTCCTCAGCTGCCGAGAAGCATACGCGATAACTCTGTCGTGCTGCATCAACACACATCCCAGCCCCACTCTAGAAGCATCACAATATACTACGAACCCGCCTGATCCTGAAGGCAATGCTAACACTGGAGCAGTAGTCAGACGAGTCTTCAACTGCTGGAAGCTATCCTCACATGCCTGGGTCCAATCAAAAGGAACCCCCTTCCGGGTCAACCCGGTCAACGGTGCGGCAATGCGGGAGAAATCCTGGACAAAACGTCGATAATAGCCGGCCAGACCTAGAAAACTGCGAACCTCTGTGACTGATACCGGTCTAGGCCAACGCTGAACTGCCTCGATCTTCTTCGGGTCCACGCAAATACCATCTCTCGTCACCACATGACCCAAGAAATCGACACTGTCTAGCCAGAATGCGCACTTGGAGAATTTGGCGAACAACTGATGCTCCCTCAAAGTCTGTAATGTGATACGTAAGTGCTGCTCATGCTCCTCCCGGCTCCGAGAATAAACCAAGATGTCGTCAATGAACACAATGATGAACTGATCGAGATACGGCCTGAATACGCGGTTCATCAAATCCATAAAAGCTGCCGGGGCATTGGTGAGCCCGAACGACATCACCAAGAACTCATAATGACCATATCGAGTACGGAAAGCTGTCTTCGGAATATCCTCCTTCCGAACCCGCAACTGGTGATAACCTGACCGTAAGTCAACCTTCGAGAAGAACCCTGCACCCTGAAGCTGATCAAATAAGTCATCAATGCGGGGTAGGGGATACTTGTTCCGCACAGTAACCCGGTTCAGCTGACGATAATCAATGCATAAACGCATACTTCCGTCCTTCTTCTTAACAAACAAGACGGGAGCACCCCAAGGTGACACACTCGGTCGGATAAGCCCTTTGTCCAGCAAGTCCTGTAACTGATCCTTTAGCTCTCTCAGCTCCGCCGGGGCCATCCGATAAGGAGGAATAGAAATAGGCCCCGTGCCAGGGATCAAGTCAATACAGAACTCAATCTCGCGCTCTGGTGGCAGACCAGGCAGCTCGTCAGGGAATACATCAGGGAACTCTCTCACAATAGGGACCTGGTCCAACGGAACCTCTGTGGAGCTAGTATCACAAACATAAGCTAAGAATCCCTGACACCCTTTCCTTAAGAGCTGACCAGCGCGAAGAGATGAAATCAAGCTGGGAAGGGTAGCACTACGATCTCCCTGAATAATGAGAACCGGCTCACCAGGAAAACTGAATCTGACTGCTTTTTCACGGCAGTCCACGGATGCATAACAGGTGGCTAGCCAGTCCATACCAAGAAGAACGTCAAAGTCTAACATATCGAGGAGAATCAAATCAACTGAAGAATATCTCTCCCCGATACGAACGGAACACGATCGGTATACGAAACGGGCAACAAAAGACTCGCCTACCGGGGTAATAACGACAAGTGGCTGATCTAACGGAGAAGACTCTCGGCCCAACCTCGGTGCAAAATACGTGGAAACATAGGAATGTGTGGAGCCTGGATCAAATAATACCCGTGCATCAAAAGAACATACTGGCAGAGTACCTGTCACGACGGCATTGGATGTCTGTGCATCCTGAGGAGTCAATGCGAACACTCGGGCCTGTCCACCACTGATAGCTGGCTGTCCTCTGCCTCTACCTCGGCCTCTGCCTCTGCCTCTGTCTCCTCGTCCTCTCTGAACTGGACCGCCACGCCCACGGCCTCTGGAAGCATCTGGCTGGCGTGAAGCATCATCAGGAGTAGGAAGTAAAGCTCTCTGCGAAGGTGGTGAGGGTGGTAAAGTCACATGCGGGACTGTCGCTGCGCCCGAACGCCCCATGGTACAGTCTCTGATACGGTGGTACTGACTCCCACACCGAAAACATCCTGGAGACGACTGCTGGGTCTGTGGATATGAACCAAATAACTGACCTCGTCTCAATCCTCTGCCTCCGCCATCTCCCGGAAATAATCTATCACGATGTCTGCCCATCTGCCGCTGAGCTGGCGTATCAGTACGGATCCTCTTCGGCCCAGAAACGACCGGAGTCTCAGCAATACGCTCCTCCAATAGTAAGGCTGCATCCATCGCGGCTGCGTATGTGTCAAAATGCTGGGTGCCGATGGCAAGGAATAGCTGTGTATCAAGCCCTCGCACGAACCTCTTTATTCTCTTCTCTTCTGTATCGACTAGGTACGGAGCATATCGAGACAACTGGGTAAACTGTATATCATACTCCGACACCGTCATCCCAGGAGTCTTGCGCAGAGACTCAAAACTACGGGCTCGAGCATCTCGGACACTCTCCGGAAGAAAACGGGCAAGAAATGCAGCTGTAAACTCATCCCAGGTCATAGAAGGCAGACCTGCAGCTCGGCCTCTCTCTACTGAGTCGTACCATGTCTGGGCAAGACCCTCCAGACGAAAACTCGCAAACTCCACCAATCTATCATCAGAACACCTCAACGAACGGCCAATCCGTGCCATCCTATCGAGAAATGTCTGTGGGTCCTCTGTCGCATCTGTACCGGTAAAAGCTGGGGGTCTCAATCTCATGAACTCCTGTAGTGAAACAGGGATAGTCTCCGTAGTAGCAGCAGGAGTGACCATCTGTGCAGCAGGCACGATCGTGGTCTGTGCGGTGGAAGGAACGTCCTCGGATCTCTGTGCCCGGCTAGACTCAACTAAAGATCCCATCATCTGCCGCAACTCTTGCATGCCGGCCTCTAATCTGGCAATACGGTCAGGATAAGGCGGATCAGTAGGACCCTGAGGGGTAGGCGTATCCTCCCGCTCGATCCTCGCCTCAGACGAGCCCGCTCGAATCTCATCCCTAGCGGCAGCCCGCTGAGCTCTCGTAGTCTTTGGCGGCATCGAAGCTAGAATAAGAAACAGGACTGATAAGATCATTGCAATTGAATCAAGGAATGCAAGGAATCAAGAAAGGAAATACAAGCAATTATGTCCTAAGGTTACTTAGGCGGAGTACCGTATCGTAAGTATGCCGCGGATCATACCCACGCTACGCCACTCTGCTTAAGTCACCTACTCCATCTACCAAGGTCGTCCTACACTCAGAAAGGTAAAACCTACGCTCTGATACCAACTTTGTCACGACCCGAAAGTACGGAACGTGACTGGCACTTAGATTACGAGACGTCTAAAGGCGTACCGTAACCTAAGTCAGCCAAAGCCCAGAAATCTAACCCAAAATCAAAAGAGAGTGAAGGAAAACCTTAAATGAAAACGGTTTTGAAATCAATTAAGTTGCATAGAATCCCTTTTTAAAATATCAAAAATTTCCGAAAATTTCGGCAGAGCCTCCCCTGTATTTTCTATCCCCCAAAATGGGTACAACAAGATAATAAACATTTAATCATAAAAATGGCATCCCCAAGCGGGAGCTAGCTCTTCGCCCAAGGCGGATCACAACCACATGCAATATAATAGTAATATCAAGAAAAGAGCAAAGGAAACGCAAAAATACCAGAAAAACACACATCGGCTCAAGTGAGCTCGATCCAAAAGAACCACAAATATACAAGTCTCCCTGTCTCATCACTAAGTCGCATATACAAAACAACTGGTAGATGGAGAATACTAGATACAATGATAAAGCAAAAGAAATAAAATATGCTCGCAACCCACCTACGGGCGAAGTCGCGAGTCTGAGCAAAATGAGCTGATGAATAGATAGCCCGCCGCTACAAAGATGACGGGTCCGACCTGCAAGACACTGTGGCACAACGGGGGTGAGTTGCCAGCTCGTGAGTAAATATAACATCTAATAAGGCAATCGTAAGAATGCACGCAATGCGGAACAACATGTATGTCCATATGTGCTATAATATCTCTAGTATGTATGCGCAGGTATGCAATGTCATTATTAAGTCTTTAAGTGTTTTAAATGCTAAGGTTATTGAAATCCTAACTTTAAAACATGAACATCTGTATAGTAGCTAAATATCATCGAGAAATCATCTGAAAACCTGTGTCAAGCATCGACACCAAAAAGGAATCATATCTGTCTCAATATCGGGCTCCGTCAGTCCGGATCGGCCCATATCATAAATCTCACGACAACGGTCGGTATCCTCCGGATATCCGCCGCGCCAGACATCACCGGTAGGTAGTCTTCCCCTGCCAGGCTCATCGTCTACAACTCGATCTTCTTGCCCCGGGGTACCATACCGGGCCCACCATGTACCCGAGACGGTTCATCCACTCCTCGAATCGGGTCTCGAAATCCAACAGAAAACATGAAAACTCATGGTGGACGACACATACATCACGAGAAAACCGCAACTTTGTTTTGAAAATGATAAATATAAGGTTTTGTTAAATTCTTGCGGTTTTCCCCAAAAATCCAGAAATCGCAGCAAAACTGAAATCCTCAAGAAAATCATAATGTCCACATGTTATATATATGATAAATGTCTATGATATCAATGTGTATGATGTAAATTTTGGCTCGAGTTCTATGTAAATATGATGATGATGTGAGATATGTGCATGCGATGCAGTTTTATATATCAAGTATGAATGCAGGTGATGATATTAAGATAAACAGGTTCTATCGTGCACGTGACATGTCAATTACCAAAGGCGTGTGTGTCACATGAATAGTGCGCGTGCAACAGATGCCAATGGTAAGGTGTTCGTGTCCTATGAAATGATATCGCATATATGAAGATGAAAGTCCCTGCAATCTAGCATACGGTTAGCTGTGAGGGTATGCAATGTACATAAAGGGGTAAGCTATCTAACAATATAAATCTTGCATAAAGTAGGGTGATCCTAACTAAGGGGGGAGGGGGCGCCTCGCGCCATCTAGACGATTCCCCCATAGATGAATATATCTACTCACCTGAAATCCCCGCTAATCTGATCTGGCCACCGCTTTGCCTTTTCGCGCCGTATCCGAAGTTTCCCCGACCGATCCTAAATTTGCACAACACCAAGTATAAGATTACATAACCCTAAACGATGCAAGTCACATTATACAAATATCGACGCTCACAAATTAATCATAGCATGCACTCGGTGTGCGGAAAAACGCACGAAAATCGCAATCCTTTAACAAAAATCGTCATTTCGGGGAAATCGACAAACTACCACCCGACTAGACGAAACCCCACGTTCGCGCACTCTAATAGTCCTATATGAAGCTAATTATATCGCTAACATAACCTAATTTGATCGCATTCTAATTTTTGTAAAAATCTAGTAAGCAAATTCAATACCGATTCGATGCAAACATCGAAATTTAACGATTTAGCGAGCGTAACCTTACGCAATTAACCACTCTAATCAAATAGGTAACCAAAGCCCTAACTTAATCCTTCAACCATGCTTCAAACCCTAGTTCAAGATCAATCCCATTCTTGACTTTCATGAACAAACAATTACTACAAAATTAACACTTCAAAATTCGATTTTAGCACATCTAAACTAGAAGTTAACAAACTAGTTTAGAAATTTCACCTTACAAGTTGAACCCTAGTTTGCTCAAGCCACCAAAGAAGCCTCCTTTCTTCAAGTTTTGAACTAATTTGGCTTGAGGAGAGAGCGGATTAGGGTTTTGCTTTGAATTGGAGAAGAAATTTGTGAATTTTTCATGAATTTTGGCATGAAAATGAAGCAAAAAGAAGTGAGGAAATGGAAGGGAGCTGCAGAAATTTCGGCCAGCAGCAAGAAGAGGGAAGTGTGGGTGTTGTGTAGATGATTCTAGGTCAAAAAAACCCCTTAAGTTTCCATTTAATGCCTTTCACATCAAACTTTTTACAAAAAAACCCCATTTTAAGCCATTTTTCCATTAAATTTCAAACCATAAAACTAAAAATGTGAAAGTCATGACACAATTTTTTTTACACCTTATTTTAGCTTATAAAGACTCCTAATTAAGAAATTTACCTAATTAAATTTGTATTTATCCCTAATTAAATGTATTTAAAAAGGCTTAAAATAATAAAAAATTAATTAATTACGAAATTTTTTTTATTTAACTAGATAATTATAAGTGACATTTTTGTGACAAAATTATAGTAATATCTTATCTAAATTTTGTATAATTAGGTCTACAATGAAAAATATCAATTTTGACTTTTTACGGAAAAAGCCGAAAAATTTGCCGAATACCGAAAAACTGCCTAAACGATTTTCGAAGGGTTACACTATTGTTCCGTTTTGTCCAAACTATCCAGCATATGGCACTAACAGTAATGTCTTAAGCCGGAAGATTACTTCTTCCGAAATTTCTAGATCTCCAGGAGCCCGAGAGTTCTTTAATGAATGAATATATCTCATCTGTTATATATTATTGAAAAATTGATTGGCCATTCTGAACAACTACAGTATTCTACCATTTTCCCCCAAAAAGAAGGGAAAAAAGGAAAAAGCCCAAAAAGAAGGGAAAAAAGGAAAAAGAGAAATTTATGGTAATCTAGAATCAAAAGGCATTGGCACGGGTCTAGCTAAGGTAGGAGGCATCATAGGATCAGGATAGTAGCCACAAATCTCGACATTATTCTTCAAGTGCTCTCGTCTGCCATATTGTTCGATGCCATAGAATGGTTCCACATGAGCATCTCATGGAAAGGCGGTGGAACATGCCTCGACATAGGGATAGCAGGGTGGTAACCATAATAGCAAGGACCAACAAAGTCAACAGTAGGATAGGCGTAGGGCATTACTGCAGGTCTCTCGAACAACAATGGAGATGGAGCAGGAACGAAAACACCGTATGGCATCATAGGAGCAGGGTAGTAGCGGCGCACCTCAATAGTATTCTTCAAGTGCTCCTCTCTTTGCCCATATTCCACGACGCCATATAACCGCCTTGCAGGAGCATCTTCACGAAAATGCATGTACCTTCACTTCAACTCCCAAAACACCATCGCCGTCAACGGACTGTCATGACCAGCTTGGTGACGTTTCCTTGTCCAGTTCTGAATTCCGAGTATTTCAGATAGCCTTACAAGGCCTAGTTCACCATAGGTGTTCCCAGTTTATGCTCTGGCTATGCATTTGACATCGGACACTTTTCCAAACAGTTTCGAGACTACCCGCAGAAAATATGTTAAAATGTTGGGTAGCAGCATCATATACACCAACTTGACCAAGTAGACAAAATCATACACACCGTAAAAAGAAACCCACTTCGTCTTGTCGCACCCTTTGATCAGTTTCAACATTGAAATAAGGCTAATGTTCACATCAGAATTTTGCATCTTTATACCACCCATTTTTTATTGCATTGCATGTAGATAGGTGTTTTTAATCTGTGTTTGCTCAATAAGCACAGGAAAACAGGTATTGGAATAGTTGACTGATTTTCAAGTTTAAACGGATTAATTTTGACCAAGTCAAAGTCAACAGTCAACAAGTCAAGAAAATTCCAAAGTGATCAAAATCCAAGGATAAAGCTCTAGAAGAACCCTAAAAATTACCAAGAAAACACACAAAAATTCTGGATCGCCAACTTAACAATATTGCTGCGGAATAGCGGCATAGGATAGTTGCTATTTAGTTTGTCTTCATTGTTGATCAGTTGATGAAGATCTATGCAAGTATAACAGTTTTACTCGAGATTATAGTATGCTATTTGGTTTGTTTTCATCGTTGATGAAGCCCGTAGGATAGTTGCTTGACAACTAGCATTATGACGGCGATCATATATGTGAGAGCCGAATTGTAATATTTCAGAAAAATAAAATATTATTTTTGGAAATTAAATATTAAAATAATATATTTCTTGAATACTATACAATTTGCGAATTTGGGTTTTCGTAAAATGGTATAATTATATACCAATATTTGGAAAATAATTGGAAATTAATATGGTTTATTTATTTAAAAGATATTTATGGAATTTGGCATTTTATAAATAATTATGCAATTAATTATATGCAAGTTTAAGTTAAACTTGATTAGTGCACTACTAATCACGATTAGGAAAAATCTGTATTTTTTAAAAAATATCCATGGCTAGTGTACCATGATATATTACTTTTTTGGTTGCATATTGTTTCATTGTATTTGTGTTATTTGGTTTTACTTAAATGAGAGATAAAAGAAAAAAAAGAAAAGAAAACATAAGTCAAAGAGAGCATGGAGACATGGGCATGAGAGAGTGTGTGAGAGAGAGAGAGAGAAAGAGCGGGGGGGGGGGGGGGGGGTTATCTTGGCATGGCACCCCCACCATCCTTTTCTTTACTTCATTCCTCAACTTCTTCTTCTTCTTCTTTCTCTCAAGTTCCTCCACCCCATCTACCTTCTCCACAAACACCCCAAATCATCACCAAAACCCCACACTCTCTTCACAAAAGTTGATCCCCACCTCATCCTACACCCCATAGTGGAACCAAGTTTGGATTTTGAGTACGTTGGGTAACCCAAGAATTTTCTTGAGTTGGTAAAGGAGGTATATTTTTACTCTTTTTGTTAAGTCTCTAGTTTCTTTACGTCCTATAATAGTTTAAACTAACTAGTGTAGTTTTGTGATCTTTGAATATTCCTAGATGAGATTTAGGGTATGAGTTGAGTTCTGATGGTGTATTTGAGGTGTAGTGAGTGTTTTACTTGACCTTGGTGATGTTGAATGGCCTAGACCAGAGATTAGAACCCGATACACGAACTTAGAATTTTCCTGTGTCGGTTTAGTGAAGCTTTGAGGACAACAGGGAATCTGGAGTAACTTGGGATGTTTTTATGAAAATCAAACAAGTACATTGACCTAATAGGACCACTAGGAGACCACCACAGAAGAACGAGACACCAAGTCCATGTTGGGACCGGCGACACCGGGTAAACTAGCATTCTCGCCGGCCAAATTGTGGGCTGTGGTGTTGGATTTTGGTCTGTAGCTTATACACCTTATAACTTAGCCCCTGTATTGGTTGTTCTGTCTTATTCTACCTGTGCTAGAATCTAGGAGTCATTTCCTCAGTTGCCGTATTATGTTTTCCGATATTTGAAACTTGAATTTATGAATTTCTTGATGTGATTCGGTCGTTGGATGTTTGTACGTCAACGATGAGGGTTATTTGGTTATTTTTGCATACGTAAGTTATAGGTTCTAACCTATAAGCAATTCGTGTGCCGTATCGGTTTTCGGACTTGATTTTATAAGCATTTCGATTGTGTGTTGATATGTAGGTACCTTCGCGTGGACTTCCGAGAAGACGAACCACATCGACTTCGACTAAGCGAGGATTTGGCAGGTGAGTATATTTATATTTAAGGGGGAAGTCGGGTAGATGGCGTATAGCACCCCCGCAACCATTGATATGGAAAATCGATATATAAATTATATTTGGAGAAAAGATATGCTACGAACTTACGGATATGATTAAAGGTTTTAGTATGAGATGGTACGATAAAAGATGACATTGGTGGATATGTTGGCTTGAGGATGCAAGCCAATGTACATGTTATATTCATATGCCAATAGATGGTGTGAGATTATACATACATACAACTGAAAATATGATACACACACACACACACACACACACACACATACAAGATGACTTGATGTGGGACATTGATATGATGAAAAGAGAATGTGATGTATATGCAAGAGGACTAGATGTGAGATATTGTTATGATGAAATAGATGACTTGGCTTAATATGTCGATATACGGATGTGGGACGATATAAGAATATAGATAATTTTGCCAAGACATGATATGAGTTTGATATAGATGTGACTTGAGTTATATGAGTACATATATATATATATTTATATATTTATATGAGAATAAAGAGTGATATGTTGTACGTGGCCTTAGATCCATACCCTTGTTTATGATATCATACGACAGATCATACCGTACGAATTATGATATATGATATTTGACCCGTACCCTCGATTTTGAGAAGGCCGTCCGACGGACTATACCGTACGAGATGTATATATGATGATTGATTCGTACTTTTGACTCAGGATTAGTTTAGCTTTTAGTCTTTTAATTACTTAAGTAGATGTTAGAATAGGGTTCGAGTCATACTTATTTTCAAAACTAACGAATCGTGTACACTCAAAGGATAAACCGAGGGACGCTACGGATTTCAAAGGTATTGCTTTTCTTTAAGAACACCGTAGTCCCTACTTTTCTAAAAATAAAGATTCGTGCTATTTTAGATACGATATTGTATGGCTCGTATATCGAGGTATATCTAGCTTGTTGCGTTACTATTTACCTTTCTGCTACGTTCATTTTACCCTCATTGCATTATACACACACACACACATGTGCTTTCATTAGTCGTTATGATATCGTCTGCTAGTACACCTGCACAATTATCGATGATGCGCACGTTACACTTACACAGATTTGCCAGCTCACATATTCATCATCGGTAATTGTTATGCCACTTATACAGTAGAATTTCTATATCATGGTCTTATTCTTAATTGTAAATGTCACGCCGCGCTTCCCAGAGTACGCAAGATTGGGCACGTGACATAGCCAACCATGCTACCTGTGGGTAGGAAGTATCCATCCACAGTCACATTACGGTTGTAAGGATATCAAGAACAAGATAAAAACTAATCTAATACATGTCCAACTCCATAATAACAAGAATCAATAAACAAAAAGTGCGGAAGCTAATGATCCAATACAATGAATAAGCAGTACGTCCCATAATGCGGGCTCACATCTGGAAATGAAAAGAAATAAATAAACTAAATCCTAAGGACTCACTGTTCAGCCTGCTGGCTGAAGTACTCCTGCTCAGTCGTCGACAAAGGTACGGAATCTGGGCCATGCAAAACCCAGACGTCAGCGCATCATGACATCAAGTATATAGCATAAACATGGTAATAAGCAATGCAAGTATGAACATGAATAAAGCAGTAATAACAAGCAGGGTAATGTGCAATGGTGACTAAACTGTCCTATCAGGTGTTCTACTCTATAGTCTTTGAAACCAATTGATGAATCGTCGATGTAACTCAATAGTATCCCGTGCGTGCCCGGGACCACGGTCATGACCCTCGGGGCTGAATCCGAGACGTGCCGCTAAGCAGTAAAAGGTAATAGGATGGACGAGTGATGTCAGCATCAACACTCCGGAGCTGGCCAAGCCCGTAAGACCGATCAGAACAATGTATCGAACTGTTGAGTTACAAGTCGGTTTCACCTTTGATTTCCCCATACCCCCAAACTATGCATGTCAGGTCAGGTATTCAGTAGTCAAGGACTAATGCCAACACAAAGTCAAGTAAAAGTAAGTCTGTCTGGATCGACAGCAGGAATGGTTAGGTTTGTCGGCATTAGGCACGAGATCAGGAAACAAGTAATGTCATGCTACAACAGGATGAGTCGGTATGTATGTATATGTCAGGTGTAGCAGGGTCAGGCCAATATGTCGTGCAATCGGGTAAGTGCTCACAACAGGTATACAATCAATAATGAACAGCAGCAGGAAACAATAATTAACCACAATATTCCATATAACTACAGTGATGTTTGTATTCTCTTATTAACAGGTTCAATCATCTTTAGGGTGCAATAGCCACAAGGTAAAGCAATATCCATAATTATAAATTAAGGAACTACATGAAATTATACTAAATATAATAATTATCTCATGAATGGTTTAACAGTTTAAGCAGATATGATTCAGTCGTTTATTTAGTTGCAATATGGGTTGATGTGGGTTGATTAATTACGAGGAACTGTTGTAACGATTCCATTATAAAGATAACTGCAATAATATGATATCAATTGCCATCATTAAGTTGTGGTATTAAATAGTATGAGTTCAATTGCGTGGCAAGACTAGATCTCGCACACTAGCATGTTCAAGCAAGTATTCAGATACTTGCCTCGACGGTTCTGGAATCTGGAACACGGATGCGATGTCGGCAGAAAACACGGTATGCTAGCACGGGCCACGGATCTGGTCCCAACAGCGAACAACGGGATCACACGGACCAGGGGGCTTCGCTGTAGCGTCGGGTTCGCCAAGACGGCTCGGTCGGATTCCGGCAAAACGCGACACAAGTTAGCAACACCTAAAAACCTCAAAGCGATCAGCGGGGGTGAAGACTTTGCACAAAGGAGAGATAGGGGTGCTCACCGAGAGGTACCAGGGACGGCCACGACGGGCTTGACGGCGATGGGACGCCGGCGATGCAACGGCGGCGGTGGCTGCAAGGGCTGAAGGCCTCGGGTGTGCGGGCGAGGGTGCTGCGGCGAGCTAGAGGAAAGGGTGGTCGGCTCTGGTGGTCGAGGGGGAGAAGGAGGTGGCCCTGGTGACGACGGCGAGGTCGCCGGCGCGTTCTCCGGCGAACAGCGGAGGTAGGCGATGGGTTAAGGCTCGGGTTGGTGGTCCGGCGAGGGGAGGAAGGAAACGACGACGAGGTCGGGACGAGGAGGGTGAGAGGGAGTCGTGGGAGGCGTCGGCGGCGAGAGGCGGCGTCGACGTCGGCTCTGCAGGGTTGGAGGCGACGTCGGGGTTGGGTGCAGTTGCGGGAGAGAGCGGGAGAACGAGGGGATGGAAGTGCTGTGAGGTCGACGGGATGGTGGCGGCGACGGCGAAGTCGTGAGGAGGTCGGCGGTGAGGTCTGCGGTGAGCTAGGGTTAGGGTTTGAGGCGGTTTCTCGTGAAGGAGATGGGTTGGGGGAAGGCGGCTGCGTGCATGGGTTTAAAGAGGAAGAGAGAGAGGGAGATTGGAGAGAGAAAGAGAGAGAGATTGAGGGAGGAGAGAGAGGGAGACTGAGGAGAGAGACAGAGAGAGATAGGGAAAGGGAGGGGCCCACGCGTGAACAGTCCTCGCTCGTGATTGGCTGGAGGAAATATTGAGAAGGATTTGGGTAAGGATTTGAGGGATTAACAGTTAGGGAAATTTTAGATTCGTAAATATATATTTTAGATATTAAATTGAAATGGGCCCTTTTTGGCGCGAAATGAAACATTTTCAAATCGCGCCCGGGTTGCGCCCAAATGTTCCAAATTCAAATTATAGGATTTTAAGCGGGTTCCAAATTTTGAAAAGAGGTGTTTAATGATTAAAATGCATGCCCCCAAGTCGGACACTTGCACGTGCGCGTAGTCGTCCAAACTTGCCCGTTTAGCTAAACGGAACGGAATCTCGACACGCGGACGCTACCACGCGACTAGTAGCGACGAGTAGGCCAACATGGACATTTTAAATTTCATTTTAGGAGTTAAAATTTATTATGTGCCAAAATGACTTAACCGGTTAAAATTTAGCAATAAACCCCAGAAAAAAAGAATAATTGGAAAGGAGCAATATATAACCCTCAACTAGTAATATAACTAGTATTATTGGGCTCGGGTGTTACATCATACCCAACTACAAAAGAATTTCGTCCTCGAAATTCCAAGGATACAAGATAGCTAACTACTGGAAAAGGTGAGGGAATTTCTGTCGGATCTCGTCTTCTCGCTCCCAAGTGGATTCTCCATGCGATCGGTTACCCCAAGAAACTAGCACAAGAGGGATAACCCTGTTCTTAAGAACCTTTTCTCTTCGATCCTTGATTTCAACTGGTCGCTCCTCAAAAGTCAGGTCCTCCCGAACGGTCAACTCCGAATGATCCAAGACATGAGTCTCATCATGAACATACTTTCGTAGTTGAGACACATGAAACACGTCGTGAACTCCTGCTAATGACGGCGGTAACGCCAACCGGTACGACACCTCTCCAACACGCTCCAAAATCTCGAAGGGTCCAACGAAACGAGGACTAAGCTTTCCCCGACTTCCAAAGCGAATCACCCCTCTAGTCGGTGATATCTTCAGGAATACCGAATCACCCACGGCGAACTCTAGAGGTCTTCTTGACGTGTCGGCCCAACTCTTCTGTCTGTCTTGAGCTGCCTTCATATGCTTCCTAATGGTTTTCACCTTCTCGACTGTCTGTACCACCAAATCTGGTCCTAGTAACCTTCGTTCACCAACATCATCCCAACAAACCGGCGAACGGCACTTACGACCATACAACGCTTCAAACGGAGCCATCTGAATTGTCGCTTGGAAGCTATTGTTGTACGAAAACTCCACCAGGTGTAGATGATCTTCCCAAGAACCTCTGAAGTCCAACATGCAAGCCCTCAACATATCTTCAAGGGTCTGGATCGTTCTCTCTGATTGTCCATCAGTCTGAGGATGATAAGCTGTGCTAAACTTCAATCGAGTCCCCAAACTTTCTTGTAAGCTCCTCCAAAAGTGCGACAAGAACCGAGTGTCCCGATCGGACACGATGCTTACCGGTACCCCATGCAATATGACAATCTCCTACATGTACCGCTCTGCCAAAGTCTTCGTCGATCGACCAACCCGAAAAGGATTAAAGTGAGCTGCCTTGGTCAACCGATCGACAATCACCCATACGGCATTGTTGCCTTTTGGACTCCGCGGTAACGCCGTCACGAAATCCATGGTTATATGTTCCCACTTCCACTGAGGAATCGGAAGTGGTTGCAACAAACCAGCAACCCTTTGGTGTTCAGCCTTGACTTGCTGACACACCAAGCACCTAGCCACGAAGCGAGCAATTTCCCGTTTCATACCTTCCCACCAGAAGTGCTGTCGAATATCTCGGTACATCTTTGTCCCTCCTGGATGTACAGAGTAAGCTGAACTGTGTGCCTCCTTCATAAGCTCTTCACGCACATCTCCTTTTGGCACACCCACACGACTACCATATCTCAACGAACCGTCTTCATGGATCAGTAAATCGGTTCACAGTCCGGCTTCAATCTGCTCCCGAAACTTTTGCAGTCTAGGATCCTGCGATTGTGTCGCTTTAATCTTATCAACTAAGGACGATTGTACTTGCAACTGCATCAACTGTCCTGTAGCATGTGGTAGCACAACCTCCAAGTCAAATCTCCGAAAATCCTCAATGATCTCTCTCTGCGCAGTCAATATCTGAATTGCTGGTAACCGGCTTAGCGCATCCGGCACGACGTTGACCTTTCCCGGATGGTACTTAAGATCGAGGTCATAGTCGGCCATCAGCTCCAACCATCTGCGTTGCCTCATGTTCAACTCCTTCTGAGTGAACACATATTTCAAACTCTTGTGATCTGTAAAGACTTCGACTCTCTCGCCCAATAGGTAGTGTCTCCAAATCTTCAGGGCGAAGATCACGGCTGCAAGCTCTAAGTCATGAGTCGGATAGTTCTTCTCATGAGTCTTCAGCTGTCTCGATGCGTAAGCGACGACTTTCCCGTTCTGCATTAAAACACATCCCAATCCCTTTCCAGATGCGTCGCTATGAATCACCAGTCCTCCTGAATTATCCGGTACGGTCAGGATCGGGGCGGTTATCAACTTCTGCTTCAACGTCTCGAAGGCCAATGCACATCCATCTCGTGCCATCCTTCTTCTTTACTAAGAGAAATGGAGCTCCCCAAGGTGAGTTGCTGCTTCGAATCCATCCCTTCTCGAGTAATTCACCCACTTGTTTCTTAACTTCTTCCAATTCCACCGGTGCCATCGGATAATAAGATTTTGATACTGGCGCTGTGCCAGGAATAAGGTCAAACACAACCTCCACATCTCGCTTCGGCGGTAAGCCCGAAATATCTTCAAACACATCCATAAAGTCGCGGACAACAGCCGGCTCTTCATTATTATCCACTATCATAGCCGCAAGAACATTGTTCGTCGGCCTAGCCCTAAACTCGACTGGCCCGACAGAACTGCTTCCCCCAATGAAAGTAAACTTAGGATGTCCGGGAATCTGGAAAATTACCTTCCTTGCCCTACAGTCAATGTGGGCGTGGAAAGTGCCAGAAAATCCATCCCCAAGACAACCTCATAACTGCCCGTATCTATCACCAAGAAATCTGCAAAATCTCCCGTCCGCAAACAACAACTGTACAGTCTCTACATTCCTTACTAGCTATGATTTTCCCATTCCCAGTGTGTATATCCCAGAAACTAGACAGGGTCGTGCAGGTGATCGAGTGTGTAGTTATAAATTTGTATGACATAAAACAGTGGGATGCTCCGAAATTAAGTAATGCCAAAGCGGGAAAACCATGAACGAGTAATTTACCTGAAACCACTCCTCCCGATGCCTTAGCTTCCTCGGCTGTCAAAGTGAACGCTCGAGCCTGATTAGATCCTTGACTCAACTGTCTCTGCCCTTGGAACGGTCTCTGCGGAGGCTTCTGAACATCATCTTTCGTGCGAGGCTTCGACGGACAAGCATCAACGGTGTGATCTGCCGCTCCACATCTAAAACAGAGTCCCAGCCTCAAACGACACTTCTTTCGCACATGTCCGGGTTTATGGCAGTAGCTACAGATCACGCTCCCCTTCCGATCACCCACACTTATTTTCTTCATTGGTGCTACGCTGCGCCTGTTCACCGGAATACTCCTACGTACGGACGTGTGGTTCAGTGCAAATGCTGGTTCCAGCTCGATTTGTTGCTTTAGTTTTTCCAGCAATCCCCTTATCACTCTACGCCTGGCGGCCAAGACCGCACGCCCTGGGTCCATCTCCAAACTCGTACCGGCCATAAATCCTGGAAATCAAAGTACTCAACATTAGCATGATGATAGATTCTGAGTATAGATCAAGGCTAGAACTCCAAGATACTTAAATAGAGTGCTGCATTGTGGCTATGCCGCGGTATCATAGCCGCAATTACTTAACTCCACCCAAGTCGCCTAAGTCCTAGAGATAACAAGAAGTTAGGTTTTCGAGTTAACAATGCAAAGTAAGTTTGCATGTCGACATGATCCGGAAGAATGATTCAAGGATGGTAAAACGGTCAAAGTGGCAGGACATGTTTCCTAATCACGGGTATCCTGATTCGTGTATCGGGTGCAATACCCAACTACAAAGAATCAACCCAATTAACCTATGGCTCTGATACCAAAAGAACCATGTCACGCCCCGCTTCCCAGAGTACGCAAGATTGGGCACGTGACATAGCCAACCATGCTACCTGTGGGTAGGAAGTATCCATCCACAGTCACATTACGGTTGTAAGGATATCAAGAACAAGATAAAAACTAATCTAATACATGTCCAACTCCATAATAACAAGAATCAATAAACAAAAAGTGCGGAAGCTAATGATCCAATACAATGAATAAGCAGTACGTCCCATAATGCGGGCTCACATCTGGAAATGAAAAGAAATAAATAAACTAAATCCTAAGGACTCACTGTTCAGCCTGCTGGCTGAAGTACTCCTGCTCAGTCGTCGACAAAGGTACGGAATCTGGGCCATGCAAAACCCAGACGTCAGCGCGTCATGACATCAAGTATATAGCATAAACATGGTAATAAGCAATGCAAGTATGAACATGAATAAAGCAGTAATAACAAGCAGGGTAATGTGCAATGGTGACTAAACTGTCCTATCAGGTGTTCTACTCTATAGTCTTTGAAACCAATTGATGAATCGTCGATGTAACTCAATAGTATCCCGTGCGTGCCCGGGACCACGGTCATGACCCTCGGGGCTGAATCCGAGACGTGCCGCTAAGCAGTAAAAGGTAGTAGGATGGACGAGTGATGTCAGCATCAACACTCCGGAGCTGGCCAAGCCCGTAAGACTGATCAGAACAATGTATCGAACTGTTGAGTTACAAGTCGGTTTCACCTTTGATTTCCCCATACCCCCAAACTATGTATGTCAGGTCAGGTATTCAGTAGTCAAGGACTAATGCCAACACAAAGTCAAGTAAAAGTAAGTCTGTCTGGATCGACATCAGGAATGGTTAGGTTTGTCGGCATTAGGCACGAGATCAGGAAACAAGTAATGTCATGGTACAACAGGATGAGTCGGTATGTATGTATATGTCAGGTATAGCAGGGTCAGGCCAATATGTCGTGCAATCGGGTAAGTGCTCACAACAGGTATACAATCAATAATGAACAGCAGCAGGAAACAATAATTAACCACAATCTTCCATATAACTACAGTGATGTTTGTATTCTCTTATTAACAGGTTCAATCATCTTTAGGGTGCAATAGCCACAAGGTAAAGCAATATCCATAATTATAAATTAAGGAACTACATGAAATTATACTAAATATAATAATTATCTCATGAATGGTTTAACAGTTTAAGCAGATATGATTCAGTCGTTTATTTAGTTGCAATATGGGTTGATTAATTACGAGGAACTGTTGTAACGATTCCATTATAAAGATAACTGCAATAATATGATATCAATTGCCATCATTAAGTTGTGGTATTAAATAGTATGAGTTCAATTGCGTGGCAAGACTAGATCTCGCATACTAGCATGTTCAAGCAAGTATTCAGATACTTGACTCGACGGTTCTGGAATCTGGAACACGGATGCGATGTCGGCAGAAAACACGGTATGCTAGCACGGGCCACGGATCAGGTCCCAACAGCGAACAACGGGATCACACGGACCAGGGGGCTTCGCTGTAGCGTCGGGTTCGCCAAGACGGCTCGGTCGGATTCCGGCAAAACGCGACACAAGTTAGCAACACCTAAAAACCTCAAAGCGATCAGCGGGGGTGAAGACTTTGCACAAAGGAGAGATAGGGGTGCTCACCGAGAGGTACCAGGGACGGCCACGACGGGCTCGACGGCGATGGGACGCCGGCGAGGCAACGGCGGCGGCGGCTGCAAGGGCTGAAGGCCTCGGGTGTGCGGGCGAGGGTGCTGCGGCGAGCTAGAGGAAAGGGTGGTCGGCTCTGGTGGTCGAGGGGGAGAAGGAGGTGGCCCTGGTGACGACGGCGAGGTCGCCGGCGCGTTCTCCGGCGAACAGCGGGGGTAGGCGATGGGTTAAGGCTCGGGTTGGTGGTCCGGTGAGGGGAGGAAGGAAACGACGACGAGGTCGGGATGAGGAGGGTGAGAGGGAGTCGTGGGAGGCGTCGGCGGCGAGAGGCGGCGTCGACGTCGGCTCTGCAGGGTTGGAGGCGACGTCGGGGTTGGGTGCAGTTGCGGGAGAGAGCGGGAGAACGAGGGGATGGAAGTGCTGTGAGGTCGACGGGATGGTGGCGGCGACGGCGAAGTCGTGAGGAGGTCGGCGGTGAGGTCTGCGGTGAGCTAGGGTTAGGGTTTGAGGCGGTTTCTCGTGAAGGAGATGGGTTGGGGGAAGGCGGCTGCGTGCATGGGTTTAAAGAGGAAGAGAGAGAGGGAGATTGGAGAGAGAAAGAGAGAGAGATTGAGGGAGGAGAGAGAGGGAGACTGAGGAGAGAGACAGAGAGAGATAGGGAAAGGGAGGGGCCCACGCGTGAACAGTCCTCGCTCGCGATTGGCTGGAGGAAATATTGAGAAGGATTTGGGTAAGGATTTGAGGGATTAACAGTTAGGGAAATTTTAGATTCGTAAATATATATTTTAGATATTAAATTGAAATGGGCCCTTTTTGGCGCGAAATGAAACATTTCCAAATCGTGCCCGGGTTGCGCCCAAATGTTCCAAATTCAAATTATTGGATTTTAAGCGGGTTCCAAATTTTGAAAAGAGGTGTTTAGTGATTAAAATGCATGCCCCCAAGTCGGACACTTGCAAGCGCGCGTAGTCGTCCAAACTTGCCCGTTTAGCCAAACGGAACGGAATCTCGACACGCGGACACTACCACGCGACTAGTGGCGACGAGTAGGCCAACATGGACATTTTAAATTTCATTTTAGGAGTTAAAATTTGTTATGTGCCAAAATGACTTAACCGGTTAAAATTTAGCAATAAACCCCAGAAAAACAGAATAATTGGAAAGGAGCAATATATAACCCTCAACTAGTAATATAACTAGTATTATTGGGCTCGGGTGTTACAGTAAAGTACATTCATTGTTCAGTATTATCATATGACATGTTTTCACGATATACTTGATTTGCTCACATTACTGTTCTATGCTCGCATACATCATACTTTTATGGTTGCATGCATTAAGTTACTGTTTTCATGAGATTTCTGGATTTGAGAACCGCATATATATTTCAAAGGAAATTATAAATTGTTTTAAAAATGCGGTTTTTCGTGATGTGATTTCGAGGCGTCCACCATGATTTTTCTCGGTTATGAGATTATTTTCGAGACCCGATTTGAGGAGTTGGACGAACCGTCTGCGTGTACATAGTGGATCTAGTAAGGTACCTTGGGGCAAGAAATAATTGTTGTGCAGTAGACGATGAGCCTGGCAGAGGGAGTATTACCTACTGGTGATAGTTTGGACCTGGCGGTTATTCGGAGGATACCGACCGGAGTTGTGGGATGGATATGAGGGCCGATCAGAGTATGCGGCGCCTGAGGGCCGATCAAAGGATGCGGCGCCTGAGATATGAGGATTTACGTGTCGATACTGGACACGGGTTTCATGATGTTTCGAGTGTCGCTGTTGGACATTCAGGTTCCATGATTTGATGTGTCGTTGATGGACATACGTTGGTGATTCTCATATATATACATGCATATGATTCAGATGTTAGTTTTTACATGTGTCATTGGCATTGATTATATTGTTGACATATATGCATACTTGGTCACGCTAGAGATCATAGTATTACCTTCATGATACAGTAATGACCTAGGAATCGTTGTTTATTCGATTTCTACCCGCTGATGTTTTCTACTCACGAGTTGGCAACTCACCCCCGTTGTGCCACCGTTTTCTTGCAGGTCCGACCGCTTGGATCAGTAGCGGTATCACTGGCACACAGTTCCTTCAGGGTGTTTGCTTGGGTAGACGGGACACATTGGATCGTGCCCACTCTTGTATATTTATTCCTGTTGTATCTAGATAAACTCCATCAATCAGAAACTAGACTTTGTATATTGGTAGACTTAGACAGACTTGTGTTTGCGAGACTTAGAGCGATGGGTATATGTTCGCTTCTTTTGAGGTTTTTGATGCCTTGCTTTACTTATTTCTTCTGTGTTGATCTTCGCCGTTGGGCGTCGTATATTTATTGCTTACTTGCGTGGCTGTGATTCCGCCGATTGGCGAAGAGCTAGCTCCCGCTTGGGGATGCCTATATATATTGCTTGTATGTGGTTTTGGATCAAAATATATAAGGGAGGTGCTACCCAAATTTTAGAGACGAAAAATATTTTCAACTATAGTATAATCCACTTGCATTTTCGTATATCATTACTGTTAGTTATATATATGCCCTAGAGGCCATTGTTGTACATATGATGTATATTATAGTGGATGCTTGGATATATATAGAGAGGACTTTCTTGCTCGACATGATAGTTTGCTATTTGGTTTCCCTTTGTCTTAACATGTTGACTTGTATTAGTTTACTGTCTTACTCTCACATGTTGATAAAGCCCTTAGGATATGTACTTGACTACTGGGACTATGATGCAGATCATACTAGTGGGGCCAGGGTAGTCCAAGAGTACATCCTATAACTGTTCCTAGTCGAGGGAGTGTCGAGACAGGGCATCGATACTCCATAGTAGACTAGCGTATACTCATCGTGACCCATATGATGGAAGATGGATGATCACATATCCATCGGTGTTTGACATCAAAGATGGTGTACGGGTGCTCAGTGGAGACTGGGTACACTGAACGGACTCTCCGAGAACTCCTAGATGGTATTATACCAATTGTCAGATAGCAATTCTCCGGTGACACTGGTACAGGTTAGTCTGTAGTCCCGAGATCGTCATAGAGTCTTGTGTGATTCCCACTGGGCTTTGATTTCCACCTTACCACGTCCAAGAGGGCGTGCAAAATGGTGGCTTTTGGGTACAGTCCCGAATCACATGGAGGCAATGAGCGATAGGAGGGGTTTCGTCTCTCCCGGTATAGGGAGTTGATGTTGTGCTGTGTTCGATTGGCTATAACTGGAAGTCCCTGGCCAGGGATGATATGGAGTGCTGCTGGTAAGAGTTATCAGTAGTTTCTCGACCCGTTATGAGCCTCACATCGACACTTATCGGTTACTGGGGTCTGACGTTTACCACCCCTAGACTTGATATGCGATATATCAGACGAAGAGACCGAACTGTACGGTAGTGTTACTGATTGGATCCACAGGAGAATATACAGACTTGCTTGTTGATCTTCTGATCGCTCAATATCTGGGTGGCTGTTACGTTTAGCTGTCCGCTTGCAGCTTGTGGAAGTTTGTGTTGGAGATAGTGCCCTTAGAGTCAATTATTGGATCACAGGCACGCGATTGCAATGATTGAGGGAGGACCTATCCCGGTGGGACAGTCTTACTCGAGATGATAGTATGCTATCTGGTTTATCTTTATCATCGTGTACTGCTTTAGGTGACCTGGCATGTCGCTATTACACGTTGATAGAGCCCCTAGGATTCTTGCTTGACTGCCGGCAGTATGATGGCGATCATATACGTGGGAGCTGGTAGTCTATAAGCACATCCTTAAAAGGTCCCTAGTCGTAGGAGTTTCGAGACAGGGCATCGATACTCCATTAGTAGACTAGTGTATACAGTCGAGACCCCGACGAGGGGCGGTGGCCGGTCTCACAAGCCACTGGTGTCAGTTGGTTCACTTAAGATGTATACAGGTGCTCATTGGGTTATGAGTACACCGGACAGGACTCGCCGGGAACCTGCTAGTTGGGATTATACCAGACGTCAGATAGCAGTTCCCTGGTGACATGTGTACAGGTTAGTTCATCGACCTGAGATCGTCATTTGTCTCGTGTGAGTTCCCACTGTGCTTTGATTACTACCCTACCACGGCTCAAAGGAGTCGTGCAAACAGGTTTTAGTTGGGTACAGTCCCGAGCCACATGGAGGCAGTGAGCGGATCTGCAGGGGTTCGTCTCTCCCGGTATTGGGGGTGAGGTCGCGCTGTGTCTAGGAGAGCCATTACGCAAAGCCCTCGGCCGAGGCAGGAGATTTACTGGTAGGTATTCCAGTAGTATCTCAGGGTGTTCTGGGCTACACTCCGACACGACTTGTACCGCTTTTGGGGGTCTGACTTTTACCAACCCCCTAGGCCCGACATGCGATGCTCATAGACGAACGGACCGGACTGTACGGATATTGTCACTGACAGGCTCAGTTGGGTGTCGGGGTGAGCTTCCTCATCGACGTCCCTTTTGGTCAATAGCTGGTGGCCCGTCACGTATTGGCTTATACCTCTGACCTGCTAGTGGTTAAATCCACAGCCATAGTATTGACGAGTCTTTAGAGTCCACCACACTTTCAGTTACTCAAGCTTTCGGGCGAAACGCTGTAGAGGCCGTATGGAGATATGGCAGGGTCTGATCAGATACGTGCGGCATTGCACGGATCAGGATCAGACAGTTTTGTACTAGTGGCCGTATAGTTATATGGCAGGGTTCGATCAGATACGTGCGGTATTGCACGGATCAGGATCGAGCGGTTTTTACTAGCCGGCTTTGGCTTAAGCCGGTCCTAGTTTAGTACAGTGTAGATTTTGTCTCATTGCATTTGTATCCGGTCGGAATACAGATGCGGGTGTGTATGCACAGTATCGGTGTTTTCCTGTAATTTATTACGGGACCAGTTTTCTGGAGTTGCCAGTTTGCATTCCGTTCAGGCCGGTTTTTCTTTGTTCTTTCCCGGCCGGACTTTTCTGATGGAGGGGGGTAATTTGCAGTTTTGCAAATTACATTTAGGGAGGGGGTTTCTTGCATTTGTGGGATTATGTTTGACCATCATCCTTTTATTCTCTTCACATCACTTGCTTTATTCATGATGAGAAAGGATTTGATTTGTGATAAGAATGGTTGATGTAAGTTTGTAATGATTATGTTTGGATGTGATCACCTCCACCTTTTACTACACTTACCTCCCTTTGCATAATGTTTCATTCTCTCCACCATTTTTGTTGAAGTGAGAAGGAGAGGAAAAAGAAAGAGAGAAGAAGAAGAAGAGAGCTTCATTCTTGAGAGTTTCTTTCTTGATCTCATTCATGCTAGAAAAATGCAAGCACCATTTTTCTTATCTCATTTCCTCCATCATCTTCAAATGGCAACAAACCCCAAATGAGACATAGCCTCTACACTACACATTCTACAGCATATCTTGAGCATGTCGAGTTGCCGGCTTCATGCCCGAGTTGCCTCGGTATTGAGGCGGGAGCCCGTAAAAGACGCAGGCGATGTGGTGCCCTTTCCGGCGAGGAGGCGACGATATGGAGACAAGACTTTCCGCAGGAGATCGGGACGATGAAGAGAAGACCGGAGGACTCGGATCACTCGGTATACTTCTCTTCCCATCTCTTGTTAGCTAGCATAGGTTAATGGTTAACGATCCGGGTTTTCATTGTCCGCGGTAGCGCCGGTTTCCGAGTAAGGAAAAATTTTGATTCCGCATTTCGGCCTCGGTAAGACGGCCGGGGCGCTGCCGTGGCGCAACATGGTATCAGAGCCACACCATTAACCTTACCTAGCTTGTTCTAATGTGTTTTGCATTTCCGATCGACCAAAATCCCAAAAACCACATTTTCCTTTGCATCAGTTTTCTGTTGGAATTTTTTGGTGTCAAAAATTTTTTCAGGTTGTAGTACACTGATGTACATGATATTATAAGACCACTGTAAAAATTCGAAAATTTCAGTCGACTACTGTAGCGCGGAACCGCGGCCAAAACCCCCATTGGGCCGCGGTTCCGCCGCACTCTGGAGTTTTCACTTGGTCAAAATTTTACAGTGGGCTTTTGGGATAATTTTGTGGGTTTTGGAATATTAAATTTGGGCCCAGGTTTTCTGTAACTGCTACAGTATTGGTTGGGGGCCCACTTGTTAATGGTTTGATCGATCGGATATTTTAAACACATTATTTCACAGTATTTACATTATATCTGCGACCGTGAATGTCACTCGATCGGTAAATCCGGTCTAACTGCTATAGCCCGGTTAGACGGATTTGCGAACGTGACTTTCACGTTGATGTTCTATGTTTATGCTGTGATGTTGCGGATCGGTCGTGGGGGATAGCCTGGATGCAATGCTAGTACAGTTTACTTGTATTATGTACATTTGATATTGCGGGACGAGCGTCCGACATGTGGACTGCCGTCACTGCCTGTTTGTATTATTCTTTTGGGACACGACCTGGTTGAGGTCGATGTACCCGTTGTATGTATATTTTACTTTCTGTACTAGGATTACCCCGCGGAGGGGTGCACGGATAGCCGGGTTCTAGAGGGCAACGGGCCCGCATCTCATGGCATTGAGACGGAGGGGGCTTCACTCTAGGATTGGCGGGCTATTCGCCGCACTCGTAGGGGGTACAGGTTGACCCAGGAGGGGTGCCCAAGTTACCGGATTCCATGAAGTGCTGGGTGATCCATTCACGGAGCTGAAGGGGGCTGCCTCGCTTCAGGTTTCGGCGGGTGACTTGCCGCACCCGTAGGGGTCTAGGATTTCATTGCACAGGCTATCCACACGACCAGGGGAACGTTGGGTTTCAGCAGCGGCTCTGTGAAACCCGGGGTTTCCAGATATCTGTATTGTTCTGTGATGTTGTACATTTCTGTGATGTTGCATTTTATCACGCCTTGAGCGAAAATTATATATTGGTATATATATTAGTAGATGTTGTATATGTTTTGCATCCGCGCTAGTCCAGTCCCCGCTCTGTCGTTAGTTAAGTAACCTAACGGGTGATGACGGGACCCAGTGGCGAATGCGGATGGCATATACGTACATCAGTATATTTTCGTTCTTTGTGGTGTGATCCATTGATGGGACTGCGTTGATTCGGATCAATGCAACATAAACAAACCTATTCTGATGTTGTTGGAACATTTTTCAAAAAGCTGTTATTGCAAGGACGTTCACTTTTGTTTTGCATCGTGGTATTCATTTGGAATATCCTGCTCCTCAGTCGACGAGGCAAGGGCCGAGATCCCTTCACCGGGAGTGACCCCTTGGACAGAAGTTTGCGTCAGGGCATTAACTTCACTATAGCCGATTACTTTTGCTTTGCATCGTGGTATTCAGTTGGAATATCCTGCACCTCATTCTACGGGGAAAGAGCCGAGATCCCTTCACCGGGAGTGACCTCTTTAGCAAAGGTTTTCGTCACTATATTTTTATAAAAAGTTGTGCAGTTCCTTCAACGATATCAAGTTCATTACGTTAAAGGTTTTTCGCCAAAAACCAATCGTAGCCCTCCGTCATTTCAGATTAGTATTAGTTAGTATTCGTGCTGCGTATGTCGTGCTTAGCCGAGGCGTAGTGTTCGGTAGCTATGTAGTGCTTTTCTGTTGCATGGATATGTGATTGGTTAGGACAGTCGTACGGTCATTTTGGCTCAGTCAAGGACTCGTGCGGGTGGGTCTAATGCAATCAAGATAATGACGGGTTGAACTTGACTAGGATCCTTTGATATGTTGGCTCAGTCAAGGTCACTTGGGTCCTAGGGGTAAAAATCACATCGGGAGTTTCAAAAGAACTGAAACTTGCCAGGTATGCGCATACCTTCTGGAGTGTGGTGACTTGAGTGGATTCCGTCAAGTTATCATGCGATGATAGTTGGATCCCGATTCCCACTGATGAGTTAGTTTACTCCTCGGGTGACCCCGACTAATTCTTCTTTCAGGTTTGGAGGAGAATTTGAGGTACAGTGGGAGGTTTCCTGATTAGAAAAAGTGATAACCATTCTGATCTAGGTTAGAGTGCACGCTGAGTGTTTCTTTTCTCTCTCTCTTTGGCAGCGACCATTGACCCGACCCTGGATTATGACTCAGTGACCAAGTTGACCGAACCTTCTTAATACAGGCTTTTGGATTGTCAGAGTTGCAAACCTCATTGCCACTCCTACTTTTACCCTTTTTTTTCCAGGACACCCCGCATTACTGCGAACGTCCACTTCCATTGGACAAAACCATCGTATGGTTATATACGAACTCGAAGGACTTCGAGGATGGTTTGCGGTTTTGGAGAAAACGAATAGGATTATTCAGTTGTCTTTTCTTTTCACCTTCTCTCATTGCGAGTACTCCTTGGTTTAGGAGATAGCACACCTATTACGCAAATTGGATAGTCTTCTTCCAAACCTTAGGCTGGTGCCGACCGGTAGGAAATGAAGAAAACCAATTAGCCTAAACGGTGTGCAGAAGGTATTAAGTTAAGACAAAGCAAGGGATTAGTAAGAGAGCAAAGTAAATTGCGACTGCTATTCACGACCGAACCACGTATTTCTTCGCCAATCCTAAATCACCTTTGTATTTCTCCAGGACACTCCGTATCACTACGAAGATCCACAGCTTATTTGGATACTCCATCGTATGGTTATATACGAACTCGAAAGGAACTTGTTCCAGTTCGGGGATGGATTCTGGTTCAGGAGAAATAGGAATAAGGTTTATTCGGTTGTCTTTTATCTTCACCTTCTCTCGCTTTGCGAGTGCTCCTAGGACTAGGACAACACACCCTTTATGCTTTTTGGATAGTCTTCTTCCGAACCATAGGCTGGTGCCGAACGGTAGGGAAGGAAGAAAACCATTTGGCCTAAAGGGGTGTACAGAAGGTAATGACTAAAGACATATGAAGGGATTTGGAGAGGTGGCAAAGAATTATACGGTTATAGTTGTGAATCTGGATAATGGAAGAGGCATTACTAAGAATACCAGGATACCCCAACGAAACATTTCAATGTTTCAGTTTCACTGTGTACTGTTAATAGAAAACTGATTTCCCGATTAGACACTTACTCCAGGGTATGTATTTACCAGGTATGATTCTCACATCTGTATGGTTTTACAGATGATGAGTGGGAGTAAGTTATTGGGAATTGGGTGATCATCCTCATTATATCGGGATTCGTTGTAATCGGTGATATTTGAGGAGATCATCTGGGCTGTTTGCCGGTCGGCAAATATTTGGTTTTGAATATCCGCTGTTGTGCACCAATTTCAAATTGATATATCTGTACGTCTATTTTCATAGAGTGAGATATACCTTTTGATATTATGTCGATGACATTTACCTATATCAGTGGATGGTTAGGTAAGGAGCATTAAACAGCGGTGTAATTCTTCTTAACCATAAGTACAGTTTTCAACCTACGACACACAGTGAAAGAGTTGTTAGACTCAGCGGACTTATACAGAGTATTGTATGTTGTCCAGTGTCCATTAGGACAGAGGGGTTGGTCCTCATACTATATTCTGTTTACTTTTAACTTCTCTAGTTCTTAGACATGTGTTTCGTAGAAACACAGGGTCTAAGTTTTGAGGAGTTATAGGTATTTGAATAGAGTAGAGAACCAGGTATAGCAAGTATCGGGATTCTTCAAAGTGATCGAAGATGTAGATACTTGTGTATGGTATTCAGTTGATAGTAATGATAAAGAGAAATTGCTTCTCTTTCAGGTTACTCATAATTGGAAGCATTCCTAAGTTGAGTAACGCTGATCGGCCTCCTTCCATTTAGTTTACATACACTGTAGATAGTTGCATGATTTGAATCTGGTTCAATTGAATCTGTGCCTCTGGTTCTATATTGGATATAGAACAGTTCATATCTTAACGATGTTAAGGTACGGGGAGTTGTCCGGCTTATGCTTAAAACCAGACACTGGACAACTCAAGGCACGTTTCTGTAATGGCTGCTTGTGGATTGACCCAGGCTATGACGAGGGTTGACTTTCTACCATCTGGCAGATCAATAGAAATATTGTTTTAGACTCGCCACAGTTTTATTAAAAATGGATTTTTCAAAAACAGTAGTGGGAGTATGGTAGAACTGGAAGTGATTCCAGAACCGCAAACGATTACTGAAGATTTGATAAGGAACCTAAAGATTCAATCTGGTTTGACATTCCATTGGCCACTCCGCAGATATGGTGGGTAACTTCAGGCACCCGAGAGGTACTCCGGTAGCCTCAAGGACGGTGACAGGGAAGTTCTTGTTTACCCAGATTTACCATTGCTGTTGTTCCAGACTGTGAGACCCGGCAGGAGGATGAGTATAGCGTCGTTCTAAACTAGCTTTAGAAGTGCACGTCTATATGACTCTGCCAGAGGGTTGTCGTAGTCAGTGGGAGCAGCGGAAGCATTGGTGGACATCAGGCTTATGTCTATTTATAGACTAAAGCAGACGTAGCGGAGATAGATCATCTATTTCTGATGTGACAGTCATAGGTTTGACGTCATCAGAATAGGGGATGGATCTGTTGAGAAGGTAGTAGGAAGTGATATTCCTATACTACGATCGGTTATACTTTGGTCGTCACACAGTGTTTTCTCCGTATGGGATTTGGACATTATGTCAGACATACTGGTTACTAGATCTATGGTTTTAGATCTAGATTTGGGTGGTTTCCCAATCTGGGTACTTAGCCAGCATTCTAAGAGTATTTAGAATCAACGACTCCTGGAATGGTAGTGTACCTGCAGGTAATGGAGTCACCCTCTCTAAAGGTGTCTTACAGACTAAAGGAGAGAGGGATGTGCATGATTGGCAGATCACTTGCTTAGGCAATTGAATCAATCATGAGATGTCAAGTACCACACCAGATGTTGTTCTTGAACTAGATGCAATAAGTTGACATTGATCCAATCCTAGAGAAACAGTCGGAAGCAGTTTTAGAACATAAGTTGATGTTCTAGGGATATGATAATGGCAGCCTCCTTTAGGAGACGGTTATCATTCCAGGCTTCCAAGGTGACCTGGATGGCAGAGTGGCTGTCAGAGTTATAGTTGTCCTTCTGACGAGGGGCAGTATTTTGGACAGGTGGTCCAAGGCAATACTGAGGGTGGCATGGCGCAGGATACTGATTAAGTTCAGTTGACGATACAGTCTAAGAAGTTTGGATTTGGAGTTCATTTATGAGCTAGGTCCCATCAGACATCCAGACATTCTAAGACAGGTATTGCTCATTTCGGGAGATGGCTTTCTCCGCGAACTTGAGATATAGAGAGACATAGAATGAAACATCACAGCGGATCCACTCACTGAGGCTATTCCTCGAACGCAATAGTTTCGCAAACGAGCTTTGTGAGACTGACTAGTAGAGGAGTTGGGTGTTCGGTATCACACGGGCTGTGAGTATGCGACATCGAAATAATTAGCCTTGAGTGCAAGTGGGAGATTGTTGGAGATAGTGCCCTCAGAGTCAATTATTGGATCACAGGCACGCGATTGCAATGATTGAGGGAGGACCTATCCCGGTGGGACAGTCTTACTCGAGATGATAGTATGCTATCTGGTTTATCTTTATTATCGTGTACTGCTTTAGGTGACCTGGCATGTCGCTATTACACGTTGATAGAGCCCCTAGGATTCTTGCTTGACTGCCGGCAGTATGATGGCGATCATATATGTGGGAGCTGGTAGTCTATAAGCACATCCTTAAAAGGTCCCTAGTCGTAGGAGTTTCGAGACAGGGCATCGATACTCCATTAGTAGACTAGTGTATACAGTCGAGACCCCGACGAGGGGCGGTGGCCGGTCTCACAAGCCACTGGTGTCAGTTGGTTCACCTAAGATGTATACAGGTGCTGATTGGGTTATGAGTACACCGGACAGGACTCGCCGGGAACCTGCTAGTTGGGATTATACCAGACGTCAGATAGCAGTTCCCTGGTGACATGTGTACAGGTTAGTTCATCGACCTGAGATCGTCATTTGTCTCGTGTGAGTTCCCACTGTGCTTTGATTACTACCCTACCACGGCTCAAAGGAGTCGTGCAAACAGGTTTTAGTTGGGTACAGTCCCGAGCCACATGGAGGCAGTGAGCGGATCTGCAGGGGTTCGTCTCTCCCGGTATTGGGGGTGAGGTCGCGCTGTGTCTAGGAGAGCCATTACGCAAAGCCCTCGGCCGAGGCAGGAGATTTACTGGTAGGTATTCCAGTAGTATCTCAGGGTGTTCTGGGCTACACTCCGACACGACTTGTACCGCTTTTGGGGGTCTGACTTTTACCAACCCCCTAGGCCCGACATGCGATGCTCATAGACGAACGGACCGGACTGTACGGATATTGTCACTGACAGGCTCAGTTGGGTGTCGGGGTGAGCTTCCTCATCGACGTCCCTTTTGGTCAATAGCTGGTGGCCCGTCACGTATTGGCTTATACCTCTGACGTGCTAGTGGTTAAATCCACAGCCATAGTATTGACGAGTCTTTAGAGTCCACCACACTTTCAGTTACTCAAGCTTTCGGGCGAAACGCTGTAGAGGCCGTATGGAGATATGGCAGGGTCTGATCAGATACGTACGGCATTGCACGGATCAGGATCGGACAGTTTTGTACTAGTGGCCGTATAGTTATATGGCAGGGTTCGATCAGATACGTGCGGTATTGCACGGATCAGGATCGAGCGGTTTTTACTAGCCGGCTTTGGCTTAAGCCGGTCCTAGTTTAGTACAGTGTAGATTTTGTCTCATTGCATTTGTATCCGGTCGGAATACAGATGCGGGTGTGTATGCACAGTATCGGTGTTTTCCTGTAATTTATTACGGGACCAGTTTTCTGGAGTTGCCAGTTTGCATTCCGTTCAGGCCGGTTTTTCTTTGTTCTTTCCCAGCCGGACTTTTCTGATGGAGGGGGGTAATTTGCAGTTTTGCAAATTACATTTAGGGAGGGGGTTTCTTGCATTTGTGGGATTATGTTTGACCATCATCCTTTTATTCTCTTCACATCACTTTCTTTATTCATGATGAGAAAGGATTTGATTTGTGATAAGAATGGTTGATGTAAGTTTGTAATGATTATGTTTGGATGTGGTCACCTCCACCTTTTACTACACTTACCTCCCTTTGCATAATGTTTCATTCTCTCCACCATTTTTGTTGAAGTGAGAAGGAGAGGAAAAAGAAAGAGAGAAGAAGAAGAAGAGAGCTTCATTCTTGAGAGTTTCTTTCTTGATCTCATTCATGCTAGAAAAATGCAAGCACCATTTTTCTTATCTCATTTCCTCCATCATCTTCAAATGGCAACAAACCCCAAATGAGACATAGCCTCTACACTACACATTCTACAGCATATCTTGAGCATGTCGAGTTGCCGGCTTCATGCCCGAGTTGCCTCGGTATTGAGGCGGGAGCCCGTAAAAGACGCAGGCGATGTGGTGCCCTTTCCGGCGAGGAGGCGACGATATGGAGACAAGACTTTCCGCGGGAGATCGGGACGATGAAGAGAAGACCGGAGGACTCGGATCACTCGGTATACTTCTCTTCCCATCTCTTGTTAGCTAGCATAGGTTAATGGTTAACGATCCGGGTTTTCATTGTCCGCGGTAGCGCCGGTTTCCGAGTAAGGAAAAATTTTGATTCCGCATTTCGGCCTCGGTAAGACGGCCGGGGCGCTGCCGTGGCGCAACAGTTTGATATGATCATCACCCACTGCCGGCGTATTGACGATTCTTTAGAGTCCTACACAGAGGTTTCCTGGCTCAGGCAAAACGGAGTAGGAGCACATATGTGATATGTGCGGGACCGAGAATAATACGATATGAGATACCATATTCTATTCTCGCGATATATGATATCGGCCGGGTATATGTGATATAGCCGGATCATCGGATCAAGTGTTGATTCGATGAATTGGTACAAGTTATATTAGTCGGTTATATGTATTATAGCCGGGTTATCGGATCAAGTGTTGATTCGATAATTTAATGTATAATTATATATGTGATATATTACATTATGTTAACTAATATAAGCTCGCTTTATTGATTCATTTTCTCATGGGATAATACATTGATATATATACGATATATGTTAATTGTATTATTTTCTTTTGTTACAAAATATATTGTATATGTGATATATAATATTATAACATGTTCGGGTTACAAATTCAACATTGGTTTAGGGTTTAAACTTGGTTAGGGTTTGGATTAGGGTTAGATTTTGCATGAAGCTTCCATGAAGCTTTGACTTTGTCTTTAGCTATGATCTTTTGTGTAGATATTTGTTAACCCAATCCAAACCATTAACTCTAGTTTATTCTCTACATGAGTTAAAGCCTTCATGCTTAACTCATGGTTGAATAAGTAACCATAACAATAATTCATTATTCATAAAAAAAAGGAATTAGTTTTCATATTCTCCTTCTTCTTCTTCTTCCTTGAGCTCTTGAAAAACCTTCACTAGCTTTTTCTTTTGTGGTGATTATTAGTGAGAAATTGAAAACAAAAGAGAGCAAAATTCCTACTTCATCATCCTTATCTATTCTAGCCACTTAGATTAGGGTGTTCATTTCTCTAATAAGTTGATTAGTGAAGTGTTAGCTTGGGTTAGAGATTCTTCAAGGTAGATCATCTTGCTTGAAGTCTTCTTAATCCAATAATCACCAATTCTAGAGTTAGGAGACCCAGTCTCGACTCCTCGAGATGGTCTCCCACTGGACCCTAGAACCCGGTTACTTGTGCTCCCCGCCTTGGGTCTATCCTAATGCGGAAAAGTAAATAATATAAAATGGTGACATCATCCTCAGCCCGGAAGTGCACCAATAAAAGAATATTACATACAATTGAATTTTACATGAATGAAAAAGAAAAACTCTCATCTCACATAAAACCCCCGGCTATTCAAAAACACGACGATCCAATATAACATATCACAGCAACACATAATATCACATGTCATTAACGTAAGTAAATATGCGTATCCCAATCGTCGTTGATGTATAGCAACGAAACCGGCGATACACCACATATTACACTTATGGTCGCAGAAAAGAAAGTGTAAAACTACAACAGTTGGAATCCGCAACCTCCTTAGACATCGCATGCCTAACCAAATGAATTCCTTAGACATCGCATGCCTAACAATTATAAACCCCGTATTTTAGTCTCAATATCGAAAACACTTTTCAATATCTAGTCGGGCAATTCAACAAGATTCTCGACATCCTAATCGAATGCTCGTCGAAAACTTTAGTAGACGGCCACACCCCTCGATGCCGTCGACGAAGTGCACTAAGGCGGAACATCGCTGCCGCGAGCACCCGAACGGATGCTTTTGGCGATGAGGTTCTCCTACAGTCACTTGGTCGGGGCTATGAGGCGTGGCTGTCTATTAAGTTTACCCGGCGAGTATCCGCGTACACTACGTGATTACAACGGACTTTTGATCGCATCAAAATCCCGTGGCAACCGATCAACTGAGACCAAAGTGCTAGATCTATAACATTCAAATTAGTTATCTGATAACTACTTGTGGATTCCAAATATTGTATCACAATCCAAATAAATAGACAATGTTAAATTTTCCGATCGAATAATCAAACACCCAAGATTTCCCAAACAGCTCAACACTTGAGCGGAGTTCAAAAATCCCAGAACATGTCACAACCCTAGTGAACCAGCCGTAGAAGGGTCAAACCAACGCCTCACATGTGGCAACGCTAAACTACCACAAACCCTAGGGTTCAGTGGCTGTTTTGACGGTCATATAATCGAGTTAAGGTTATGTTCTTCTAGAGGGTCCACAGATACGCTTGCATGATTTCCCGAAAGTTTCAAACTCGTGGAAAAATCCAACACTTGAAAGTTTTCCGACAGGGGAAAAAGTGAGTTATTGATATCCGTTCGAACTTTTTAACACGTTCTAAATTACCCGGAAAAACTTAAACGAAGTTAAACCTTCTGATCGAATCATCGAGTTCCAAAAATTTCCCAGAAAGCTCAACACTTGAGTAGAATTAAAAATTCCCAGAAGCATGGAAAAACTACCCAAGAATAAACCCCAGAAGTATTAGCCCCTAACTCCCAAGTTTGGCCGCGGAACCGCCGCCAAACGCATGGTTTGGCCGTGGTTCCGCGGTCCCTTGAGAGAGTTATGGCTTCGTACTTCACAGTAATTCTTAGAATTCCCTGCATGATTTTCTGAGTATTTTTAATATGAAAAATTTTAACTTCTGAAAAAATTTCCAGAGAAGGGGTTCATATCGGGGTTTCGGGGTTCGATCGGACTTTAAACTTCGTCTAGACAATGCCTAAAGCTCTAGCTTGGCACTGATACCACTGTAGGGTTATTAGGCACTAGAACAAGGTTCTACAAGGCATCAACCATGCCAAAATCAAATTTTTCAAATGCCGAACAACCCTAACCAAGATCTTAGACTAGAGATTAGGAAAAACAATGAGCAAGTAAACAACTTTATTTCTAAGAGTTTGGGATTACAACCTTTGTAGTCCGTTCCTTCGCTTCATAAGCTCCGTGTTGAGGTCCCTTCTCTGCGATCATCATGTACCCGGACTCTAGAGAGGCTCCATGAAGAGAAAGATGCAAGTTTGGTTCCGATCTTCAACAACTAAGATGATCTACCTTGAAGAAACACAAACCCAAGCTCTTGCTTCACTATTCAAGTATTAGCAAAGCAAACACCCTAATCTAAGTGGCTAGAATAGATGAGGATGATGAAGTAGGAATTTAGCTCTCTTTTGTTTTCAATTTCTCACTCATTATCATCACTTGTCAAAAAGCTAGAAAGCTTTTTCATGCAAGAAGAAGGAAAGAAGAAGCAAAAACTTTTGTGATGAATAATGAATAATCATTTTTGTGGTTACAAATCAACCATGGGTTAAGAAAGAAGACTTAACCCTTGTAGAGATTTAACTAGGGTAAAGGGTTTGGGTTGGGTTAAAGAAATATCTACACAAAATATCAAAGTCAAAGTCAAAACTTCATGAAGCTTCATGAAAGCTCCATCCAAGCTTAACCCTAATCCAAACCCTAACCATATTTAAACTCCACAAAACATGTTGCATTTGTAACCCTAACTTGTTACAATATTATATATCACATATACAAATTTATTGTAACAAAATAAAATAATACAATTAACATATATCGCATATATATCAATATATTATCCAAGTGAGAAAGAATCTTTATGTGAGCTAATATTAGTTAATGTAATATAATATATCAAATATATAATTATACATTAAATTATATAATCAACACTTGATCCGATAATCCGGCTATTTCACAAATAACCGACTAATATAATCTGTATCAGTTCATCGAATCAACACTTGATCCGATGACCCGGCTATATCACATATACCCGGCCGATATCACATATCGCGAGAATCTAATACGGTATCACATACACGTATTGTTCTCGGTCCCGCACATATCACATATGTGCTCCTACTCCTTTTTGCCTGAGCCAGGAAACCTATGTGTAGGACTCTAAAGAATCGTTAATACGCCGGCAGTAAGTGATGATCATATCAAACACCCACAAGCTGCAAGCGGTCAGCTAAACGTAACAGCCACCCAGGTATTGAGCGATCATAAGATCAACAAGCAAGCCTGTACATTCTCCTGTGAATCCAATCAGTAACACTCCCGTACAGTCCAGTCTCTTCGTCTGATATGTCGCATATCTCGCCTAGGGATGGTAAACGTCAGACCCCAGTAGCTTGAAAAGTCGTGTCAATATAAGGTCCATAACAGTTCGAGAAACTACTGATAACACTTACCAGTAAATCTCAGCAACCCTGGCCAGGGATTTCCAGTTATAGCCAATCGAACACAGCGCAATATCAACTCCCTATACCGGGAGAGACGAAACCCCTCCTATCGCTCATTGCCTCCATGTGATTCGGGACTGTACCCAAAAGCCACCGTTTTACACGTCCTCTTGGACGTGGTATGATGGAAATCAAATCACAGTGGGAATCACACAAGACTCTATGACGATCTCAGGTCTACAGACTAACCTGTGTAAGTCCACGTTGCCCACCCCGGTGCTTACGGGGAGACGGAAACGGTAAAAAACGATTTTTCTAAACTCAAGGCAACATGGACTAAAAGGAGGATCTTTGCTAAACAAAAACTAACAACCATGCTAAAAGATTTAGCTACTCGGTTAAAAGGTTATACCTAAGTCTTAAACTCCTTCTCTTCTTGCTCCTTGTAGTGGGTTGAAGGGGTCCTCCTCATCGCCTTTTCTTGCCGAAGAAAGATCCACCCGAGGGCCTCTACCTTTGGCTCCTACCTCAACCTAGAGGTAACTAAAGTGCTTGGCTTGCTAAACCTAGAACCCTAGAATGAGTAGAGAGGAGTTTTGGTGTTTTATCTCAAAAGCAAATTGTTCTCAATACATGAGAGGGGAGAGCTTTGAGAGAGAGGAGGAGGATGAGCTTTGGATGAGAGAGAACGAGCAAGAGAGAATGAGGATAATTATCAACCATTCTCACATATATGTGAATTATGATAATTAAATAATTAATCAAAGATAATAGTGATGGTTAACTTGAAATGACCATTATCATTTCACATTAATGAATTTTGCAAGAATCAAAGAGCATCTTTCATGTGAAATGATGATGGTCAATATGTCAACATGAGTCAACAAGTCAACCAAAGTCAAATGGTCAACAACCCTAACCATAACACAATTATCTTTAATTAATATCAATAATCATATTTCACATATTCATTAGGGTTTGGAAAAAGACAACGGTCATCAACCCTAATGAGAATCCTCTGCCTCTGCCTCGGTCAACTGTGCATACACACCCGCATCCATGTTCCGAGGAATACGAATACAATGAGATAAAACCAATCCCAAAACATATACTAGGATCTGGCTTAAACCAAAGCCCGTTAGTAATAACTGTCCGGACAACAAACGTGCACAAGTGTGCGGATGTGAACGAACCCCGTCGTAAAACCATGCGACCTCTACTCTGTTTTACCCAAAGGCGAATAACCCTCTGTGTGGGACTCTAAAGACTCGACACTACGTTGGCAGTGGATTTAACTACAGGCCGCAAGCGGTACTGGCTGCACGTAACGGTCCCTATGTTGATGCCGATAAGAAGACTGACGAGGTGAACCCATCTGAACTCCTGCTGAGCCTGAATGTGACAATCTCCGTACAGTCTGGTCTGTTCGTCTAAGAGTATCGCATGGCGGGCCTAGGGGGCGGTAAACGTCAGTCCCCTAATAGTGGTACAAGTCGTGTCGGAGTGTAGCTCAGAACACCCTGAGATAACACTGGAAACGCTACCAGTATATCTCGCTAGCCCTGGCCAGGGACTTTGTGTAATGGCTCTCCTAGACACAGCGCGATATCAACCCCCAATACCGGGAGAGACGAATCCTGTCTAACCGTCACCGCCTCCAAGTGCTTCGGGACTGCACCCAACTACTACCTGTTTGCATGACTCCTTTGAGCCGTGGTAGGGTAGTAATCAAAGAACAGTGGGAACACACTCGAGGCGAAGTGACAGTGTCAAGTCAACGGACTAAGCTGTACTCATGTCACCTGGGAATTGATAATTGACGATAGGTATAATACCAACCAACAGTTCCCGACGAGTCCTGTCCAGTGTACTCGTAACCTAACGAGCACCCGCATACTATCCCAAGTACGACGTACAAATGGCTGTGGGACAGACCATCTCCCCTGCTGGGATGAGAAGCGCATACGCTAGTCTACTCCGGAGTATCGATGTCCCGTCTCGATAATCCTACGACTAGGGACCTGTATAAGGATGTGCTTGTAGATTACCCAGCCCCCACTAGTGTGGCTGCCATCACAACGCTGGTAATCAAGCAAAGATCCTAAGGTCTCCACTAATGTGTAAAGGCGATATGCTAAAAGAAACATATGCACACATTAAAGTAGAAACAAACCAAGTAGCATACTACTATTTTGAGCAAGATTGTCTATTCTACTGTGAATATCCCAAGCTTCCATTAAGTAATATACAAACTAGTATGATACAGTAATGGCCTCTAGGGCATATACACTAACAATCTCCCACTTGCACTAAGGCCATGTACTGGCGTATCGAAGACCTATCATCTCGATCAGCTGCTCGAACTGAGTCTGTGGTAAGGCCTTCGTGAATGGATCTGCAGTGTTATCCTCTGAAGCGACCATCCGAACCTCGATCTCCCGGTGATCCACGATCTCCCTGATCAGGTGATACCGCCTCAATATGTGTCTGGACTTCTGATGGGACCTGGGTTCCTTCGCTAAAGCTATAGTCCCGTTGTTGTCGCAATATAGAGGTATTGAATCAACAATGGTAGGAACCACCTAAAGCTCCGTGAGGAACTTCTTCATCCAGACAGCTTCCTTTGCGGCATCGCAAGCAGCTATGTACTCCGCTTCCATGGTTGAGTCAGCAACAGTTTCCTGCTTGGAGCTCTTCCCGCAAACCGCCCCTCCATTGAGGGCAAAGACATAACCCGACATGGACTTGGAGTCATCCTTGTCACTTTGGAAGCTGGAGTCAGCAAAGGCCTCGATCTGGAGGTCTTTTCCGCCATACACCAAGAACATCTCCTTAGTCCTTCTCAGGTACTTGAGAATGTTCTTTACTGCTATCCAGTGTTTCTCCCCTGGGTCCGACTGATACCGACTTACAGCGCTTAATGTGTATGCTACATCTGGTCTGGTACACAACATCGCATACATTATAGAGCCTACCGCAGATGCATAGGGTATAGATGACATGCGAGCCCTTTCCAAATCAGTCTTGGGAGACATCTCTTTGGAGAGGGTGATTCCGTGACAAGCCGGTAGATTACCGTGCTTTGAATCTTCCATACTGAATCGTTTCAGTATGGTGTCGATGTACCTGGACTGCGAAAGTTCCAACATCCTCTTAGATCTATCACGATAGATCTGAATCCCCAGAATGTAGTTGGCATCGCCCAGGTCCTTCATGGAGAACCTCTGTGACAAGAATCCTTTGACTGACTGTAGCATAGGAATGTCATTTCCTATTAGGAGAATGTCATCCACGTACAAGACGAGGAATACCACAATTCTCCCTACAATCTTACTGTAAATGCATGGTTCATCCAGATTTTTGATAAAATCGAATTCTTTGACAGTATCATCAAAACAGATGTTCCAGCTCCGCGATGCCTGCTTCAGTCCATAGATGGACTTAAGCAACTTGCATGCTTTACCGCTGCTCCCACTCTGAATGAATCCCTCCGGCTGATCCATATAGACGCACTCTTCCAAATTTCCATTTAGGAAAGCCGTATTTACGTCCATCTGCCAGATCTCATAATCGTAGAAGGCAGCAATGGCAAGAAGGATCTGAATGGATTTGAGCATAGCCACTGGAGAAAAAGTCTCGTCATAGTCCAAACCAGGTCTTTGACGAAAACCCTTTGCAACAAGTCTAGCTTTATAGGTTTTAACTTGCCCATCTACACCAATCTTCTTTCTGAAGATCCATTTGCAGCCGACGGGTTTTACCCCTTCTGGAGCAAAGTCCAAAGTTCAAACTTTGTTGGTGTACATGGACTCCATCTCGGTCCGCATTGCTTCCAGCCATTTTACTGAGTCACCGCTCTGAATGGCTTGCTGAAAGCTAGTAGGCTCATCATTTTCAATGACGCAATCCTCTCGATCCCCGTCTATAAGAACACCGTAGTATCTTTCGGGCAGATGAGACTGCCTACAATTCCTGCGGAGTGGCGCGGGGATATCCGGTTCTCTTGAAACTTCTGGTTCTTCCAAGCTTTCAGTAATAGCTTATGGTTTTGGAATCTCTTCCAGTTCTATTGTGCTCCCACTTATCTGACTTTCCAAAAATTCAGTTTCCAAGAAGCAGGCATGACGAGAAACAAAAACCTTTTGTTCCTCTGCGCAATAGAAGACATACCCCTTGGAGTTCTTTAGGTATCCCACAAACTTACACTGTACTGAGCGTGCCTCGAGCTTGTCCGCATGCTGCTTTTTGACAAAAGCTGGACATCCCTATGTCTTAAAGTGTTTAAGACAGGGTTTCTTCCCACTCCACATCTGATATGGTGTGGTTTGCACTGACTTAGTAGGAACTTGGTTCAAAAGATATGCAGCTGTTTCTAGTGCATAACCCCAGAAAGATCGCGGTAACTCAGCCTTACTCATCATGGAACGAACCATATCCAATAGAGTTCGATTCCGCCTTTCCGATACACCGTTGTGTTGTGGTGTGTATGGAGGGGTAAGCTGAGAGAGAATTCCATTCTCTTTTAAGTAGTCCAGAAACTCGGCACTCAAGTATTCACCACCTCGATCAGATCTCAGTGTCTTGATACTCTTGCCTGTTTGTTTTTCAACTTCATTCTTGTATTCCCGAAATTTCTCAAAGGCCTCAGATTTATGCTTCATCAGGAAGACATGTCCGTACCTAGAGAAATCATCCGTAAAAGTAATGAAGTATGAATAACTACTTCGCGCATGTGTAGACATTGGACCACACACGTCACTGTGTATGAGTCCCAAGAGCTCGCTTGCTCTTTCTCTGTGTCCAGTGAACAGAGTCTTTGTCATCTTTCCCATGAGACAAGATTCACAAGTGGCATAAGACTGATACTCGAATGGATTCAAGTATCCCTCTTTATGTAACTTTGTTAACCGTGTCTCATTAATGTGACCCAGTCTACAATGTCATAAGAAAGCCTGATTTGTTTCCGGAGACATTCTTTTAAGTGTGTTCTGGACACTGAAAACCTGAGCTTGATTCAATACGTATATTCCGTTTCTAATGTACCTGACCCAATCAAAACTTGATTTAGGTGGATGTGGACCACATCGCTTAAAAAAGTAAAATCATATCCTTCCTTAGAAAGTAAGGATACAGATATGATATTACAAGCCATACTAGGTACATACAAACAGTTACGCAGAATCAATAATTGCCCAGTTGTCAATCCAAGGTGATATTCCCCTACGGATTCAGCGTCCACGCTCATTCCGTTGGCAACCCTGAGAGTCATATCATCTATCTTGACAACTCTACGGTTTCTCAGAGCCTGTAATGAATTACAGATGTGAGATCCTGATCCGGTATCAAATACCCAGGAAGAAGGGTTAATTGACATACAGTTCTCTATTATAAACACATCCGAAGCTGAAGCCACAACATGTTTCGATTCCTGGTTACTGGCTTTACTAGCCCTGCAATCCTTCTGCCAATATTCATTCCTGTAACAATAGGAACGTCCCTCCTCTACTACATCCAGCCCCGAAACTTTTGCCCTTCCCTTTCCTTCTACTTCCTTAGTTTCCTTCAGGGTATAAGTAGAGGGCAGAGACTGTAGAATCAAGTCAGTACTCGACCCGTTCTTCAACGTGGTCTTCAGGTCCGTGAGTTGATCAAAATAACTAGTCTCTGTATGGACGTTGTCCCCTATAGATGACCCAAAAGCCAACCTCGCTTGAAGCAATTCGTTCGAGGTCTCATATCTTGCGATACGAGATTTCTCTCCATATAAATCTTTGTTATGGAGGAACATAGAGACTAAGTCCATCTTCTCGTGCTGCCTCTGGTATGCACCATCAACTGAGGCCAACACGAGGCACTTGGCATTCACACAGTCTTTTTCTGATGTCTTACGGATATCAATATTCGTGACAGGGGAAACTGGTCCTGAGACGGCAAGGGCTTGATTAGTTAGGAGGTGTCCCAGCTTGTCATGGGTAATGGACATCTGGACAGACCTTTTCCAATCATAACAGTCAGATTCAGTCATTTTATTATCTAGATGTAACCTATGTCTGGTCACTGGGTTGCTGCAATTAAGAGAGAGAGAAGAAAACACTTTAGCATGATGCTCTTGCAAGTTTAGATTGGTTTTTAATTTATCTAAACAGGATGGCTCCCACTGTTTCTCGAATCCTTCCTCAAACCATAAAAGATGAATTAGTCGGGATCAATATCACCGTACAATACTTGCTTAACCGTTCAGCCAGGCCAGTGTCGGTACTTCGAGGGAGGTTTTACGACGCTTTCGCGAAGTCCTTAATTAAATAACCTCTTTTCCCTGTGGGCGTAGCCCCGCTAACACCTTTCTAGACATCTACTTGGTTTATAGCATTGATCATTAAGTGAAAAGTTTCCCGAGGAGTAGCGGATACTCACAGTAGGATCGGGATCCAAATATCATTGTGAGATAATGCTGAAGGAATTCTACCGACATTATCAAACTCCAAATGGTATGCAGCACTAGCAAGTTTCAGTTTCTTTAGAAACTCCCGATATGGATTTTTGCCCCATGCTCTTATGACCTTGACTAAGGCCAACAAATCATAAGTCACATGTCAAGTTCTACCCGTCATTGTCCAGGTTGATTTGAACCCACCTGTATATACCCTTGACTATGGCCAACAAAGTAATACGACTGTCCCAAACCAACGCATCTATCTATGCAACATATGAATACCCGGCAGCTACCAATCACTATGCCTTGACTAAGGCCAACAAACATAGCTTGAATACTATTGAATATTCATATGAAACGACGGAGGGCTACGAATGGTTTTGGCGAAACCGTGAACGTAGTGAACTTGATATAATCGAAGGAACCTTGATAGCTTTTAAAAGGAGTGGTTTAAGCTCCGCGTTTTTAAAAGTTTTCTATTTTGAAAAGAAACCGAGTGGTTTTGAAATTGTTCCAACGACTTTACTTTGGTTTATTTTCTTGCATTAATTTAATGCGTCCCATCAATTAATCCTACCATTGCAGAAAACAACGAAAATATGACGTACGCTTATGCCATCCGCATTCGCCACGGGGCCCCGTCATCACCCGTTAGGTTACTTAACTAACGACAGAGCGGGGACTGGACTAGCGCGGATGCAAAATATAAGCAACGCCTAATAGATATCATATATAGATATAAACATTCGTCAGATGCAATGATAGCCATTCCAGATCACAGATGAAAACATTGGATATACTAGGAACCCGCGTTTCGTTCGAGCCTGCAACGAAAAACGGATTACACGGTCACGATGAATAGACAAACCCCACCCTAGACCTCTACGGGTGCGGCAAACTACCCGCCAAGTACCCGAAGTGAAGCAACCTCCCTCAACAACGTGAGTAGGCCACTGGGCACTTCGAGGTATCCAGTAGTTTGTGCACCCCACCTTGGGTCTATCCTAGGAGCAAAAACAGTAAAAGAAATAATATACAATGGCGGATACAACCTCATCCCGGATGTGCGGTCATAAAAATAATATTACATCAATTCACATATTACATCAAATGAAAGATAAAGAAAACTCTCATCTCACAAAACCCCGGCTATTCATCCGCGACAATCCAACGAGTTCATATACACAATCCATCAACATTACAGATCACAGATATGCACAACCCCCACTAATCGACGTATAGAGATTAGTTAACGTTCAGTGCATATATCACATCACAGATATAACCCATTAACTAAAGTCTATAGAACTTCGATCAAAATACGGATTTGCAACTACCCCAAACACAACTTTGTTCTCTGGAAATTCTGGGCAGAAACAACATATCCTAAAAATCCCAAAACAGAACACAGATGAAACTGCAGCGAAGACGAGTTGCGGCCGAGTCAACTCGGCCGCGGAGCCGCGGCAAGAAGCATGTTCTCGCCGCGGTTATGCGGCGTGTTGACTGAGTCAGTGGCTCGTTTTTGCTGACAATTCTAACAAAACCCTGAGCCGATTTTTAATGTATGTGGAATTATTTTTAAAGCAGGTTTAAAAATCGGCAGAAAGTTAGGTTATTCGGACGTGTTTTGCGATTTTTCTCGGATCGAAATTCTAAATACTTTGCTAACTTGCTAGTTTTTGTTTAGCTAGGCTCTGATACCACTGTAAGTCTACGTTGCCCACCCCGATGCTTACGGGGAGGCGGAAACGGTAAAAAACGATTTTTCTAAACTCAAGGCAACATGGATTAAAAGGAGGATCTTTGCTAAACAAAAACTATCAACTATGATAAAAGATTTAGCTATTCGGTTTAAAGGTTATACCTAAGTCTTGAACTCCTTCTCTTCTTGCTCCTTGGAGTGGGTTGAACGGGTCCTCCTCGTTGCCTTCTCTTGCCGAAGAAAGATCCACTCGAGGGCCTCTACCTTTGGCTCCTACCTCAACCTAGAGGTAACTAAAGTGCTTGGCTTGCTAAACCTAGAACCCTAGAATGAGTAGAGAGGAGTTTTGGTGTTTTATCTCAAAAGCAAATGGTTCTCAACACATGAGAGGGGAGAGCTTTGAGAGAGAGGAAGAGGATGAGCTTTGGATGAGAGATAATGAGCAAGAGAGAATGAGGATAAATATCAACCATTCTCACATATATGTGAATTATGATAATTAAATAATTAATCAAAGATAATAGTGATGGTTAACTTGAAATGACCATTATCATTTCACATTAATGAATTTTGCAAGAATCAAAGAGCATCTTTCATGTGAAATGATGATGGTCAATATGTCAACATGGGTCAACAAGTCAACCAAAGTCAAATGGTCAACAACCCTAACCATAACACAATTATCTTTAATTAATATCAATAATCATATTTCACATATTCATTAGGGTTTGGAAAAAGACAACGGTCATCAACCCTAATGAGAATCCTATGCCTCTGCCTCGGTCAACTGTGCATACACACCCGCATCCATGTTCCGAGGAACACGAATACAATAAGATAAAACCAATCCCAAAACATATACTAGGATCTAGCTTAAAGCAAAGCCCGCTAGTAATAACTGTCCGGACACCAAACGTGCACAAGTGCGCGGATATGAACGAACCCCGTCGCAAAACCATGCGACCTCTACTCTGTTTTGCCCAAAGGCGAATAACCCTCTGTGTGGGACTCTAAAGACTCGACACTACGTTGGAAGTGGGTTTAACCATAGGCCGCAAGCGGTACTAGCTGCACGTAACGGTCCCCAGGTAGATGCCGATAAGAAGACTGACGAGGTGAACCCATCTGAACTCCTACTGAGCCTGAATGTGACAATCTCCGTACAGTCCGGTCTGTTCTTCTAAGAGTATCGCATGGCGGGCCTAGGGGTCGGTAAACGTTAGTCCCCTAACAGCGGTACAAGTCGTGTCGGAGTGTAGCCCAGAACACCCTGAGATAACACTGGAAACGCTACCAGTATATCTCGCTAGCCCTGGCCAGGGACTTTGTGTAATGGCTCTCCTAGACACAGCGCGATATCAACCCCCAATACTGGGAGAGACGAATCCTTGTAGGGTTCCTAGGCACTCTTGTGAAGGTTCAAAAGGCATCAAACATGCCCGGATAAAAATTTAGATGTGCCGAACAACCCAAAGCCGGGATCTTTGCTAGATTATTAGGTTTAAACATGCAAGATGATAACTTTTATCTAAGTGTGAGGGATTACAACCTTTGTAGTCCGCTCCTTCGCTTCACAAGCTCCGAGTAGAAGTCCCTTTGCCGCGATCCACGATCTCCCGGACTCATGATAGGCTCCACGACTCGAACGATCCATGCTAGCTTGAAGTGTTCCAAATCTCCGATGATCTACGTCGAAGTTGCAAAGACTCAAGCTTTCTCACTCTAAAGAGATGAACACACTAATCTCATGGGCTAGATGAGATGAGGATGAGAGAGTAGTAATTTTGCTTTCTTTTTAAATCGTTTTCTCATATTTATTCATCGCATAAAGAAAATCAAGTAAGCTTTTTCAAGAGAGAAGAAGATGATAATGGAAAATGATAATAAGATTAATCCTTTTGTGATGAATAGAAAGAAATGTATATGATTGATATATAAACCATGGTCAAGGATGAATGGATAAGAATGTGTAGAGAAACACTAGAGTTAGGGTTTGGTTAGGTTTAGAAATGTGTCATCACAAAATATCTTAACCATGACAAAATAAAATGCTTCTAGAAGGTGCATGAAGCAACTAACCCTAATCAAACCCTAACCTCAATTAATCATCCTTAAACATGTTTAACAATTAATCATATCATGTCACAATAATATATATCACATATATATTATATATTTGCAACAAAAGAAAATAATACAATTAACATATATCGCATATATATCAATGTATCATCCAGTGAGAAAATGAAATAATAAAGCGAGCCAATATTAGATAATGTAATAATATATCATATATATTATTATACATTAAATCATCGAATCAACACTTGATCCGACGATCCGGCTATATCGAATATTACCGACTAATATATCATGCACCGATTCATCGAATCAACACTTGATCCGATGTCCCAGTTCATATCTAAATATCGCGAGAATATGATACGGTATCTCATATCGCATTATCCTCGGTCCTGCACATATCACATATTTGCTTCTACTCCGTTTTGCCTGAGCCAAGAAACCTCTGTGTAGGACTCTAAAGAATCGTCAATACGCCGGTAGCAGGTGATGATCATATCAAACACCCACAAGCTGCAAGCGGTCAGCTAAATATAACAGCCACCCAGGTATTGAGCGATCAGAAGATCAACAAGCTAGCCTGTGCGTTCTCCTGTGAATCCGATCAGCAACACTCCCGTACAGTCCGGTCTGTTCGTCTGATATGTCGCATATCAAGTCTAGGGGTGGTTAACGTCAGACCCCAGTAACCGATAAGTCGTGTCGATGTATGGCTCATAACGGGTCGAGAAACTACTAGTAACACTTACCAGTAAATCTCTATATCAGCCCTGGCCAGGGACTTCCAGTTATAGCCAATCGAACACAGCACAACATCAACTCCCTATACCGGGAGAGACGAATCCCCTCCTATCGCTCATTGCCTCCATGTGATTCGGGACTGTACCCAAAAGCCACCGTTTTGCACGCCCTCTTGGACGTGGTAAGGTGGAAATCAAAGCACAGTGGGAATCACACAAGACTCTATGACGATCTCGGGTCTACAGACTACCCTGTACCAGTGTCACCGGAGAACTGCCATCTGACGTGTGGTATATCACCATCTGGGAGTTCTCGGTGAGTCCGTCCAGTGTACCCAGTCTCCACCGAGCACCTGTACACCATCTCTGATGTCAAACACCGATGGATATGGGATCATCCATCGCCCATCATATGGGTCAAGATGCGTATACGCTATTCTACTCTGGTGTATCGATGCCCTGTCTCGATATACCCTCGACTAGGAACAGTTATAGGATGTACTCATCGACTACTATGGACCCACTAGTATTATCTCATCATAATCCCAGTAGTCGAGTACAGATCCTAAGGGTTTTATCAACATGTGAGAGAAAAACAGTAAACCAATACAAGTCAACATGTTAAGATAAAGTGAAACCAAATAGCATACTATCATGACGAGCAAGAAAATCCTCTCTGTATATATCTAAGCATCCATCATAATATACATCATATGTACAACAATGGCCTCTAGGGCATATACATAACTAACAATCTCCCACTTGCACTAAGGCCAGCTGCTGTAGTATCTCATACCTAGCATCCCGAATAATCTCTCAAACTGTATCTGGGGAATAGCCTTCGTGAATGGATCCGCAGTGTTGTCCTTCGTATCTACTCTCCTGACCTTGATCTCCCGGCGATCAACTATCTCCCTGATCAGGTGATACCGCCTCAGAATATGTCTGGACTTTTGATGGGATCTGGGTTCCTTGGCCAATGCCACAGCTCCATTGTTATCGCAATACAGAGGTATTGGATGCTCAATGGATGGAACCACTCCAAGTTCAGTAATGAACTTCTTGATCCAGACAGCCTCTTTGGCAGCATCGTTGGCAGCGATGTATTCAGCCTCCATCGTCGAGTCTGCAACGGTATCCTGTTTGGAACTCTTCCAACATACCGCCCCTCCATTGAGGGTAAAGACAAAACCCGAATGCGACTTAGAGTCGTCCTTATCACTTTGGAAGCTGGAATCGGTAAAGGACTCCACCTGGAGTTCTCCATTACCATACACCAAGAACATCTCCTTAGTCCTTCGTAAGTACTTGAGAATGTTCTTCACAGCTGTCCAGTGACTCTCTCCAGGATCTGCTTGATACCGACTCACTACACTTAGTGAGTATGCTACATCGGGTCTGGTACATAGCATCGCATACATGATAGAGCCTACTGCTGAAGCATAGGGTATCCCTTGCATGCGAGCTCTCTCCAAATCAGTCTTTGGAGACATCTCTTTGGAGAGAGTGAGTCCAGAGATCGTAGGCTGATTCCCACGTTTGGATTCTTCCATACTAAACCTCTTTAGTATGGTGTCAATGTACCTGGATTGGGACAATCCCAGTATCCGTTTAGATCTATCTCTATAGATCATGATTCCCAATATGCAGGAGGCATCACCTAGATCTTTCATTGAGAATCTCTGTGATAAGAAGAGCTTGACTGATTGCAGCATAGGAATATCATTTCCTATCAAGAGTATGTCATCCACGTACAATACGAGGAAGACAACCTTACCCTCTGCTACCTTCTTATAGATACAAGGTTCATCTATATTTTTGATGAAGTCAAACTCTATGACTACAACATCAAAACAGATGTTCCAACTCCGCGATGCTTGCTTTAACCCATAAATGGATTTAAGCAGCTTGCACACCTTTCCGCTGCTCCCACTATCTACGAAGCCCTCTGGCTGAGTCATGTACACGCTCTCTTCTAAATCACCGTTTAGAAAGGCGGTCTTAACATCCATTTGCCAGATTTCGTAGTCATGGTATGCAGCAATGGCAAGTAAGATCCGGATGGACTTAAGCATAGCTACTGGAGAAAAAGTTTCGTCATAATCCACACCTGGTCGTTGACGAAAACCCTTTGCTACAAGTCTAGCTTTGAAAGTCTCAACTTTTCCATCTACACCAAATTTCCTTTTAAAAATCCATTTGCTCCCAATGGGTTTTACCCCTTCAGGAGCATTTTCCAAAATCCATACTTTATTGGTGTACATGGATTCCATCTCAGATTGCATTGCATCCAGCCATTTCACAGAGTCACCACTTGTGATGGCCTGCTCGAAACTAGTCGGTTCATCATCATCCATGATGCAGTCCTCGCTACCACCATCAATGAGAAAACCGTAGTATCTCTCAGGTGGACGAGAAACCCTACTAGATCGGCGGAGAGGCTGGGGTTCATCAGGTACTACTGAATCCTCTGGTTCCACTAAATCATCTGTTGTAGTTTGTGTCGCTGGAACCTCTTCCAGTTCTACCTCATTGCCATCAATTTCTTTTGCAAGAAATTCCTTTTCTAAAAAGGTGGCATATTGAGAAACAAACACTTTTTGTTCCTCAGCGTGATAGAATATATATCCATAAGAATCTTTTGGATATCCTACAAACTTACATATACCTGATCTTGCCTCGAGTTTGTCCGGATTTTGCTTTTTAACATAGGCCGGACAACCCCATATCTTAACTCGTTTAAGAGACGGTCTCTTCCCATTCCATATCTCATATGGAGTGGTAGGCACCGATTTAGTTGTAACTCTATTCAATAGATATGTGGCTATCTCCAGCGCATAACCCCAAAAGGAGATAGGTAACTCAACAGTGCTCATCATAGAGCGCACCATATCTAATAGGGTGCGATTCCTCCGCTCCGATACACCGTTGTGCTGTGGTGTATAAGGAGGAGTAAGCTGAGAGAGAATCCCATTCTCTTTTAGATAATCCCGAAACTCAACGCTTAAGTATTCCCCTCCTCGATCTGATCGAAGAATCTTAATACTTTTGCCCGTTTGGTTCTCTACTTCGTGCTTATACTCTCTGAATTTCTCAAAAGCTTCAGACTTGTGTTTCATCAGAAACACATGTCCGTATATAGAGAGATCGTCAGTGAATGTAATGAAGTAGGAAGAAACGTTCCTGGCATGCGTAGACATGGGATCGCATACATCACTATGTATTAGTCCTAAGAGTTCAGTAACTCTTTCTCCGTGTCCACTAAATGGAGCTTTGGTCATTTTCCCTTTGAGACATGAATGGCAAGTATCATAAGATGATAATTCGAACGGATTCAAATAACCATCTTTATGTAACTTATCCAGTCGTGTTGCATTGATATGACCAAGTCTACAATGTCACAAGAAGGATTCGTTCATTTCTGAACTTTTCCTTTTGTGTGTGTTTTGTATATTCAGGACTGTATTCTGATTTAGAATGAATATGCCATTATGTAACGAGCCTGATGCAATCAACTTTTGATCTAGGAATATGTTCATAACATTATCCTTTACTACAAAATTATATCCTTCTTTACTTAATAAAGAAACTGAAATAATGTTGCACATCATGTTCGGTATATAATAGCATTCATTTAGAATCAGTGTATTACGACTTGGTAATACTAGGTAATATTCGCCAACTGCTTTGGCTACAATACTTGCACCGTTCCCTACTTGAACGGAATGATCACCTTTTCCCAGTTCTCTACCTTTACGCAGCCCATGTAACAATTTACATATGTGGGATCCTGATCCGGTATCTAATACCCAGGACGTAGGGTGAACTGAGAAACAGTTCTCAATAACTAACACACCCGAAGAAGATGCATCAACATGCATGTCCTTTTGGGCGGCTTGAGAATCTAGATATTCTCCTGTTTCCTGTTCAGTCTTATAACTCTTATAAGAAAGAACGGGTCCAACGTTCCCTTGCTCAGTACAATAATCGGGTTCAGTCAATACATCCATATTATTATCTTGATTATGGCCTGAAATGGTCGCTACCTGGAGAGAGAGAGAAGAAAACACTTTAGCGTATGCTCTTGCAAGATTAGATTGGTTATTATCTTATCTAATCAGGATGTCTCCCACTGTTTTTATCAAATCTACCTTAAAACCCTAAAAGGTAAGATTAGCCGGGATTAATTACACCCTACAATTTCATCAATCTTTCAGCCAGATCAGTGTCGGTACTTTGAGGGAAGTTCCCCGTGCTTTCGCACAGACCTAATTAAAGTAAACCTCATTTTCCCAGAGGCGTAACCCCGTTAACACTTTTCTAGACACCTACTTGAATGACTAATTGTCCTGTGTAAAACTCTCCCAGGAGTAACTCTTACTCGCAGTGGGTATCGGGATCCAACTATCTCATAGAAGGTATGCAATCTCATTGCAAATTTCAACACTTGAAATTCCCAATAATACTTTTGCCCCTAGCAACTCATGACCTTAACATGGTCAACAAATCATAAGCGCTAGCCAAGTTCAACCCGTCATTTCCCGATTGAATTAAACCCACTCGTACGACCCTTAATATGGTCAACAAAGCCGTACGACTACCCTAATCCAATCACATCATATATTTTAACAGATAAGTATTAATTAGCTACCGCACACTACGCCTTAACATGGTCAACAAACGCAGCACGAATACTAAGAAGTACTTATTTGAAATGACGGAGGGCTACGCAGGTTTTTCAGAAAACCCTGAGCGTAATGAACTTGATATCGTCGTAGAATCGAGTGAAGTTTTGAAAAGGAGTGTTTTTGAGGCTTTTCTTAGTTTCGCTAAAGGGGTCACTCCCGGTGAAGGGATCGTCGGCCCTTTCCTCATCGAATAAGTTGCAGGATATATCATATATACCGCTGTGCAAAGCAAAACACTAAAAGCATTCAAAAGACACACCGCGTTTTGTAGCATCTGCCAGTTTCGCTAAAGAGGTCACTCCCGGTGAAGGGATCGTCGGCTCTTTCCTCATCGAATAAGGTGCAGGATATATCATATATATCACTGTGCAAAGCAAAACTGTAGCTACCCCTTTTTATAAAGTTTTGATTCTACAACATCTTTAGGTTTCTTTTCTTTTTATTAATCTCATTAATAAAATCCCATCAGCTTATGCTTCCTAAGCATCACAGAAGAAACGAAAGCAGTAATATTTATATATCAGCATATATATAGTATAAGCATTCGTCTCAGGCAGTAATATGATCTCATCACAGAACATTGCAGCAGAAGAACATATATGAAATATTGGATACACTAGGACGTCCGTGTTTTCAATACGAGCCTGTATAAAACACGGATTCCACGGTCACGACGAATAGCCAAACCCACATCCCAAGACCCCTACGAGAGCGGCAAGTAACACTGCCAATTCTAGGGTTAGGAGACCCGGTCTCGACTCCTCGAGATGGCCTCCCACTGGACCCTAGAACCCGGTTACTTGTGCTCCCCACCTTGGGTCTACCTAATGCGGAATAGTAAATAATATACAAGGGTGACATCAACCGCAACCTGGAAGTGCCCCAAATAAAAGAATATTACATTACAAAAGAATTTTACATGAATGAAAATAAAAAAAAACTTCATCTCACATAAAACCCCTGGCCATTCAGAACGCGACGATCCAATATAACATATCACAGCAACACATAATATCACATATCATCAACGTAAGTAAAAATGCGCATCCCAATTGTCGTTGACATATAGCAACGAAACCGGCGATTTCACATATTACACTTACGGTCATAGAAAAGAAAGTGTAAAACTACAATATTTGGAATCCATAATCACTTTAGACATCGTAAATCCGAAATATCACATACTCCGCATTTCATGCCTAACTCTATGAATTCCACATATTGTATCACATTCCAGATAAATAGACAGTATTAAACTTTTCGAACAGATAATCAAACACCCAAAATTTCCAAAAGTGCTCAACTCTTGAGCGGAGTTCAAATGATCCCAGAATATGTCACAGTACCGGTGATCCAGCCGTAGAAGGGTCAAGCCAACGCCTCACATGTGGCACGCCGTACTGCCCCAAACCCGAAGGTTCAAAAGGCAGTTCAAGACGGTCACATAATCGAGTTAAGGTTTGTTGTCTTCTAGAGGGTCCACCGCTTAACTTGTACAATTTTCCGAAAGATTTAAACCCGAAAAAAATTCAACACTTGAAAGTTTGCCGTACCGGGAAACAGTGAGTTAATGATATCCGTTCAAATAGTTTAACAGTTTCTAAATATCCGGAAAGAAATACGAATTTAAATATTCCGATCGAATCTACTATTACAAAACAAACCCCTGATTTAAACAACACTGGAATCACTTTTAAAAATATCCAGAAGCATCAACAAGTACCTACGGTTATTACCATAAAAGCCACGTGTCTCCAATCCATAAATCCGCCGCGGAACCGCCGCGCAAGCATGCTTGCGTCGCGGTTCCGCCGCCGTTTAGACGAATTGGGGGCTCGGGTTTTATGGTAATTCTTAGAATTCCCTGCTGATTTTTTTACATATTTTTAATTCAGAAAAATCCCAGATTTAAAAAAATTTCCAGAGAGGGGGCTTTTTCCGTCGGTTTGGGTTCGATCGGAGTTTTAGCTTCGTAAACACGTCGCCTAATGCTCTAGCTAGGCTCAGATACCACTGTAGGGTTCCTAGGCACTCTTGTGAAGGTTCAAAAGGCATCAAACATGCCCGGATAAAAATTTAGACGTGCCGAACAACCCAAAGCCGGGATCTTTGCTAGATTATTAGGTTTAAACATGCAAGATGATAACTTTTATCTAAGTGTGAGGGATTACAACCTTTGTAGTCCGCTCCTTCGCTTCACAAGCTCCGAGTAGAAGTCCCTTTGCCGCGATCCACGATCTCCCGGACTCATGAGAGGCTCCACGACTCGAACGATCCATGCTAGCTTGAAGTGTTCCAAATCTCCGATGATCTACGTCGAAGTTGCAAAGACTCAAGCTTTCTCACTCTAAAGAGATGAACACACTAATCTCATGGGCTAGATGAGATGAGGATGAGAGAGTAGTAATTTTGCTTTCTTTTTAAATCATTTTCTCATATTTATTCATCACATAAAGAAAATCAAGTAAGCTTTTTCAAGAGAGAAGAAGATGATAATGGAAAATGATAATAAGATTAATCCTTTTGTGATGAATAGAAAGAAATGTATATGATTGATATATAAACCATGGTCAAGGATGAATGGATAAGAATGTGTAGAGAAACAACTAGAGTTAGGGTTTGGTTAGGTTTAGAAATGTGTCATCACAAAATATCTTAACCATGACAAAATAAAATGCTTCTAGAAGGTGCATGAAGCAACTAACCCTAATCAAACCCTAACCTCAATTAATCATCCTTAAACATGTTTAACAATTAATCATATCATGTCACAATAATATATATCACATATATATTATATATTTGCAACAAAAGAAAATAATACAATTAACATATATCGCATATATATTAATGTATCATCCAGTGAGAAAATGAAATAATAAAGCGAGCCAATATTAGATAATGTAATAATATATCATATATATTATTATACATTAAATCATCGAATCAACACTTGATCCGACGATCCGGCTATATCGAATATTACCGACTAATATATCATGCACCGATTCATCGAATCAACACTTGATCCGATGTCCCAGTTCATATCTAAATATCGCGAGAATATGATACGGTATCTCATATCGCATTATCCTCGGTCCTGCACATATCACATATGTGCCTCTACTCCGTTTTGCCTGAGCCAAGAAACCTCTGTGTAGGACTCTAAAGAATCGTCAATACGCCGGTAGCAGGTGATGATCATATCAAACACCCAAAAGCTGCAAGCGGTCAGCTAAACGTAACAACCACCCAGGTATTGAGCGATCAGAAGATCAACAAGCTAGTCTGTGCGTTCTCCTGTGAATCCGATCAGCAACACTCCCGTACAGTCCGGTCTGTTCGTCTGATATGTCGCATATCAAGTCTAGGGGTGTTAACGTCAGACCCCAGTAACCGATAAGTCGTGTCGATGTATGGCTCATAACGGGTCGAGAAACTACTAGTAACACTTACCAGTAAATCTCTATATCAGCCCTGGCCAGGGACTTCCAGTTATAGCCAATCGAACACAGCACAACATCAACTCCCTATACCGGGAGAGACGAATCCCCTACTATCGCTCATTGCCTCCATGTGATTCGGGACTGTACCCAAAAGCCACCGTTTTGCACGCCCTCTTGGACGTGGTAAGGTGGAAATCAAAGCACAGTAGGAATCACACAAGACTCTATGACGATCTCGGGTCTACAGACTACCCTGTACCAGTGTCACCGGAGAACTGCCATCTGACGTGTGGTATATCACCATCTGGGAGTTCTCGGCGAGTCCGTCCAGTGTACCCAGTCTCCACTGAGCACCCGTACACCATCTCTGATGTCAAACACCGATGGATATGGGATCATCCATCGCCCATCATATGGGTCAAGATGCGTATACGCTAGTCTACTCTGGTGTATCGATGCCCTGTCTCGATATACCCTCGACTAGGAACAGTTATAGGATGTACTCATCGACTACTATGGACCCACTAGTATGATCTCATCATAATCCCAGTAGTCGAGTACAGATCCTAAGGGCTTTATCAACATGTGAGAGAAAAACAGTAAACCAATACAAGTCAACATGTTAAGATAAAGTGAAACCAAATAGCATACTATTATGACGAGCAAGAAAGTCCTCTCTGTATATATCTAAGCATCCATCATAATATACATCATATGTACAACAATGGCCTCTAGGGCTTATACATAACTAACAATCCTGTCTAACCGTCACTGCCTCCAAGTGCTTCGGGACTGCACCCAACTACTACCTGTTTGCACGACTCCTTTGAGCCGTGGTAGGGTAGTAATCAAAGAACAGTGGGAACACACTCGAGGCGAAGTGACAGTGTCAAGTCAACGGACTAAGCTGTACTCATGTCACCTGGGAACTGATAACTGACGATAGGTATAATACCAACCAACAGTTCCCGACGAGTCCTGTCCAGTGTACTTGTAACCTAACGAGCACCCGCATACTATCCTAAGTACGGCGTACTAATGGCTGTGGGACAGACCATCTCCCCTGCTGGGATGAGAAGCGCATACGCTAGTCTACTCTGGAGTATCGATGCCCCGTCTCGATAATCCTACGACTAGGGACCTGTATAAGGATGTGCTTGCAGATTACCCAGCCCCCACTAGTGTGACTGCCATCACAACGCTGGTAATCAAGCAAAGATCCTAAGGGCTCCACTAATGTGGAAAGGCGATATGCTAAAAGAAACACATGCACACATTAAAGTAGAAACAAACCAAGTAGCATACTACTATTTTGAGCAAGATTGTCTATACAACTGTGAATATTCCAAGCTTCCATTAAGTAATATACAAACTAGTATGATACAGTAATGGCCTCTAGGGCATATACACTAACAACCTGTACCAGTGTCACCAGAGAACTGCCATCTGACGTGAGGTATAATACCATCTGGGAGTTCTCGGCGAGTCCGTATAGTGTACCCAGTCTCCACTGAGCACCCGTATACCTTCTCTTATGTCAAACACCAATGGATATGGGATCATCCATCGCCCATCATATGGGTCAAGAAGCGCATACGCTAGTCTACTCTGGTATATCGATGCCCTGTTTCGATAAACCTACAACTAGGAACATTTGAAGGATGTACTTAGCGACTACACTGTCCCCACTATTATGATCTGCATCATAGTCCTGGTAGTCAAGTACTCATCCTAAGGGCTTTATCAACATATAACATAGAGACAATCAGAGTACATGTTAAGATAAAGAGCAACCAAACAACATACTATCCTGTCGAGCTAGAAAGTACTACCTATATATGTCCAAGCAACCACTACAATATACATCGTATGTACAGTAATGGCCTGTAGGGCATACATATCACTAACAACAGCACCCACGCTAGCTCCGTTAGCAACCTGGAGGGTCATATCACCAACCTTCAGCACTCTACGGTTTCTCAGTGCCTGCAATGAATTGCATATATGAGATCCTGATCCGGTATCCAATACCCAGGAAGTAGAGTTGATTGACAGATAATTTTCAATTACAAACACGCATGAAGTCGAAGCCACAACTTGCTTCGGTTCCTGGTTCTTGGCAATTCAAGCTTTGCAATTTTTCTTCCAATGGTTTTTCCCACGACAGTGGAAACACTCGTCCTTTGCCACTACTGGCACCGCAACTTTTGCCTTTCCCTTAACTCCCACCTTACCATCACCACCTCTTGGTTTGGTAGCGGCCTTCTTCTTCCTTCCTTTGGCCCTTGCCTTGGACCCGGAAGAGGAAGCACTGCGAACAAACATAGTGGGTGTTTCCCTTACTTTGTACAAGGTGCCCTCTGCACTCCTCAACATGTTAAGGAGTTCTGGAAGTTCAACTTCTTTTTCTTGAATTGTGAAATTCAGAATAAATTGGGCGTAGGTGGAAGGAAAGGACTGAAGAACCAAGTCTGATACCACTGTAAGTCGACGTTAGACACCCCACATGATGCGGGGAGGCGGAATAGGTAAAACAATCATTTTGTTTAAACTAACATCGACTAACTTTACGGATCTTTGCTAAACCCTAACTAACAACTATATAGAAGTGATTAGCTACTATGATAGATGATTATACCTAATGATTCAAGTCCTTCTTGTCCTTGTAGTTCACCTCCTCGCCGGCCTCCTCGATGTGATAGAAGATCCACCCGAGAGCTCCTTCTCCAAGCTTTAACCTCTCACTTGAGGTAACTAGGTGTCTATGAGTGCTAATCAAAGTATCCTAGAGGATATAGAAGAGGATTAAGGATCTATTAGTCTTGCTAACCCTTGGATCTCATCACATGAGAGAATTAGGGTTAGTTCTTTGAAGAGAGAGCTTGAGGAGAGAGAATATGAAAGTGAGAATGATATGAATTATGTCTCATTTTTAATATATGATGAAGCATAAAGAATATCAAATAAATCATTATTTGATATTAACAACCATAGTTCATTTAATACACACAATGAATCATCTCATGAGTCATTAAGCAATAAATGCTTCATTAACTCATTTGGATGATTCATCTCATGAGTCACTAATCCATTTAATGCAAATAACACCTAAGCTCTCCACCTCATCTACCTTCTAGAAGCTTCTCGACAAATTACGAGAATGCCCCTCCATCCGTGAAAACACGGAAATACTGAGACTGTACAAATCCAATAATCCAATACTAGAATCTGGCTTAAACTAAAGCCCGCTAGTAAAAACTGTCCGAACACTGTACGTGCATAAATACACGTATGTGTCCGAACCCTGTCGTAAAACCATACGACCTCTATATCGTTTCGCCTGAAGCAGGAAAACTCTCTGTGTAAGACTCTAAAGACTCGACACTTACGCTGGCAGTGGGTTTAATCACAGGCCGCAAGCGGTACTAGCTGTACGTAACGATCCCCAGGTAGATGTCGATAAGAAGGCCGATGAGGAAACCCATCCGAACTCCTATTGAGCCTGATGTGACAATCTCCGTACAGTCCGGTCTGTTCGTCTAGGACTATTGCATATCGGGACTAGGGGGAGGCAAGCGTCAGTCCCCTAAAAGCGGTATAAGTCGTGTCGGAGTGAAGCCCATTACACCTTGAGAAGCTACTGGAAATCCTACCAGTAAATCTCGTTTGCCCTGGCCAGGGACTTTGCGTAATGGCTCTCCAAACACAGCGTGATATCAACTCCCAATACCGGGAGAGACGAATCCTATCTAACCGCCACTGCCTTCAAGTGCTTCGGGACTGCACCCAACTGCTACCTGTTTGCACGACACCTTTGAGCCGTGGTAGGGTAGCAATCTAAGAACAGTGGGAACACATTCGAGACGAAGCAGCAGTGTCAAGTCTGCAGACTATGCTGTACTCATGTCACCTGGGAACTCTTAACTGACGACGGGTATAATCCAACCAACAGTTCCCTGCGAGTCATGTCCGGTGTACCCGTAACCCAACGAGCACCTATATACTATCTCCAGTACAACGTACCGATGGCTGTGGGACAGACCATCTCCCCAACTGGGATGAGAAGCGTACACACTAGTCTACTCCGGAGTATCGATGCCCTGTCTCGATAATCCTACGACTAGGGACCTGAAAAAGGATGTGCTTGTAGACTACCCAGCCCCCACTAGTGTGACTGCCATCACAACGCTGGTAGTCAAGCAAGATCCTAAGGGCACTATCAATATGTATTCGCGATATGCTAACATATACACATATTAAGATAGACATAAACCAAGTAGCATACTACTATGTTGAGCGAGACTGTTAATATAACTGTGAATATCCCAAGGTTCCATTAAGTAATATAAAAACTAGTATGATACAATAATGGCCCCTAGGGCATATACACCCACATGATGCGAAGAGGCGGAATAGGTAAAACAATCATTTTGTTTAAACTAACATCGACTAACTTTACGTATCTTTGCTAAACCCTAACTAACAACTATATAGAAGTGATTAGCTACTATGATAGATGATTATACCTAATGATTCAAGTCCTTCTTGTCCTTATAGTTCACCTCCTCGTCGGGCTCCTCGATGTGATAGAAGATCCACCCGAGAGCTCCTTCTCCAAGGTTTAACCTCTCACTTGAGGTAACTAGGTGTCTATGAGTGCTAATCAAAGTATCCTAGAGGATATAGAAGAGGATTAAGGATCTATTAGTCTTGCTAACCCTTGGATCTCATCACATGAGAGAATTAGGGTTAGTTCTTTGAAGAGAGAGCTTGAGGAGAGAGAATGTGAAAGTGAGAATGATATGAATTATGTCTCATTTTTAATATATGATGAAGCATAAAGAATATCAAATAAATCATTATTTGATATTAACAACCATGGTTCATTTAATACACACAATGAATCATCTCATGAGTCATTAAGCAATAAATGCTTCATTAACTCATTTGGATGATTCATCTCATGAGTCACTAATCCATTTAATGCAAATAACACCTAAGCTCTCCACCTCATCTACCTTCTAGAAGCTTCTCGACAAATTACGAGAATGCCCCTCCATCCGTGAAAACACGGAAATACTGAGACTGTACAAATCCAATAATCCAATACTAGAATCTGGCTTAAACTAAAGCCCGCTAGTAAAAACTGTCCGAACACTGTATGTGCATAAACACACGTATGTGTCCGAACCCTGTCGTAAAACCATACGACCTCTATATCGTTTCGCCTGAAGCAGGGAAACTCTCTGTGTGGGACTCTAAAGACTCGACACTTACGCTGGCAGTGGGTTTAATCACAGGCCGCAAGCGGTACTAGCTGTACGTAACGATCCCCAGGTAGATGTCGATAAGAAGGCCGATGAGGAAACCCATCCGAACTCCTATTGAGCCTGATGTGACAATCTCCGTACAGTCCGGTCTATTCGTCTAGGACTATTGCATATCGGGACTAGGGGGAGGCAAGCGTCAGTCCCCTAAAAGCGGTATAAGTCGTGTCGGAGTGAAGCCCATTACACCTTGAGAAGCTACTGGAAATCCTACCAGTAAATCTCGTTTGCCCTGGCCAGGGACTTTGCGTAATGGCTCTCCAAACACAGCGTGATATCAACTCCCAATACCGGGAGAGACGAATCCTATCTAACCGCCACTGCCTTCAAGTGCTTCGGGACTGCACCCAACTGCTACCTGTTTGCACGACACCTTTGAGCCGTGGTAGGGTAGCAATCTAAGAACAGTGGGAACACATTCGAGACGAAGCCGCAGTGTCAAGTCTGCAGACTATGCTGTACTCATGTCACCTGGGAACTCTTAACTGACGACGGGTATAATACCAACCAACAGTTCCCTGCGAGTCATGTCCGGTGTACCCGTAACCCAACGAGCATCTATATACTATCTTCAGTACAACGTACCGATGGCTGTGGGACAGGCCATCTCCCCAACTGGGATGAGAAGCGTACACACTAGTCTACTCCGGAGTATCGATGCCCTGTCTCGATAATCCTACGACTAGGGACCTGAAAAAGGATGTGCTTGTAGACTACCCAGCCCCCACTAGTGTGACTGCCATCACAACGCTGGTAGTCAAGCAAGATCCTAAGGGCACTATCAATATGTATTCGCGATATGCTAACATATACACATATTAAGATAGACATAAACCAAGTAGCATACTACTATGTTGAGCGAGACTGTTAATATAACTGTGAATATCCCAAGGTTCCATTAAGTAATATAAAAACTAGTATGATACAATAATGGCCCCTAGGGCATATACACCCACATGATGCGAGGAGGCGGAATAGGTAAAACAATCATTTTGTTTAAACTAACATCGACTAACTTTACGGATCTTTGCTAAACCCTAACTAACAACTATATAGAAGTGATTAGCTACTATGATAGATGATTATACCTAATGATTCAAGTCCTTCTTGTCCTTATAGTTCACCTCCTCGTCGGGCTCCTCGATGTGATAGAAGATCCACCCGAGAGCTCCTTCTCCAAGGTTTAACCTCTCACTTGAGGTAACTAGGTGTCTATGAGTGCTAATCAAAGTATCCTAGAGGATATAGAAGAGGATTAAGGATCTATTAGTCTTGCTAACCCTTGGATCTCATCACATGAGAGAATTAGGGTTAGTTCTTTGAAGAGAGAGCTTGAGGAGAGAGAATGTGAAAGTGAGAATGATATGAATTATGTCTCATTTTTAATATATGATGAAGCATAAAGAATATCAAATAAATCATTATTTGATATTAACAACCATGGTTCATTTAATACACACAATGAATCATCTCATGAGTCATTAAGCAATAAATGCTTCATTAACTCATTTGGATGATTTATCTCATGAATCACTAATCCATTTAATGCAAATAACACCTAAGCTCTCCACCTCATCTACCTTCTAGAAGCTTCTTGACAAATTACGAGAATGCCCCTCCATCCGTGAAAACACGGAAATACTGAGACTGTACAAATCCAATAATCCAATACTAGAATCTGGCTTAAACTAAAGCCCGCTAGTAAAAACTGTCCGAACACTGTACGTGCATAAATACACGTATGTATCCGAACCCTGTCGTAAAACCATACGACCTCTATATCGTTTCGCCTGAAGCAGGGAAACTCTCTGTGTGGGACTCTATAGACTCGACACTTACGCTGGCAGTGGGTTTAATCACAGGCCGCAAGCGGTACTAGCTGTACGTAACGGTCCCCAGGTAGATGTCGATAAGAAGGCCGATGAGGAAACCCATCCGAACTCCTATTGAGCATGATATGACAATCTCTGTACAGTCCGGTCTGTTCGTCTAGGACTATCGCATATCGGGACTAGGGGGAGGAAAGCGTCAGTCCCCTAAAAGCGGTATAAGTCGTGTCGGAGTGAAGCCCATTACACCTTGAGAAGCTACTGGAAATCCTACCAGTAAATCTCGTTTGCCCTGGCCAGGGACTTTGCGTAATGGCTCTCCAAACACAGCGCGATATCAACTCCCAATACCGGGAGAGACGAATCCTATCTAACCGCCACTGCCTTCAAGTGCTTCGGGACTGCACCCAACTGCTACCTGTTTGCACGACACCTTTGAGCCGTGGTAGGGTAGCAATCTAAGAACAGTGGGAACACATTCGAGACGAAGCAGCAGTGTCAAGTCTGCAAACTATGCTGTACTCATGTCACCTGGGAACTCTTAACTGACGACGGGTATAATACCAACCAACAGTTCCGTGCGAGTCATGTCCGGTGTACCCGTAACCCAACGAGCACCTGTATACTATCTCCAGTACAACGTACCGATGGCTGTGGGACAGACCATCTCCCCAACTGGGATGAGAAGCGTACACACTAGTCTACTCCGGAGTATCGATGCCCTGTCTCGATAATCCTACGACTAGGGACCTGAAAAAGGATGTGCTTGTAGACTACCCAGCCCCCACCAGTGTGACTGCCATCACAACGCTGGTAGTCAAGCAAGATCCTAAGGGCACTATCAATATGTATTCGCGATATGCTAACATATACACATATTAAGATAGACATAAACCAAGTAGCATACTACTATGTTGAGCGAGACTGTTAATATAACTGTGAATATCCCAAGCTTCCATTAAGTAATATAAAAACTAGTATGATACAATAATGGCCCCTAGGGCATATACACCCACATGATGCGGGGAGGTGGAATAGGTAAAACAATCATTTTGTTTAAACTAACATCGACTAACTTTACGGATCTTTGCAAAACCCTAACTAACAACTATATAGAAGTGATTAGCTACTATGATAGATGATTATACCTAATGATTCAAGTCCTTATTCTTGTAGTTCACCTCCTCGTCGGCCTCCTCGATGTGATAGAAGATCCATCCGAGAGCTCCTTCTCCAAGTTTTAACCTCACTTGAGGTAACTAGGTGGCTATGAGTGCTAATCAAAGTATCCTTGAGGATATAGAAGAGGATTAGGGATCTATTAGTCTTGCTAACCCTTGGATCTCATCACATGAGAGGATTATGGTTAGTTCTTTGAAGAGAGAGAGCTTGAGGAGAGAGAATGTGAAAGTGAGAATGATATGAATTATGTCTCATTTTTAATATATGATGAAGCATAAAGAATATCAAATAAATCATTATTTGATATTAACAACCATGGTTCATTTAATACATACGATGAATCATCTCATGAGTCATTAAGCAATAAATGCTTCATTAACTCATTTGGATGATTCATCTCATGAGTCACTAATCCGTTTAATGCAAATAACACCTAAGATCTCCACCTCATCTACCTTCTAGAAGCTTCTCGACAAATTACGAGAATGCCCCTCCAGCCGTGAAAACACGGAAATACTGAGACTGTACAAATCCAATAATCCAATACTGGAATCTGGCTTAAACTAAAACCCGCTAGTAAAAACTGTCCGAATATCGTACGTGCATAAATACACGTATGTGTCCGAACCCTGTCGTAAAACCATACGACCTCTATATCATTTCGCCTGAAGCAAGGACACTCTCTGTGTAGGACTCTAAAGATTCGACACTTACGCTGGCAGTGGGTTTAACCACGGGCCGTAAGCGGTACTAGCTGTACGTAACGGTCCCCAGGTAGATGTTGATAAGAAGGCCGATGAGGAAATCCATCCGATCTCCTACCGAGCCTGATGTGACAATCTCCGTACAGTCCGGTCTATTCGTCTAGGACTATCGCATATCGGGCCTAGGGGGGCGGCAAGCGTCAGTCCCCTAAAAGCGGTATAAGTCGTCTCGGAATGAAGCCCATTACACCTTGAGAAGCTACTGGAAATCCTACCGGTAAATCTCGTTTTCTTTGGCTAGGGACTTTGCGTAATGGCTCTCCAAACACAGCGCGATATCAACTCCCAATACCGGGAGAGACGAATCCTATCTAACCGCCACTGCCTCCAAGTGCTTCGGGACTGCACCCAACTGCTACCTATTTGCACGACTCCTTTGAGCCGTGGTAGGGTAGCAATCTAAGAACAGTGGCAACACACTCGAGACGAAGCAGCAGTGTCAAGTCTGCGGACTATGCTGTACTCATGTCACCTGGGAACTGTTAACTGACGACGGGTATAATACCAACCAACAGTTCCCTGCGAGTCCTGTCCGGTGTACCCGTAACCCAACGAGCACCTGTATACTATCTCCAGTACAACATACTGATGGCTGTGGGACAGACCATCTCCCCAACTGGGATGAGAAGCATACACACTAGTCTACTCCGGAGTATCGATGCCCTGTCTCAATAATCCTTCGACTAGGGACCTGAAAAAGGATGTGCTTGTAGACTACCCTGCCCCCACTAGTGTGACTGCCATCACAACGCTGGTAGTCAAGCAAGATCCTAAGGGCTCTATCAATATGTATTCGCGATATGCTAACATATACACATATTAAGATAGACATAAACCAAGTAGCATACTACTATGTTGAGCGAGACTGTAAATATAACTGTGAATATCCCAAACTTCCATTAAGTAATATACAAATTAGTATGATACAATAATGGCCCCTAGGGCATATACACTAACAATCTCCTACTTGCACTAGGGCCATATACTGGCATATCGAAGACCTATCATCTCGAGTAGCCTCTCGAACTGAATCTGAGGTAAGGAATTTGTGAATGGATCTGCGGTGTTCTCCTCTGTAGCAACTCTCCGGACCTCGATCTCCCGGTGATCTATGATCTCCCTGATCGGGTGATACCGTCTTAAGATGTGCCTGGACTTCTGATGGGACCTGGGTTCCTTCGCTAAAGCTATAGCCCCGTTGTTGTCACAATACAGAGGTATTGGATCAACAATGGATGGAACCACCTGAAGTTCTGTTAGGAACTTCTTCATCCAGACTGCTTCTTTTGCGGCATCGCAAGCAGCTATATACTCCGCTTCCATCATCGAGTCAGCAACGGTGTCCTGCTTGGAACTCTTCCAGCACACCGCCCCTCCATTGAGGGTAAATACATAACCTGACATGGACTTGGAGTCATCCTTGTCACTCTGGAAGCTGGAATCAGCAAAGGCCTTGATCTTGAGGTCTTTTCCGCCATAAACCAAGAACATATCCTTTTTCTAAAAAACTGCTGTTCTAGAAAATGGGCATTACGAGAAACAAGTACCTTTTGTTCCTCTGCGTAATAGAAACAATACCCCTTGAGTTCTTTGGATATCCCACAAACTTACATTGCACTGATCGTGCCTCGAGTTTGTCCTCATGCTGCTTTTTAACAAAAGCTGGACATCTCCATATCTTCATATACTGAAGATAGGGTTTCTTCCCACTCCATATCTGGTATGGTGTGGTAGGCACAGTCTTGGTAGGAATCTTGTTCAAAAGATATGCCGCTGATTCTAGCGCATAACCCCAGAAAGATCGCGGTAACTCAGCATTACTCATCATGGAATGTACCATATCCAATAGGGTTCGGTTCCGTCTTTCCGATACACCGTTATGCTGTGGAGTGTATGGAGGAGTAAGATGAGAGAGAATTCCTTTCTCTTTTAGGTAACCCAGGAACTCGGCACTTAAGTATTCACCACCTTGATCAGATCTCAGTGTCTTGATACTTTTGCCGGTTTGGTTTTCTATTTCATTCTTATATTCTTGGAATTTCTCAAAGGCCTCGGATTTATCTTTCATTAAGAAAATGAATCCATACCTAGAGTAATCATCCGTAAAAGTAATGAAATATGAAAAACCACCTCTTGCATGTATAGACATTGGACCACATACATCGCTGTGTATGAGTCCTAAGAGCTCGCTCGCTCCTACTCTATGTCTAGTGAATGGAGTCTTTGTCATCTTTCCTTTGAGACATGATTGACAAGTGGCATAAGATTGATATTTGAACGGATCCAAATATCCTTCTCTATGTAACTTAGTTAACCTTGTCTCATTGATGTGACCTAGTCTATAATGCCATAAGAAAGCCTTATTTATATCTGGAGACTTTCTTTTTAGTGTGTTCTGGACATTGAAAATCTGTAATTGGTTTAATACGTATATACCGTCATCTAGTGTACCAGACCCAATCAAACCATGATTAAGGTGGATGTTAACAACATCGCTTACAAACGTGAAATCATAACCTTCTTTTGATAACAACGAAACTGATATGATATTACACGTTAAACTGGGTACACAAAAAAAGTTGCGCAAAACCAAAATATGTCCACTCGTCAATCCAAGGTGATAATCCCCTACGGACACAGCACCTATGCTAGCTCCGTTAGCAACCTGGAGGGTCATATCACCAACCTTCAGCACTCTACGGTTTCTCAGTGCCTGCAATGAATTGCATATATGGGATCCTCATCCGATATCCAATATCCAGGAAGTAGAGTTGATTGACAGACAATTTTCAATTACAAACACACCTAAAGTCGAAGCCACAACTTGCTTCGGTTCCTGGTTCTTGGCAATCCAAGCTTTGCAATCTTTCTTCCAATGGCCTTTCCTACGATAGTGGAAGCACTCGTCCTTTGCCACTACTGGAACTGAAACTTTTGCCTTTCCCTTAACTCCCACCTTACCAACACCACCTCTTGGTTTGATAGCGGCCTTCTTCTTCCTTCCTTTGGCCCTTGCCTTGGACCCGGAAGAGGAAGCACTGCGAACAAACATAGTGGGTGTTTCCCTTACTTTCTGCAAGGTGCCCTCTGCACTCCTCAACATGTTAAGGAGTTCTGGAAGTTCAACTTCTTTTCCTTGAATGTTGAAATTCAGAATAAACTGGGCGTAGGTGGAAGGAAGGGACTGAAGAACCAAGTCTATATACAGCTCGTTCTCTAATGTTGTCCTAAGGTCTGCGAGCTCTTCTATATAGCCAATCATCTTAAGGACATGTTCTCCTACAGATGATCCGACGTCCAGCCTCGACTGAAACAAATTCTTCGAGGTCTCGTATCTAGCTATATGAGATTGCTCAACATAAAGTTCCTTGGTGTGGAGAAATATGGATTCAAGATCCATATTCTCGTGCCTTCTCTGATGTTCATTATTCATAGAGGCAAGCACGATGCATTTGGCCTTCGCGCAGCCTATCTCCCAGGTCTTGCGGATTTCCTTATCCGCGACACTGGATTCTGGACCAGGGACAACATGTGCCTTAGTAGTAAGGACATACCCCAATTTGTCATAGTTATTGCTATCTTGACATTCCGGAACCAGTCTTTATAGTTTGGCCCTGTCAAAATATTTTTATCTAATAGTAACTTAAGGCCTGTCATGTTCCGGGTCACTGCAATTGAGAGAGAGAAGGAACACTTTAGCATGATGCTCTTGCAAGTTTAGAGTGGTTTTTAGTTTATCTAAACAGGATGGCTCCCACTGTTTCTCGAATCCCTCCTCAAACCAAAAAGAAAGAACTAGTCAGGACTATTCTCATCGTACAATTCTTGCTTAACCATTCAGCCAGGCCGGTGTCGGTACTTCGAGAGAGGTTTTACGACGCTTTCGCGAAGTTCCTTAATTAAATAACCACTTTTCTCTAGGGGCGTAGCCCCGCTGACGCCTTTCTCGACACCTACTTGGTTTATAGCATTGATCGTTAAGTGATGAATCTCCTGATGAGTAGCGGATACTCAATGTAGGATCGGGATCCAAATATCATCGTGTGATAAAGCTGAAAGAATCCTACAAAAATTATCACACTCCAAATGGTATGAAACTCTTTGCAAATTTCAGTTTCTTTAGAAATTCCCGATATAATTTTCTGCCCCAAGCTCTTATGACCTGTAAGTCGACGTTAGACACCCCACATGATGCGGAGAGGCGGAATAGGTAAAACAATCATTTTGTTTAAACTAACATCGACTAACTTTACGGGTCTTTGCTAAACCCTAACTAACAACTATATAGAAGTGATTAGCTACTATGATAGATGATTATACCTAATGATTCAAGTCCTTCTTGTCCTTGCAGTTCACCTCCTCGCCGGCCTCCTCGATGTGATAGAAGATCCACCCGAGAGCTCCTTCTCCAAGCTTTAACCTCTCACTTGAGGTAACTAGGTGGCTATGAGTGCTAATCAAAGTAACCTAGATGATATAGAAGAGGATTAGGGATCTATTAGTCTTGCTAACCCTTGGATCTCATCACATGAGAGGATTAGGGTTAGTTCTTTGAAGAGAGAGAGCTTGAGGAGAGAGAATGTGAAAGTGAGAATGATATGAATTATGTCTCATTTTTAATATATGATGAAGCATAAAGAATATCAAATAAATCATTATTTGATATTAACAACCATGCTTCATTTAATACATACGATGAATCATCTCATGAGTCATTAAGCAATAAATGCTTCATTAACTCATTTGGACGATTCATCTCATGAGTCACTAATCCATTTAATGCAAATAACACCTAAGCTCTCCACCTCATCTACCTTCTAGAAGCTTCTCGACAAATTATGAGAATGCCCCTCCATCCGTGAAAACACGGAAATACTGAGACTGTACAAATTCAATAATCCAATACTAGAATCTGGCTTAAACTAAAGCCCGCTAGTAAAAACTGTCCGAACACCGTACGTTCATAAATATAGGTATGTGTCCGAACCCTGTCGTAAAACCATACGACCTCTATATCGTTTTGCCTGAAGCAGGGAAACTCTCTGTGTGGGACTTACTGTTATAGCCAATCGTACATAGCACAACATCAACCCCCAATACCGGAAGAGACGAAACCCCTCATATCACTCATTGCCTTCATGAGCCTCGGGACTGTACCCAAAATCCACTTGTTTGCACGACTCAATAGAGTCGTGGTAGGGTGGAGATCATAGTATAGTGGGAGGACACACAAGACTCTATGACGATCTCGGGTCTACAGACTAATCTGTACCAGTGTCACCTGAGAACTGCTATCCGACGATAGATATAATACCACATAGGAGTTCTTGGAGAGTCCGTTCAGTGTACCCAGTCTCACCGAGAACTCGTATACGGTCTTTGGTGTCACCACACCAATGGATATGGGATCATCCATCGCTCATCATATGGGACAAGTAACGTATACGCTAGTCTACTATGGAAATATCGATGCCCCGTCTCGATACACCCACGACTAGGAACATTTTAAGGATTTGCTTATAAACTACACATGTCCTACTAGTATGATCCGCATCATAATCTCAGTAGTCAAGCAAATATCCTAAGGGCTTTATCAACATGTACCAAATGAATGAGAAGCATGATCAAATGAACATGTCAAGATAAAGTACAACCAGATAGCATAGTATCATGTCGAGCAAGAATGTCCTCTGAATACACACACACACACACACACACAGACACACACACATACCGGTATATACACTATCATATAATGGCCTCTAGGGCATATACATATATCCAACAATAACACCAATTAAGATTGGGTGGGGATTTCATCACCCTTCCTAAGACCCCACAAATAAAAAAAAAGCATACGCATTACCTTTAGTTAATAAAAAATATCTAGACCAAACCTATAAGGACTTGTCGCGCTCATTTAGGACAAGTGAAGGTTGCGGGGAATCGGTCGTTTATCTAAACTTGACTTTGTGGTGCCTAGGCTAGACAAGTGAGAAGGTAATTTTAAAAGGCTCGTTTCACGGTGATTCGTGAGTGGAACCCTCTTTACCTCACTTGTGCTTACCTAGCCACAATTAGCAGTGAAGAGGCGATTCGAGAGTTATCTTGCAACTTGTCGCTTGGAAGTCTAGGAGCGGTTTAGTTGGACTTTGAAGATCCTAGCTCTAGGTGTTGTTTATGCATATTGTGATTTTGATTATGCTTGTATAAAGTTTAGTCCCATAATTCCGTATTTTTTCTAAAACCTGAACAAACAATTTCAAAAACTCCAAAAACACAAAAAAATTCAATAATTCATAAAAATTCCATCCTCCCTACCCTCCACTCTTTTCATAACATGGGTACCCCAAAACGACCAACTCTTGCTGAACTTTAGTAGCTACAACCAGACATTTGTTCTTACGGTTCTTGCTTTGGCCGAACTTTGAACGATCCATCCATGCCCGAAATTTCTTTGAGAAATCGGATAGACGCGTCTAGGATAAACAATTGGACTCCGCAATCCACTCCGTATCAACCGTTTCAACCCCCCACCTTCTTACATTGATACCCATTTTTAGAGTCATGTTGCGACTTCGAAAACCATGTCCATCGCTGATTCGAATTGAACAATCTTGTAGCCGATCTTTCACTCCTTTCACCACTCCAAATTCCATAGGACACCAATTCCAATCGTCTTCATATCAGAATGTTGATCCCAATCCTGTCCATTTTTCACATCCATTCGATTTCTATCAATCCTACCCGACTTTTACAGCTCTAGTCATTTCTTCTGAACAACCATTTGGGAGTTTCACGTATCCAAACAACTTTGAATCTTTTACTGAAACCCCCTCACAACCCATGTCTAGTCTTGAGCAAACTTTAGAAGAATTTTGGATAGCGTCGTGCCAAATGGAGGAAGTGAATGCGTCTATAGCCGCCCTCATACAATCTTGTGAACCGGCTGCTGGTTTACAACTAGCTCCACATTTTCTAATATATGATGAGGTGATAGGACAGGTTGTGGATTTGAGTCGTGAGAGTGAGCATTCCACCGTTCAAAATCAAACCTACCCGTTTCAAATCGAATTCCACAACTCTAGTTTCGAAAGACTATCGAGTGTCCCGAATGAATCATAAATTGAAGATAGAACAGTTGATGAGTTGTGCGACTTTGTAGTGTTTGATTGGCCTGATTTTGAAAGGGTCCATTTCAAGTGAAACCAATCCCAATCCTTTTGATCTCTACACCTCCACTCTAGAATCTGAATTGATTGAATCCATGCTTTTGATGAGGTGTCTGAGAAATTTGATTTTCACTTGATTGAGGATTTCTACGCTGGGAATATTTTGGATGATGAACCTACAGTTTTGGATGAATTTTTCTCACCAATTCATCATGTCCTTTCACTTTCGTGTGGGAATCATCCCGAACCATTAATTGTTTTTCCCGAGCTTCATATGCGTCTGGAAATTGTTGATGATGAATGCATGGATGAGCTAAATTTTGAGGAGAATTTTGAGGATAGTATTAAGGATGAAATAGTTTTACTAAATGGGTCGGATTTTTTAATTCATCCTGTCCTTTTCATTGACTGTGTACACCCTCCTGAATCTTTAACCGATACAATTCCTCAATCACTTCCCTCCATCCTTTCCATCGTTCCCACTTTGCAATACACCGTATTACCTTCATTTCCTGTGTCGGGTTTACCAAATCCGGTCGGCCCATGTTTTCTTACGAATCTTGAGAGGTTTGACCCCATTTCTCAACGAGTTGATAGATTAGTACAATCACTTTTTACACATCGGTCATTACAAATTGTACTAATTTATTCACTATAATTCCACCCTCAAGTTCGTATTCCATTTCTTTTTCCCCTCCTCCATCCGTCTTCTCTACTGAGATCGTACGCCGCTTCCATCCCTACACAGTCTCGTGTGTTCTTCATCTCTTTCTTCTACGCCTTCTTTCACCAACCGCTGCATTATCACGATAATATTTTTGAATGGTTGGTGTTAACTTTTGGCCTGTGTAAGGCCTTGTATAGATTGATACTGTTTTCTCCCCCTAAACTCTGAATCTTAACGCTTAAATAGTGGCAACACTGTTTCACTTAAGTTTCGGGGGGCCTTTTTATGTATATATATTTTTGGTTTTCCTTTTCTTTTATATAAAAAAGGGAAGTGCCGACAATTTTGACCCTCTTGGTGTAGCCTGACAGTGAGGGCACTGTCAAGTTTTAGTTTGGGGGTGTGCTCAGTAAGCTTTCTACCTTCGCATTCATGTGTATATTTTGCATTTGCATACTTATTTAAAAACTCACAAAAATCGAAATTTTGTCCAAAAATATAAAAACTTTGTCGTCAAGTTAGCTAGTAGGGTAACTTAGATTTTTATTCCGAAAATTTAGTTGATACGTTAAAAATAACTAAATCATAGGCTTAGGAATTGAAAACCCTAAAAATAACCCTCCTTTTGTTTAACCTTGGTAATTATACGTCCTTGCAATTTTTTTAGAAGTAGGTAATTTTGAGTTCAGTTCTTGAGTTAAGTCGAGATGAAGGGAAAGTATTGAAAGTTTTATTGAAGGATAAGTCTGAAAAATAGTTCCTATTCTTAAGTTCAAATTCAGAAAGTATATACCCTACAAACTGCACATACACGCACCTTGAAACTTGGGATAGTAGAGGATACCTAGAAATACTCTTGCCTGAAAGCCTAATATGAAAGAAAAACGGTATTTAAAACTAACCACCAAAAGAGGATTATTGAAAAATATATCCGGTCTTGAAAAGGAAAAAAAATAAAGTCAAGACCTGGAAACTGCTATTTACGCTTTATGCTCACACATTCAGTAATCGGTTGTTAGTGCCTCAAGAAGCATTAATAGTCACATAAAAGATGTGTGAGCAAATCCATCCATCATTAAGGAAAAGAAGTAGTATTAGGTATTAAGGCAAGGGTACTATAGCTTGAATTGAATTCTTGAGTGTAGGGGTGAAATTTTACACACACGTGGGGGTATACGATCGATGTTTGGAGGAAAGATAGGGATAAAGAATAAGATTTATTTTTTCCGTAAAGATGATAAAATCCCCGGATTGGAGACTGCTCTTTAGAAGGAAAACTCAAGAGAAACCGAGATCTTTCTAAACTGTCAAAACGTATAGGATCTTGGGTTGATTAAATAGGAGGTGTGAAACATAATGGTTGGATATTTCTAACATAGGATGATAGAATTTCTAACTTAGATACTAAACTGTAGGAGTAAAATCGATGTTAACTTATGAAACTAGTTTGACGGGATTTTGTGGGTAGTATCCGCTGAAAACCCTCAGGAGACAACACTCCTCCTACTAGGGAGACCTAGAGGTTTAACGGCTTGTTGCACGAGCTCAGTGCAATCGCGTTCTATGCAAAAGTGAGGTTAGGACTTTTTGTGAATAATTGTTTTTTCTCGGGACGAGCAAAAGTTAAGTTTGGGGGTATTTGTTTATACCATAATACTGCATTTAATACAGCCCATTTTTATGCTCGTTTGTTTATAGGCAGGTTCTTTTGATCCTTGTTGCTACATATTTACAGGTTATAAGTTCCTAGTCCAAAATAACGCAAATCATACAAAATCTCCACAGTTACGCCAAAATCCAGAACATCTGCCACAGACAGATAAGAGTCGGGTTCCAGTCATCCGTATCCGTCCAGTGCCGCTTACCAGCTCAAGAGACAAGACAAATAACAGTGGTCATTCATGTCTCGGACAAGCACAAAGCACGAGAGGGGCAGCACAAGATTCAATGGGTGCGCGGAGCTCGAGAGAGATAAATGTCAAATGAATTAAAAGTGAAGCCATTTTGGACTGTTGCAAATCTGAAGAAACTTTGGAAGCATTTTGCAATTTGGGACATGTAAAACAACAGAAGAAAGCAAGACAAGAAACCATGGAAAAAATGACAACCCAACTCCCTTAAAGAGCCGCGACCAATGTGGCATATACGCGGCGTTCCGCGGCCGAGTCAACTCGGTACCAGAAGATATTTTTGGGGTAGATTGGTAATTGTATCGTGGCTCAGAATTTGGCCCTAGGGTTTCAGCTCTCCGCCTATAAATACTCCAGTTTTGAGCCAAATAGTGAATGCTTCTTTTTAGTTAGAATTAGTGTAGTTTAGTTTGTATCTTCTTCTTCTTCTTCTTCTTCTTCATCTATTCTCCATGAAAGTGTAGTGAGAGCTCTTGAGTGGAAAATCAATGAAGATGAGGGTTTTTTATTTAACTTGTATTTTTATTATCCTGTCTTGTAATTTTAATTCTTAGTGTAGTTTTATTATTGTTGTTATTTCATTTCTTGTTGGCCTTTTCTTTTCTTCTTAACCGTATTTTTAAGCCATGATACTCGATGGAGTTCCTTGCTTAGGTGAGGACCCAAGTGTTTAGCTTGCATCTTTGTAAAACCGTATTTTTCCTTTCTTTCTTTGTTTCCTTCATGCTTTGTTTTTATTTTCATGTGTGAATAATTCCACACTTGTTAGGGCTAAGGAAGGTTAGTATGAGGGACGGAAAAATCCCTTGTGCTTCTCTTCGCCAAACACCTTGAAACAAATCTAGACCAACCAAACGCAACCCCCTCACTTAGGCACGCTATACATGACATATAGCCGCGACCTAAGTCGAGAAGTCCTTTGGGCGCACTACAACGTGACATGTAGTTGTGACTTAATTGGATACGTGGTCGCGGGTGTTTGGCCTAGGGTTGAAAATAAGAGCATGTAACGGAAGGACAAGGGGCACTAGGAATGGATTTAGCGTTGGAAAGCTTGCTTAAACTGGCAAATCCCATTCCTATGTCCTCCTAATCCCCCTACGTTCGATTATCCCAACATCGTTTTAAGAATGGCAAAAGAAAAGCATAAGACTAATCCTAACTCTACTAACCAACCTTAACCCTAACAAGCTTACTTGAACATAAATATGAACACATAGGATAGACTTGAACACACATATATATATTCTTTCACTGACTCGTTTAAAACACGAACGGACATACTACCATCTCCCTGTGGATCGATCCGTGCTCAACCGGCTAGCTGCAAAGTGACACCGTCTTGATTGCGGTAAGTAGAACAAATAAGACAAGGTAGAATGCATAACTCTGCTATCAATCACCAGCCTTCGTATAGTTCGGCATAGGTGGGATCGGAAGAGACCCTAAGCAGGTTCTTTCCAGGATACACAGTGATAAAGATTTGCACCCAGGATCAGTTGTATCGTGCTTTTCAGAGGGCTAGATGCGGCCATCAGTAATGTGCTGCCTTACGAGTGGTCAGGTTAAATGGCCAAGCGATGATCAGAGGAGTGCCAGAGCGGAACTGTTCCGTTATTATACCCAACCGGGCCGACGAGCAGAAAGATGGTGGGATTGGTAATCCACAGAGAAAACGAGGACCCAGAGACAGAGGACGTCAGACCGTGAGCAGGAGGAAAGTGGATGTTCTTGCTCTGCCAGCTTTGGACGCACCGGCATTTTTCGACATTGAAGGAGGTGTACCTCAATGTCAGTTATTGCGATTTGCGTTTTGTGATCCGAGTATCACACTTTTATCGTTTGGATTTGAGTTTTGATGATTGAGTTTCATGATATTTTTTTTTCGTGCACCATGGCTACACCTACCAGATATTTTCATTTGTGCATAGTTATTGCACTTGATTTATGTTTCATACACCGTTACATTGGTTTATGATTTGTGCATATCTATTGCACTTGATATCGATTTTATGCCTTGGCTGCACATATTTATGATTCCGTGGATTTCGATACTGTCGATTTGATTTTGTGCTCATTGTATGCACTCGATTTGATTTATGCACTCGGTATAGCTTACATGTACTCACAGTGCATTGATATGGATTTTTTGCACGCAGTTGTACACGTTTATGATTTTATACACCATGGCACGCTCGGAGTTGTTTTTGTGCGTATTTGAGATATTGATGAATTTTCGGGCACCTAGTTGCACCTGAGATTATGTTTTTGTGCATTTGTTGCACTAGATCTCTGTTTTCCTGCACCGTTGCACTTGAAGTTTATTTTCGTGCACTTTACTGTACTAAATGTTTTGTACGGACCTGACGAACTTGATCTTTATTTTAGTGCATGTTGGGCGCATGGTATGAGATTTTGTGTACACCGGATGCACTTGATTGAGATTTTAATCGTGCATGTTAGTTGCACTGGCTTGAGATTTTCGTGCACTTTAGATGCACTTGATGTTGTTGTCGTGCACACCCGTTGCACTTGAAAGATACTTCCATGCATACCCGTTGCACTTAGTTGGGCTTTTATGCACATTTGTGGCACTTGTATTGGTCTTGGTTTTCCTTGCGCACCAGACACACGTGATGTTGGATACGCCTTTTGAGGCTGATTTTTACTCTTAAGTATCATATTTTGATGTTGGGTACTATATTATATAGTAGCCGAGTAGGACTGATTTGAGGACAGTACCTGAGTACTTTTGGATGCATAAAAAGTTTACCAAGAGGTTTTCAAAAAGGAGTTATAGTCTCTCTATTTCCTACGTGTCCGTGAATGGCACAATCTTTTACGAAGGAAAACCTTTGGGATGTTTCAAAAGGGCGGAACGTATATCTTAAGCAAACATATATAGACGTATATTTACTACTTTACAAATGAGCGTCTGCCATTTGTGCCATGAGTTACGCATCACATGGCGATTCGAAAAAGATTTTGCATGTGTTGTTTTTAGAGGAATTTACAAGGATGCGTACTATATATGTATTATGATTTTGACTATAGTATATTTGGATTTCAGTGTGGATTTCAAGATTTGCATTTCCTTTATAACTCCAGTGATTGCATGCCGCATGACGGAGTTCGATTTTGAGTTTCACATTCGTTTTCATACGCACTCGATGCGCTGTGGTATTTTTGTGTATTTCGTGATTTCGGAGCCCCGTTGATTTGGACTGGTTATTGAAATGTTTTAGTATTTGGGGGTTAAATTTAAATTCGGGGATCGAATTTATTTAAGGGAGAAGATTGTAACATTTCAGAAAAATAAAATATTATTTTTGGAAATTAAATATTAAAATAATAAATTTCTTGAAAACTATTTGATTTGCGAATTGGGGTTTACGTAAAATGGTATAATTATATACCAATATTTGGAAAATAATTGGAGATTAATATGGTTTATTTATTTAAAAGATATTTATTGGAATTTTGCATTTTATAAATAATTATGCAATTAATTATATGCAAGTTTAAATTAAACTTGATTAGTGCACTACTAATCACGATTAGACCAAATCCGTTTTTAAAAAAAAATATCCATGGCTAGTGCACCATGACATATTACTTTTTTGGTTGCATGTTGTTTCATTGTATTTGTGTTATTTGGTTTTACTTAAACGAGAGATAAAATAAAAAAAAGAAAAGAAAACAAAAGTCAAAGAGAGCATGGAGGCATGGGCATGAAGTGTGTGTGTGAGAGAGAGAGGGGTTATCTTGGCATGGCACCCCCACCATCCTTTTCTCCACTTCATTCCTTAACTTCTTCTTTTTCTTCCTCTCAAGTTCCTCCACCTCCTCTACCTTCTGCTGGGTTCCTTAGCATGAGCACTGTGTTTCGGGAGGCATCAACTATGCTGTTTTCAAAAATTTGGTGTGCTAAAGAACCCTAACCTAGAATCTTAACTAGAGAGTAGACGAAACATGCATGTAAACATCTTTAAATCTAAGAGAATAAGGAATAAAACCTTTGTACACCGGTCCTTCAGTTCAAAAGCTCCGTGTAGTAGTCCCTTCGCTCCAAGTAGGGATTTCCCGGACTCTAGTAAGGCTCCACAAGGTGAAATGAACAAGCTTGCTTGAAGTCTTCGAGGCCGAAGATGATCTACGTCGAGGAGACACTAACTCAAGATACCTCTTCAATAATTAGGAATTAGTGAAGCAAACAACCTAAACTAAATGGCTAATCTTGTGTAGGTTGATGAAGTAGGAAGTTTGCTCACTTTAGAAATATTTTTCTCACTAATTTTCTTCACCTCCCAAAAGGCCAGGAAGGAGATGAAGAAAAGCAATCATGGAGAGAAGCAAGTGTAGAATAGAAACCATGGGTGAGATAATATCTCATATTAACTCATGTAAATACTTAACCATGGATTAAGGTAATGGTTGGGTTAATAAATATCTATTGTAAAACAAAACTAGTGTTCTAAGTCAATGGTTCTACAAGCTTCCACTAAGCTCAAACCATGTGACTAATTTCTAACTAATTTTGATTTACTTTAAATAAATAAAACCCTTTATTATGATAAGCATGGTGTGAGTCTCATACACCCATGTAGCATATAGCAACAAGCATGACACAATAATATATATCACATATATATTAAGTGTACACAAGTGAGAAAAAGAAATGCTTAAGTGATCTAATATTAGTTAATGTAAAATTAATATATCAAATATATAATTATACATTAAATTATTAAATCAACACTTGATTTAATAATCCGGCTATATCACATATAACCGACTAATATCATATGTATCAACTTATCGAATCAACACTTGATTCGATAACCCGGCTATATCACATATAACCGACCGATATCACATATCGCGAGAATAGAATACGGTATCTCATACGCGTATTAATTTCGGTTCCGCACATATCACATAAGTGCCCCTAATTCGTTTCGCCTGAGCCAGGAAACCTCTGTGTAGGACTCTAAAGACTCGTCAATACGCCGGCAGTAGGTGATGATCATATCAGTCACCCATAAGCCGTCAGCGGTACTGTTAGACATAATTGTAAGTCGACGTTACACACCCCACAAGATGCGGGGAGGCAGAATAGGTAAAACAATCATTTTGTTCTAGGTAACATCGACTAACTTTACGGATCTTTGCTAAAACCTACATAACAAACTATCTAGAAGTGCAAAACTACTATGATAGATGATTATACTTCAAGATACTAGTCCTTCTTGTTCTTGTTGTTCACCTCCTCGTCGGCCTCCTCGATGTAATAGAAGATCCACCCAAGAGTTCCTCCTTCAAGCTTTAACCTCTAACTTGAGGTAACTAAGTGGCTAGGATTGCTAATCCAAGTGACCTAGAGGATATAGAGATGGATTAAGGATCTTTTAATCTTTCTAACCCTTGGGATCTCAACACATGAGAGGATTAGGGTTAGGTTGAAGAAGAGGAGAGCTTGAGGAAAGAGAGTGTGTATGTTAATTATGAATTGAACCTTTCTCACTGTGAATAATATGAAGCATCAAAAATATCTTGCAAAAATATCTTGCACAAATATCATCCATGCTTCATTTAATTCTTGAGATGACTCATCTCATGAGTCATGGTACAATTAATGATAATAACACATAAGCTCTCCACCTCATTAAGTTTAATTCACAAATGAATTAAAACTAAATGAGTCACCTTTCTTCTAGAAGCTTCTCGACTAATTACGAGAATGCCCCTCCCATCCGAATTTATGAAAAACACGGATATACTGAGACTGCATAAATCCAATAATCCAATATTAGAATCTAGCTTAAACCAAAGCCTGCTAGTATAATCTGTCCGAACATCATATGTACATAAGTACACGTATATGTTCGAACCCTGTCGTAAAACCATACGACCTCTATATCGTTTCTCCTGAAGCAGGGAAACTCTCTGTGTGGGACTCTAAAGACTCGACACTACGCTGGCAGTGGGTTTAACCACAAGCCGCAAGCGGTACGAGCTGTACGTAACGGTCCCCAGGTAGATGTCGATAAGAAGGCCGATGAGGAAACCCATCCGAACTCCTACTGAGCCTGATGTGAAAATCTTCGTACAGTCCGGTCTGTTCGTCTAGGACTATCGCATATCGGGCTTAAGGGGGCGGAAAGCGTCAGTCCCCTAAAATTGGTATAAGTCGTGTCGGAGTGAAGCCCATTACACCTTGAGAAGTTACTGGAAAACCTACCAGTAAATCTCGCTTGCCCTGGCCAGGGACCTGGCGTAATGGCTCTCCAAACACAGCGCGATATCAACTCCCAATACCGGGAAAGACGAATCCTATCTAATCGCCACCGCCTTCAAGTGCTTCGGTACTGCATCCAACTGCTACCTGTTTGCACGACTCAGTCGAGCCGTGATAGGGTAGCAATCTAAGAACAGTGGGAACACACCTGAGGCGAAGCAGCAGTGTCAAGTCTACGGACTATGCTGTACTCATGTCACCTGGGAACTGTAAACTGACGACGTGTATAATACCAACCAACAGTTCCCTACGAGTCCTGTCTGGTGTACTCGTAACCCAACGAGCACCTGCATACTATCTCCAGTACAACGTACTAATGGCTGTGGGACAGACCGTTTCCTCTGCTGGGACGAGAAGCGTACACACTAGTCTATTCCGGAGTATCGATGCCCTGTCTCGATAATCCTACGACTAGGGACCTGAAAAAGGACGTTCTTGTAGACTACCCTGCCCCCACTAGTGTGACTGCCATCACAACGCTAGTAGTCAAGCATGATCCTATGGGCTCTATCAATATGTATTCACGATATGCTAAAAGAAACATATACACATATTAAGATAGATATAAACCAAGTAGCATACTACTATGTTGAGCAAGACTGTTAATACAACTGTGAATATCCCAAGCTTCCATTAAGTAATATACAAGCTAGTATGATACATTAATGGCCCCTAGGGAATAAACACTAAGAATCTCCCACTTGCACTAGGGCAATGTACTGGCGTATCGAAGACCTATCATCTCGAATAGCCTCTCGAACTGTGTCTGAGGTATGGCCTTTGTGAATGGATCTGTAGTGTTCTCCTCTGTAGCAACTCTCTAGACCTCGATCTCTTGGCGATCTATGATCTCTCTGATCAGGTGATACCGCCTTAAGATGTGTCTGGACTTCTGATGGGACCTGGGTTCCTTTGCTAAAGCGATAGTGCCGTTGTTGTTTCAATACAGCGGTATTGGATCAACAATGGTAGGAACTACCTGAAGCTCTGTTACGAACTTCTTCATACAGACTGCTTCTTTTGCGGCATCGCAAGCAGCGATATACCCCGCTTCCATCGTCGAGTCAACAACGGTGTCTTGCTTGGAACTCTTCCAGCACACCGCCCGTCCATTGAAGGTAAAGACATAACCATACATGGACTTGGAGTCATCCTTGTCACTCTGGAAGCTGGAGTCAGCAAAAGCCTCGATCTGGAGGTCTTTTCCGCCGTAAACCAAGAACATATCCTTAGTCCTTCTCAGGTACTTGAGAAAGTTCTTTACTGCTATCCAGTGTTTCTCCCCTGGGTCTGACTGATACCGGCTTACCATGCTTAGTGCGTAAGCTACATCTAGTCTGGTGCATAACATCCCATACATTATAGATGTTAGTTATATGTATGCCCTAGAGGTCATTACTATACATAGGATGTATATTGTAGTGGATGCTTGGACATATATAGGGAGGACTTTCTTGCTCGACATGATAGTATGCTATCTGGTTGCTCTTTACCTTAACGTGTACACTGATTGTCTCTCTGTTACATGTTGGTAAAGCCCTTAGGATGTGTACTTGACTACCTGGACTATGATGCAGATCATACTAGTGGGGACATGGTAGTCCATAAGTACATTCTTCAAGGTCCCTAGTCGTGGGTGTATCGAGACGGGGCATCGATATACCAGAGTAGACAAGCGTATACCTTCTCGACCCATACAGATGGGCGATGGATGATCCCATATCCATTGGTGTTTGACATCAGAGATGATATATAGGTGCTCAGTGGAGACTGGGTACACTGGACGGACTCGCCGAGAACTCCCAGATGGTATTATACCTTACGTCAGATGGCAGTTCTCTGGTGACACTGGTATAGGTTAGTCTGTAGACCCGAGATCGTCATAGAGTCTTGTGTGATTCCAACTGTGCTTTGATTTCCACCTTACCACGTCTAAGAGGGCGTGCAAAACGGTGGTTTTTGGGTACAGTCCCGAATCATATGGTGGCAATGAGCGATAGGAGGGGATTCGTCTCTCCCGGTATAGGGAGTTGATGTTATGCTGTGTTCGATTGGCTATAACCGGAAATCCCTGGCCAGGGTTACTGAGATTTACTGGTAAGTATTACTAGTAGTTTCTCGAACTGTTATAGACCTCATATCGACACGACTTATCGAGTTATTGGGGTCTGACGTATACCACCCCTAGACGAGATATGCGACATATCAGACGAACAGACCGGACTGTACGGTATGTGTTACTGGTTGGATTCACAGGAGTCTGAGCGGGCTTGCTCGTTGATCTTCTGATCGCTCAATACCCGGGTGGCCGTTATGTTTAGCAGACCGCTTGCGGCTTGTGGGTGTTTGATATGATCATCACCTGCTGCCGGCGTATTGACGAGTTTTTAGAGTCCTACACAGAGGTTTCCTGGCTCAAGAGAAACGAAATAGGAGAGCATATGAGATATGTGCGGGACCGAGAATAATACCAGTATGTGATACTGTATTCTATTCTCGCGATATGTGACATTGATCGGTTATATGCGATATAGCCGGGTTATCGGATCAAGTGTTGATTCGATAAGTTGTTACTATTGATATTAGTCGGTTATATGCAATATGACCGGATCATTAAGTCAAGTGTTGATTTAATGATTTAATGTATAATTATATATTTGATATATTACTTTACATTAACTAATATTGGTTCACTTAAGATGTTTTTCTCACTTGATTGTGCATATTGTATATGTGATATATTTTTGTGCACAAGATTGTATCATGTTTGATAATACATGCAAACTTGGGTGTGTATATGCTATACACCATGTTTAGATAATGGTTAGGGTTTCATTTGTTTTATTTCATTTATTTTTGAAAATTAAAATGAAATGGTGGCTTTCTTTTCTTTCTTTGCTTGAAGCTTCTTGAAGTTTCAAAGCATATTTGAAAAGGTCTTCCATTTTGTTTTATCCTAAACCTAACCATTACCTAAACCCTAGTTTATTCTCTATATGAGTTTACTACCCCATGGTTGCATTATGATAACCATCACTTCATTTTTCTTTTTGGAATCAATTCATTATTCTACTTCTTCTTCTTCATCTTCTTCTTCAAGTGAAGAAAAGAAAAGCTTTCTAGAAAAATGTCAAGTGATGAAATCAAGTGAGAAATCCAAATCCAAAGTGAACCCACTTCCTATTTCTTCATCCTCTACCAGTTTCCATGTAGTATAGGGTGTTTTCTTCACAAGTTTCATGACTTGGTGAAGATGGAGCTCGAGTTAGAGTTGCCTCGATGTAGATCATCTTCGGCATCGAAGTCAACGACCTAGCCCGATCTTTTCTCCGATGAAACCACCGCGAGAGTCTAGGATTCCGATGGTTGCAGCAGAGGGACGTCATCACGGAGCCAAGGAAGTGAAGGACCGGATCTACAAAGGTTGTATTTCCATTCACTTAGCAATAAAGTTGTTTACTTGCTAGCTTTTTGCCTTAAACTCTAGTTAACGATCTTGCTAAGGGTTGTTCGGCAACTAGAAAATTTTAGTTTGGCATGGTTGATGCCTTGTGGAATCTCCTTAGTGTGCCTAGGAACCCTATAGTGGTATCAGAGACTAGCTAGAGCCTTAGGCGATGTGTAGACGAAGATAGAAACCCGATCGAACCCGAAACCCTAATCCAAAACCAATCTCTGTACATTTTTTGAAATCGGGGATTTTTTTGAATTAAAAATATCCAGAAAATTCAGCAGGATTTTTTATGAATTACTGTGAAGCACGTGAGGGTAACTCGACCACGTGGCCGCGGAACCGCGGCACGAGCATGGCATGTGCGGCGGTTCCGCGGCCATATAGGAGTATCTTGGAACTTTATTTGCACAGTAATTCCTACCTGTTAGTGCTGTGTTTTCTTGGAATTTTTAAATTCTACTCAAGAGTTGAGTTTTCTGGGTTGTATTGGGAGTTCATAGATTCGATCGGATTGTCAAACTTTGTCTATGTGTTTTTCCGGATAATTTAGAATATTTTAAAAAGTTCGACCGGATATAAATACCCAATTTTTCCCCTGCCGGAAAATTTCCAAGTGTTGGATTTTTCCGTGGTTTAAAGATGTTCTAAGTAGTGCAAGTAACGCGATGGACCCTCTAGAAGAAAACAAACCTTAACTCGATTATGTGACCGTCTTGAATTACCCTTTGAACCTTCGGGTTTGGGGCAGTACGGCGTGCCACATGTGAGGCGTTGGCTTGACCCTTCTGCGGCTGGACCGTTGGTACTGAGGCATGAAGTAAATGTTTTTTAAACTTATTTCAAGCGTTGAGCTGTTCGGGAAAACTTGGGTGTTTGATTGTTCGATCGGAAAGTTTAACATTTTCTATTTATCTGAAATGTGATACAATATTTGGAATCCACAAGTAGTTATGAGATAACTGATTTGAATGTTATAAACATAGCACTTTAGTCTCACTTGATCGGTTGCCACGGAATTTTGATGCGATCAAAAGTCCGTCGCAATCATGTAGCGTACGCGGATACTCGCCGGATAAACTTAATAGACAGCTACACCACTTAGCCCCGACCAAGTGACTAGAGGAGAACCCCGTTGCCGAAAGCATCCGTTTGGGTGCTCGCGGCAGCGGTGTTCCGCCTTGGTGCACTTCGTCGACGGCATCGGGGGTGCGGCCGCCTACTAAAGTTTGCGACGAGCATTCGATCATAATGCCGGGAATCTTGTTGAATTTCCCGACTTTATATTGAAAAGTGTTTTCGATATTGAGACTAAAATGCGGGGTTTATAATTGTTAGGCATGTGATGTCTAAGGAATTCATTTGGTCAGGCATGCGATGTCTGAGGAGATTGCGGATTCCAACTGTTGTAGTTTTACACATTCTTTTCTGTGACCGTAAGTGTAATATGTGTCACGCCCCGCTTCCCAAAATATGGAATACGAGGGGTAGACAAGGCCAGCCATGCTCCTACGGTCAAGGAAAAGTCCTGCCGTAGTCACACTTCGGCTTCTAGTTTCTCATGGTAAACAGTATACAATGCGCAGGTAATGAGAAATGCAGTAACTGAAGAAACAATATAAAGACTGACCTGAAGTGGAACAAAAGAATGTAACTCGGGAGGGCAAATCAAGAAGTCTGTGATGCACGTCTAGTTCTGGTCCAGGCTAAATCTTCTCCTCACACTGAGCATGCATACTCAGGTCGTCAGAGCGACACAATAGCAATATAATGTATATAATCAAGTAACAGTTCTAACAGTGGTGAAGGATATGAATAACAGTAAATCAATAACAGCATGAATATAAATGAACAGAGATAAATGCAGCGGAGCAGTAAAGCAGTATAACGATATGTCATGTATGTCAACACAGTATATAAGGAATGTAAACGACAGTAACCCTATCCGTCTCTAAGTCTCACTGCACAGGTCAATAAGCCTATCGTCAGTCCAAGTGTGAGAGTCAACCACTCGTGAGTGTCCTCCACCCAAGGGTAGGACCCAAGGGCAAGGGACCACGGGCCCAACATGTAACGAATGTATCACGGTGTATATAGTACATACCCTGTAAATCTCCATATAACTCCCTAAATATATAAGCCGGCATGGGACTCCCGAGATTCTGTTGAATTCACACTTGAACTACCCCACACCCCGTGGTCTACATCAAACGCTAACCATAACCCTAAATATTAATCGATCCGTGACAAGTCTGCGCGAGAACTGGAGGCAGGACCTCCATCAAGCACGTCCTGACTAATACCTAAGATAAATGGCAGTGTCGGATGCCTTATCTGTGACATCCGTGCAAGCGTTTCCATAAGTGTCCCATACCACTTATAGTCACACGTACACGCATCCCACAGACGTCGACAATGCAATAGAATAAAAGGGACACTGATTGTGCACAAGTACGTATCACTTTCATTTAATCACGAATACACGAACACTGACGTACTTGCCACAATCAACACTAAAATCTAACACTGGGTAAACGCACGATGTCACTAGGTTATCAATACAATGACATGGGTATGATATGATGCGTGAACAAGTATATAACATGGTGAGGATGTTATAAAACCGCATTCTTTCACTTGCACGATTTATCATGAAACATATGTATATAATTTAGCGAAATGATAAACAGGTAGTAATTAATATGTTCAGTTAGCTATCCATCTAATTTGGTTTCGAGCCAATCGGGTTTCAAGATCATTAGTTATAACCATTTCATTTTAAGCGTTCGCGGCTGGAAATCCAATTTCAGAATCAGAAGTCCGTTTCGCAACGCATTTTAATCCCAGTTGGGATCAGATTCAAGCGACGCTACAGTTGGATGAATTCTAGGGTTTTCAGTAAAGTTTTCAACGCAACAAACGGATCTTCAATCGCGTCTGTAAGTTAGGAGTTATAATATGTTTAATATCAACATGCCAATTCTAATTCTGCTGGGACTGTTATGTGTCCCGATCTTCTAAATTACAGATTAAATAGTAAATGATAACGAAACAGGATGAAACTAATTGTGTTGTCTAGCTAACAGAGTTACCTACAATAATCAGCTGAGTTCCGCAACTTACGAGTTAAGGAAATTCTATGGTATCCAATACGAAACAGCAAACAAAGACTGAAGTCACTCTGGACTGCAGTCCAGAGTCGCACTCCGATCCGAATATCACCATAGTTTAAGTACAGGATTGTCTGGAAACTAGTATATGGTTAAAGTTCATCGAGTCGGCTTCGATTTGAGCCCTCGAACGCGCCATTCTAATATGTGTATGATTTATGGTGAATTTAACGGTTTTCAGGTGCAACGGAATTACAGTTTTATGGTTAAACTTGGGGGCAGTTGTTTTAGTCGTTAACGATCAAATTATCCAACGAAATTCATACACTAAGTTCAAAGCCATACGGGCCAAGCAAAACTATTTAGTTCCGCCAAAATTGATAACGATTTCCTAAGGAAACAAGCATCGAACAGTTACGCCACAATATTTATCTAAACTTGCAACATTAATATCTATATAATTAACGTTTGTATCATAAGTAAATAGCATGTAAGCAAGTAAAAACTTGCCTGAGAACGTCTTGGGGTTGGATGCTGACGGTAACGCCACGAACGCGCGACACACGCGTCACGGCACGTCTCGGTACGAGCTCTGGTCTGTTCTGGGCAGCGGTGAGCAGCGTAGGTTGGCCGGAGTAGGGGATATACGCTGAGGGGAAACTCGTGGTCGAGATGTGCACAGGTGGTGGCCGAGGTGTCGCGTAGCAGTTGGCGACGACTTGAAGACACGAACTCAGGTGAGGGCGTGCCTGCGCAGGGTTTGGGGTCGTGGTTGCAGTGGGGGTGAGTGAACTCGGATGGCCAGTGCTGGGTAGTGCTTGGGCTGACGAGGCGGCTCGAGGCAGTGGGGCTCGTCGTCGTAGTCGGAGTGCCTGCAGTGGTCGAGGCTTGGAGTTTGGCCGGTAAGGGCGTTGCTCGGGTTGGAGATGATGGGGTGGCTCAGAACGCGGAGGCCACAGCTGGAAACGGGGCTCACAATGGCGAGGGAGGGCGGCTGGTGAGCGCCGGCGATGGCGTGGTGGCTGGCGCGCAGTGAGTAGCTCGGGCAGTGGTTGCTGGAGTTGTAGATGGCGGCCGGTCGATGGGATCTCGAGTTGAGTGTGCAGTGAGGGGCGACGGCGGTGGTTGGACGGCGGTGAGGTGGGAGTCGGCTCGGGTGTAGTTGGGTCGGTGGGTGCGACGAGGTTGAGGGCGAGGGTGGAGGCGACGAGGTGGAGGCGAGCGGCGGTGAGGAGGTGGCGGTAAGGAGACGGCGGTGATTGCGACGCGCGGCCGTCGGCGCGAGTTCGAGAGAGAAAGGGAGAGAGAATGGGATAGATAGAGAGATAGAGAGAGAGCGGGAAAATGAGAGAGGGGAAGAGTGAACGTGTGTGAGGGAGAGAGAGAGAGAGAGAGAATGAGAGAACGAGAGGAGAGAGAGAGAGTAACGTGCGTAATTGAAAAGGGAAATTAATGTGAGAGAGAGGGAATAAATGTTGTGAGTGAACGGTAAGAAAAGGGAATTGAAGAAAATGGGGAAAGTAAAATTTAATATGGAAAGTAATGGAGTGATTAGATGTGGGTTAATGAAATTTATGGGGGAAAATTAAGAGGTGTTAGTGAAAATTTATTTTAGAATTTAAAGATGATTTAAGTGGAAAAATATAAGGGAATTTGAAATATTAAAGAATTTAGAAAATGGGGGTGTGGGCATGGGCCGAGAACAAAAGGAAAGCGGGCCGGAGGGAGTTTTGGCTGGTAATTTAGAAGGAATAGAGGAAATAGGGCTGGCAAATAAAAAGAGAATTAAATGGAATAGAACAAACGGGTCGGGCTGATAGGGGCTGGGCTCGGCCTGAAAATAAAAGAATTGTGAAGGAAAATTAGTGAGGGCCGGGCCGGGAGAAAAATCAATAAAAATAATAATGGGAAAGAATGAAAAGGCTGGGAAAGAGTGGGTTGGGCCGGAACAGAAATGAAATAGAAGAGTGAAGAACTAAAATAGGTTGGGGAAAATTTTAAAATAATCAAATAATTATCAATACAAATTATAGGTGAAAGAAATACAAACGTAGGCGTACAACAAGGGCTGGGTATTACATCATTCCATCCTTACAAAAATTTCGTCCTCGAAATTTAAAAAAATAATAAGTCGTAGAAACATAAACGGAAGCTATCATAATTGCAAACTAACATATAAGGATTTATTAGAAATTCGTGGATAAAGAAACTTGAAGGTAGGAGCATGTAAGAGCAGCATACAAAAGATAAGTCTAAAAAAGATATAAGGTAGAAATAACTATAAGAGTAAATACTTGTATACGAGAATATAGGTATCAATAACGAACAATAATAATCAGAATGTGTTCAATAAAAGTCGAAACTTACAAATGTGCACAACTAAGTCTATCAAAATAGTAAACAGAAATAATAAGTATAAGGCTCAAGCACTTATAATAGTAAGCATATACTTAAGCCTAGAAACAAGATAACGATAATAAGGTGGTGAAAGATTTGTCGGTAGGTTGAGACAGTTTAGGGTAAGGTATCGATAAAATAGGTTTAAAATATTTTAGAAAAACTGGTATAGTGAAATTAAGGAAAGGGACCAAGAGTATGCGCTGTGTAAAGTTGCGCTACAGAAAACGAGAATACTAATAGTGTACTTAAAATATATAAAACAGAGAAATCAATAACACCCCCTTTGATAAATTTAAAATAATGAAAACTAGATCTTGACTAATAATGTCTCTAAATATATATATGGGTTAAAATGAAATCACCAATATGAATGGGGCTAGCTGGGGTAGTGATTACAAGAAGGTGTGGTTCACACAGGAGGTCGGAGTGTGGCGGCTCTAGGCTGAATGTTAAGGAGATTGGGGTAGGGTCAGCACAGGAAGTAATGGTGCGCAACAAAAGGACTACCAGGTAAAAATATAGGGGAAGACCAACGATTGGTAAATCTTATGAATCAAGGATTTGAAAAGCTAATGAACTCGATAAATCCTAAGGAAGGTCCTCCTCCCAGAAGGATCTCGAACAGGGTACAAACGAAGGATGAATAGTGGCTCATTCCCAAGGATCAGAGTGCGGTACTTTCTAATCGAAACGAGAGTGAAAACTACACAATGAGTAGGGGTGGACAGTCAGGGGACTCGGCAGAAAATAAATGGATATGGGAAATCAACAAGTATCAAACGAACAATACTCAAAGATTTACGAATTCAGGAGATTTATTCCATTCAAGAAAATTTGAAACAAGGCATTCCCAAAGGCGAAAAGTGGCCCTAAACTATACACAGTTTATTTGGCCAGAAAGACAACATCAAGGAATTCTGTCGGTCACGGTTATGGAGATTCAGCAGGTTGCGGTAGGCTCGCGCACTCGGGTAGGGATGTCCATTTCCATAGCGCCTCGCAGATATCTCTATTGGAAGTCCTTCCACCACAGGATCTTGATCTTCTGGTTCTTCTTCCTCGGATAGAGCTTCTTCATCGAGATCCGATTCCATGTGATCCTCTCCTTCTGGGTTCTCTTCCATGGGGTCTTTCTCAATTGGATTTTCTTCTATCAGTTCTTCTTCGGGGTCTTCCTCTATCGGGTCCTCTTCAGGGTCTCCTTCCTCTTCGTCGGAATCAGCTATCATGTCAAACTCTGGGACGGCTGCTCCTTCGTCCTCTGAATCATTGTTTTCGAAGTTGACCTGTGGACCATTGACTTCATCATCGGAACTCGTCAGTGTGTGATCTAAGGAAACGCGTGACTGTGCATCCTCGTCTAGATGCGGCGCTGCTCCAGGGTGGGCCATGGCCTAAAAAGGGAAGTCATGATTAGACAGTGGAATACATCAAGGAAAACTCAGGGTATGAAATATAAGAAAAATAGGCGGTTGCAGGAACTGAAAGATCAGAATGAAAATATTGTGATAATGAATAGAATTTGACTTAGAGAAAGCTTGAGAATGATACCAATATTATGATTCAAATTTCATTTCATTCAACTAAAGTTCAACGGATACAAGTTCGCAAACTGAAAGAATTATTCATAGATGATAACAACATTATTATTGAAATTGGAAAATCATAAAATTCTTCTTCGATTGCCAACACGCTGCGTCATCGTTACGCTAGTTGAATTCTGAGTTAGATCCGCTTTATGGTCTAAGTTAAAACTACGCGATAATCCTCACTTGGCTGAAGTGGGGAGTGTGGACGAGTTTCCTCCTTGTAGTTCTTTCCTTTCAGGGCAACCGTTGATGAGATGTTTGTCGGAACCGCATATCAGACATTTCCATTGAGCACGGCGACAATCCCTCTGAAGGTGTCCTGGCCTCTTACAATATCCACAGCAGTGGTTCTTCTGGTACTTCTGTTGCGGGGAAACAAATTGGCGTTTCATCTTCTTCCCTTTTCCTCGTCCAATAGAGATCCCTGTATGATAGGAGACTCCCGCTGGGGTCTGACACACTTGTCTTCTCAGCCCTTCAGCTAATAGGTCGTTTGTTCGCTCCTGGGCTTCCTTTAAACCTTGTAGTACACTAAGGATCTCAACAGTCTGATTCTCGGGAGCGGACAAAGATGAAGAGTCGTTGGAAGACATGATCCTGAAACAACAATTTGAGGATGATATAAGTCACCAGCTAAATGAATCAAAATATAATATGGATAGAACAAGGATTCAAGAATATCAGAGATGATGAATATCATTACAAGTGGGGAATCAACAGTATCACTTTAAGTCACTTGAATAGAGTACGGTAGTGCAATTGCCACCACGTACCCTTGTCAAGTCATCCGAAACCATAGTGAATGGATAGCTGAACACACGATGTGAATATGGATCAAGAATGACAAGTTTATAATCTAGACTGAGTGGTGTCTTAGCTTGCCAAACTCTACACGGAAAACTGCAATCTTAATCTTTGCAAAACCTGGCTCTGATACCAACTAAACCATGTCACGCCCCGCTTCCCAAAATATGGAATACGAGGGGTAGACAAGGCCAGCCATGCTCCTACGGTCAAGGAAAAGTCCTGCCGTAGTCACACTTCGGCTTCTAGTTTCTCATGGTAAACAGTATACAATGCGCAGGTAATGAGAAATGCAGTAACTGAAGAAACAATATAAAGACTGACCTGAAGTGGAACAAAAGAATGTAACTCGGGAGGGCAAATCAAGAAGTCTGTGATGCACGTCTAGTTCTGGTCCAGGCTAAATCTTCTCCTCACACTGAGCATGCATACTCAGGTCGTCAGAGCGACACAATAGCAATATAATGTATATAATCAAGTAACAGTTCTAACAGTGGTGAAGGATATGAATAACAGTAAATCAATAACAGCATGAATATAAATGAACAGAGATAAATGCAGCGGAGCAGTAAAGCAGTATAACGATATGTCATGTATGTCAACACAGTATATAAGGAATGTAAACGACAGTAACCCTATCCGTCTCTAAGTCTCACTGCACAGGTCAATAAGCCTATCGTCAGTCCAAGTGTGAGAGTCAACCACTCGTGAGTGTCCTCCACCCAAGGGTAGGACCCAAGGGCAAGGGACCACGGGCCCAACATGTAACGAATGTATCACGGTGTATATAGTACATACCCTGTAAATCTCCATATAACTCCCTAAATATATAAGCCGGCATGGGACTCCCGAGATTCTGTTGAATTCACACTTGAACTACCCCACACCCCGTGGTCTACATCAAACGCTAACCATAACCCTAAATACTAATCGATCCGTGACAAGTCTGCGCGAGAACTGGAGGCAGGACCTCCATCAAGCACGTCCCGACTAATACCTAAGATAAATGGCAGTGTCGGATGCCTTATCTGTGACATCCGTGCAAGCGTTTCCATAAGTGTCCCATACCACTTATAGTCACACGTACACGCATCCCACAGACGTCGACAATGCAATAGAATAAAAGGGACACTGATTGTGCACAAGTACGTATCACTTTCATTTAATCACGAATACACGAACACTGACGTACTTGCCACAATCAACACTAAAATCTAACACTGGGTAAACGCACGATGTCACTAGGTTATCAATACAATGACATGGGTATGATATGATGCGTGAACAAGTATATAACATGGTGAGGATGTTATAAAACCGCATTCTTTCACTTGCACGATTTATCATGAAACATATGTATATAATTTAGCGAAATGATAAACAGGTAGTAATTAATATGTTCAGTTAGCTATCCATCTAATTTGGTTTCGAGCCAATCGGGTTTCAAGATCATTAGTTATAACCATTTCATTTTAAGCGTTCGCGGCTGGAAATCCAATTTCAGAATCAGAAGTCCGTTTCGCAACGCATTTTAATCCCAGTTGGGATCAGATTCAAGCGATGCTACAGTTGGATGAATTCTAGGGTTTTCAGTAAAGTTTTCAACGCAACAAACGGATCTTCAATCGCGTCTGTACGTTAGGAGTTATAATCTGTTTAATATCAACATGCCAATTCTGATTCTGCTGGGACTGTTATGTGTCCCGATCTTCTAAATTACAGATTAAATAGTAAATGATAACGAAACAGGATGAAACTAATTGTGTTGTCTAGCTAACAGAGTTACCTACAATAAGCAGCGGAGTTCCGCAACTTACGAGTTAAGGAAATTCTATGGTATCCAATACGAAACAGCAAACAAAGACTGAAGTCACTCTGGACTGCAGTCCAGAGTCGCACTCCGATCCGAATATCACCATAGTTTAAGTACAGGATTGTCTGGAAACTAGTATATGGTTAAAGTTCATCGAGTCGGCTTCGATTTGAGCCCTCGAACGCGCCATTCTAATATGTGTATGATTTATGGTGAATTTAACGGTTTTCAGGTGCAACGGAATTACAGTTTTATGGTTAAACTTGGGGGCAGTTGTTTTAGTCGTTAACGATCAAATTATCCAACAAAATTCATACACTAAGTTCAAAGCCATACGGGCCAAGCAAAACTATTTAGTTCCGCCAAAATTGATAACGATTTCCTAAGGAAACAAGCATCGAACAGTTACGCCACAATATTTATCTAAACTTGCAACATTAATATCTATATAATTAACGTTTGTATCATAAGTAAATAGCATGTAAGCAAGTAAAAACTTGCCTGAGAACGTCTTGGGGTTGGATGCTGACGGTAACGCCACGAACGCGCGACACACGCGTCACGGCACGTCTCGGTACGAGCTCTGGTCTGTTCTGGGCAGCGGTGAGCAGCGTAGGTTGGCCGGAGTAGGGGATATACGCTGAGGGGAAACTCGTGGTCGAGATGTGCACAGGTGGTGGCCGAGGTGTCGCGTAGCAGTTGGCGACGACTTGAAGACACGAACTCAGGTGAGGGCGTGCCTGCGCAGGGTTTGGGGTCGTGGTTGCAGTGGGGGTGAGTGAACTCGGATGGCCAGTGCTGGGTAGTGCTTGGGCTGACGAGGCGGCTCGAGGCAGTGGGGCTCGTCGTCGTAGTCGGAGTGCCTGCAGTGGTCGAGGCTTGGAGTTTGGCCGGTAAGGGCGTTGCTCGGGTTGGAGATGATTGGGTGGCTCAGAACGCGGAGGCCACAGCTGGAAACGGGGCTCACAATGGCGAGGGAGGGCGGCTGGTGAGCGCCGGCGATGGCGTGGTGGCTGGCGCGCAGTGAGTAGCTCGGGCAGTGGTTGCTGGAGTTGTAGATGGCGGCCGGTCGATGGGATCTCGAGTTGAGTGTGCAGTGAGGGGCGACGGCGGTGGTTGGACGGCGGTGAGGTGGGAGTCGGCTCGGGTGTAGTTGGGTCGGTGGGTGCGACGAGGTTGAGGGCGAGGGTGGAGGCGACGAGGTGGAGGCGAGCGGCGGTGAGGAGGTGGCGGTAAGGAGACGGCGGTGATTGCGACGCGCGGCCGTCGGCGCGAGTTCGAGAGAGAAAGGGAGAGAGAATGGGATAGATAGAGAGATAGAGAGAGAGCGGGAAAATGAGAGAGGGGAAGAGTGAACGTGTGTGAGGGAGAGAGAGAGAGAGAGAGAATGAGAGAACGAGAGGAGAGAGAGAGAGAGTAACGTGCGTAATTGAAAAGGGAAATTAATGTGAGAGAAAGGGAATAAATGTTGTGAGTGAACGGTAAGAAAAGGGAATTGAAGAAAATGGGGAAAGTAAAATTTAATATGGAAAGTAATGGAGTGATTAGATGTGGGTTAATGGAAATTTATGGGGGAAAATTAAGAGGTGTTAGTGAAAATTTATTTTAGAATTTAAAGATGATTTAAGTGGAAAAATATAAGGGAATTTGAAATATTAAAGAATTTAGAAAATGGGGGTGTGGGCATGGGCCGAGAACAAAAGGAAAGCGGGCCGGAGGGAGTTTTGGCTGGTAATTTAGAAGGAATAGAGGAAATAGGGCTGGCAAATAAAAAGAGAATTAAATGGAATAGAACAAACGGGTCGGGCTGATAGGGGCTGGGCTCGGCCTGAAAATAAAAGAATTGTGAAGGAAAATTAGTGAGGGCCGGGCCGGGAGAAAAATCAATAAAAATAATAATGGGAAAGAATGAAAAGGCTGGGAAAGAGTGGGTTGGGCCGGAACAGAAATGAAATAGAAGAGTGAAGAACTAAAATAGGTTGGGGAAAATTTTAAAATAATCAAATAATTATCAATACAAATTATAGGTGAAAGAAATACAAACGTAGGCGTACAACAAGGGCTGGGTATTACAATATGTGATATCGCCGGTTTCGTTGCTATATGTCAACGACAATTGGGATACGCATGTTTACTTACGTTGATGACATGTGATGTTATGTGTTGCTGGATATGTTATATTGGATCGTCGTGTTTGAATAGCCGGGTTTTTCTTTTATGTGAGATGAGTGTTTTTCATTTTCATTCATGTAAAAACTTGTATGTAATATTCTTTTATTGGGGCACTTCCAGGTTGCGGAAGATGTCACCATTTGTATATTATTTACTTTTCCGCACTAGGATAGACCCAAGGAGGGGAGCACAAGTAACCGGGTTCTGGAGTCCAGTGGGAGACAAACTCGAGGAGTCGAGTCCGGGTCTCCTAACTCTAGAATTGGTAGGGTTGCTTGCCGCTCTCGTAGGGGTCTTGGGGTGTGGGTTTGGTTATTCATCGCGACCGTGGAATCCGTGTTTTATACTGGCTCGTATTGAAAACACGGACGTCCTAGTATATCCAATGTTTCATATGTTTCTTCTGCTGCGATATCTGTGATGTGATCATGTGATGTTCTGTGATAGATACAGTATATAGTATATATGATATATTATATAGACGTTACTTATGTTTTACACCCGCGCTAGCCCTGCCCCGCTCTGCCGTTAGTTACCTAACCTAACGGTGCACGAGGGGACATCGAGGCGAATGCGGATGGCATAAGTGTACGTCGTATTTATCTGTGATGTTTAGGTAACTTAAATGATGGGACTTCATTAATATGATTAATGAAAGAAAAAGAAACCTAAAAGATGTTGTGGAATCGAATTTTCAAAAACAGGTAGCTATAGTTCTTGCTTTGCATCGCGGTGTTCCTTGTAGAACATCCTGCACCTTATTCGATAAGGAAATGGTCGAGATCCCTTCACCGGGAGTGACCCCTTTAGCAATAACTGGCAGATGCTACACCCCTCGGTTTGTCTTTTGATTGCTTCTATAGTTTTTGCTTTGTACAGCGGTATATATGATATATCCTGCACCTTATTCGATGAGGAAAGGGCCGACGATCCCTTCACCGGGAGTGACCCCTTTAGCAAAACTAGAAAAGCCTCAAAAGCACTCCATTTTAAAATCATTTGATTCTACAACGATATCAAGTTCATTACGCAATAGGTTTTCAGAAAAACCTGTCATAGCCCTCCGTCATTTCAGATAAGTCCTACTTAGTATTCGTGCTACGTTTGTTGACCTCCGTCAAGACGTAGTGTGCGGTAGCTAACTAGTATTTATTTGCTTATGCATATGATGCAGATTGGGTTAGGGTAGTCGTACGGCCTTGTTGACCTCCGTCAAGGGTCGTGCGGGTGGGTTTGATTCAATCAAGAAATGACGGGTTGAACTTGACTAGTAGCCTATGGTTTGTTGACCTCCGTCAAGGTCATAGGGTGCTAGGGGCAAAATTATCGGGAATTTTATGTGTTGAAATTTGCAATGAGATTGCATACCTTCTATGAGATAGTTGGATCCCGATACCCGCTGCGAGTAAGAGTTACTCCTGGGAGAGTTTTACACATTACAATTAGCCGATCAAGTAGGTGTCTAGAAAGGTGTCAACGGGGTTACGCCTCTGGGAAAATGAGATTTACTGTAATTAGGTCCGTGCGAAAGCACGGGGAACCTCCCTCAAAGTACCGACACTGGCCTGGCTGAAAGATTGGCGAACTTGTAGCGTGTAATTAATCCCGGCTAGTCTTTCCTTTTAGGGTTTGAAGGAAGATTTGATAAAAACAGTGGGAGCCATCCTGATTAGATAAAATAATAACCAATCTGATCTTGCAAGAGCATACACTGAGTGTTTTCTTCTCTCTCTCTCTCCAGGTAGCGACCTTGTCACGCCTTAATCAAGATAATAATACGGATGTATTGACCGAACCCGCTTGTTATACTGAGCTGGGGAACGTTGGTCCCGCTCCGACTTATAAATGTTATAAGACAGAGCAGGAAATTGGGGAATACCAGATTTCCCATGCCGTCCAAACGAAGAAAGTGCATGATGATGCATCTTCTTCGGGTGTGTTCATTACAAAGAACTGTTTCTCAGTATCCTCTGCGTCCTGGGTATTTTATACTGGATCAGGATCCCAGATATGTAATCTGTTACATAGGGCTACAGAAAGGTAGAGAACTGAGAACGGGTGATAAGTTTCATGAGACAGAAAACGGTGCAAGTGTTGCAGCCAAGTCTGTTGGTCACTGTCACTCTGTATTTCTAAATACATTGATTCTGAACAAATGCTATTAGATACCGAACCTGATATACAAAATCATATCAGTCTCATTATTAGTAAAGAAATGATAAAATTTTGTATTGTTGGATAATGTTTTGAACGTTTCCTATATCAAAAGTTGATCGGTTCAGGCACGTTATCTAAAAGCATTGATATTCTAAATCAAACTACTGTTCTTAGTATACAGAACACACACAAGAGGAAGAGTTCAGAATTGAACGATTCCTTCTTGAGGTATTGTAGACTTGGTCAGATCAATGTGACCCAACTAGCTAAAGTTACATTTAGATGCATATTTAAATCAGTTTGAATTTACATCTTATGAAACTTGCCAGTCATGTCACAAAGATAAGATGACCATAGCTCTGTTTACTGGAAACAGAGAAAGAGTTAGTGAACCCTTGGGATGATACATGTTGATGTAGGTTCCCTGTTTACACATGCCAAGACCGGTTCTTTGTATTTCATTACATTCTCTGATAATCTCTCAAGATTCAGACATATGTTCCTGTTGAAACACAAGTCCGAACCTTTTGAGATATTCACAGAATATAAGTTAGAAGTAGAGAACCAAAATGGGTATAAGTATTATGTCCTTTGATGTGATCAAGGAGGAGAATACTTGAGCACGGAATTCTTGGACTTTTCTAAAGGAGAATGAGATTCTCTCTAAGCATTACTCCTCCGTATACACCATAGCACGATGGTATATCGGGGCGGAGCAATCACACCCTATATGATAAGGTGTGCTCTATGATGAGTACTACTGAGTTACCTATTTTCTTTTGGGAGTAATGCACTTATGAAGTTGCATACCTATTGAATAGGGTTCCGATCAAATCAGTTGCCTACCACTTCATATGAGATATGGAAAGGGAAGAGCCCATATCTTAAGTTTGTTAAGATTTGGGGTTGTCCGGCCTATGTCTAAAAGCAAAATCCGGACAAGCTCGAGGCAAGGTCTGTTATGTAGAACTGGAAATGTTTCAGCTATACAAACTGCAGCTGATGATTTGGTAGAACCAAAGGATTCAGTAGATACCAACGAACCTCAGCCTTTCCGCCGATCTAGTAGGGTTCCTCACCCACCTGAGAGATACTTCTGTTTCTCCATGACAGTGGGTGCGAGGATTGCAATATGAGATGATGACCCAACTAGTTTCGAGCTGGCCATCAGGAGTGGGACTCTATAAGAGTGGCTTGATGCTTAGCGATCTGAGATGGAATCTTTATACACCAGCAAAGTATGGACTTTGGCTGCTATATCTGAAGGGTTAAATCCCCATCAGGAGCAAGTATATCTTGAGAAGATTACTTGGTGTAGATGGAAAGGTTGAGACTTTCAAAGCAAGATATGTTAAAGGTTTTCATCATCGACCAGGCGTGGATAATGATGAAACCTTTTTCAGTGGCTAAGCTTAAGTCTATCCAGATCCTACTTGCCACGGCTACATACCATGACTACGATATCTGGCGGTTGGGTGTCATGACTGCTTTTCTAAAATGATGTTTTAGAAGAGAGCGTCTGTAAGTACATAGCCAGAGGGCTTCATAGACAGTGGGAGCAGCGGAAACATGTACAAGATGCTTTATAAGATTAAAGCAGGCATCACGGAGTTAGAACATCTGTTTTGATGAGATAGTCAAAGAGTTTGACATCATCAAAATGGTAGATGAACCTTGTATATACAAAAAGGTAGTAGGGAGTATGGTGGTGATCCTCGTAGAGTACATGGATGACATACTCTTGATAGGGAAGGAGTTTCCTATGCTACGCTCGGTCAATCTCCGCTTATCACAAGGATTCTCCATATAGGATCATAATGATACCTACTAAATCCTGGGTTTTGGATCTATGAGATAGATCTAATTGGATGTTAGGATACTCACTAGTTGTAGTGAGATGGTATCAATCGATCCTGGGGAGAATCTCTGGAAGGGTTCCAGGGTGATAAGGACGACTGAATGTCAGTCACAGGCATTGTCTTTACCCTCTGTAAAGGGACGGTATGTTGGAAGAGTTCCAAGCTAGATACCGTGGCATACTAGACGATAAAGGCTGGATATATCGCTACTTATGATACTACGAAAGAGGCAGTCTGGATGTATATTTGTTCATGAGATGAACTTCGTTCCTCCCATTGTGTGACAATGGAGTTGTGGCTTATGCCAAGGAACGCCCGTCCCATCAGTGATCAAGAAATATTCTAAGGCAGTGTCACCTGATCATGGAGATGGTTGATCTCCAGGGGATCGAGGTTAGGAGAGCAGACTCAGAGGACAACACGGCGGATCCACTCACAAAGGCCTTTTCCCAGAGAGAGACTATTACGGGATGGTTGAGTATGAGATACTTCAACCACTGCTACAGATGACCCTAGTGCAAGTGGGAGATTGTTAGTTATATGTATGCCCTAGAGGCCATTACTATACATAGGATGTATATTGTAGTGGATGCTTGGACATATATAAGGAGGACTTTCTTGCTCGACATGATAGTATGCTATCTGGTTGCTCTTTACCTTAACGTGTACACTGATTGTCTCTCTGTTACATGTTGGTAAAGCCCTTAGGATGTGTACTTGACTACCTGGACTATGATGCAGATCATACTAGTGGGGACATGGTAGTCCATAAGTACATCCTTCAAGGTCCCTAGTCGTGGGTGTATCAAGACGGGGCATCGATATACCAGAGTAGACTAGCGTATACCTTCTCGACCCATACAGATGGGCGATGGATGATCCCATATCTATTGGTGTTTGACATCAGAGATGATATACGGGTGCTCAGTGGAGACTGGATACACTGGACGGACTTGCCGAGAACTCCCAGATGGTATTATACCTTACGTCAGATTGCAGTTCTCTAGTGACACTGGTATAGGTTAGTCTGTTGACCCGAGATCGTCATAGAGTCTTGTGTGATTCCCACTGTGCTTTGATTTCCACCTTACCACGTCCAAGAGGGCGTGCAAAACGGTGTTTTTTGGGTACAGTCCCGAATCACATGGAGGCAATGAGCGATAGGAGGGGATTCGTCTCTCCCGGTATAGGGAGTTGATGTTGCGCTGTGTTCGATTGGCTATAACCGAAAATCCCTGGCCAGGGTTGCTGAGATTTACTGGTAAGTGTTACCAGTAGTTTCTCGAACTGTTATAGACCTCATATCGACACGACTTATTGAGTTATTGGGGTTTGACGTTTACCACCCCTAGACGAGATATGCGACATATCAGACGAACAGACCGGACTGTACGGTATGTGTTACTGGTTGGATTCACAGGATTGTGAGCGGGCTTGCTCGTTGATCTTCTGATCGCTTAATACCCGGGTGGCCGTTACGTTTAGCAGACCGCTTGTGGCTTGTGGGTGTTTGATATGATCATCACCTGCTGCCGGTGTATTGACGAGTCTTTAGAGTCCTACACAGAGGTTTCCTGGCTCAAGCGAAATGAAATAGGAGCGCATATGAGATATGTGCGGGACCGAGAATAATACCGGTATGTGATACTGTATTCTATTCTCGCGATATGTGACATTGATCGGTTATATGCGATATAGCCGGATTATCGGATCAAGTGTTGATTCGATAAGTTGTTACTATTGATATTAGTCGGTTATATGCAATATGACCGGATCATTAAGTCAAGTGTTGATTTAATGATTTAATGTATAATTATATATTTGATATATTACTTTACATTAACTAATATTGGTTCACTTAAGATGTTTTTCTCACTTGATTGTGCACATTGTATATGTGATATATTTTTGTGCACAAGATTGTATCATGTTTGATGATACATGCAAACTTGGGTGTGTGTATGCTATACACCATGTTTAGATAATGGTTAGGGTTTCATTTGTTTTATTTCATTTATTTTTGAAAATTAAAATGAAATGGTGGCTTTCTTTTCTTTCTTTGCTTGAAGCTTCTTGAAGTTTCAAAGCATCTTTGAAAAGGTCTTTCATTTTGTTTTATCCTAAACCCAACCATTACCTAAACCCTAGTTTATTCTCTACATGAGTTTACTACCCCATGGTTGCATTATGATAACCATCACTTCATTTTTCTTTTTGGAATCAATTCATTATTCCTTTTCTTCTTCTTCATCTTCTTCTTCAAGTGAAGAAAAGAAAAGCTTTCTAGAAAAATGTCAAGTGATGAAATCAAGTGAGAAATCCAAATCCAAATTGAACCCACTTCCTATTTCTTCATCCTCTACCACTTGCCATGTAGTATAGGGTGTTTTCTTCACAAGTTTCATGACTTGGTGAAGATGGAGCTCGAGTTAGAGTTGCCTCGACGTAGATCATCTTCGGCATCGAAGTCAACGACCTAGCCCGATCTCTTCTCCGATAAAACCACCGTGAGAGTCCAGGATTCCGATGGTTACAGCGGAGGGACGTCATCACGGAGCCAAGGAAGTGGAGGACCGGATCTACAAAGGTTGTATTTCCATTCACTTAGCAATAAAGTTGTTTACTTGCTAGCTTTTCGCCTTAAACTCTAGTTAATGATCTTGCTAAGGGTTGTTCGGCAACTAGAAAATTTTAGTTTGGCATGGTTGATGCCTTGTGGAATCTCCTTAGTGTGCCTAGGAACCCTACAGTAGAGCCTACAGCAGAAGTGTAGGGTATAACTGACATGCGATCCCTTTCCAAATCAGTCTTGGGAGACATCTCTTTTGATAGGGTGATTCCGTGACAAGCCGGTAAATTACCTCGCTTTGAATCTTCCATACTGACTCGTTTCAGTATAGTGTTGATATACCTGAACTGCGAAAGTCCCAACATCCTTTTAGATTTATCACGATAGATCTGGATCCCCAGAATGTAAGAGGCATCACCCAGGTCTTTCATGGAGAACCTGTTGTTTTATATAGTGCCCTCAAAGTGAATTATTGGATCGCAGGTATGTGATTGCAATGATTGAGGGATGACCTATACTTGTAGGACAATCTTACTCGAGATGATAGTATGCTATCTGGTTTGTCTTTATCATCATGTACAACTTTAGGTGACATGTTCACTATTACACGTTGATAGAGCCCTTAGGATCCTGCTTGACTAGCAACAGTATGATGGAGATCATATACGTGAGAGTTGGGTAGTCTATAAGCACTTCCTTAAAAGTGGTCCCTAGTCGTGGGAGTTTCGAGACAGGGTATCGATACTCCGGAGTAGACTAGTGTATACAGTCGAGACCCCGATGAGGGGCGGTGGCCGGTCTCACAAGCTATTGGTGTCAGTTGGATCACCTAAGATGTATACAGGTGCTCATTGGGTTATGAGTGCACCGGACATGACTCGTCGGGAACCTGCTAATTGGTATTATACCCAGCGTCAGATAGCAGTTCCTTGGTGACATGTGTACAGGTTAGTTCATCGACCTGAGGTCGTCATTTGTCTCATGTGAGTTCCCACTGTGCTTTGATTATTACCCTACCACGGCTCAAAGGAGTCGTGCAAACATGTTTTAGTTGGGTACAGTCCCGAGCCACATAGAGGCAGTGAGCGGATCAGCAGGCGATTCGTCTCTCCCGGTATTGGGGGTGAGATCGCACTGTGTCTAGGAGATCCATTACACCAAGTCCTTGGCTAAGGCAGATGAGAATTACTGATAGATATTCCAGTAGTTTCTCAAGATGTTTAGGGCTACCCTCCGACACGACTTATACCGCTATTGGGGGTCTGACGTTACCAGCCCCCTAGGCCCGATATGCGATGCTCATAGACGAACGGACCGGACTGTACAGATATTGTCACTGATAGGCTCAGTAGGGTTCCAGGATGAGTTCGCTCATCGGCTTCCCTTTCGGTCAATACATGACAGCCGTTACGCACAGCTAGTGCCGCTGACGTGCTTATGGTTAAACCCACTGCTAGGGTATTGACGAGTCTTTAGAGTCCCCCACAGAAAGTTTCCCTAGTTCGGGCGAAACGTTGTAGAGGCCGTATGGTTTTATGGCATGGTTCGAATGTGCACGTGCACTTATGCACGTGTCATGGTTCGGACAGATAATACTGGTGGGCTTTGGTTTAAGCAGGATCCAAGTATTATATTGTGTTGGAATACTTTCGTCTCGTGGTATTCGTATTCGGTCGGAATACGGATACAGGTATGTATATACAGGTGAGGGGTATTCTCGTAATCCGTTACGAGATTACTTTAGAAGATGCATTTCTTTTGGTTAAACATTTTAGTTTAAATGCTTAAATGGTTTTGGAAAGTGTGACTCATTTTTGATGACACATTTATTCTAGAATGTTCACTAATGACTCATGTAATGAGTGATCTGGTGAGTCATTAAAGAATTAATGGTGTTTGTTTTGGGTAGGATATTTTTAGGGTTAGTGGAGATATTTTGGTAAGATATTTTCCTTGATATTTCATCACAAAACCTAATATATATCACACCCAAAAATAGTGGACAGCCAAGGGTTGATTTTTGAGACTTGGTTTTGCTCACTTGATTTTCCTTGAGCTCACACTCTTAAACTCTTTGCATCTTCTTCAACCTCTACCCTATTCCTCTCATATGATGAGAACCCTAGGGTGTTTGAGACAAAGTATCCACACTCATTCTCTACTTCATCTTGGATATGTCGGTTAGCATACTTCATGTCCGAGTTGCCTCGGTATAGAGGCGGGAGCCCGTATAAATATCCGTTGACATGGTGCCACGTCGACGAGGAGACAGGAGATCGGAGATGCCGTGAGGAGCGTGGGATGATGGCTAAAGACCGAAGGACACAGATCGATCAGTATATCCATTCTATCATCTTTGTAGTTAGCTAGTTTAGCGTTAATGTCTAGATTCGGGTTAAAGTCTATGTTAGCGTCAGTTGTAAAAATTTTTGTACCGCGTTTGGCCTCAGATTATTGGCCGGGACGTTGGCGTAGACTTTCATGGTATCAAAGCCATGCCATTAACCTTTACTAGCTTGTTCTAACGTGTTTAAAATATCGATCGAAATTTCCAAAACCGCATTTTTCATGTTAAAGTTTCTGTTGATTTTTTAAACTGGTCTAAAAATTATTCTGGGTATGTCAGAAAATCGTGCAGGCATTTTTAATACTACTGTAGAAATTTGGTAGACTGAATCCACAAGACTGCTGCGGAACCGCCGCACAACTCTTGTGTTGGCCGTGGTTCCGTCGCCGATTTGTGGCAACAGTGCGCCATATTTCTTCTGGGTGTCTTTCATATGGAATTGTGGTTTCTGGAATATTTTGTTTGGGCCCAGATTTTGTTTGAGTACTGGATTTGTACTGAGGCCCACTTTGGGAAGTTTTGTCGATCAGAATTTTAAATGTGTTAGTTTACAGTACTTACATTCTATCTCCGACCGTGAATGTCATTCGAGCGGTAAATCGTGTCTAATTGCTATAGTCCTTTTAGACGGTTTTGCGAACGTGACATTCGCGTTGATGTTCTATGTTGTGCTGTGATATTGCGGATTTGTCGTGGTGGATAGCTATGTGCAATGGTAGTACAGTTTGGATTTATTTGTACATTTGATATTTCGGGGCGAGCATCCAACATGTGGACTGCCGTCACTTCTTGTTTGTATATTATTCTTTTGGGGCACGACCGGGTTAAGGTCGATATACCCGTTGTACATATTTTTCATTTCTGTACTAGGGTTACCCCGCGACGGAGTGCATGGATAGACGGGTTCTGGAGGGCAACGTGTCCGCATCTCATGGTTTTGAGACGGAGAGAGCTTCACTCTAGAATTGGCAGACCACTCGCCGCACTCGTAAGGGGTACAGGTTGACCCAAGGAGGGGTGCTCAAGTTACCGGATTCCGTGAAATGCAGGGTGGTCCAATCACTTTCTTGTAGGGGGCTGCCTCGCTTCAGGTTTTGGCGGGTAACTTGCTGCACCTGTAGGGGTCTAGGTTTCATTGCACAGGCTATCCACAGGACCAGGGGAACGTCGGGTTTCAGTAGCGGCTCTGTGAAACCCGGGGATCCCAGATTATCTGTATTGTTCTGTGATGCTTATTACTTTTCTGTAAAGTTGCATTTATCACGCCTAGAGCGATTATTGTATATTGGTATATATACTAGTAGACGTTGTATATGTTTTGCATCCGCGCTAGTCCAGTCCCCGCTTTGTCGTTAGTTAAGCAACCTAACGGGTGATGACGGGACCCAGTGACGAATGCGGATGGCATATACATACATTTTATTTTCGTTCTTTTCTGGTGTGATTAATTGGTGGGACAATGTTGATTTTGATCAATGCAAAGGAAAGCATACCCGTTTGATGTTGTTGGAACAGTTTTCAAAATGTGTTATTACAAGGACCTTTTCTTTTGTTTTGCACAGTGGTATTCAGTTGGAATATCCTGCACCTCATTCTACGAGGCAAGGGCCGAGATCCCTTCACCGGGAGTGACCCCTTGGGCAGAAGTTTGCGTCAGGGTAATAACTGTTGGAGATAGTGCCCTCAGAGTCAATTATTGGATCACAGGCACGTGATTGCAATGATTGAAGGAGGACCCATCCCGGTAGGACAGTCTTACTCAAGATGAAAGTATGCTATCTGGTTTACTTTTATCATCGTGTACTGCTTTAGGTGACCTTACAGGTCACTATTGCACGTTGATAGAGCCCCTAGGATTCTTGCTTGACTGCCAGCAGTATGAGGGCGATCATATACGTGGGAGCTGGTAGTCTATAAGCACATCCTTAAAAGGTCCCTAGTCGTGGGAGTTTCGAGACAGGGCATCGATACTCCAGAGTAGACTAGTGTATACAGTCGAGACCCCGACGAGGAGCGGTGGCCGGTCTCACAAGCCACTGGTGTTAGTTGGTTCACCTAAGATGTATACAGGTTCTCATTGGGTTATGTGTACACCGGACATGACTCGCCGGGAACATGCTAGTTGGTCTTATACCTGACGTCAGATAGCAGTTCCCTGGTGACATGTGTACAGGTTAGTTCATCGACCTGAGATCGTCATTTGTCTCGTGTGAGTTCCCACTGTACTTTGATTACTACCCTACCATGCTCAAAGGAGACGTGCAAACAGGTTTTAGTTGGGTACAGTCCCGAGCCACATGGAGGCAGTGAGCGGATCTGCAGGGGTTCGTCTCTCCCGGTATTGGGGGTGAGGTCGCGCTGTGTCTAGGAGAGACATTACACAAAGCCCTCGGCCGAGGCAGGAGATTTACTGGTAGGCATTCCAGTAGTATCTCAGGGTGTTCTGGGCTACACTCTGACACGACTTGTACCGCTTTTAGGGGTCTGACTTTTACCAACCCCCTAGGCCCGCCATGCGATAGTCATAAACGAACGGACCGGACTGTACGGATATTGTCACTGACAGGCTCAGTAGGGTGTCAGGATGAGTTCGCTCATCGACGTCCCTTTTGGTCAATACCTGGTAGCCCGTTACGTATAAGCTAATACCTCTGACGTGCTAGTGGTTAAATCCACAACCAAAGTATTGACGAGTCTTTAGTGTCCCCCACAGACCAGTTTCTCAAGTTTCGAGCGAAACGCTGTAGAGGCCGTATGGAGATATGGCAGGGTTCGATCAGATACGCGCGGTAATGCACGGATCATGATCGGACGGATAATACTAGCGGGCTTTGGTTTAATCCAGATCCTAGTATTGTACAGTGTAGAGTTTGTCTCATTGCATTTGTATTTCGGTCACAATACAAATGCGGGTATGTATATACAGTAGCGGGGTTTTCCTGTAATTTATTACGGGACCAGTTTTATGAAGTTGCTAGTTTGTTTTCCGTTTCGGCCATTTTCCTTTGTATCTTTCATTGGCTGAAGATTGGTGGAGGAGGGCTTATTTGCAATTGTGCAAATAAGCATTGTGGAGGGTGGTCTTTGCATATTGTTGTGTCATGAAACATTGACTTCTTAGTTCATGATGGTTCATGATGGCTTGACCTTTTGGAGTTATGATTGGTTGGTTGAGTGTTGGACTTTCCATGTGATGATTTCTTCTCTTGATCTCATATCATTCCCTCTTGGATTATGGTTGTTCTCTCTCTCACTCTCACTCACTCTCTTTCACCTCATGTGGCCGGCCAAGTTAGATGGGGGCTGTCCCAATTTTTTGTGGTGGGATTTTTGGTCTTCTGGCTTCACAAAAATCCCAAAGTTCCATCTCTAAAAGGGTTTAGTTCATTTCCTCCACCAAAGGCAACTTCCTCAAACCCCAAATGAGACATAGAGCACTACACGTATTCTACAGCAATCCTTGGGCACGTCGGCTTGCCAACTTCGTGCCCGAGTTGCCTCGGTCCAGAGGTGGGAGCCCGTAAAAGAACCCGGCAAAGTGGTGCCCTTCCGACAAGGAGTTGAAGACTGGAGATTCCGCGGAGAGATCGGGACGACAACGAGAAGACCGGAGGACACGGATTGCTCGGTATATCTCTCTTCCCCTTCTCTAGTTAGCTAGGACTATGTTAATGGCCCGATCCGGTATTTTTGTGCATGGTGGTGCCGATTTACAAGTCCGTAAAAAGTTTCTTTTCGGCATTCCAGCGTCGGATTGACGGCCGGGGCGCCGCCGTGCACTTACAATAACTTCACTATAGCCGATTACTTTTTGCTTTGCATCGTGGTATTCAGTTGGAATATCCTGTACCTCATTCCACGAGGAAAGAGCCAAGATCCCTTCACCGGGAGTGACCTCTTTAGCAAAGGTTTTCGCCACTATATTTTGTAAAAAGCTATCAGGTTCCTTCAACAATATCAAGTTCGTTACGTTAAAGGTTTTTCGCCAAAAAAAAGCCGTAGCCCTCCGTCATTTTAGTTGGGTATTCAGTAGTATTCAAGCTATGTATTTTGACCAACGCCAAGGCATAGTGTTTGGTAGTTGCTGGGTATTCATCTGTTGCATAGATAGATGAGTTGGTTTGGGACAGTCGTACTGCCATTTGGCCAACGTCAGGGGTATGTACGGGTGGGTTCAAATTAACAAGATAATGATGGGTAGAACTTAATATGTGACTTATGATATTTTGGCCAACGTCAAGGACATAAGAGCATAGGGCAAAAATCCATATCGGGAGTTTCTAAAGAAACTGAAACTTGCCAGGCATGCGCATACCATCTGGAGTGTGATAACGTAAGTGGATTCCTTCACGTTATCATGCGATGAGAGTTGGATCCCGATTCCCACTGATGAGTTGGTTTACTCTTCGGGTGATCCCGACTAATTCTTCTTTCAGGTTTGGAGGAGAATTTGACGATACAGTGGGAGGTTTCCTGATTAGATAAAGTGATAACCATTCTGATCTAGGTTAGAGTGCATGCAATGTGTTTCTTTTCTCTCTCTCTTTGGCAGCGACCTTTGACCGACCCTAGACTATGACTCAGTGACCATGTTAACCGAACCTTCTTATAAAAATACTGGCTTTTGGATTGTCTGAGTTGCATAAGTCATTGCCGCTCCTTCTTTTACCCTTTGCATTTCTCGAGAACACCTCGTATTACTACGAACATCCACTTCCATTGGATAAATCCATCGTATGGTTATATCCGAACTCGAAAGGACTTCTTCGAGGATGGATCCAGGTTCAGAAGAAATTGAATTGGTTTATTCAGTTGTTTTTTATCATCACCTTCTCTCAGGTTGCGAGGGCTCCTTGGTTTAGGAGAGTACACCTATTACGCTTATTGGATAGTCTTCTTCCAAACCATAGGCTGGTGCCGAACGGTAGGGAAGGAAGAAAACCATTTAGCCTAACGATGGTGTACAGAAGGTAACGACTAAAGACAAATAAAGGGATTTGGAGAGATGGAAAAGAAATATACGGTTACAGTCATGAATTAGATTATGGAAGAGGCATTACTAGGAATACTAGGATACCCCTACGAAATATTTTCATGTTTCAGTTTCACTGTGCATTGTTAAAGGAAAACTGATTTCCCGATTAGATACTTACTCCAAGGTATGTATTTACCAGGTATGATTCTCACATCTGTATGGTTTTATAGATAATGAGTGGGAGTAAGTTATTGGGAATTAGGTGATCATCCTCATTATATCGGAATTCGTTGTAATTGGTGATATTTGAGGAAATCGCCTGGGTTTTTGCCAGACGACAAGTTTTGGTTTTGAATATCCGTTGTTGTGCACTAATTTTAAACTGATATATCTGTACGTTTATTTTTATAAAGTGAGAAATAAATTTTTGAAATTATGTCCATGACATTTACCTATATCAGTTGACGATTGGGTAAGGAGCATTGAACAGCGGAGTAGTTCTTAACCATAAGTACAGTTTTCAACCTACGATGCACAGGTTTTGAGTTATTCAACTTAGCGGACTCATACAGAGTATTGTATGCTGTCCATTGTCCATCAGGTCAAAGGGGTTGGTCCTCGTACTGTATTCTGTTTACTTGTGACTTCTCTAGTTTTTAGACAAGTGTTTCGTAGAAATACAAGGTCTAAATTTTAAGAAGTTATAGGTATAAGAATAAAGTAGAGAACCAGGTGTCGCAAGTATCGGGATTCTTCAAGGTGATCGAAGATGTAGATACTTGTGTTGGGTATTCAGTCGACAATAATGATTATTGAGAAACTTGTTTCTCTTTCAGGTTACTCATAATTGGACGTACTCCTAAGTTGAGTAATGCTGATCAACCTCTCTCCATTAAGTTGATATGCACTGGAGATAGCTGCATGATTTGAATCTGGTTCCAATTAAATAAGTGCCAAAGTTTCTATATTGGTGTAACATTTCAGAAAATATAAAATATTATTTTTGGAATTTAATATTAAAATAATATTTTTCCCGAAAACTGCCCGATTTGCGAAATTGGGGTTTTCGAAAAAGGGTATAAATATATACCAATAATTGTGAAATAAAAGGAAATTAAAATGATTTATTGAATTAAAAATATAATTAAAGGATTTGGCACTTTTAAAATTTATTATATGCAATTTTGATAAAAACCCGATTAGTGCACCTAATCGCGATTAAGCCAAATCCGCATTTCTACAGTTTTTCGTGGCCAGTGCACAATGTCATGTTATGTGGTGATTACATGTTGTTTTCTTATGTTATTTTGGATATTTTGTGACTTGGGTTTTTAATAAAAAAGAAAAGGGTAAGAAGAGAAGGGGTAAAGGGTAATAGAGTGAGAGGGTTAGATTAAAGAGAGAGAGAGAGGGCAGCAGCCCATGCCCCTTCCCATTTCCTTTCTTCTTCTCCTCTTCATCTTCATCTCCCTCCACTTCACCCCTAGAGATCCACCTCAAAAACTCCACCAAAACCCTAATTCCGTTTCAAAAAAATTGATCCCCTCTACACCCTCTTCCCATTTGATCAAGAAAAGTGAGATTTCGACCACCTTGAGGAGCTAGGGTTTTTCTTGGGTTGCCCAAGTGAGGTAATTTCATCACCCTTAGCATAGTATTCCATTCACTTTACCTTTCATGCAGGTTTAGAGGTGAAATGGTGATGTTTAGTGAACCTTGGGAAACCCTAGTAAAGGGTTTGAGTGTTTGTTTGAAAAATTGGTGATGTTGTGGCTGCTAACTAAACTTGGGGACTGTTTATTGAACTAGACCAGAGCTTAGAAACCCCAAAACACGGATTTATAAACCCCGACATCGGATAAATGTGTGAATTGTGAGGGTATTTTGGAATCTGGAGCAACACGGGGACACTTGAAATGATTTTTCAATTACTGGGAGTCGTGCAGGCACCTAGGAAGCTACCACCAAGACCTGAGCCACAACCCGTACACCAGGGCCGCAGATTTATTCAATCTGGCCGCAATTTGCGGCCAGGGTAGGTTAGAATTGATCCGTATTTGTTCTGGGGTCCCTTTAGATGTAAATTAGGCCCTCCATATATGCAGAATTGACCAATTTGGCTTAGGGTAAAATCTGGGACCATTTCCATGAGTTGATGCATAGTTTTACGACTTCGTTTTGACTTGATTTTTATATTTGGTATCGTGTTTCCGTCGTGTGGCGTTTGTACGTCAACGACCTGGGATAATAGTCGTATTTTGCACGCAAAGCTGTAGGTTTTGACCTATGAGCGAAACATGTGCTGTTTTGGTTTTTCTGCCTTGATTTTAATACGCATTGCGATTGTTTATTATTGTAGGTACCTTCGCATGGATTCCGACACGACGGAGCGTGGCGTCATCGACTTCGGCGAACAAGAACCAAGGTGAGTGGATCTATATCCACGGGGGGAAGTCGGGTGGATGGCGTATAGCACCCCCGCAAAGTTTTGATGGAAAACTGATTTATAGAATATGGTTAAGGAAACCTAGGTTAGGAAACTAGGATTAGAATGAAGATAGCTATGAAACCATATTAGAAACTAGAGGATAGCTAGAAGTGATATGTTATGACTATTATAGGATGACGGAAATTGAGGATGACTTTTAGCGATATTGCCGTTTAGGGTACTGTAGGACTAGATAGTCAATGTAGATATGTCATCCGAACCATACCTTTTTCTAAACTGAAGAATCGTATGTATCTTTTAAATATATACCTTGAGGGATATTACGGATTTTCAAATGATATCTTTTCCTTAAAAACACCGTAACACCTATTTTCAAAACTACGATTCACTTCTTTAAAAATCTGATTGTATGGTTTGGGTATGTATGTTAGATCAGATACTTATACTTAGTAGAGATAGAATGTTTATGTAAATTCGATTTGATGTGTGATATAAATGCGATGAAAGAATATAAGACTGATATGATGATATGATGAGAAGTTGGTATACGGATGCGAGTCGATCGAGATGATTTATACCCTGCCGGTCCCCTGATATGAGATTATTGCGGATGTGAACTGGGACATAGGTACATAGATATATATACATATATAGAATGTTGTGAATCATGGATGATAGGCCGTACGCGATAATAGGCCGTACCCTCATTTTTCGTATAGGATGATAGGATCCCTATTAGCTTAATGCCGCCGTACGATGATTTTCCGTGCGTGATAAGTTTGACTTGATGATTGATCTATACCCTTGACTAGAGGTTGTCGTATGATGGATTATACCGTACGCGATGTTGTTAGGCTGGATGCCGATTGATTGATTCACCGACTCGATCATGTTAGATACGTATACCCGTCAGTATTTGCGTATGATTACCTTATGCTGCATTCATATTATTCTTATTGCATTACTCATACCTGTGATAGTACACCTGCACCATTATCGATGATGCGTATGTTACACGCACACAGATTTTCCAGCTCACACACTTCATCATCGATAATTGCCATGTCACTACACAATAGGATCGCTGCATCATGATATGACTCTTCGCATGACATGCTTGCATATATACACATTAATACATCCATACTTGCGCATATGCACATTGCATACCCATATTGGCGCATATACACATTGGTACCTCTATACTTGCGCATATACATATTGTGCCTACATAGATAACTGGTTTTATTGGAAAATTGGAAACCGCATGTTATATTTTAAAAACTGGAATCATTTAAAAGAGCGGTTTTCCCTTAACATGTCATATCACTTTTCCATGTTGCATGATATACGGATATGCTTACATTTCTATTATATGTCGCATACATCATGCTCTATGATTTTACGCATTGAGATATGCTGTTTTCATGAGATTTCTGGATTTGAGAACCGTGGACATTTCAAAAGAGATTATGTGTTATTTTAAAAACCCGGTTTCTCTTGATATGATATTTCAGTGCGTCCACCATGTGTTTTCTCGGTTCTGAGAGCGACATGTGACACCTGATTCAAGGAGGCGGATGAGGCCGATTGCGGGTACATGGTGGACCCGGTATGGTACCCCGGGGCAAGAAAGGGATGCTGTGTATATAGACGGTGAGCCTGGCAGAGGGACTACTACCTACCGGTGATAGTTTTTGGGCTCGGCGGATATCGGGAGGATACCGACCGGAGTCGAGAGATGATATGGGCCGATCTGGACTGACGGAGCCCATGGGCCGATCCGGACTGACGGGGTCCGATATATGAGGATTTACGTGCCGATGCTGGGCACGGTTTTCATGATGTTTTCGAGTGTCGATACTAGGCACTCAGGTTCCATGATTTTGATGTGTCGGGAGGGACACCGTTGATATATATCCTCATACTTTCATGCACACTCCATCATGATATTTACGTGCATACATACATCGATTCTATGGATGGACGAGATCCATATGCATACATGCATTTATTATTACTGTTGGATGCTATCCGCATGCATATAGGTATTGACTACCTTGTTGGCACATACAGACCCGGTCACCCTAGATATCTTAGTACTACCTTTATGATATAGATGACCTAGGAGTCGTTGTTTATTCGATTTCTATCTGTTGATATTTTTTTACTCATGAGTTGGCAACTCAACCCCGTTGTGCCACAATTCTTGCCGGTTGACCGCTTAGATCAGTAGCGGCTTCGCTGGCACACAGTTGCATTCGAGTGTTTTGCATTGGAAGGTGGGACATTTTTATTGTACCCACTCTTGTATTTATATTTCATATTGTATTTAGTTAACTCCATCAATCAAAATTAGTAAATTGTATAAGTAATGAGACTTAGTAGGATTGTGGTTGCGAGACTTAGAGCGAGAGGTTTTTCGCTACTTGTGGTTTTGATGTCTTGCCTTTTTATTTATCTTTTTGTGGTGAACTTCGCCGTTGGGCATCGTATACTTATTTATACTATAGTGCGTGGTTGTGATCCGCTTTTTGGCGAAGAGCTAGCTTTAACTTGGGGATGCCTTTTTCATTATTATGTATTGGTGGTTTTGGATCAAAATATACAAAGGAGGTGCTGCCAAAATTTTTAAAAGACGAAACATGTTTCAAACTAGTAAATTTCACTTGCATCATTCATGTTCCTTTTCTATGCATTAAGAAAACTTGATTTCATTATACCTTTATTTCAAAACCTCACCTCCTTTATTTTTCTTAAAAGGTTTAGATTTCCGGGTTTCAGCTTACTTGAATTCCGTGACGCCTTTAGACGTTGCGTGATTCAAGTGCTGGTCACGAGCTAATATTTCGGGTCGTGACAAAGTTGGTATCAGAGTGCTAGGTTTAACCTTGGTTTGAGTCTATGTTTGACTATGCGGAGTCTAGGGTGGGAGTGTATTTCAGAACCTAGGCTTGACTTTACGGAACTTAGACTTGAACGGGGGGTATTAGACCCGAACTTTCGTTTCATAGGCTGACCCTGATTGATGGAGTAGGTAGCTTGAGTAGAGTGACGTACCGTACGTATGTTCCATGGCATATTTACGATACGATACTCCACTTAAGAAACCTTAGGATGTACATATTTTGAGATGTATGATTCTCTTCGTACCCATGATTATACATCCATTGGAGATCCTCGATTCTATTAGTTCCATGATCATACTTTCATTGATGCTGTTCCTTTTTATGATCATGTACCCATCCTGGATCTGTTGTTTCCTTTCATGCCGTTGATCTGCTTTTTTCGATACTCGATTGAGGTTCCTGTCACCATAGTTTGAGCGCAGTTTGAGCTGCTGCTAGTGTTACGGTCAGGGCAAGCTCGTCTGGTACGAGGGCCGACCATTGTGTTTTCTGGTGACATGGGGACGTCTCGATGTAGTGATTGTGTGGTGGCCTCTTATTGAGGCGAGTGCTTGGTTTTACATCGGATGATCGGGCCATTGTTAGAGCCTGTAGGGTTCCTAGGCACACTCAAGAGGTTCCACAAGGCATCAAACATGCCAAACAAAAATTTTCCGGTGTCGAGAAACCCAAAACTAGATCGTTAACTAGAAGTTAAGGCGAAAAGCAAGAAAGCAAACGACTTTGCTACTAAGTGAAAGGGATTAGAACCTTTGTAGATCCGGTCCACCACTTCTTTAGCTCCGTGTTGATGTCCCTCCGCTGCGATCATCGGATCCCGAACTCTAGAAATGGTTTCGTCGGAGAAATGATCGGGCTAGGTCATTGACTTCGAGGCCGAAGATGATCTACGTCGGGGAGACTCAAACTCAAGCTATTCCTTCACTCGGTCGAAAACTATGTGAAGAGAACACCCTATACTACTTGGCAAGTGGTAGAGGATGAAGAAATAGGAAGTGGGTTCACTTTAGAATTGGATTTCTCACTCTTTTTCTCATGATGCCATTGGAGCTAGCAAGCTTTTTCAAGCTTGATGAAGATGAAGAAGAAGAAAAGAATCATATCCATTAAAAAAATAATATGAACACTTATCCTTTTAATCATGGCACCATGGTTGAGTTAAGCCCTCATGCTTAACTCATGTAGAGAATTAACCATATCAAAGGGTTAAGGGTTGGGTTAGCTAATATCTTAAGCAAATGACAAAAGAGTTGACTTTGTCAATGTTCATCAAGCTTCATGAAGCTTGATGACTTTGACCAAAGTCACACTCTTTTGTTATATGCTAAGTTAAATAGTAAACCCTAATCTAACCTTGATATGGTTCAAGTCTCATACACACAACTTGTTTGTATCATCAAGCATGATACAAACATTTACACTTGCATATATCACATATAAACAATGTACACTTTCAAGTGAGAAAACAAATCTTAAGTGAACCAAAACTAGTTAATGTAAAGTAATATATCAAATATATAATTATACATTAAATCATTAAATCAACACTTGATTTAACGATCCGGTCATATCGCATATAACCGACTAATATCAATAGTAACAACTTATCGAATCAACTCTTGATCCGATAACCCAGCTATATCGCATACAACCGATCAATGTCACAAATCGCGAGAATAGAATACAGTATCACATACTGGTATTATTCTTGGTCCCGCGCATATCTCATTTGCGCTCCTATTTCGTTTCGCTTGAGCCAGGAAACCCCTGTGTAGGACTCTAAAGACTCGTCAATACGCCGGCAGCAGGTGATGATCATATCAAACACCCACAAGCCGCAAGCGGTCTGCTAAACGTAACGGCCACCCGGGTATTGAGCGATCAGAAGATCAAGGAGCAAGCCCGTTCACACTCCTGTGAATCCAACCAGTAACACTACCATACAGTCCGGTCTGTTCGTATGATATGTCGCATATCTTGTCTAGGGGTGGTAAATTTCAGACCCCAATAACTCGATAAGTCGTGTCGATATGAGGCTCATAACGGGTCGAGAAACTACTGGTAACACTTACCAGTACATCCCTAAAACAGCCTTGGCCAAGGACTTCCTGTTATAGCCAATCGAGCACTGCGCAACATCAACTCCCTATACCGGGAGAGCCGAAACCCCTCCTATCGCTCATTGCCTCCATGTGATTCGGGACTGTACCCAAAAGCCACCTTTTTGCACTCCCTCTTGGACGTGGTATGATGGAAATCAAAGCACAGTGGGAATCACACAAGACTCTATGACGATCTCGGGTCTACAGACTAACCTGTACCAGTGTCACCAGAGAATTGCCATCTGACGTACGGTATAATACCATCTGGGAGTTCTCGGCGAGTCCGTCCAGTGTACCCAGTCTCTACTGAGCACCCGTATATCATCTCTGATGTCAAACACCAATGGATATGGGATCATCTATCGCCCATCTGTATAGGTCGAGAAGCTACACGCTAGTCTACTCTGGTATATCGATGCCCTGTCTCGATACACCCACGACTAGGGACTTTGAAGGATGTACTTATGGACTACCATGTCCCTACTAGTATGATCCGCATCATAGTCCAGGTAGTCAAGTACACATCCTAAGGGCTTTACCAACATGTAACAGAGAGACAATCGGTGTACACGTTAAGGTAAAGAGTAACCAGATAGCATACTATCATATCGAGAAAGAAAGTCATCCCTATATATGTCCAAGCATCCACTACAATATACATCCTATGTATAGTAATGGCCTCTAGGGCATACATATAACTAACAATCTCCCACTTGCACTAGGGCCATCTGATAGCAGTGGTTGTAGTATCTCATACTTAACCATCCCATAAAAGTCTTTCTCTGGGAAAAGGCCTTTCATGAGTGGATCCGCCGTGTTGTCCTCTGAGTCTACTCTCCTAACCTCGATCCCCTGGAGATCAACCATCTCCACGATCAGGTGATACTGCCTAAGAATATGTCTGGATCACTGATGGGACGGGCGTTCCTTAGCATAAGCCACAACTCCATTGTCACACAATGGGAGGAATGAAGTTCATCTCATGAACTAATATACACCCAGACTTCCTCTTTGGTAGCATCTAAAGTAGCGATGTATCCAGCCTTTATCGTCTAGTATGCCACGGTATCTTGCTTGGAACTCTTCCAACATACCGTCCCTTTACTGAGGGTAAAGACAATGCCTGCGACTGACATTCAGTCGTCCTGATCTCCCTGGAACCTTTCCAATGATTCTCCCCAGGATCGATTGATACCATCTCACTACAACTAGTGAGTATTCTAACATCCAATTAGATCTATCTCATAGATCCAAAACCCAGGATTTAGTAGGTATCACTTTGATCCTGTATGGAGAATCCTTGTGATAAGCGGAGATTGACCGAACGTAGCATAGGAAACTCCTTCCCCATCAAGAGTATGTCATCCACGTACTCTACGAGGATCACCACCATACTCCCTACTACCCTTTTGTATATACAAGTTTCATCTACCATTTTGATGAAGTCAAACTCTTTTACTACCACATCAAAACAGATGTTCCATCTCCGTGATGCCTGCTTTATCACATAAAACATCTTGCACACGTTTCCGCTGCTCCCATTGTCTACGAAGCCCTCTGACTGTGTACTTACAGACTCTCTCTTCTAAAACATCATTTAGAAAAGCAGTTAAGACACCCAACCGCCAGATATCGTAGTCATGGTATGTAGCCGTGGCAAGTAGGATCTGGATGGACTTAAGCATAGGTACTTAGAAAAGGTTTCATCACAATCCATAGCTGGTCAATGATGCAAACCTTTAACAAGTCTAGCTTTGAAAGTCTCAACTTTTCCATGTACACCAAGTAATCTTCTCAAGATATACTTGCTCCTGATGGGGATTTAACCTTTCAGATAAAGCAACCAAAGTCCATACTTTGTTGGTGTATAAGGATTCCATCTCAGATCGCTAAGCATCCAGCCATTATTATAGAGTCCCACTCCTGATGGCCAGCTCGAAAATAGTTGGGTCATCATCTCATGATGCAATCCTCGCTCCCACTGTCATAGAGAAACCAAAGTATCTCTCAGGTGGGTGAAGAACCCTACTAGATCGGCAGAGAGGCTGAGGTTCGTTGGTTGCTATTGAATCCTTTGGTTCTACCAAATCAGCAGCTGCAGTTTGTATAGCTGGAACCCTTTCCAGTTCTACCTCATGTCCACAAATTTCTTCACAAGAAATTCCCTTTCACAAAGGTGGCATGCTGAGTAACAAAACATCTTTTGTTCCTCGGTTAGGTAGAAGATATTCCCTTGCGTATGCTTGGGATATCGAACAAACTTCTACAGAACTGACTTTGCCTCGAGCTTTTCCGGATTTTGCCTTTTTAGACATAGGCCGGACAACCCCAAATCTTAACTGACTTAAGAGATGGGCTCTTCCCTTTCCATATCATATATGAAGTGGTAGGCAACTGATTTGATTTGAACCCTATTCAATAGGTATGCAACTTCATAAGTGCATAACTCCCTAAAAAGGAAATAGGAAACTCAGTAGTACTCATCATAGAGCACACCATATCACATAGGGTGTTATTGCTCCGCCCCGATATACCATCGTGCTACGGTGTATGCGGAGGAGTAATGCTGAGAGAGAATCTCATTCTCCTTTAGAATAGTCCAGAAATTCCGTGCTCAAGTATTCTCCTTCCTGATCTCATCAAAGGACATAATACTTATACCCTTGTTTTTGGTTCTCTACTTCTAACTTATATTCTGTGAATATCTGAAAAATTTCGGACTTGTGTTTCAACAGGAACATATGTCTGAATCTTGAGAGATTATCAGAGAATGTAATGAAGTACAACGAACCGGTCTTGGCATGTGTAGACAGGGGACCTACATACATCAACATGTATCATCCCAAGAGTTCACTAACTCTTTCTCTGTTTCTAATAAACAGAGCTATGGTCATCTTATCTCTGTGACATGACTGGCAAGTTCCACAAGATGTAAATTCAAACAGATTTAAATATGCATCTAAATGCAATTTCAGCTAGTCGGGTCGCATTGATATGACCTAGTCTACAATACCTCAAGAAGGATTCGTTCATTTCTGAACTTTTCCGCTTGTGTGTGTTCCGTATACTAAGAACTGTAGTTTGATTTAGAACGTCAATGCTTTTAGATAACGTGCCTGAACCGATCAACTCTTGATTTAGGAAATGTTCAAAACATTATCCAACAATACAAAATTATATCTTTCTTTACTAATAAAGAGACTGATATGATTTTGTATATCAGATTCGGTATCTAATAACATTTGTTCAGAATCAATGTATTCTGGTAATACAGGGTGACAGTGACCAACAGACTTGGCTGCAACACTTGCACCGTTTTCTGCCTCATGAAACTTATCACCCGTTCTCAGTTCTTTACCTATCTGTAGCCCATGTAACAGATTACATTTGCGGGATCCTGATGCGGTATCATATACCCAGGACGTAAAGGATACTGAGAAACAGTTCTCTGTAATGAACACACCCGAAGATGATGCATCAGTATGCACTTTCTTCGTTTGGGCGGCACGGGAATTCTGGTAATCCCCTAATTCCTGCTCTGTCTTATAACAATTATAAGTTGGAGCGGGACCAACGTTCCCCAGCTCAGTATAACAAGCGGGTTCGGTCAATATATCCGTTTTATTATCTTGATTAAGGCGTGATATGGTCGCTACCTGGAGAGAGAGAGAAGAAAACACTCTGCGTGCGCTCTTGCAAGATCAGATTGGTTATTATTTTATCTAATCAGGATGGCTCCCACTGTTTTTATCAAATCTTCCTTCAAACCCTAAAAGGAAAGACTAGCCGGGATTAATTACACGCTACAAGTTCGCCAATCTTTCAGCCAGGCCAGTGTCGGTACTTTGAGGGAGGTCCCCCGTGCTTTCGCACAAACCTAATTAATGTAAACCTCATTTTCCCAGAGGCGTAACCCCGTTGACACCTTTCTAGACACCTACTTGATCGACTAATTGTAATGTGTAAAACTCTCCCAGGAGTAACAATTACTCGCAGAATTACTCTCCAACTATCTCATAGAAGGTATGCAATCTCATTGCAAATTTCAACACTTGAAATTCCCGATAATATTTTGCCCCAAGCGATCTATGACCTTGACTGAGTCAACAAAGCATAGACCGCAAGTAAAGTTCAACCCGTCATTTCCCGATTGAATTAAACCCACCCGCATGACCCTTGACTGAGTCAACAAGGCCGCACGACTACCCTAATCCAATCGCATCATATGCTTTACAGATAAGCACTAATCAGCTACCGCACACTACGCCTTGACTGAGTCAACAAACGCAGCACGAATACTAACTATTACTTATCTGAAATGACGGAGGGCCACGTCAGGTTTTTTATAAAAACCCTTTGCGTAATGAACTTTATATCGTTGTAGAATCAAATGATTTTAAAATGGAGTGTTTTTGAGGCTTTTCTAGTTTTGCTAAAGGGGTCACTCCCGGTGAAGGGATCGTCGGCCCTTTCCTCGTCGAATGAGGTGCGGGATATATCATATATATCACTGTGCAAAGCAGAAACTATAGAAGCAATCAAAAGACAAACCGAGTGTGTAGCATCTTCCAGTTATTGCTAAAGGAGTCACTCCCGGTGAAGGGATCTCGGTCGTTTCCTTATCGAATAAGGTGCAGGATGTTCTATAAGGAACACCGCGATGCAAAGCAAGAACTGTAGCTACCTGTTTTTGAAAATTCGATTCCACAACATCTTTAGGTTTCTTTTTCTTTCATTAATCATATTAATGAAGTCCCATCATTTAAGCACCTAAACATCACAGATAAATACGACGTACACTTATGCCATCCGCATTCGCCTCGATGTCCCCTCGTGCACCGTTAGGTTAGGTAACTAACGGCAGAGCGGGGCAGGGCTAGCGCGGGTGTAAAACATAAGTAACGTCTATATAATATATCATATATACTATATACAGTATTTATCACAGAACATCAAATGATCACATCAAAGATATCGCAGCAGAAGAATCATATGAAATATTGGATATACTAGGACGTCCGTGTTTTCAATACGAGCCTGTATAAAACACGGATTCCACAGTCGCGATGAATAGCTAAACCCACACCCCTAGACCCCTACGAGAGCGGCAAGCAACCCTACTAATTCTAGAGTTAGGAGACCCGGACTCGACTCCTCGAGTTGGTCTCCCACTGGACTCCAGAACTCGGTTACTTGTGCCCTCCTCCTTGGGTCTATCCTAGTGCGGAAAAGTAAATAATATACATCAATGGTGACATCTTCCGCAACCTGGAAGTTCCCCAATAAAAGAATATTACATACAAAAAATTTTACATGAATGAAAATGAAAAACTCTCATCTCACATAAAACCCCCGGCTATTCAAAACGCGACGATCCAATATAACATATCCAGCAACACATAACATCACATGTCATCAACGTAAGTAAATGTGTGCATCCCAATTGTCGTTGACATATAGCAACGAAATCGGCGATATCACATATTACACTTACGGTCACAGAAAAGAAAGTGTAAAACTACAACAGTTGGAATCCACAAACTCTTTAGACATCGCATGCCTAATCAAATGAATTCCTTAGACATCACATGCCGAACAATTAAAAACCCCGCATTTTAGTCTCTTTATCGAAAACTCTTTTCAATATCTAGTCGGGCAATTCAACAAGATTCCTGGCATTTTGATCGAATGCTCGTCGTAAACTTTAGTAGGCAGCCGCACCCCCGATGCCGTCGACGAAGTGCACTAAGGCGGAACACCACTGCCGCGAGCACCCGGACGGATGCTTTCAGCGACGGGGTTCTCCTACAGTCACTTGGTCGGGGCTTTGGGGTATGGCTGTCTATTAAGTTTATCCGGCGAGTATCCGCGTACACTACGTGATTGCGACGGACTTTTGATCACATCAAAATTCCGTGGCAACCGATCAAGTGAGACTAAACTGCTATGTTTATAACATTCAAATCAATTATCACATAACTACTTGTGGATTCCAAATATTGTATCACATTCCAGATAAATAGAAAATGTTAAACTTTCCGATCGAACAATCAAACACCCAAGTTTTCCAAAACAGCTCAACTCTTGAAATAAGTTCAAAAACATCCACTTCATGCCACAGTACCGAGGGTCCAGCCGTAGAAGGGTCAAGCCAACGCCTCACATGCGGCACGCCGTACTGCTCCAAACCCTAGGGTTCAAAGGGCAGTTCAAGACGGTCACATAATCGAGTTAAGGTTTGTTGTCTTCTAGAGGGTCCATCGCGTTACTTGCACTACTTAGAACGTCTTTAAACAACGGAAAGATCCAACACTTGGAAATTTTCCGGCAGGAGAAAAAGTGGGTATTTATATCCGGTCGAACTTTTTAACATATTCTAAAATTATCTGGAAAAACATATAGACAAAGCTAAACAATCCGATCGAATCATCGATTCCCCAAAGCAACCCAGAAAACTCAACTCTTGAGTGCAAATTAAAAATTCCCAGAAAATACAGCATTAAAATATAGGAATTACTGTGCAGATTTCAAGTGCTGAAGTGACTATATGGCCGCGGTTCCGCCGCGCTTTGGTCGAATCACGCGCACGTGCTTCACAGTAATTCATAAAAAAGCCTGCTGATTTTTCTGCATATTTTTAATTCACAAAAATCCCAGTTTTTAAAAATTATACAGAGAAGGGTTTCGGATTAGGGTTTCGGGTTCGATCGGGTTTCTAACATCGTCTACGCATCGCCTAAGGCTCTAGCTAGGCTCTGATACCACTGTAGGGTTCCTAGGCACACTCAAGAGGTTCCACAAGGCATCAAACATGCCAAACAAAAATTTTCCGGTGCCGAGAAACCCTAAACTAGATCGTTAACTAGAAGTTAAGGCGAAAAGCAAGCAAGCAAACGACTTTGCTACTAAGTGAAAGGGATTACAACCTTTGTAGATCCGGTCCACCACTTCTTTAGCTCCGTGTTGATGTCCCTCCACTGCGATCATCGGATCCCGGACTCTAGAAATGGTTTCGTCGGAGAAATGATCGGGCTAGGTCATTGACTTCGAGGCCGAAGATGATCTACGTCGGGGAGACTCAAACTCAAGCTATTTCTTCACTCGGTCGAAAACTATGTGAAGAGAACACCCTATACTACTTGGCAAGTGGTAGAGGATAAAGAAATAGGAAGTGGGTTCACTTTAGAATTGGATTTCTCACTCTTTTTCTCATGATGCCATTGGAGATATCAAGCTTTTTCAAGCTTGATGAAGATGATGAAGAAGAAAAGAATCATATCCATTAAAAAAATAATATGAACACTTATCCTTTTAATCATGGCGCCATGGTTGAGTTAAGCACTCATGCTTAACTCATGTAGAGAATTAACCATAGCAAAGGGTTAAGGGTTGGGTTAGCTAATATCTTAAGCAAATGACAAAAGAGTTGACTTTGTCAATGTTCATCATGCTTCATGAAGCTTGATAACTTTGACCAAAGTCACACTCTTTTGTTATATGCTAAGTTAAATAGTAAACCCTAATCTAACCTTGATATGGTTCAAGTCTCATACACACAACTTGTTTGTATCATCAAGCATGATACAAACATTTACACTTGCATATATCACATATAAACAATGTACACTTTCAAGTGAGAAAACAAATTTTAAGTGAACCAATACTAGTTAATGTAAAGTAATATATCAAATATATAATTATACATTAAATCATTAAATCAACACTTGATTTAACGATCCGGTCATATCGCATATAACCGACTAATATCAATAGTAACAACTTATCGAATCAACTCTTGATCCGATAACCCGGCTATATCGCATACAACCGATCAATGCCACAAATCGCGAGAATAGAGTACAGTATCACATACTGGTATTATTCTCGATCCCGCACATATCTCATATGCGCTCCTGTTTCGTTTCGCTTAAGCCAGGAAACCCCTGTGTAGGACTCTAAAGACTCGTCAATACGCCGGCAGCAGGTGATGATCATATCAAACACCCACAAGCCGCAAGCGGTCTGCTAAACGTAACGGCCACCCGGGTATTAAGAGATCAGAAGATCAACTAGCAAGCCCGCTCACACTCCTGTGAATCCAACCAGTAACACTACCGTACAGTCCGGTCTGTTCGTCTGATATGTCGCATATCTTGTCTAGGGGTGGTAAACGTCAGACCCCAATAACTCAATAAGTCGTGTCGATATGAGGCTCATAACGGGTCGAGAAACTACTGGTAACACTTACCAGTATATCCCTAAAATATCCTTGGCCAAGGACTTCCTGTTATAGCCAATCGAGCACTGCGCAACATCAACTCCCTATACCCGGAGAGACGAAACCCCTCGTATCGCTCATTGCCTCCATGTGATTCGGGACTGTACCCAAAAGCCACCTTTTTGCACGCCTCTAGGACGTGGTATGATGGAAATCAAAGCACAGTGGGAATCATACAAGATTCTATGACGATCTCGGGTCTACAGACTAACCTGTACCAGTGTCACCAGAGAACTGCCATCTGACGTAAGGTATAATACCATCTGGGAGTTCTCGGCGAGTCCGTCCAGTGTACCCAGTCTCTACTGAGCACCCGTATATCATCTCTGATGTCAAACACCAATGGATATGGGATCATCAATCGCCCATCTGTATGGGTTGAGAAGCTGCACGCTAGTCTACTCTGGTATATCGATGCCCTGTCTCGATACACCCACGACTAGGGACTTTGAAGGATGTACTTATGGACTACCATGTCCCTACTAGTATGATCCGCATCATCGTCCAGGTTGTCAAGTACACATCCTAAGGGCTTTACCAACATGTAACAGAGAGACAATCAGTGTACACGTTAAGGTAAAGAATAACCAGATAGCATACTATCATATCGAGCAAGAAAGTCATCCCTATATATGTCCAAGCATCCACTACAATATACATCCTATGTATAGTAATGGTCTCTAGGGCATACATATAACTAACAGAGCCGCCAGTTGCGAGAGGACTTTTGATGTGCAGCGAACCTCTGAGATTTTGATGTCGCCTACCATGCAGACAGGTGACCCAGCTGTTGCTGAGATGATGGGATGCCGCTTCCAGAGCTTACGAGCTGAGATCGCCGGAACTTCCAGGCAGATATGCGACAGATGATAGCTAGCCTACCCCGAGTTGGGAGACGAAGGTGATTCGTCGGATTGATGCGCCGACGCAGGCCCAGTTGAGTTGAAGATTTCCAGTGTGGAGAGTCTTACTCAGGACTAGAGCAGACCGATCCAGAGATGACCGCCGATGTATCACCTTTCCTGGGGGATTGAGGCATTGTTTAGCATGCGGGCGAAGAACATTCACATGTTGTATAGGTGAAGCTAAAGAGTTCGAGCGAGTGTCAGAAACCCATTTTTCCCAAGTTTAAAGTGTTCGGAGGAACATGCAGGTAATTCTGTGGACCCTCTAGAAGAATGAAACCCTAACTCGACATGATGACCATGGAACCGCTTTGAACCTTAGGGTTCATGGCAGTTTAGCAGTGCCATCAGTGAGGCTTGGGTTTGCCCTTCTACGGTTGGTCCAGAGGTGCTGTGGTATGTACCAGATATTTATAGACTGTGCTCAGGTGTTGAGCCTTCTGGAAATTTTGGGACCTTGATGACTCGATCGAAAAGTTTGACGTCGTCCAGATACCACATGCTTACGAGCTGAGATATGCTGTTTTCTATTATATGTCACATACATCATGCTCTATGATTTTACGCATTGAGATATGCTGTTTTCATGAGATTTCTGGATTTGAGAACCGTGGACATTTCAAAAGAGATTATGTGTTATTTTAAAAACCTGGTTTCTCTTGATATGATATTTCAGTGCGTCCACCATGTGTTTTCTCGGTTCTGAGAGCGACATGTGAAACCCGATTCGAGGAGGCGGATGAGGCCGATTGCGGGTACATGGTGGACCCGGTATGGTACCCCGGGGAAAGAAAGGGATGCTGTGTATACAGACGGTGATCCTGGCAGAGGGACTACTACCTACCGGCGATAGTTTTTGGGCTCGGCGGATATCCGGAGGATACCGACCGGAGTCGAGAGATGATATGGGCCGATCCGGACTGACGGAGCCCGTGGGTCGATCCGGACTGACGGAGCCCGATATATGAGGATTTACGTGCCGATGCTGGGCACGATTTTCATGATGTTTTCGAGTGTCGATGCCAGGCACTCAGGTTCCATGATTTTGATGTGTCGGGAGGGACACCGTTAATATATATCCTCATACTTTCATGCACACTCCTTCATGATATTTACGTGCATACAGACATTGATTCTATGGATGGACGAGATCCATATGCATACATGCATTGATTATTACTGTTGGATACTATCCGCATGCATATAGGTATCGACTACCTTATTGGCACATACAGACCCGGTCACCCTAGATATCATATTATTACCTTTATGATATAGTTGACCTAGGAGTCGTTGTCTATTCGATTTCTATCTGTTGATATTTTTCTACTCATGAGTTGGCAACTCACCCCCGTTGTGCCACAGTTCTTGCAGGTTGACCGCTTGGATCAGTAGCGGCTTCGCTGGCACACAGTTGTATTCAGGTGTTTTGCATTGGTAGGTGGGGTATTTGTATCGTACCCACTCTTGTATTTATATTTCATATTGTATCTAGTTAACTCCATCAATTAAAATTAGTAAATTGTATAAGTAATGAGACTTAGTGGGATTGTGGTTGCAAGACTTAGAGCGAGGGGTTTTTCGCTACTTGTGGTTTTGATGTCTTGCCTTTTTATTTATCTTTTTGTGGTGAACTTCGCCGTTGGGCGTCATATACTTATTTATACTGTAGTGCGTGGTTTTGATCCGCCGTTTGGTGAAGAGCTAGCTCCCGCTTGGGGATGCCTTTTTCATTATTATGTATTGGTGGTTTTGGATCAAAATATACAAAGGAGGTGCTGCCAAAATTTTTAAAAGACGAAACATATTTCAAACTAGTAAATTTCACTTGCATCATTCATGTTCCTTTTCTATACATTAAGAAAACTTGATTTCATTATACCTTTATTTCAAAACCAAACCTCCTTTATTTTTCTTAAAAGGTTTAGATTTCCGGGTTTCTGCTTACTTGAATTCCGTGACGCCTTTAGATGTTGCGTGATTCAAGTGCTGGTCACAAGCTAATATTTCGGGTCGTGAAAATTGGATATAGAATGGTTCATATCTTAACGATGTTGAGGTACGGGGAGTTGTCCGGCTTATGCTTAAAACCAGACTCTGGATAACTCAAGGCACGTTTCAGTAATGGCAGTTTGTGGGTTGACCCGGGCTATGACGAGGGTTGATTTTCTACCATCTGGAATATCAAAAGTGATATTGTTCTTGACTCGCCACAGTTTTAGTAAAATGAACTTTTTTAGAAAATAGTAGTGGGAGTATGGTAGAACTGGAAGTGATTCCAGAACCGCAAACGATTACTGAAAATTTAATAGGACCTAAAGATTCAATCGGGTTTGACATTCCATTAGCACTCCGCAGATATGGTGGGTAACCTCAAACACCCGAGAGATACTCCGGTAGCCTCAAGGACGGTGATAGTGAGGTTTTTGTTTACCCAGACTTGACACTACTGTTGTTCCAGGCTATGAGACCCGGCAGGAGGTTAAGTATAGCGTCGTTCTAAACTAGCTTTAGAAGTGCACGTATATATTATTCTGCCAGAGGGTTGTTGTGGTCAGTGGGAGCAGCAGAAGCATAGTGGACAAGTAGCTTATGCCTATTTATAGACTAAAGCAGATATAGCGGAGATAGATCATCTATTTTTGATGTGGCAGTCATGGCTTTGACTTCATCAGAATAGGGGATGGATCTGTTAAGAAAGTAGTAGGGTGTGATGTCCTGGTATTTGGATGACATACACAGAGTAGGAAGTAAAATTCCTATACTACGATCGGTTATACTGTGATTGTCACACAGTTATTTCTCCACAAAGAATATGGATATAATATCTGACATTCTAGTTACTAGATCTATGGTTTTAGATCTAGATTTGGGTAGTTTCCCAATTTGAGTACTTAAACAGTATTCTAAAGGTATTTAGAATAGATGACTCCTGGTATGGTGGTGTACCTGCAGGTGATGGAGTCACCCTCTCTAAAGGTGTCTTACAGACTAAAGGGGAGAGGGATGTGCATGATTGGCATATCACTTTCTTAGGCAATTGAGTCAATCGTGAGATGTCAAGTACCACACCAGATGTTGTTTTTGCACTAGATGCAATAAGTTTATATTAATCCAATCGTGGAGAAACATACAGAAGCAGTTTTAGAATATAAGTGGATGTTCTAGGGATTTGATGAAAGCAGCCTCCTTCGGGAAACAGTTATCATTCCAGGCTTCCAAGGTGACATGGATGACAGAGTGATTGTCAGAGTTATAGTTTTCCCTCGGACGAAGGGGGCAGTAATTTGGACTGGTGGTCCAAGAGGATACTGAGGGAGGCATGGTGCAGGATACTGATTAGGTTCAGTTGACGATATAGTCTAAGAAGTTTGGATTTGGAGTTCATTTATGAACTAGGTCCCATCAGATATCCAGACATATTCTAAGACAGTTATTACTCAATTCGGGAGATGGATTTCTCTGTGAACATGAGATTAAGAGAGACATAGAAAGAAACATTAGGGCGGATCCACTCATTGAGGCTATTTCTCGAACACAAGAGTTTTACAAATGAGCTTTGTGAAACTGATTAGTAGAGGAGTTGGGTGTTCGGTATCACACAGGCTGTGAGTATGCGGCATCGCAATAATTAGCCTTAAGTGCAAGTGGGAGATTGTTGGACATTGTGCCCTCAAAGTCAATTATTGGATCGCAGGTATATGATTGCAATGATTGAGGGATGACCTGTACCGGTAGGACAGTCTTACTCGAGATGATAGTATGCTATCTGGTTTGTCTTTATCATCGTGTACAGCTTTAGGTGACATGTTCACTATTACACATTGATAGAGCCCTTAGGATCCTGCTTGACTACCAACAATATGATGGCGATCATATACGTGAGAGTTGGGTAGTATATAAGCACTTCCTTAAAAGTGGTCCCTAGTCGTGGGAGTTTCGAGACAGGGCATCGATACTCCGGAGTAGACAAGATTATACAGTCGAGACCCCGATGAGCGGCGGTGGCCGGTCTCACAAGCCATTGGTGTCAGTTGGATCACCTAAGATGTATACAGGTGCTCATTGGGTTATGAGAGCACCGGACAGGACTCATCGGGAACCTGCTAGTTAGTATTATACCTAGCGTCAGATAGCAGTTCCCTGGTGACATGTGTACATGTTAGTTCATCGACCTGAGGTCGTCATTTGTCTCGTGTGAGTTCCCACTGTGCTTTGATTATTACCCTACCACGGCTCAAAGGAGTCGTGCAAACAGGTTTTAGTTCGGTACAGTCTCGAGCCACATAGACGCAGTGAGCGGATCGGAAGGGGATTCGTCTCTCCCGGTATTGGCGGTGAGATCGCGCTGTATCTAGGAGAGCCATTACACCAAGTCCTTGGCCAAGGCAGGTGAGAATTACTGGTAGGTATTCCAGTAGTTTCTCAGGGTGTTCAGGGCTACCCTCCGACATGACTTATACCGCTATTGGGGGTCTGACGTTACCAGCCCCCTAGGCCCGATATGCGATGCTCATAGACGAACGAACCTGACTGTACAGATATTGTCACTGATAGGCTCAGTAGGGTTTCAGGATGAGTTCGCTCATCGGCTTCCCTTTCGGTCAATACATGGGCAGCCGTTACGCACAGCTAGTGCCGCTTACGTGCTTATGGTTAAACCCACTGCCAGGGTATTGACGAGTCTTTAGAGTCTCCCATAGATAGTTTCCCTAGTTCGGGCGAAACGTTGTAGAGGTCGTATGGTTTTATGGCATGGTTCGAACGTGCACGTGCACTTGTGCACGTGTCATGGTTCAGACAGATAATACTGGTGGGCTTTGGTTTAAGCCGGATTCAAGTATTATACTGTGTTGGAATACTTTCGTCTCGTGGTATTTGTATTCGGTCGGAATATGGATACAGGTATGTATATACAGGTGAGGGGTATTCTCATAATCCGTTATGAGATTACTTTAGAAGATGCATTTCTTTTGGTTAAACATTTTAGTTTAAATAGTTTTTGAAAGTGTGACTCATTTTTGATGACACATTTATTCTAGAATGTTCACTAATGACTCATGTAATGAGTCATCTAGTGAGTCATTAAAGAATTAATGGTGTTTGTTTTGGGTAGGATATTTTTAGGGTTAGTGGAGATATTTTGGTAAGATATTTTCCTTGATATTTCATCACAAAACCTAATATATATCACACCCAAAAATTGTGGACAGCCAAGGGTTGATTTTTGAGACTTGGTTTTTGCTCACTTGATTTACTTTGAGCTCACACTCTTCAACTCTTTGCATCTTCTTCAACCTCCACCCTATCCTTCTCATATGATGAGAACCTTAAGGTGTTTGAGACAAAGTATCCACACTCATTCTCTACTTCATCTTGGACATGTCGGTTATCATACTTCATGTCCGAGTTACCTCGGTATAGAGGCGGGAGCCCATATAAAGATCCGTTGACGCGGTGCCACCTCGACGAGGAGACAGGAGATCGGAGATGCCGCGAGGAGCGTGGGATGATGGATAAAGACCGAAGGATACAGATCGATCGGTATAGCCATTCTATCATCTTTGTAGTTAGCTAGTTTAGCGTTAATGGCTAGATCCGGGTTAAAGTCTATGTTAGCGCCAGTTGTAAAAGTTTTTGTTCCGCGTTTGGCCTCAGATTATTAGTTGGGGCGCTGGCGTAGACTTACACTTGTGTGACAAGAATCTTTTGACAGATTGTAGCATAGGAATGTCATTTCCTATCAAGAGAATATCATCCATGTACAAGACGAGGAATACGACAGTTCGTGCTACAATCTTACTCTATATATACATGGTTCATCTGGATTTTTGATAAAGTCATATTCTTTGACCGTTTCATCAAAACAGATGTTCCAACTCCGCGATGCCTGCTTTAGTCCATAAATGGACTTAAGCAACTTGCACACTTTCCTGCTGCTCCCACTCTGATTGAAACCTTCTGGCTGATCCATATAGACGCACTCATCCAAATTTCTATTTAGAAAAGCCGTCTTTATGTCCATCTGCCAGATCTCATAATCGTGGAAGGCAGCAATGGCAAGAAGGATCCGAATGGATTTGAGCATAGCCACTGGAGAAAAAGTTTCGTCATAGTCCAAACCAGGTCTTTGACGAAAACCCTTTGCAACAAGTCTAGCCTTATAGGTTTCCACCTGTCCATCTACACCAATCTTCTTCCTGAAGATCCACTTGCATCTTATGGGTTTTACCCCATCTGGAGCAAAGTCCAAAGTCCATACTTTGTTGGTGTACATGGACTCCATCTCGGTCCGCATTGCATCCAGCCATCTTACTGAGTCGCTGCTCTGGATGGCCGCTGGAAGCTAGTAGGTTCATCATTATCAATGACGCAATCCTCTCTATCCCCGTCTATGAGAAAATCGTAGTATCTCTCAGGCGGATGAGACGACCTACTACTTCTGCGGAGGGGTGCGGGAATGTCCTGTTCTTCTGGAACTTCTGGTTCTACCAAACTTTCAATAGTAGTTTGTGGTTTTGGAATTTCTTCCAGTTCTATTGCGCTCCTACTTGTTTCCTTTTCTAAAAACTGCTGTTCTAGAAAATGGGCATTACGAGAAACAAAAACCTTTTGTTCCTCTGCGTAATAGAAAAAATACCCCTTGGAGTTCTTTGGATATCCCACAAACTTACACTGTACTGAGCGTGCCTCGAGTTTGTCCTCATGCTGATTTTTAACAAAAGCTGGACATCCCCATATTTTCAGATACTGAAGATAGGGTTTCTTCCCACTCCACATCTGATATGGTGTAGTAGGCACAGTCTTTGGAGGAACCCTGTTCAAAAGATATGCAGCTGATTCTAGTGCATAACCCCAGAAAGATCGCGGTAACTCAGCATTACTCATCATGGAACGTACCATATCCAATAGGGTTCGGTTCCGTCTCTCCGATACACCGTTATGTTGTGGAGTGTATGGAGTAGTAAGCTGAGAGAGAATTCCATTCTCTTTTAGGTAACCCAGGAACTCGGTACTTAAGTATTCACCACCTTGATCAGATCTCAGTGTCTTGATACTTTTGCCGGTTTGGTTTTCTACTTTATTCTTATATTCTCGGAATTTCTCAAAGTCCTCAGATTTATGTTTCATCAAGAAAATGAATCTATACCTAGAGTAATCATCCGTAAAAGTAATGAAATATGAAAAATCGCTTCTTGCATGTGTAGACATTGGACCACATACATTGCTGTGTATGAGTCCTAAGAGCTCGCTCGCTCTTACTCCATGTCCAGTGATTGGAGTCTTTGTCATCTTTCCTTTGAGACATGATTGACAAGTGGCATAGGATTGATATTAGAACGGATCCAAGTATCCTTCTTTTTGTAACTTGGTTAACCTTGTCTCATTGATGTGACATAGTCTACAATGCCATAAGAAAGCCTGATTTATATTCGGAGGCTTTCTTTTTAGTGTGTTCTGGACATTGAAAATCTGTAATTGGTTTAACACGTATATACCGTTATCTAGTGTACCGGACCCAATCAAACCATGATTAAGGTGGATGTTAACAACATCGCTTACAAACGTGAAATCATAACCTTCTTTTGATAACAAGGATACTGATATGATATTGCACGTTAATCTAGGTACACAAAAACAGTTGCGCAAAACCAAAATATGTCCACTCGTCAATCAAAGGTGATAATCCCCTACGAACACAACATTCACGCTAGCTTCGTCAGCAACCTGGAGGGTCATATCACCAACCTTCAGCACTCTACGGTTTCTTAGTGCCTGCAATGAATTGCATATATGAGATCCTGATCCGGTATCCAATACCCAGGAAGAAGAGTTGATTGACAGACAATTTTCAATTACAAACACACCTGAAGCCGAAGCCACAACTTGCCTCGGGTCCTGGTTCTTGGCAATCCAAGCTTTGCAATCTTTCTTCCAATGGCCTTTCCTACGACAGTGGAAGCACTCGTCCTTTGCCACTACCGGCACCGCAACCTTTCCCTTTCCCTTGGCTTCCACCTTACCAACACCACCTCTTGGTTTGGTAGCGGCCTTCTTCTTCCTTCCTTTGGCCCTTGCCTCAGACCTGGAAGAAGAAGCACTACGAACAAACATAGTGGGTGTTTTCCTTGCTTTCTGCAAGGTACCCTCTGCACTCCTTAACTTGTTTAGGAGTTCTGGAAGTTCAACTTCTTTATCTTGAATGTTGAAATTCAAGATAAACTGGGCGTAGGTGGAAGAAAGGGACTGGAGAATCAAGTCTGTATGCAGCTCGTTCTCTAATGTTGTCTCGAGATCCGTGAGCTCCTCTATGTAGCCAATCATCTTGAGAACATGTTCCCCAACAGATGATCCGACGGCCATCCTCGACTGAAACAAGTTCTTCGAGATCTCGTATCTAGCTATACGAGATTGCTCTCCATACAGTTCCTTGGTGTGGAGAAATATGGATTCAAGATCCATATTCTCGTGCCTCCTCTGATGTTCATTATTCATAGAGGCAAGCACGATGCATTTGGCCTTCGCGCGGTCAATCTCCCAGGTCTTGTGGATTTCCTTATCCACGACACTGGATTCTGGACCTGGGACGGCAAGGGCCTTAGTAGTAAGGAAATACCCTAATTTGTCATAGGTAATTTCCATCTTGACCTTCCGGAACCAATCTTTATAGTTTGGCCGTGTCAAAATATTTTTATCTAATAATAACTTAAGGCCTGTCATGTTCTGGGTCGCTGCAATTAGGAGAGAGAGAGGAAACACTTTAGCATGATGCTCTTGCAAGTTTAGAGTGGTTTTTAGTTTATCTAAACAGGATGGCTCCCACTTTTCTCGAATCCTTCCTCAAACCAAAAAAGAAGAACTAGTCAGGACTATTCTCACCGTACAATACTTGCTTAACCGTTCAGCCAGGCAAGTGTCGATACTTCGAGGGAGGTTTTACGATGCTTTCGCGAGGTTCCTTAATTAAATAACCTCTTTTCCCTGGGGGCGTAGCCATGCTAACACCTTTCTCGACACCTACTTGGTTTATAGCTTTGATCGTTGAATGAAAGAATCTCCCGATGAGTAGCATATACTCACAGTAGGATCGGGATCCAAATATCATCGTGTGATAAAGCTGAAGGAATCCTACCAAAATTATCACACTCCAATTGGTATGCAATCTCTAGCAAGTTTTAGTTTCTTTACAAACTCCCGATGTGGATTTTTGCCCCATGCTCTTATGACCTTGGCGTTGGTCAAAATATCATAAGTCACATGTCAAGTTCTACCCATCATTATCTTGTTAATTTGAACCCACCCATACATACCCCTGACGTTGGAAAAATGGCAGTACGACTGTCCCAAACCAACTCATCTATCTATGCAACAGATGAATACCCAGCAGCTACCAAACACTATACCTTGGCGTTGGTCAAAATACATAGCTTGAATACTACTGAATACCCAAATGAAATGACGGAGGTCTACGAATGGTTTTGTCGAAACCGTGAACGTAGTGAACTTGATATGATCGAAGGAACCTGATAGCTTTTAAAATGAGTGGTTTAAGCTCCGCAATTCAAATTCTGCTGTTTTAAAATTAACCGAGTGGTTTCTTTTAAATTGTTCCAACGATTCAACTTTGGTTTATTTTCTTTGCATTAATATAATGCATCCCATCAATTAACCTATCATTGCAGAAAACAACGAAAGTATAACGTCCACTTATGCCATCCGCATTCGCCACTGGGCCCCGTCATTCACCCGTTAGGTCACTTAACTAATGACAGAGCGGGGGCTGGGCTAGCGCGGGTGCAAAACATAAGTAACGCCTACTAGATATCATATATAGATATTGTACATTTGTCAGACACAATAATAGGCATTCCATATCATAGATGAACATATTGGATATACAAGAAATCCGCATTTCGTTTGGAGCCTGCAAAGAAATAAGGATTACACAGTCACGATGAATAGCCAAAACCCTACCCTAGACCCCTACGGGCAGGGCAAACTACCCGCCAAGTACCCGTAGTGAAGCGGTCTCCCTCAACGACGTGAGTAGGCCACTAAGCACTTCAATGTACCCAGTAGTTTGTGCACCCCACCTTGGGTCTATCCTAGGAGCAGAAAACAGTAAATGAAATAATACAACGGTGGCTACAACCTCAACCCGGATGTGCCCCGCAAAAGAATATTACAACAAATTACAATTTACATTTGAATGAAAGAAACACTCGTCTCATATCCCCGACTATCCATTCACGACAATCCAACAAGTTCATATCCACAAACATAAAGTAACCATTACAGAAATATGCAACCCCCTGTTAATCGACATACTAGCAGTTAGGGGAGGTTTACGAACACATAAATCACAACACATATATAATCCAGTTAGCCAAAGTTCTTAAAATTTTGATCAAGCACCACATATGAATCTACTCCAAATAATTCTCTGTGCACATAAAACCTGAGCAGAAACAAAACATCCCAGAAAACACAACATCAATACAGAAGAATAACTGAGCAAATTTGGGTTGACTTGGTATCAACTCGGCCGCGGATCCGCGGCGGATCGCTTGGATCGGCCGCGGTTCCGCGGTGGTATGGCCGAGTCAGGAACCCAAATTTCTTCATAATTCTTAAAAAAACCCTGCTTGTATTTTTAAGTGTCCCTGAAAAATTTTTCGACCCCAATTTAAAAACGGCAGAAAATTAGTGAAAACGTCGTTTTTTCGGGATAACTTTGCGATCGAATTTCTAAAGACTTTGCTAACATGTTAGTTATGGTTTAGCTAGGCTCTGATACCACTGTAAGTCGACGTTACACACCCCACAAGATGCGGGGAGGCGGAATAGGTAAACAATCATTTTGTTCTAGGTAACATCGACTAACTTCACGGATCATTGCTAAACCCTAACTAACAAACTATCTAGAAGTGCTAAACTACTATGATATATGATTATACCTCAAGATACTAGTCCTTCTTGTTCTTGTTGTTCACCTCTTCGTCGGCCTCCTCGATGTAATAGAAGATCCACCCGAGAGTTCCCCCTTCAAGCTTTAACCTCTAACTTGAGGTAACTAAATGGCTAGGATTGCTAATCAAAGTGACTTAGAGGATATAGAGATGGATTAAGGATATATTAGTCTTTCTAACCCTTGGGATCTCAACACATGAGAGAATTAGGGTTAGGTTGAAGAAGAGGAGAGCTTGAGGAGAGAGAGTGTGTATGTTAATTATGAATTGAACCTTTCTCACTTTGAATAATATGAAGCATCAAAAATATCTTGCACAAATATCATCCATGCTTCATTTAATTCTTGAGATGAATCATCTCATGAGTCATGGTGCAATTAATGATAATAACACATAAGCTCTCCACCTCATTAATTTTAATTCACAAATGAATTAAAACTAAATGAGTCACCTTTCTTCTAGAAGCTTCTCGACTAATTACGAGAATGCCCTTCCCATCCGTATTTACGAAAAACACGGATATACTGAGACTGCATAAATCCAATAATCCAATACTAGAATCTGGCTTAAACCAAAGCCTGCTAGTATAATCTGTCCGAACATCATATGTGCACAAGTACACGTATATGTCCGAACCCTATCGTAAAACCATACGCCCTCTATATCGTTTCGCCTGAAGCAGGGAAACTCTCTGTGTGGGACTCTAAAGACTCGACACTACGCGGGCATTGGGTTTAACCACAGGCCGCAAGTGGTTCTAGCTGTACGTAACGGTCCCCAGGTAGATGTCGATAAGAAGGCCGATGAGGAAACCCATCCGAACTCCTACTGAGCCTGATGTGACAATCTTCGTACAGTCCGGTCTGTTCGTCTAGGACTATCGCATATCGGGCCTAAGGGGGCGGCAAGCGTCAGTCCCCTAAAAGCGGTATAAGTCGTGTCGGAGTGAATCCCATTACACCTTGAGAAGTTACTGGAAAACCTACCAGTAAATATCGCTTGCCCTGGCCAGGGACCTGGCGTAATGGCTCTCCAAATACAGCGCAATATCAACCCCCAATACCGGGAGAGACGAATCCTATCTAACCGCCACTGCATCCAAGTGCTTCGGGACTGCACCCAACTGCTACCTGTTTGGACGACTCAGTCGAGCCGTGGTAGGGTAGCAATCTAAGAACAGTGGGAACACACTTGAGGCGAAGCAGCAGTTTCAAGTCTACGGACTATGCTGTACTCATGTCACCTGGGAACTGTTAACTGATGACGGGTATAATACCAACCAACAGTTCCCATCGAGTCCTGTCCGGCATACTCGTAACCCAACGAGCACCTGCATACTATCTCCAGTACAACGTACTAATGGCTGTGGGACAGACCATTTCCCCTGCTGGGACGAGAAGCGTACACACTAGTCTACTCCGGAGTATCGATGCCCTATCTCGATAATCCTATGACTAGGGACTTGAAGAAGGACATGTTTGTAGACTACCCAGCACCCACTAGTGTGACTGCCATCACCAACGCTGGTAGTCAAGCATGATCTTATGGGCTCTATCAATATGTATTCGCGATATGCTAAAAGAAACATATACACATATTAAGATAAATATAAACCAATTAGTATACTACTATGTTAAGAAAGACTGTTAATACAACTGTGAATATCCCAAGCTTCCATTAAGTAATATACAAGCTAGTATGATACATTAATGGCCCCTAGGGCATATACACTAACAGTAACGGCCACCCGGGTATTGAGCGATCAAATGATCAACAAGCATGCCTGCTCATACTCTTGCGAATCCAATAAGTAACACTACCATACAGTCCGGTCTCTTCGTCAGATATGTCGCATATCCAGCCTGGGGGTGGTAAATGTCAGACCCCAATAGCCTGATAAGTCATGCCGATGTGAGGCCCATAACGGTTCGAGAAACTACTGATAACACTTACCAGTAAATCTCAGCAACCCTGGCAAGGGATTTTCTGTTATGGCTAATCGAGCATAGCGCAACATCAACCCCCAATACCGGGAGAGACGAAATCCCCTCCTATCGCTCATTAACTCCATGTGACTCGGGTCTGTACCTAAAAACCACCGTTTTGCACGTTCCTTTGAACGTGGTAAGGTGGAAATCAAAGCACAGTGGGAATCACACAAGACTCTATGACGATCTCGGGTCTACAGACTAACCTGTACCAGTGTCACCAGAGAATTGCTATCTGACGTGAGGTATAATACCATCTAGGAGTTCTCGGCGAGTCCTGTTCAGTATACCCAGTCTCCACTGAGCACCCGTATACCATCTCTGATGTCAAACACCAATGGATATGGGATCATCTATCGCCCATCACATGGGTCGATAAGCGTATACGCTAGTCTACTATGGAATATCGATGCCCCGTCTCGATACTCCCACGACTAGGAACAATTGAAGGATGTACTTACGGACTACCCTGGCCCCATTAGTATGATCTGCATCATAATTCTGGTAGTCAAGTACTTATCCTAAGGGCTTTATCAACATGTAACAGAGAGACAATAAGTGTACATGTCAAGATAAAAAGCAACAAGATAGCATACTATCATGTCGAGCAAGAAAGTCCTCCCTATATATGTCTAAGCATCCTCTATAATATACATCATATGTACAATAATGGCCTCTAGGGCATACATATAACTAACAATCTGTTTGTTATATGTATGCCCTAGAGGCCATTACTGTACATTGGATGTATATTGTAGTGGATGCCGGGACATATATAGGGAGGACTTTCTTGCTCAAGATGATAGTATGCTATCTGGTTACCCTTTGCCTTAACGTGTATACTGAATGTCTCTCTGTTACATGTTGGTAAAGCCCTTAGGATGTGTACTTGACTACCTGGACTATGATGCGGATCATACTAGTAGGGACATGGTAGTCCATAAGTACATCCTTCAAGGTCCCTAGTCGTGGGTGTATCGAGACGGGGCATCGATATACCAGAGTAGACTAGCGTATACCTTCTCGACCCATACAGATGGGCGATGGATGATCCCATATCCATTGGTGTTTGACATCAGAGATGATATACGGGTGCTCAGTAGGGACTGGGTACACTGGACGGACTCGCCGAGAACTCCCAGATGGTATTATACCTTACGTCAGATGGCAGTTCTCTGGTGACACTGGTACAGAGTAGTCTGTTGACCCGAGATCGTCATAGAGTCTTGTGTGGTTCCCACTGTGCTTTGACTTCCACCTTACCACGTCCAAGAGGGCGTGCAAAACAGTGGCTTTTGGGTACAGTCCCGAATCACATGGAGGCAATGAGCGATAGGAGGGGATTCGTCTCTCCCGGTATAGGGAGTTGATGTTGCACTGTGTTCGATTGGCTATAACCGGAAATCCCTGGCCAGGGTTGCTGAGATTTACTGGTAAGTGTTACCTGTAGTTTCTCGAACTGTTATAGACCTCATATCGACATGACTTATCGAGCTATTGGGGTCTGACGTTTACTACCCCTAGGCAAGATATGCGACATATCAGACGACGAGACCGGACTGTACGGTAAGTGTTACTGGTTGGATTCACAGGAGTATGAGCGGGCTTGCTCGTCGATCTTCTGATCGCTTAATACCCGGGTGGCCGTTACGTTTAGCAGACCGCTTGCGGCTTGTGGGTGCTTGATATGATCATCACCTGCTGCCGGCGTATTGACGAGTCTTTAGAGTCCTACACAGAGGTTTCCTGGCTCAAGCGAAACGAAATAGGAGCGCATATGAGATATGTGCGGGACCGAGAATAATGCGTGTATGTGATACCGTATTCTATTCTCGCGATGAATGTATCGAATGGTTGTATGCGATATAACCTAGTTATCGAATCGAAGATTGATTCGATAGATCGATAAATTGGATATTAGTCGGTTATATGCGATATGACCGGATCGTTAAATCAAGTGTTGATTTAATGATTTAATATATAATTATATATATGATATATTAATTTACATTAACTAGTATTGGTTCATTTTAAATGGATTTTCTCACTTGAAGTTCACAACTTGTATATATGATATACTTTTGTGCACTTGATTGTATCATGTTTGATGATACATGATTGCTAGGGTTTTTGTGTAAAGAATTAAACCTTGGTTAAGTAAATGGTTAGGGTTTTTATTTTATCATTCATTTATATTTTTAATTTAGATTAAAAAGAAATGGCAAAAGAAAACAAAATGGTTTCTTTCTTTCTTTCTTTCATGAAGCTTGTTGAAGCTTCATGAAGCTTTGACCAAGTGACCATTTTGTCTTCATGTTTAACCCTAACCATTCATCTAACCTTAGTAAATTCTCTACACTTGACCATGGTTTGCTTATGATAAGAATTGATTTTCTTTTCTATTATTATTCTTATCATAATATGATCATCATCATCTTCTTCTTCTTCTTCAAGAAGAAAACCTTGCTTCCATCAATGGTGATTTGAGAAAAAGAGTGAGAAATCCAATTCTAAAGTGAACCCACTTCCTATTTCTTCATCCTCTACCTCTTGCCAAGTAGTATAGGGTGTTTTCTTCACAAGTTTCATGACTTGGTGAAGTGGGAGCTTGATCTTGTGATGCCTCGACGTACATCATCTCCGACATCGTTGTCGATGACCTAGCCCGCCCATTTCTCCGATGAAGCCGACGCTAGAGCCTTGGATTGGATTTGGACAGCGAGGAGACTTCATTGCAGAGCTATGGAGGTGGTGGACCGGATCTACAAAGGTTGTATTTCCGTTCTTTTAGTTAAGTTGTTAACTAGATGCATCTTTCGCCTAAAATTCTAGTTAACGATTCGTATTAGAGTTTCTCGGCACCGTAAAAATTTGAAATTGGCATGGTTGATGCCTTGTGAGACCTCTTGAGAGTGCCTAGGAACCCTACAGTGGTATCAGAGCCTAGCTAGAGCCTTAGGCGATGCGTAGACGGAGTTAGAAGTCCGATCGAACCGAAACCCAAACCCAAAAACGCTCTCTGTACTTTTTCTGAAATCGTGGTTTTTTGAGAATTAAAAATATGCAGAAATATCAGCAGGAATATCTAAGAGTTACTGTAAATTTCGATGCCCTAATTCCATCAAGGCGCCGCGGTTCCGCGGCACGAGCATGGCTCGTGCGGCGGTTCCGCGGCCTATTTGTCGTTTTATGCGTTGAAATTTGCACAGTAACTCCTACTTAACAGTGCTGGTTTTCCTGGGAATTTTTAATATTTATTCAAGAGTTGAATTTTCTGGGTTGTTTTGGGGACTCGGTGTTTCGATCGGATTGTCTAATTTTGTCTCTGTGTTTCCGGATAATTTTTGAATATGTTAAAAAGTTCGACCGGATATAAATACCCAATTTTTCCCCTGTCGGGAAATTTTCAAGTGTTGGATTTTTCCGTGGTTTAATAACGTTCTAAGTAGTGCAAGTAACACGATGGACCCTCTAGAAGACAACAAACCTTAACTCGATTATGTGACCGTCTTGAACTGCCCTTTGAACCTTAGGGTTTGGGGCAGTACGGCGTGCCACATGTGAGGCGTTGGCTTGACCCTTCTACGGCTGGACCGTTGGTACTGAGGTACGAACTGAATGTTGTTAGACTTATTTCATGTGTTGGACTGTATCGGGAAAACTTGGGTGTTCGATTGTTCGATCGGAAAGTTTAACATTTTCTATCTTATCCGGAATGAGATACAATAATTGGAATTCACAAGTAGTTATGAGATAACTGAATGAATGTTATAAATCTAGCACTTTAGTCTCTCTTGATCGGTTGCCACGGAATTTTGATGCGATCAAAAGTCCGTCGCAATCACGTAGCGTACGCGGATACTCGCCGGATAAAGTTAATAGACAGCCTCACTCCATAGCCCCAACCAAGTGACTGTAGGAGAACCCCGTCGCCGAAAGCATCCGTCCGGGTGCTCGCGGCAGCGGTGTTCCGCCTTGGTGCACTTCGTCGACGGTATCGGGGGTGCGGCCGCCTACTAAAGTTTGCGATGAGCATTCGATCAAATTTTCGGGAATCTTTTTGAACTGCCCGACTTTACATTGAAAAGTGTTTTCGATAACGAGACTAAAATGCGGGGTTTATAATTGTTAGGCATGCGATGTCTAAGTAATTCATTTGGTCAGGCATGCGATGTCTGAGGTGGTTGCGGATTCCAACTGTTGTAGTTTTACACTTTCTTTTGTGACCGTAAGTGTAATATGTGATATCGCCGGTTTCGTTGCTATATGTCAACGACAATTGGGATACGCATGTTTACTTACGTTGATGACATGTGATGTTATGTGTTGCTGGATATGTTATATTGGATCGTCGTGTTTGAATAGCCGGGGGGTTTTATGTGAGATGAGTGTTTTTCATTTTCATTCATGTAAAAACTTGTATGTAATATTCTTTTATTGGGGCACTTCCAGGTTGCGGAAGTTGTCACCATTTGTATATTATTTACTTTTCCGCACTAGGATAGACCCAAGGAGGGGAGCACAAGTAACCGGGTTCTGGAGTCCAGTGGGAGACCAACTCGAGGAGTCGAGTCCGGGTCTCCTAACTCTAGAATTGGTAGGGTTGCTTGCCGCTCTCGTAGGGGTCTAGGGGTGTGGGTTTGGCTATTCATCGCGACCGTGGAATCCGTGTTTTATACTGGCTCGTATTGAAAACACGGACGTCCTAGTATATCCAATATTTCATATGATTCTTCTGCTGCGATATCTGTGATGTGATCATGTGATGTTCTGTGATAGATACAGTATATAGTATATATGATATATTATATAGACGTTACTTATGTTTTACACCCGCGCTAGCCCTGCCCCGCTCTGTCGTTAGTTACCTAACCTAACGGTGCACGAGGGGACATCGAGGCGAATGCGGATGGCATAAGTGTACGTCGTATTTATCTGTGATGTTTAGGTACTTAAATGATGGGACTTCATTAATGTGATTAATGAAATAAAAGAAACCTAAGATGTTGTAGAATCGAATTTCAAAATAAAACAGGTAGCTACAGTTCTTGTTTTGCACAGCGGTATATATGATATATCCAGCACCTTATTCGATAAGGAAAGGACCGAGATCCCTTCACCGGGAGTGACTCCTTTAGCAATAACTGGCAGATGCTACACACTCGGTTTGTCTTTTGATTGCTTTTAAGAGTTCTGCTTTGCACGGTGATATATATGATATATCCAGCACCTCATTCGACGAGGAAAGGACCGACGATCCCTTCACCGGGAGCGACTCCTTTAGCAAAACTAGAAAAGCCTAAAAAACACTCCATTTCAATATTCATTCGATCCTACAACGATATCAAGTTCATTACGCAATAGGTTTTCAGAAAAACCTGTCGTAGCCCTCCGTCATTTCAGATAAGTCCTAGTTAGTATTCGTGCTGCGGTAGTTTGGCTTCCGTCAAGGCGTAGTGTACGGTAGCTAACTAGTGCTTATCTGTTAGCATATGATGCGATTGGATTAGGGTATTCGTACGGCGTTGTTTGGCCTCCGTCAAGGGTCGTGCGGGTGGGTTTAATTCAATCAGGAAATGACGGGTTGAACTTGACTAGCGGACTATAGGTTGTTTGGCCTCCGTCAAGGTCATAGCATGCTAGGGGCAAAACATTATCGGGAATTTCAAGTGTTGAAATTTGCAATGAGATTGCATACCTTCTATTAGATAGTTGGATCCCGATACCCACTGCGAGTAATTGTTACTCCTGGGAGAGTTTTACACATTACAATTAGCCGATCAAGTAGGTGTCTAGAAAGGTGTCAACGGGGTTACGCCTCTGGGAAAACGAGGTTTACTGTAATTAGGTTCGTGCGAAAGCACGGGGGACCTCCCTCAAAGTACCGACACTGGCCTGGCTGAAAGATTGGCGAACTTGTAGTGTGTAATTAATCCCGGCTAGTCTTTCCTTTTAGGGTTTGAAGGAAGATTTGATAAAAACAGTGGGAGCCATCCTGATTAGATAAAATAAAAACCAATCTATTCTTGCAAGAGCGCACACTGAGTGTTTTCTTCTCTCTCTCTCCAGGTAGCGACAATATCACGCCTTAATCAAGATAATAATACGGAATATTGACCGAACCCGCTTGTTATACTGAGCTGGGGAACGTTGGTCCCGCTCCAACTTATAATTGTTATAAGACAGAGCAGGAAATTGGGGATTACCAGAATTCCCGTGCCGCCCAAACGAAGAAAGTGCATATGGTGCATCATCTTCGGGTGTGTTCGTTACACAGAACTGTTTCTCAATATCCTCTACATCCTGGGTATATGATACCGGACCAGGATCCCAGATATGTAATCTGTTACATAGGGCTACAGATAGGTAGAGAACTGAGAACGGGTGATAAGTTTCATGAGGCAGAAAACGGGGCAAGAGTTGCAGCCAAGTCTGTCGGTCACTGTCACCCTGTATTACCAATACATTGATTCTGAACGAATGTTATTAGATACCGAACCTGATATACAAAATCATATCAGTCTCTTTATTAGTAAAGAAATGATAAAATTTTTTATTGATGGATAATGTTTTTAACATTTCCTATATCAAAAGTTGATCGATTCAGGCACGTTATCTAAAAGCATTGATGTTCTAAATCAAACTACAGTTCGATGTATACAGAACACACACAAGTGGAAGAGTTCAGAAATGAACGATTCCTTCTTGAGGTATTGTAGACTAGGTCATATCAATGCAACCCGACTAGCTAAAGTTACATTTAGATGCATATTTAAATCAGTTTAAATTTACATCTTATGAAACTTGCCAGTCATGTCACAGAGATAAGATGACCATAGCTCCGTTTACTGGAAACAGAGAAAGAGTTAGTGAACTCTTGGGATGATACATGTTGATGTATGGAGGTCCCCTGTCTACACATGCCAAGACCGGTTCTTTGTACTTCATTACATTCTCTGATAATCTCTCGAGATTCAGACATATGTTCCTGTTGAAACACAAGTCCGAACCTTTTGAGATATTCACAGAATATAAGTTAGAAGTAGAGAACCGAAATACGGGTAAAAGTATTATGTCCTTTGATCAGATCAGGGAGCAGAATATTTGAGCACGGAAATCCTGGAATATTCTAAAGGAGAATGAGATTCTCTCTCAGCATTACTCCTCCGTATACACTATAGCACGATGGTATATCGGGGCGGAGCAATCACACCCTATATGATAAGGTGTGATCTATGATGAGTACTACTGAGTTACCTATTTCCTTTAGGGAGTTACGCACTTATGAAGTTGCATACCTATTGAATAGGGTTCCAATCAAATCAGTTGCCTACCGTTTCATATGTGATATGGAAAGGGAAGAGCCCATATCTTAAGTTAGTTAAGATTTGGGGTTGTCCGGCCTATATCTAAAAGCAAAATCCGGACAAGCTCGAGGCAAGGTTTGTTATGTAGAACTGGAAATGTTCCAGCTTTACAAACTGCAGCTGATGATTTGGTAGAACCGAAGGATTCAATAGTAACCAACGAACCTCAGCCTCTCCGCCGATCTAGTAGGGTTCCTCACCCACCTGAGAGATACTTTGGTTTCTCTATGACAGTGGGAACGAGGAATGCATCATGAGATGATGACCCAACTAGTTTCGAGCTGGCCATTAGGAGTGAGACTCTGTAAGAATGGTTGGATGCTTAGCGATCTGAGATGGAATCCTTATACACCAACAAAGTATGGACTTTGGTGGCTATATCTGAAGGGTTAAATCCCCATCAGGAGCAAGTAAATCTTGAGAAGATTACTTGGTGTAGATGGAAAAATTGAGACTTTCAAAGCTAGACTTGTTAAAAGTTTGCATCATTTACCAGGCATGGATTATGATGAAACCATTTTCAAGTAGCTATGCTTAAGTCCATCCAGATCCTACTTGCCACGGCTACATACCATGACTACGATATCTGGTGGTTGGGTGCCATGACAGCTTTTCTAGATGGTGTTTTAGAAGAGAGCGTCTATAAGTACACAACCAGAGGGCCTCGTAGAAAGTGGGAGCAGCGGAAACGTGTGTAAGATGTTTTATGTGATAAAGCAGGCATCGCGGAGTTGGAACGTCTGTTTTGATGTGTTAGTCAAAGAGTTTGACATCATCAAAATGGTAGATGAACCTTGTATAAACAAAAAGGTAGTAGGGAGTATGGTGGCGATCCTCGTAGAGTACGTGGAAGACATACTCTTGATAGGGAAGAAGTTTCCTATGCTACGCTCGATCAATCTCCGCTTATCACAATGATTCTCCATATAGGATCAAAAAGATACCTCCTAAATCCTGAGTTTTGGATCTGTGAGATAGATCTAACTGGATATTAGGATACTCACTAGCTGTAGTGAGATAGTATCAATCGATCCTGGGGAGAATCACTGGATGTGTTCCAGGGTGATAAGGACGACTGAATGTCAGTCGCAGGCATTGTCTTTACCCTCAGTAAAGGGACGGTATGTTGGAAGAGTTCCAAGCTAGGTACCGTGGCATACTAGACGATAAAGGCAGGATACATCGCTACTTAAGATGCTACCAAAGAGGCTGTTTGGGTGTATATTGGTTCATGAGATGAACTGCGTTCCTACCATTGTGAGACAATGGAGTTGTGGCTTATGCCACGGAACGCCGGTCCCATCAGTGATCCAGACATATTCTAAGGCAGTATCACCTGATCATGGAGATGGTTGATCTCCAAGGAGATCGAGGTTTGGAGAGTAGACTCAGAGGACAACACGGCGGATCCACTCACGAAGGCCTATTCCCAGAGAGAGAGTTTTATGGGATGGTTGAGTATGAGATACTACAACCACTGCTATCAGATGGCCCTAGTGCAAGTGGGAGATTGTTATATATATGTATGCCCTAGAGGCCATTACTGTACATTGGATGTATATTGTAGTGGATGCCGGGACATATATAGGGAGGACTTTCTTGCTCAAGATGATAGTATGCTATCTGGTTACCCTTTGCCTTAACGTGTATACTGAATGTCTCTCTGTTACATGTTGGTAAAGCCCTTAGGATGTGTACTTGACTACCTGGACTATGATGCGGATCATACTAGTGGGGACATGGTAGTCCATAAGTACATCCTTCAAGGTCCCTAGTCGTGGGTGTATCGAGACGGGGCATCGATATACCAGAGTAGACTAGCGTATACCTTCTCGACCCATACAGATGGGCGATGGATGATCCCATATCCATTGGTGTTTGACATCAGAGATGATATACGGGTGCTCAGTACGGACTGGGTACACTGGACGGACTCGCCGAGAACTCCCAGATGGTATTATACCTTACGTCAGATGGCAGTTCTCTGGTGACACTGGTACAGAGTAGTCTGTTGACCCGAGATCGTCATAGAGTCTTGTGTGGTTCCCACTGTGCTTTGATTTTCACCTTACCACGTCCAAGAGGGCATGGAAAACGGTGGCTTTTGGGTACAGTCCCGAATCACATGGAGGCAATGAGCGATAGGAGAGGATTCGTCTCTCCCGGTATAGGGAGTTGATGTTGCACTGTGTTCGATTGGCTATAACCGGAAATCCCTGGCCAGGGTTGCTGAGATTTACTGGTAAGTGTTACCTGTAGTTTCTCGAACTGTTATAGACCTCATATCGACACGACTTATCGAGCTATTGGGGTCTGACGTTTACCACCCTTAGGCAAGATATTCGACATATCAGACGACGAGACCGGACTGTACGGTAAGTGTTACTGGTTGGATTCACAGGAGTATGAGCGGGCTTGCTCGTCGATCTTCTGATCGCTCAATACCCGGGTGGCCGTTACGTTTAGCAGACCGCTTGCGGCTTGTGGGTGTTTGATATGATCATCACCTGCTGCCGGTGTATTGACGAGTCTTTAGAGTCCTACACAGAGGTTTCCTGGCTCAAGGGAAACGAAATAGGAGCGCATATGAGATATGTGCGGGACCGAGAATAATGCGTGTATGTGATACCGTATTCTATTCTCGCGATGAATGTATCGAATGGTTGTATGCGATATAATCTAGTTATCGAATCGAAGATTGATTCGATAGATCGATACATTGGATATTAGTCGGTTATATGCGATATGACCGGATCGTTAAATCAAGTGTTGATTTAATGATTTAATGTATAATTATATATATGATATATTAATTTACATTAACTAGTATTGGTTCATTTTAAATTGATTTTCTCACTTGAAGTTCACAACTTGTATATGTGATATACTTTTGTGCACTTGATTGTATCATGTTTGATGATACATGATTGCTAGGGTTTTTGTGTAAAGAATTAAACCTTGGTTAGGGTTTTTATTTTATCATTCATTTATCTTTTTAATTTAGATTAAAAAGAAATGGCAAAAGAAAACAAAATGGTTTCTTTCTTTCTTTCTTTCATGAAGCTTGTTGAAGCTTCATGAAGCTTTGACCAAGTGACCATTTTGTCTTCATGTTTAACCCTAACCATTCATCTAACCTTAGTCAATTCTCTACACTTGACCATGGTTTGCTTATGATAAGAATTGATTTTCTTTTCTATTATTATTCTTATCATAATATGATCATCATCATCATCTTCTTCTTCTTCAAGAAGAAAACCTTGCTTCCATCAATGGTGATTTGAGAAAAAGAGTGAGAAATCCAATTCTAAAGTGAACCCACTTCCTATTTCTTCATCCTCTACCTCTTGCCAAGTAGTATAGGGTGTTTTCTTCACAAGTTTCATGACTTGGTGAAGTGGGAGCTTGATCTTGTGATGCCTCGACGTAGATCATCTCCGGCATCGTTGACGATGACCTAGCCCGCCCATTTCTCCGATGAAGCCGACGCTAGAGCCCGGGATTGGATTTGGACAGCGAGGAGACTTCATTGCGGAGCTATGGAGGTGGTGGACCGGATCTACAAAGGTTGTATTTCCGTTCTTTTAGTTAAGTTGTTAACTAGATGCATCTTTCGCCTAAAATTCTAGTTAATGATCCGTATTAGAGTTTCTCGGCACCGTAAAAATTTGAAATTGGCATGGTTGATGCCTTGTGAGACCTCTTGAGAGTCCCTAGGAACCCTACACAATCTTCCACTTGCACTAGGGCCAGTTGTTGTACTATCTCATAACCAACGTCCCATAAAAGTCTCTCTATGGAAAGACCTCTGTGAGTGCATCCGCCGTGTTATCCTTCGCGTCAACTCTCCTAACCTCGATCCCCTAGAGATCAACCATCTCCTTGATCAAGTGATACTGCCTCAGAATATGTCTGGATCCCTTGTAGATCAACCAGATAGCATACTATCATGTCGAGCAAGAAAGTCCTCCGTATATATGTCTAATCATCCTCTATAATATACATCATATGTATAATAATGGCATCTAGGGCATACATATAACTAACAATCTCCCACTTGCATTAGGGCCAGTTGTTGCAGTATCTCATAACCAACGTCCCATAAAAGTCTCTCTATGGAAAGACCTCTGTGAGTGGATCCGCCGTGTTATCCTTCGCGTCAACTCTCCTAACCTCGATCCCCTGGAGATCAACCATCTCCCTAATCAAGTGATACTGCCTCAGAATATGTCTGGATCGCTGATGGGACCGGGGTTCCTAGGCCAAAGCCACAACTCCATTATTGTCACAATAACAGTTATTGGACGCTCAATGGTAGGAACCATGTTCATCTTATGAACAAGAAATATCTAGACAACCTCTTTGGTAGTATCGTTGGTAGCAATGTATTCAGCCTTTATCGTCTAGTTTGCCACGGTATCTAGCTTGGAACACTTCCAACATACCGTCCTTCCACTGAGGGTAAAGAAAAAGCCTGAGACTGACTATTAGTCGACCTTATCACTCTGGAAGCTTGAATTGGTAAAGGACTCCCACTAGAGTTCACCGTTACCAAACACCAAGAACCTTTCTTTAGTGCTTCTCAAGTACTTAAGAATGTCCTTCACAGCTTTCCAGTGATTCTCCCAAGATCCGATTGATTCTTGATCATTACATCTAGTGAGTAAGCTACATCTAGTCTGGTACATAACATCACATTCATAATAGAGCCTACCGCCGGAGCATAGGGTATCCCTTGCACGCGAGCTCTCTCCAAATCAGTCTTGGAAGACATCTTTTTGGAGAGAGTGATTCCTGAGTAAGTGGGCGAACCACTACGCTTAGAATCTTCCATACTAAACCCCTTTAGTATGGTGTTAATGAACCTGGATTTGGGACACTCCCAACATCCGCTTAGATCTATCTCTATAGATCTTAATCCTCAAGATGTAGTAGGTATCATCCAGATCTTTCATGGAGAATCCTCGTGATAAGAGGAGCTTGACCGAGTGTAGCATAGGAAACCTATTTCTTATCAAGAGTATGTCATCTACGTACAATACAAGGAAGATAGTCTTACTCTCTACAACCTTCTTGTATATACGAGGTTCATCTGTATTTTTGATGAAGTCAAACTCTTTGAATGCCACATCAAAACAGATGTTCCAACTCCGCGATGCCTGCTTTAATCCTGATGGACTTAAGCATAACCACTTGAGAAAAGGTTTTATCATAATCCACACCTGGTTATTGACAAAAACCTTTTACTATAAGTCTAGCTTTGAAAGTCTCAACTTTTCCATCTACACCAAGAATCTTCTCAAGATCCACTTACTCCCGATGGGTTTTACCCCTTCAGGTGCAACATTCAAAGTCATACTTTGTTGGTGTACATGGATTCCATCTCAGATCGCATAGCATCCAGCCTTTTCACAGAGTCTCCACTCGTGATGGCCTGCCTGAACCTAGTTGGGTCATCATCTACCATGATGCAATCATCGCTCCCACCGTCACTGAGGAAACCGTAGTATCTCTCGGGTGGATGAGGAACCCTTACCAGATTCACAGAGAGGCTGAAGTTTGTTGGAGACTATTGAATCCTTTGGTTTCACCAAATCATCAGCTGTTAGTTTGTCCAGTTGGAACTCCTTCCAGTTCTACCTCATGACCACTAATTTCTTCCATAAGAAATTCCTTTTCTAAAAAGGTGGCATGCTGAGAAACAAAGCAACTTTTGCTCCTCATTGTAGTAGAAGATATACCCTAGCAAATGTTCGGGATATCCAACAAACTTATACAGAACTGACCTTGCCTCGATCTTGTCCGGATTTTGTTTTTAAACATAGGCTGGACAAACCCCATATCTTAACTCGTTTAAGAGATGGTCTCTTCCCATTCCATATATCATATGGAGTGGTGGGCAATTGATTTGGTTGGAGCCCAATTCAATAGATATGCAGCTTCTCAAGTGCATAACTCCAAAGGGAAACAGGAAACTCAGCATTACTCATTATAGAGCGCACCATATCTAATAGGGTGCGATTCCTCCACTCCGATACACCGTTGTGTTGTGGTGTATACAGAGGAGTAAGCTGTGAGAGAATCCTATTCTCTTTTAAATATTACAGGAACTCCGTACTCAAGTATTCTCCTCCCCGATCACATCGAAGGACTTTAATACTTCTACCCTTCTGGTTCTCAACTTCAAGCTTATATTCCTTGTATTTCTTAAAAGTTTCAGATTTTTGTTTCAACAGGACCATATGTCCGAATCTTGAGAGATGGTCATTGAATATAATAAAGTACGACGAACCAACCTAGGCATTTGTAGACATAGGATCGCATACATTACCATGTATCAGTCCCAAGAGTTCAGTAACTCTTTCTCTGTTTCCAGTAAACGGAGTATTGGTCATTTTACCTTTGAGACAAGACTGGTAAGTATCATAAGATGAAAATTCGAACGGATTCAAATATTCATCCATATGTAACTTAGCTAGTTGTGTCGCATTGATATGACCTAGTCTACGATGCCACAAGAAGGATTCGTTCATTTCTAAACTACTCCTCTTGTGTGTATTCTGTATACTTTAAACTGTGGTTTGATTTAGAACGTATATGCCATTATATAACGTTCCTGATCCAATCAACTCTTGATTAAGAAAAATGTTCACAACATTATCCTGCAATACAAAATTATATCCTTCTTTAACTTAATAAAGAAACTGATGTAATGTTGTATATCAGGTTCGGTATGTAATAACATTTGATCAGAATCAATGTATTAATACAAAGTGATATTTGCCAACTAGTTTGGCTGCAACAATTGTACCATTCTATACACTTAGAGACATATCACCCAATCCCAGTTTTCTACCTTTCTGTAGCCCATATAACAGATTACATATATGGGATCCTGATCCGATATCTCATACCTAGGACGTAGAGGATACTGAGAAACAGTTCTCGGTAATGAACACACCCGAAGAATATGCATCAACATGCTTTTTTCCTCGATTGGGTGGCATGGGAATCCTGGTATTCCCCTATTTCCTGCTCGGACTTATAACAATTATAAGGTAGAGCGGAACCAACGTTCCCCAGCTCAGTATAATAAGCAGGTTCGGTCAATATATCCATATTATTATCTTGATTAAGGCATGTCACGGTCGCTACCAGGAGAGAGAGAAGAAAACACTCAGCGTATGCTCTTGCAAGATCAGATTGGATATTATTTTATCTAATCAGGATGGCTCCCACTGTTTTTATCAAATCTTCCTTCAAACCCTAAAAGGTAAAACTAGCCGGGATTAATTACACCCTACAAGTTCACCAATCTTTCGGCCAGGACAGTGTCGGTACTTAGAGGGAGGTTCCCTATGCTTTCGCACGGACCTAATTAAAATAAACCTCATTTTCCCAGAGGCGTGACCCTGTTAATACCTTTCTAGACACTTACTTGATCGGCTAATTGTAATGTGCGAAACTTTCCCAGGATTAACTTTTACTAACAGTGGGTATCAGGATTCAACTATCTCATAGAAGGTATGCAATCTCATTGCAAATTTCAACACTTGAAATTCCCGATAATATTTTACCCCTAGCAACTCATGACCTTGGCTATGGTCAACAAATCATAAGCGCTAGTCAAGTTCAACCCGTCATTTCATGATTGAATTAAACCCACCCGTACGACCCTTGGCTAAGATCAACAAAGCCGTACGACTACCCTAATTCAATCGCATCATATGCTGTAGATAAGCACTAATTAGCTACCGCACACTACGCCTTGGCTAAGGTCAATAAACGTAGCACGAATACTAAATAGTACTTATCTGAAATGACGGAGGGCTACGACAGGTTTTTAAGAAAACCTTTTGCGTAATGAACTTGATATCGTTGTAGAATCGAGTGATTTTGAAAAAGGAGTGTTTTTTAGGCTTTTACTAGTTTTGCTAAAGAGGTCACTCCCGGTGAAGGGATCTCGGCTCTTTCCTCATTGAATGAGGCGCTGGATATTCACAAATACCACTATGCAAAACATGAACTAAAAAAGCAATCAAAAACAAAACCGAGTGGGTTGTAGCATCTGCCCGTTTCGCTAAAGAGGTCACTCCCTGTGAAGGGATCTCGGCTCTTTCCTTATCGAATAAGGTGCTAGATATTCTACAACGAATACCACTATGCAAAGCAAGAACTAGAGCTACCGGTTTTTTAAAAAAAACAGGATTCTATAAAATCTTTAGGTTTCTTTCTTTTTCATTAATCTCATTAATGAAGTCCCATCACTTAAGCTTCCTAAGCATCACAGAAGAAACGAAAATACAACGTACACTTATGCCATCCGCATTCGCCACAGTGTCCTGTTATGCACCGTTAGGTTACTTAACTAACGACATAGCTGGGCGGGACTAGCGCGGGTGCAAAAGATAAGCAACGTTTATTATATATCATATATATAATAACAACATTCGTCTCATCATATAAAGCGATCAGATCACAGAATATCAGCAGCAGAAGTCCACATATGAAATTTATTGGATATACTAGGAATTCAGTGTTTAAAATTAAGCCAGTAAAGACCACGGATTCCACGGTCATGATGAATAGCCAAACCCACATCCTTAGACCTCTACGAGAGCGGCAAGTAACCCTACCAATTCTAGAGTTAGGAGACCCGATCTCGACTCCTCGAGATGGCCTCTCACTGGACTCTAGAACCCTATTACTTGTGCTCCCCGCTTTGGGTCTATCCTAATGCGGAAAAGTAAATAATATACATCAATGGTGATATCATCCTCAACCCGGAAGTTCTCCAATAAAAGAATATTACATATAAGTTTTTTACATGAATGAAAATGAAAAACTCCCATCTCACATAAAAAAAACCCGGCTATTCAAACACGACGATCCAATATAACATATCACAGCAACACATAACATCACATGTCATCAATGTAAATAAATATGCGTATCCCAATTGTCGTTGACATATAGCAACGAAACCGGCGATACACCACATATTACACTTACGGTCCCAGAAAAGAAAGTGAAAACTACAACAATTGGAATCCGCAACCACCTTAGACATCATAAACCCAATGTATCACATACTTCGGATTTCATGCCTAACCAAATGAATTCCTTAGACATCATAAACTCGGAATATCTCATATTCCGAATTTCATGCCTAACAATTATAAACCCCGCATTTTAGTCTCGTTATTGAAAACACTTTCCGATAACAAGTCGGGCAATTTAATAAGATTCCCAACATCTTGATCGAATGCTCGTCGGAAACTTTAGTAGACGGACACACCCCACGATGCCGTCGACGAAGTGCACTTAGGTGGAACACCGCGGCCGCGAGCACCCGGACGGATGCTTTAGGCAACGGGGTTCTCTTGCATTCGCTTGGTCGGGGCTATGGGGCATGGCTATCTAGTAATGTTACCCGGCGAACATTCGCGTACACTATAAAATTGCGACGGACTTTTGATCCACATCAAAATCCCGTGGCAACCGATCAATTGAGACTAAATTGCTAGATTTATAAAATTCAAATTAGTTTTCACAAAACTAATTATTGTGGATTCCAAATATTGTATCACAATCACAGATAGTTTAGACGATGTTAAACTTTTCGATCGAATCAACGAATTCCCAAAATTTCCCAAAGATCTCAACGCTTGAGCGAAGTTAAAAAAATACCCAAAACATGCCACAATACCTATGGACCAACCGTAGAAGGGCCAACCCTTGCCTCACCTATGGCACCACGGAACTACCGCAAACCCTAGGGTTTGGTGGCGGTTTCGACGATTATAGAATCGAGTTATGGTTTCGTTCTTCTAGAGGGTCCATAGAATTACCTGCATGATTTTTTGAATATCTTTAACTTGGAAAATTCTAACTTTTGGAAAATTTCCAACGAGGGAGAAAAAATGGGTATTTGATATTCGTTCGAACTTTTTAACGTCGTCAAGATTACCCGAAACGATATTAGAATTATGACTACGAAGCACTCCGAATTGCCTTTACATGAAGATAACATCACATGCAATCTCAATAAAAACAAGCAACACCTGAAACACAGACTGGAACACCAAAGCGAAATGAGCCCAAAACTCCTCACTAAAACCGGTGGGACCAGTTTTTAAAGAGGTTTCGCCGAGTCAAACCCGGAGAAAAAGTCTCGTTTTGCTCTGGCGTTCATGTTACATCTCATGTAAAATTCTGCAGTTGCTTAAATTTTTTTTAGAGGACTTTTAAAATTCGACAGAAACTAGGCTTTTTCTTTCAAAGTTTCGGAGTTGTTTCGGTTTCGTAATTCTACAAACATCGTCTAATTCACTAGCTTGGCTCTGATACCACTGCTGGGTTCCGTAGCACGACCACTGGGTTTTGAGAGGCATCAACCATGCCGTTTTCAAAAATTTGGCGCGCTAAAGAACCTTAACCTAGAATCTTAACTAGAGAATTAGACGAAACATGCATGTAAACATCTTTACATCTAAGTGAACAAGGAATACAACCTTTGTAGACCGGTACTTCACTTCAAAAGCTCCGTGTAGTAGTCCCTTCGCTCCAAGTAGCGATCTCCCGGACTATAGTAAGGCTCTACAAGGTGAAATGAACAAGCTTGCTTGAAGTCTTCGAGGCCGAAGATGATCTACGTCGAGAAGACACTAACTCAAGCTACCTCTTCACTAATTTGGAATTAGTGAAGCAAACAACCTAAATTAAAAGGCTAATCTAGTGTAGGTTGATGAAGTAGGAAGTTTGCTCACTTTAGAAATATTTTTCTCACTAATTTTCTTCACCTCCCAAAAGGCTAGAGAGCTTGAGGAAGGAGATGAAGAAAAGCAACCATGGAGAGAAGCAAGTGTAGAATAGCAACCATGGGTGAAATAATATCTCATATTAACTCATGTAGAGACTTAACCATGGCTTAAGGTAATGGTTGGATTAATAAATATCTAATGTAAAACAAAACTAGTGGACTAAGTCAATGGTTCTACAAGCTTCCACTAAGCTCAAACCATGTGACTAATTTCCAACTAATTTTGATTTACTTTAAATAAATAAAATCCTTCATTATGATAAGCATGGTGTGAGTCTCATACACCCATGTAGCATGTAGCAACAAGCATGACACAATAATATATATCACATATATATTAAGTGTACACAAGTGAGAAAAAGAAATGCTTAAGTGAGCTAATATTAGTTAATGTAAAATTAATATATCAAATATATAATTATACATTAAATTATTAAATCAACACTTGATTTAATAATCCGGCTGTATCACATATAACCGACTAATATCATATGTATCAACTTATCGAGTCAACACTTGATTCGATAACCTGGCTATATCACATATAACCGACCGATATCACATATCGCGAGAATATAATACGGTATCTCATACACGTATTAATCTCGGTCCCGCACATATCACATAAGTGCTCCTACTTCGTTTCGCCTGAGCCAGGAAACCTCTATGTAAGACTCTAAAGACTCGTCAATACGCCGCCGGTAGGTGATGATAATATCAGTCACCCACAAGCCGTCAAGAGGTACTGCTAGACGTAACGTCCACCCGGGTATTGAGCGATCAGAAGATCAACAAGCATGCCTGCTCATACTCCTTCGAATCCAATAAGTAACACAACCGTACAGTCCGGTCTCTTCGTCAGATATGTCGCATATCCAGCCTGGGGGTGGTAAACGTCAGACCCCAATAGCCTGATAAGTTATGCCGATGTGAGACCCATAACGGTTCGCGAAACTACTGATAACACTTACCAGTAAATCTCAGCAACCCTGACCAGAGATTTTTTGTTATGGCTAATCGAGCATAGCGCAACATCAACCCCCAATACCGGGAGAGACGAAATCCCCTCCTATCGCTCATTGCCTCCATGTGACTCGGGACTGTACCCAAAAACCACCGTTTTGCACGTTCTCTTGAACGTGGTAAGGTGGAAATCAAAGCACAGTGGGAATCACACAAGACTCTATGACGATCTCGGGTCTACAGACTAACATGTACCAGTGTCACCAGAGAACTGCTATCTGACGTGTTGTATAATACCATCTAGGAGCTCTCAGCGAGTCCTGTTCAGTGTACCCAGTCTTCACTGAGCACCCGTATATAATCTCTGATGTCAAACACCAATGGATATAGGATCATCCATCGCCTATCACATGGGCCGAGAAGCGTATACGCTAGTCTACTCTGGAATATCGATGCCCCATCTCGATACTCCCATGACTAGGAACAATTGAAGGATGTACTTACGGACTACCCTGGCCGCACTAGTATGATCTGCATCATAATCCTAGCAGTCAAGTACTCATCCTAAGGTTTTTATCAACATGTAACAGAGAGACAATAAGTGTACATGTCAAGATAAAGAGCAACCAGATAGCATACTATCATGTCGAGCAAGAAAGTCCTCCCAATATATGTCCAAGCATCCACTATAATATACATCATATGTACAATAATGGCCTATAGGGCATACATATAACTAACACCTCCTCCACAAACACCCCAAATTATCAACAAAACCCCACACTCCTTTCACAAAAGTTGATACCCACCTCATCCTACAACCCATAGTGGAACCAAGTTTGGATTTTGAGCAGTTTGGGCAAGCCAAGAATTTTCTTGAGTTGCCAAAGGAGGCATATTTCTACTCTTTTTGTTAAGTCTTTAGTTTCTTTACGTCCTATAGTAGTTTAGAGCTAACTAGTGTAGTTTTATGATCTTTGAATATTCCTAGATGAGGTTTAGGGTATGAGTTGAGTTGTGATGGTGTATTTGAGGTATAGTGAGCGTTTTACTAGACCTTGGTGATTTTTAATGGCCTAGACCAGAGATTAGAACCCGATACACGAACTTAGAATTTTCCCGTGTCGGTTTTGTGAAGCTTTGAGGACTACAGGGAATCTGGAGTAACTTGGGATGTTTTTAAGAAAATAAAACAAGTACATTGACCTAATAGGACCACTAGGAGACCACCACAGAAGAACGAGACACCAACTCCATGTTGGGACCGGCGACACCGGGAAAACTAGCATTCTCGCAGGCCAAATTGTGGGCTGTGGTGTTGGATTTTGGTCTGTAGCTTATACACCTTATAACCTAGCCCCTGTATTGGTTGTTTTGTCGTCTACCTGTGCTAGAATCTCGGAGTGATTTCCTCAGTTGCCGTATTATGTTTTCCGATATTTGAAACTTGGATTTATGAATTTCTTGATGTGATTCGGTCGTTGGACGTTTGTATGTCAACGACGAGGGTTATTTGGTTGTTTTTGCATGCGTAAGCTATAGGTTCTAACCTATAATCAATTCGAGTGCCGTATCGGTTTTTGGACTTTATTTTAATAGCATTTCGATTGTGTGTTGATATGTAGGTACCTTCGCGTGGACTTCCGAGACGACGAAGCACATCGACTTCGACTAAGCGAGGATTTGGCAGGTGAGTAGATATATATCTACGGGGGAAGTTGGGTGGATGGTGTATAGCAACCACCACAACCATTGATATGGAAAATCGGTGTATAAATTATATTTGGAGAAAAGATATGCTACGAACTTACGGATATGATTAAAGGTTTTAGTATGAGATGATACGATAAAAGATGCCATTAGTGGATATGTTGGCTTGAGGATGCATGTCAATGTACATATTATATTCGTATGCCAATAGATGATATGAGATTCTATGGCACGCCCCGCTTCGTAGTATACGGGTAAGGAGACGCGACGAGTCACGCAACGTATTTACTCAGAAGTAAACACGCTAAGCGTATCTAAGCAATATAAAGTAAAATGTACACAAGAAGAGATGTAAAAGAACAACAACTTTTATTTATTCAACATTCCTTTACAGTACAACTGGAAATATAAATACAAGTCTGGAATGCAATCCTAAACAATGGCATGAACCGAAAATAAAATGAGTACAAGTAAAGTCAATGCTCAGGGTCTTCTGTGAACTGCTCCAAGTACTCCTGGCTGGTCTCGAACTCCTCAGAGTCAGGTCCTCCTGACAACATTCCAAAGAAGAAGTGAAATAGGAATGTCGTCAGCGAACAATCGCTCGGTAAGTCCCAAAGAAAAAAGAAGAAGAATAGACAGGGAATAGAACATGTGAAGTAGATAATATTATATTTGTTATACTAACGTAATTGTTGTAGCTTGGTACAGAATATGCCAGTGTATACGAGAGGAGTCCAAATTACACCGTTGAATTTGGTAACCCGTAGTACAAGGCTCGGTCGAAAATACCACGAAACAACGGCATGGATGTAATAACGTCTTTTAGTGACCACATCGTGCCACCTTTAACTTGTTCTGTGCCAGTCTACCCCTTTATAAACCCTGTAATGTCTATTGTATTGATTGTACTGATTGTATTGTGTTGTCTTGTAGTAAAAGGAAGACTTGCCGAAACCATGATATCAGTAAACGGAATAGATATAAATGGATAGTCATGTAATCAGTGTATATCCATGGTTCGGTTCAGTCATGTTCATGTTGATATGGATATATTGTATTCTGGCATTCATGGATTCATGTTTTATTATAGTTATATTTGAATTGAATTCAAGTCAGATTGATTTCAGATCATGACTTGAACTGAGTCGGACTTTTAAACAGAATTGAAGTCCTGATTGTTTTGGAGTTATCGGTAACTACTGCACATGGACGACAGGATTTGTGTCTTTTTCCAAGAAAATTACCGTGTTGATAACACCGTTGCTATGTGGTATACCTTAGATAGGCAAGCATCCATATTCTTCGGCTCCCTGAGATTCAAGAGAACTGGTCCCGCTTAAACCTATGTTTACTAGGGTCCTTATTGTAAATTAAGTTAACTTGAGGGGGTTTTATGTAAAATAGTTTTGATATATTTTCAAAATACACATCAAGTGTTTAATTATCGTCTTTAGGGTTTTCATAATTGTAATTTTTATAAAGTGAAATATTCTAGTGGATATAACCTAGTTTTCACTGTATATGGTATTTTAGTGAAATAATGGAATAGTATTGAACCGTAAAGGTAGTTTGATGAAATTTGTGATTCCTTTGATTTAGAAAACATGGAATATATATATTGTATACTTAAAGTAGATATTTTGATAGTATTTATATATATCTAATATTTAAAAATATTGAATTTATTTGTTAAATAGAAATCGCATTTTTCTTAAAAAATGCATCGAGATCGAATGCTCTCCTTGCGGAGGTCTACATCTCGCTCTACTAGGCCCTAGGATGTGCGATAACCCGTACCATCTCAATCGAGGTTCCCCAAAATGGGTTGTAGAGGCTCAATTGCCCGGAATTAAATAATACACTTTTTAAAGAAAACGGGATTTGAATGTTCAAGATATTTAATCGTACACTAGTATTTTCCCATAAACTAATGTTCCAAGAGTTATCGTGCCATGTCAAAAATGTGTGTTGTGATGAGGTAGGTCATTACCTCGTGAGTTTTCTAAAGGTAATACAAGGGAATATGTTGAATTGTGTCGAAAGTAAAGTATATGGTATTTAACCGTAAAAAATGCGATAAAAGTTTCATAATAGATTCTTTGAGATGAAACTTGTTCTAATATATTTTTTTATGTTTGTTGATCATTATGAGGGAATATGGTATTTTATCGTTTAAGAAAAAATGGAGTTTTTAAAGAAAAACGAATCGGAAGTCGGAATAACTCCACTTCCGACGAGTTTTGAAAAGGAGAAGTTTTAGAATAGCAAAAGAGGAGGGGAGAGGGGACATACAGGTTAAAATTAGAGAGAAGAGGTAGGGAAAGAGTTTGGGATCATCGGGGTGTCATTTCGTCGCCGGAATCTTCCCGAAACATCGCCGGAACTTTGCCTCTTGTTAACTCCACTTATATAACTTTGGACTTTGAAATTTTTAGAGAGTTTTTGTAATGGAATTCTGAATGAGGAGGGGTGAAATAGAGTGTGATATTTATAGGGAAAATTAGGGTTTAGGGTTATGAAGATTAGAATTAAAATTTGCATTAAAATGTGGATAAAAGCCCATTTTTAATTCTCTGGAAATGTGAAGATAAATCAAATAGCATGGGGGTAGTGGGGCAGGCCAAGGGGTTCAGGGGTAAAATTTTTGGAGCATTGCCTAAGGGGGGGTCGCCCGGCGGCGCCGGCCCCATAGACAATCTCGCAGGTCCAATACCGGTGGACTGTGCTTGGATTTTCGCCACGTGTCCTTGTCGCTTGGTATAACTCAGTGCACATGTTTGATTACTTTGTGACTTTTCATTTTACGAGTAGTTCACGTGTAAACCTTTGGGCTTCTAAAAGATTAAAAGAAAAATCAAGTAAAAATATATGTGGCTGGGGAGATTCATGTAGGGTTCCTAGGCACCCTAGTGAGGTCTCACAAGGCATCGAACATGCCAATATAAAAAATTTTACCGGTGCCGAGAGACCCGACTACGGATCGTCGGCTAGATGTTTAGGCGAATAATGAAACTAGTTAACAACTTAACTACAAAGAAACGGAAATACAATCTTTGTAGATCCGGTCCTCCACCTCCACGGCTCCGTAATGAGGTCCTCTCCGCTGTCCAAATCGAAAACCCGGGCTCAAGCGTCGGCTTCATCGGAGAAGAAGCGGGCTAGGTCATCGACGACGTGCCGAAGATGATCTACGTCGAGGCATCACTAGATCAAGCTCTCACTTCACCAAGTCTTGAAACTTGTGAAGAAAACACACTCTACTACTTGGCAAGAGGTAGAGGATGAAGAAATAGGAAGTTGGTAGACTTTAGACTTGGATTTCTCACTCTTTTTCATCACTTGCCATTGATGGAGGCAAGCTTTCTTCACTTGAAGAAATGAAGAAGAAGAAGGTAAATATTATGAAAAGTTAATTAAAAAGAAAAGAAAAAGGATACTTATCATAATAATAACCATGATTAGGTGTAGAGAATAGACTAGGGTTAGTGAATGGTTAGGTTAAGGAGATGAAGACAAAATGGTCAAAGTTGAATGAAGCTTCCAATGTAAAACAAAACCAGCAACCATTTTCTTTTCTTTTGCCATTTCTTTTCCAAAATAAAACAAATGAAATAAATAAATGAAAAAGAAAACCCTAACCAATACACAACCATGGTTTAATCTTTACACAAACCCTAAAGAGCATGTATCATCAAACATGATACAATCAAGTGCACAAAAAGTATATCACATATACAATGTGCACATCTGAGCGAGAAAATCCATTTAAAGTGAACCGATACTAGTTAATGCAAAGTAATATATCAAATATATAATTATGCATTAAATCATTAAATCAACACTTGATTTAATGATCCGGTCATATCACATATAACCGACTAATATCAACAGTAACAACTTATCGAATCAACACTTGATCCGATAACCCGGCTATATCGTATATAACCGATCAATGTCACAGTTCGCGAGAATCGAATACAGTATCATATACTGGTATCATTCTCGGTCCCGCACATATCTCATATGCGCTCCTATTTCGTTTCGCTTGAGCCAGGAAACCTATGTGTAGGACTCTAAAGACTCGTCAATACGCCGGCAGCAGGTGATGATCATATCAAACACCCACAAGCCGCAAGCGGTCTGCTAAACGTAACGGCCACCCGGGTATTGAGCGATCTGAAGATCGACGAGCAAGCCCGCTCACACTCCAGTGAATCCAACCAGTAACACTACCGTACAGTCCGGTCTGATCGTCTGATATGTCGCATATCTCGCCTAGGGGTGGTAAACGTCAGACCCCAATAGCTCGATAAGTCGTGTCGATATGAGGTCTATAACAATTCGAGAAACTACTGGTAACACTTACCAGTAAATCTCAGCAACCCTGGCCAGGGATTTCCTGTTATAGCCAATCGAACACAGCGCAACATCAACCCCCTATACCGGGAGAGACGAATCCCCTCCTATCGCTCATTGCCTCCATGTGACTGTTCATACCAGAATACTGCATTTTATACCGCCCATTCTTACGCTCGTGTGTTTATAGGTAGGTGCTTTTTATCCGTGTTTGTTACATATTTACAGAATACAGGTTCCCAGTACAAATATTGCAATTCAAGACAAAATCTCCACAGTTACACCAAATACAGAACATCTGTTGACAACAGATAAAAGCCGGGTTCCGGTCATCCATATCCGTCCAGTGCTGCATACCGGTCCCAGGGACAAGACATATGACAGTGGTCATTCGTGTCTCGGACATGCACAAAGCACGAGAGGGGATGCACAAGAATCAATGGGTGCGCAGAGCTCGAGGGAGATAAAGTCAAAAGTGAAGAAAAGATAATGCAATCTTGGACTTGGAATTCTGAAGATATTCTGGAAAGATTATCAGAAACTACATGTACCAAACAACAGGGCACAGGAAACCAGGGCAGCCATGAAAAGACTAGCACCTAATTCCACAGTACGGCCGCGCATGCGCGGCCAAAAGGGGGTATTGGCCGCGCATGCGCGACAAGGTGGGGCCCTCTCACTGTCAGATTTTGGGGTTATTTTGGGGATTTCACATGTAGTCTGCTGGTTGCCCTAAAACCCCATTTCCCTGCCTATAAATACAGCAGATCAGGGCTAAGCCAAGGGAGCAATTTTTGAGCTTTTCTTTGTTCTCTTTTTTTTTGTTTTGTTCTTCTTCTTCCTCTTCTTCATTCTTTCTCCATGACATTGTAGTGAGAGCTTTTGAGTGGAAGATTAATGAAGATGAGGGTTCTTTATCTTTCTTGTTAGTTTGCTCTCCCTTGAGATTTCTGCTTTCTCTTGCTCATTCAATCTCTTCATTGAGGTTGAATGGTTAAGAGTTAGTTATTGATCTCAAGGGTCGTATTTTCTCACGGACTAGCACTTCATTTCACATGCGTTCTCTACCCTTCCCTTGATCTTGCAAGTTCTTCATTGAGCTTGCAAGTTTAAGGGTTGGCTATTGAGCACATGCTTGGTTTGGGTCCTAGTTCCGTATTCTTTTTATTACTCGCTTTTTATTACTTGTCTTTTTATTACTTGCATTTTATTTATGCTCTTTAATACTTGTCTCTTTTCTTTTCTTTGTTCTTTTCTTTTTATTCTCTTTTATTCGTTTTGTGAATGTTGTAATTATTATTGTTAAGAAGAAATAAGGTATTGTAAGTTAACACATATCTTTACCAATTCCTTTTCCCGTTATTTTCCATTTGAACTTCGCCCAAACCATACGCAAGCGCTCCGTTAGGCACCATACCCTGACAAGGTAACGGTGATTCCTAACCACGACCGGTTGCGTTCGGTTTGGCCGGAGGCGAAAGCAAGAGACAAGAACGGAAGGACAAGGGTAAATAAGCCGGATTCCACGAATACCGCGCTTAAATCCCCTAATCCCCATTGTTGCCGATTGTCTAGCTTCAATTGATCAAGACTCGGCTCAAAGGTTTTTGAGTACGGATTTCTTAGCTTACAATCTCGTATTTTTCTTAACAATTTTATACTTGCAGATAAACACATAGGTTAGACAAAACAAACTTACAAGATTCTTTATTGACTCGTCTAAAACAAGAAGGTAAGATAACACCATCTCCCTGTGGACCGACCCGTGCTCACCGGCTAGCTGCAAAGCGACACCGTCCTGATCGCGGTTACACTTAAATTCTTTGAACATCCGACACGCCGAAAAGCGTGCGATCAGTGACTCGGGACTGTACCCAAAAACCACCGTTTTGCACGCCCTCTTGGACGTGGTAAGATGGAAATCAAAGCACAGTGGGAACCACACAAGACTCTATGACGATCTCGGGTCAACAGACTACTCTGTACCAGTGTCACCAGAGAACTGCCATCTGACGTGAGGTATAATACCATCTGGGAGTTCTCGGCGAGTCCGTCCAGTGTACCCAGTCTCTACTGAGCACCCGTATATCATCTCTGATGTCAAACACCAATGGATATGGGATCATCCATCGCCCATCTTTATGGGTCGAGAAGGTATACGCTAGTCTACTCTGGTATATCGATGCCCCGTCTCGATACACCCACGACTAGGGACTTTGAAGGATGTACTTATGGACTACCATGTCCCCACTAGTATGATCCGCATCATAGTCCAGGTAGTCAAGTACACATCCTAAGGGCTTTACCAACATGTAACAGAGAGACAATCAATGTACACGTTAAGGTAAAGAGTAACCAGATAGCATACTATCATGTCGAGCAAGAAAGTCCTCCCTATATATGTCCCAGCATCCACTACAATATACATCCTATGTACAGTAATGGCCTCTAGGGCATACATATAACTAACAATCTCCCACTTGCACTAGGGCCATCTATAGCAGTGGTCGTAGTATCTCATACTCAACCATCCCATGAAAGTCTCTCTCTGGGAATAGGCCTTCGTGAGTGGATCCGCTGCGTTATCCTCTAAGTCTGCTCTCCTTGCCTCGATCACCCTGGAGATCAACCATCTCCATGATCAGGTGATACTGCCTTAGAATAAGTCTGGATCACTGATGGGACCGGAGTTCCTTGGCATAAGCCACAACTCCATTGTCTCACAATGGTAGGAACGTAGTTCATCTCATGAACTAATATACACCCAAACATCCTCTTTGGTAGCATCTTGAGTAGCGATTTATCCAGCCTTTATCGTCTAGTATGTCACGGTATCTAGCTTGGAACTCTTCCAACATACCGTCCCTTTACTGAGGGTAAAGACAATGCCTGCGACTGACATTCAGTCGTCTTTATCACCCTGGAACCTTTCCAGTGATTCTCCCCAGGATCGATTGATACCATCTCACTACAGCTAGTGAGTATCCTAACATCCAATTAGATCTATCTCATAGATCCAAAATCCAGGATTTACTAGGTATCACTTTGATCCTATACTGTGAATCTTTGTGATAAACGGAGATTGATCGAGCGTAGCATAAGAAACTCCTTTCTTATCAAGAGTATGTCATCCACGTACTCTACGAGGATCACCACCATACTCCCTACTACCTTTTTGTTTATACAAGGTTCATCTACCATTTTGATGAAGTCAAACTCTTTGACTAACACATCAAAACAGACGTTCCAACTCCGCGATGCCTGCTTTATCCTATAAAGCATCTTGCACACGTTTCCGCTGCTCCCACTGTCTACGAGGACCTCTGGCTGTGTACTTATAGACGCACTCTTCTAAAACATCATTTAGAAAAGCAGTCAAGACACCCAACCACCGGATATCGTAGTCATGGTATGTAGCCATGGCAAGTAGGATCTGGATGGACTTAAGCATAGCTACTTGAAAAAGGTTTCATCATTATCCATGCCTGGTCAATGACGAAAACCTTTAACAAGTCTAGCTTTGAAAGTCTCAACTTTTCCATTTACACCAAGTAATCTTCTGAAGATATACTTGCTCCTGATGGGGATTTAACCCTTCAGATATAGCAACCAAAGTCCATACTTTGTTGGTGTATAAGGATTCCATCTCAGATCACTAAGCATCCAGCCATTCTTACAGAGTCTTACTCCTGATGGCCAGCTCGAAACTAGTTGGGTCATCATCTCATGATGCAATCCTCGCTCCCACTGTCATAGAGAAACTGAAGTATCTCTCAGGTGGGTGAGGAACCCTACTAGATCGGCGGAGAGGCTGAGGTTCGTTGGAATCTACTGAATCCTTCAGTTCTACCAAATCATCTGCTGTAGTCTGTATAGCTGGAACCTTTCCAGTTCTACATTACAGACCTTGCCTCGAGCTTGTCCAGATTTTGCTTTTAGACATAGGACGGACAATCCCAAATCTTAACTAACTTAAGACATGGGCTCTTCCCATACCATATCTCATATGGAGTGGTAGGCAACTGATTTGATTTGAACCCTATTCAATAGGTATGCATCTTCTCAAGTGCATAACTCCCATAAGGAAATAGGTAACTCAGTAGTACTCATCATAGAGCACACCTTATCATATAGGGTGTTTCTGCTCCGCCCCGATATACCATCGTGCTATGGTGTATACGGAGGAGTAATGCTGAGAGAGAATCTCATTTTCCTTTAGAATAGTCCAGGAATTCCATGCACAAGTATTCTCCTCCTTAATCTCATCAAAGGACATAATACTTTTACCCGTATTTTGGTTCTCTACTTCTAGCTTATATTCTGTGAATATCTCAAAAGGTTCGGACTTGTGTTTCAACAGGAACATATGTCTGAATCTCGAGAGATTATCAGAGAATGTAATGAAGTACAAAGAATCAGTCCTGGCATGTGTAGACAGGAGACCTTACATACATCATCATGTATCAGTCCCAAGAGTTCATTAACTCTTTCTCTGTTTCCAGTAAACGGAGCTATGGTCATCTTATCTCTGTGACATGACTGGCAAGTTTCATAAGATGCAAATTCAAACTGATTTAAATATGCATCTAAATATAACTTCAGCTAGTCGGGTCGCATTGATATGACCTAGTCTACAATACCTCAAGAAGGATCCGTTCATTTCTGAACTCTTCCTCTTGTGTGTGTTCTTTATACTAAGAACTGTGGTTTGATTTAGAACATTAATGCTTTTAGATAACGTGCCTGAACCGATCAACTTTTGATATAGGAAATGTTCAAAACATTATCCAACAATACAAAATTTTATCATTTCTTTACTAATAAAGAGACTGATATGATTTTGTATATCAGGTTCGGTATCTAATAACATTCGTTCAGAATCAATGTATTGGTAATACAGGGTGACAGTGACCAACAGACTTGGCTGCAACACTTGCCCCGTTTTCTGCCTCATGAAACTTATCACCCGTTCTCAGTTTTTCTACCCTTTTCTAGCCCTATGTAACATCTTACATATCTGGGATCCTGATCCGGTATCATATATCGTGGATGCGGAGGATACTGAGAAACAGTTCTGTATAATGAACACACCCGAAGATGATGCATCAGTATGCACTCTCTTCGTTTGGGCGGCACGGGAAATCTGGTATCCCCCAATTTCCTGCTCTGTCTTATAACAATTATAAGTTGGAGCGGGACCAACGTTCCCAGCTCAGTATAACAAGCGGGTTCGGTCAATAATCCGTATTATTATCTTGATTAAGACGTGATATGGTCGCTACCTGGAGAGAGAGAGAAGAAAACACTTAGCGTGCGCTCTTGCAAGAATAGATTGGTTATTATTTTATCTAATCAGGATGGCTCCCACTGCTTTTTATCAAATCTTCCTTCAAACCCTAAAAGGAAAGACTAGCCGGGATTAATTACACACTACAAGTTCGCCAATCTTTCAGCCAGGCCAGTGTCGGTACTTTGAGGGAGGTCCCCCGTGCTTTCGCACGAACCTAATTAATGTAAACCTCGTTTTCCCAGAGGCGTAACCTCGTTAACACCTTTCTAGACACCTACTTGATCGGCTAATTGTAATGTATAAAACTCTCCAAGGAGTAACTCTTACTCGCAGCGGGTATCGGGATCCAACTATCTCATAGAAGGTATGCAATCTCATTGCAAATTTAAACACTTGAAATTCCCGATAATATTTTGCCCCTAACGTGCTATGACCTTGACGGAGGCCAAACTACCCATAGTCCGCTAGTCAAGTTCAACCCGTCATTTCCTGATTGAATTAAACCCACCCGCACGACCCTTGACGGAGGCCAAACAACGCCGTACGAATACCCTAATCCAATCGCATCAAATGCTAGCAGATAAGCACTAGTTAGCTACCGTACACTACGCCTTGACGGAGGCCAAACAACCGCAGCACGAATATTAACTAGTACTTATCTGAAATGACGGAGGGCTACGACAGGTTTTTCTGAAAACCTATTGCGTAATGAACTTGATATCGTTGTAGAATCAAATGATTTTAAAATGGAGTGCTTTTGAGGCTTTTCTTGTTCTGCTAAAGGAGTCACTCCCGGTGAAGGGATCGTCGGTCCTTTCCTCGTCGAATGAGGTGCGGGATATATCATATATATCACTGTGCAAGGCAGAAACACTTAAAAGCAATCAAAAGACAAACCGAATGTGTAGCATCTTCCAGTTATTGCTAAAGGAGTCACTCCCGGTGAAGGGATCTCGGTTCTTTCCTCATCGAATAAGGTGCAGGATATATCATATATATCACTGTGCAAAGCAAGAACTATAGCTACTTGTTTTATTTTGAAATTCGATTCTACAACATCTTAGGTTTCTTTTATTTCATTAATCACATTAATGAAGTCCCATCATTTAATTACCTAAACATCACAGATAGATATGACGTACACTTATGCCATCCGCATTCGCCTCGATGTCCCCTCGTGCACCGTTAGGTTAGGTAACTAACGACAGAGCAGGGCAGGGCTAGCGCGGGTATAAAAGATAAGTAACGTCTATATAATATATCATATATACTATATACTATATCCATCACAGAAACACACATGATCACATCACAGATATCGCAGCAGAAGAATCATATGAAATATTGGATATACTAGGACGTCCGTGTTTTTAATACGAGCCAGTATAAAACACGGATTCCACGGTCGTGATGAATAGCCAAACCCACACCCCTAGACCCCTACGAGAGCGGCAAGCAACCCTACCAATTCTAGAGTTAGGAGACCCAGCCTCGACTCCTCGAGTTGGTCTCCCACTGGACTCCAGAACCCGGTTACTTGTGCCCTCCTCCTTGGGTCTATCCTAGTACAGAAAAGTAAATAATATACATCAACGGTGACAACTTCCGCAACCTGGAAGTGTCCCAATAAAAGAATATTACATACAAGTTTTTACATGAATGAAAATGAAAAACACTCATCTCACATAAAAACCCCCGGCTATTCAAACACGACGATCCAATATAACATATCCAGCAACACATAACATCACATGTCATCAACGTAAGTAAACATGTGTATCCCAATTGTCGTTGACATATAGCAACGAAACCGGCGATATCACATATTACACTTACGGTCACAGAAAAGAAAGTGTAAAACTACAACAGTTGGAATTCGCAACCACCTCAGACATCGCATGCCTGACCAAATGAATTACTTAGACATCACATGCCTAACAATTATAAACCCCGCATTTTAGTCTCATTATCAAAAACTCTTTTCAATATCAAGTCGGGGAATTCAACAAGATTCCCGACATCCTGATCGAATGCTCGTCGCAAACTTCAGTAGACGGTCGCACCCCCGATACCGTCGACGAAGTGCACCAAGGCGGAACACCGTCACCGCGAGCACCCGAACGGATGCTTTCGGCGACGGGGTTCTCCTACAGTCACTTGGTCGGGGCTATGGGGTGTAGCTGTCTATTAAGTTTACCCGGCGAGTATCCGCGTACGCTACGTGATTGCGACGGACTTTTGATCACATCAAAATTCCGTGGCAACCGATCAAGTGAGACTAAACTGCTATGTTTATAACATTCATTCAGTTATCTCATAACTTATTGTGAATTCCAATTATTGTATCCCATTCCGGATAAATAGAAAATGTCAAACTTTCCGATCGAACAATCGAACACCCAAGTTTTCCCGATACAGATCAACACATGAAATAAGTCTAACAGCATTCAGTTCGTGCCTCAGTACCAACGGTCCAGCCGTAGAAGGGTCAAGCCAACGCCTCACATGTGGCACGCCGTACTGCCCCAAACCCGAAGGTTCAAAGGGCAGTTCAAGACGGTCACATAATCGAGTTAAGGTTTGTTGTCTTCTAGAGGGTCCATCGCGTTACTTGCACTACTTAGAACGTCGTTAAACTACGGAAAAATCCAACACTTGGAAATTTCCCGACAGGGGAAAAATTGGGTATTTATATCCAGTCGAACTTTTTAACATATTCTAAAAATTATCCGGAAAGCCACACAGACAAAATTTGATAATCCGATCGATACTCCGAGTCCCCAAAACAACCCCAGAAAATTCAACTCTTGAATTAATATAAAAAATTCCCAGAAAATCCAGCATAATTTAATAAGAGTTACTGTGCAAACAGTGGAGGATTACGTCATCAATAGGCCGCGGAACCGCCGCATAAGCCATGCTTATGCCGCGGTTCCGCCGCACATTATACTGTTCATTGGAAACTTTTTGCGCCGTAATTCTTATATTTCCCTGCTGAATTTTTTAGCAATTTTTAATTGGAAAAATCCCAGTTTTTGAAAAAAGGACAGAGAGCTATTTTGGAGTTGGTTTCGGGTTCGTTCGGGTTTCAAATTCCGTCTAGACTTAGCCTAAGGCTCTAGCTAGGCTCTGATACCACTGTAGGGTTCCTAGGCACCCAAGTGAGGTCTCACAAGGCATCGAACATGCCAATATAAAAAATTTTACGGGTGCCGAGAGACCCGACTACGGATCGTCGGTTAGATGTTTAGGCGAATAATGAAACTAGTTAACAACTTAACTACAAAGAAACGGAAATACAACCTTTGTAGATCCGGTCCTCTACCTCCACGGCTCCGTAATGAGGTCCTCTCCGCTGTCCAAATCGAAAACCCGGGCTCAAGCGTCGGCTTCATCGGAGAAGAAGCGGGCTAGGTCATCGACGACGTGCCGAAGATGATCTACGTCGAGGCATCACTAGATCAAGCTCTCACTTCACCAAGTCTTGAAACTTGTGAAGAAAACACACTCTACTACTTGGCAAGAGGTAGAGGATGAAGAAATAGGAAGTTGGTAGACTTTAGATTTGGATTTCTCACTCTTTTTCATCACTTGCCATTGATGGAGGCAAGCTTTCTTCACATGAAGAAATGAAGAAGAAGAAGGTAAATATTATGAAAAGTTAATTAAAAAGAAAAGAAAAAGGATACTTATCATAATAATAACCATGATTAGGTGTAGAGAATAGACTAGGGTTAGTGAATGGTTAGGTTAAGGAGATGAAGACAAAATGGTCAAAGTTGAATGAAACTTCCAATGTAAAACAAAACTAGCAACCATTTTCTTTTCTTTTGCCATTTCTTTTCCAAAATAAAACAAATGAAATAAATAAATGAAAAAGAAAACCCTAACCAATACACAACCATGGTTTAATCTTTACACAAACCCTAAAGAGCATGTATCATCAAACAAGATACAATCAAGTGCACAAAAAGTATATCACATATACAATGTGCACATCTGAGCGAGAAAATCCATTTAAAGTGAACCGATACTAGTTAATGCAAAGTAATATATCAAATATATAATTATGCATTAAATCATTAAATCAACACTTGATTTAATGATCCGGTCATATCACATATAACCGACTAATATCAACAGTAACAACTTATCGAATCAACACTTGATCCGATAACCCGGCTATATCGTATATAACCGATCAATGTCACAGTTCGCGAGAATCGAATACAGTATCATATACTGGTATCATTCTCGGTCCCGCACATATCTCATATGCGCTCCTATTTCGTTTCGCTTGAGCCAGGAAACCTCTGTGTAGGACTCTAAAGACTCGTCAATACGCCGGCAGCAGGTGATGATCATATCAAACACCCACAAGCCGCAAGCGGTCTGCTAAACGTAACGGCCACCCGGGTATTGAGCGATCTGAAGATCGACGAGCAAGCCCGCTCACACTCCAGTGAATCCAACCAGTAACACTACCATACAGTCCGGTCTGATCGTCTGATATGTCGCATATCTCGTCTAGGGGTGGTAAACGTCAGACCCCAATAGCTTGATAAGTCATGTCGATATGAGGTCTATAACAATTCGAGAAACTACTGGTAACACTTACCAGTAAATCTCAGCAACCCTGGCCAGGGATTTCCTGTTATAGCCAATCGAACACAGCGCAACATCAACCCCCTATACCGGGAGAGACGAATCCCCTCCTATCGCTCATTGCCTCCATGTGACTCGGGACTGTACCCAAAAACCACCGTTTTGCACGCCCTCTTGGACGTGGTAAGATGGAAATCAAAGCACAGTGGGAACCACACAAGACTCTATGACGATCTCGGGTCAACAGACTACTCTGTACCAGTGTCACCAGAGAACTGCCATCTGACGTGAGGTATAATACCATCTGGGAGTTCTCGGCGAGTCCGTCCAGTGTACCCAGTCTCTACTGAGCACCCGTATATCATCTCTGATGTCAAACACCAATGGATATGGGATCATCCATCGCCCATCTTTATGGGTCGAGAAGGTATACGCTAGTCTACTCTGGTATATCGATGCCCCGTCTCGATACACCCACGACTAGGGACTTTCAAGGATGTACTTATGGACTACCATGTCCCCACTAGTATGATCCGCATCATAGTCCAGGTAGTCAAGTACACATCCTAAGGGCTTTACCAACATGTAACAGAGAGACAATCAATGTACACGTTAAGGTAAAGAGTAACCAGATAGCATACTATCATGTCGAGCAAGAAAGTCCTCCCTATATATGTCCCAGCATCCACTACAATATACATCCTATGTACAGTAATGGCCTCTAGGGCATACATATAACTAACAATTCGATCACAGGGGCTATGTCACAGCAGTACAAAGCTTTACCAATGAGCTACAAGTGCTTTCTTGCTGTTCAAAAGTAAATTGGCTTAGTGTTCCTTTCTGTATTTTTGAAAAAATTCTGTACAGAAAGTTTAGGGTTGTTACATTCTACCCTCCTTATAAAAATTTCGTCCTCGAAATTTGTAGAAGAACAGTGTAACAGATTCAAAACAATTTGGTGATATTGATGGTTATAGAACTTGTTAGTTGTATGTATGCCCTAGAGGCTAGTATTGTGCAGATGATGTATATTATATTGGATGCTTGGACATATATAGAGAGGACTTTCTTGCTCAATATGATAATATGCTATCTGGTTGCTCTTTATCTTAACATGTATACTTGTCTCTTGATACTGTCTTATAGTTACATGTTAGTAAAGCCCTTAGGATGTGTACTTGACTACCTAGACTATGATGCGGATCATACTAGTGGGGACATGGCAGTCCATAAGTACATCCTTCAAGGTCCCTAGTCGTGGGTGTATCGATACAGGGCATCGATATACCAGTGTAGACTAGCGTATACGCTTCTCGACCCATGAGATGGGCGATGGATGATCCCATATCCATTGGTGTTTGACATCAGAGATGGTATACGGGTGCTCAGTGGAGACTGAGTACACTGGACGGACTCGCCGAGAACTCCCCGATGGTATTATACCTCACGTCAGATGTCAGTTCTCTGGTGATACTTATGCAGGTTAGTCTGTAGACCCAAGATCGTCATAGAGTCTTGTGTGATTCCCAGTGTGCTTTGATTTTCACCTTACCACGTCCATGAGGGCATGCAAAACGGTGGTTTTTGGGTACAGTCCCGAGTCACATGGAGGCAATGAGCGATATGAGGGGTTTCGTCTCTCCCGGTATTAGGGGTTGATGTTGCGCTGTGCTCGATTGGCCATAACAGGGAAGTCCCTGGCCAGGGCTGATATAGAGATTTACTGGTAAGTGTTACCAGTAGTTTCTCGACCCGTTATGAGCCTCATATCGGCACGACTTATCGGTTATTGGGGTCTGACGTTTACCACCCTTAGACTTGATATGCGACATTTCAGACGAGGAGACCGGACTGCACGGGAAGTGTTACCGGCAGGCTTTTACCACCCTTAGGTAATTGGGCTTGCTTGCTGATCTTCTGATCGCTTAATACCCGGGTGGCCGTTACGTCCAGCTAGTACCGCTGACGGCTTGTGTGTGCTTGATGTGATCATCACCTACTGTCGGCGTATTGACGAGTCTTTAGAGTCCTACATAGAGGTTTTACTGGCTCAGGCAAAAAGAAATAGGAGCACGTATGTGATATGTGCGGGACCGAGAATAATGCGTGTATGTGATACCGTATTCAATTCTCGCGACTTCTTGTATCGGTCGGTTATATATGATATAGCCGGGTTATCGAATCAAGTGTTGATTCGATAAGTCGATATGATGGATGTTAGTCGGTTATATGAGATATGACCGGATTATTAAGTCAAGTGTTGATTTAATAATTTAGTGTATAATTGTATATTAGATATACTAGTTTACATTAACTAACACTTGTTCACTTTTGGATTTTTCTCACATGAACACAACTTTAATATATATGTGATATATATTAAAAATGTGTTTTCTTATTGTATCATGGTTGATGATACACATGACTTGGGTGTATGAGACTTACAACATGCTATTTATTATGTTGGGTTTTTATATTTAAAGTAATTACAAAATTAGTGGAGGATTAGCACAATGCATGAAGCTTGTGGAAGCTTGTGGATGCATTGACTAAGTCCACTAAGTTTGTTTTTACTATGGATATTTGTTAACCCAACCATAAGGATTAGCCATGGTTATGACTCTACATGAGTTAGTATATGATACTCACTCACCATGGTTAGCTTTCTCACTTGATGATTATCTTTTCTCATTTTATTTTCTTCATCTTCTTCCTTGAGCAAAAGAGCTCTCTAGGGTTTGATCCAAAGTGAGAAACATTTTGAGAAACTAAATTCTAAAGTGAACCCACTTCCTATTTCTCCATCCTCTACTAGACTAGCACTTTAGTTTAGGGTGTTTGCTTCACTAATTCTCTAGTTAGTGAAGTAGAAGCTTGAGTTGGCATCCCCTCGACGTAAATCATCTTCGGCCTCGAAGACTTCAAGCAAGGACGCTCCTTTAGCCTCGTGAAGCCATGAAAGAGTCCGGGAGAACCACGATCGCAGCGAAGGGACTTCAACAAGGAGCTTTAGAAGTGAAGGACCGATCTACAAAGGTTGTATTTCGTATTCCCTTTGTAGTAAATGTCCTTTACTAGCATGTGAAACCCTAATTTTCTAGCAACGATATTGTTTAGGGTTATTCGGCACGGCTAAAATTTTAAACGGGCATGGTTGATGCATTGTAGAACCTTATTAGAGTGCCTAGTAACCCTACAGTGGTATCAGAGCCTAGCTAGAGCATTAGGCGATGTGTTAACGAAGTTAAAACCCCGATCGAACCCGGAAACGTCAAGATAACCCCCTCTCTGTACTTTTTTTAAAAACTGGGTTTTTTCTGAATTAAAAATACCTAAAAAAATCAGCAGGGAATTCTAAGGGTTACCATAAAAAACGAGCCCTCAAATCCTCCACGTAGCCGCGGAACCGCGGCACTAAGACACCTTTCGCGGTGGTTCAACGGCAGAAAAGGAGTATTGGGGACGGTTCTTTATGCAGTAATATCCACTACCATTCCTGCATCTTTCTGGGTATTTTTATTATGACTCAAGTGTTGAGTATTTTGGGGTTTATTTTGTAATCGTCGATTTGATCGGAGAATTTAATTTTGTTTTGTTATTCCGGATAATTTAGAAAGTATTAAAATGTTCGAACGGATACCATTAACTCAATTTTTCCCGGCACGAAAAACATTCAAGAGTTGAATTTTTCTCGGGTTTAAATCTTTCGGAAAAACGTGCAAGTAATCCGATGGACCCACTAGAAGACAACAAACCTTAACTCGATTATGCGACCGTCTTGAACTGCCTTTTGAACCTTAGGTTTTGGGGCAGTACGGCGTGCCACATGTGAGGCGTTGGCTTGACCCTTCTACGGCTGGACCGTTGCTACTGTGACGTATTCTGGAATTTTGTAACTCCGCTCAAGTGTTGAGCTATTAAGGAAATCTTGGATATTTGATTATTTGATCGGAAAGTTTAATACTGTCTATTTATCTGGAATGTGATACAATATGTGGAATTCATACAGTTAGGCATGAAATGCGAAGTATGTGATATTTCGGATTTGCGATGTCTAAAGAGATTATGGATTCCAAATGTTGTAGTTTTACACTTTCTTTTCTGCGACCGTAAGTGTAATATGTGATATCGCCGGTTTTGTTGCTATATGTCAAAGAAAATTGGGATACGTATATTTACTTACGTTGATGACATGTGATGTTATGTGTTGCTGGATATGTTATATTGGATCGTTTCGTTCTGAATAGTCGGGGGTTTTATGTGAGATGAGAGTTTTTATTTTCATTCATGTAAAATTAAATGTACGTAATATTCTTTTATTGGGGCACTTCCGGGATGAGGTCGATGTCACCATTTGTATATTATTTACTTTTCCGCACTAGGATAGACCCAGGGAGGAGAGCACAAGTAACCGGGTTCTGGAGTCCAGTGGGAGACCAACTCGAGGAGTCGAGTCCGGGTCTCCTAACTCTAGAATTGGAAGGGTTTCTTGCCGCTCTCGTAGGGGTCTAGGGGTGTGGGTTTGGCTATTCATCGCGACCGTGGAATCCGTGTTTTATAGAGGCTCAAAATAAAACATGGACGTCCTAGTATATCCAATGTTTCATCTGTTTCTTCTGCTGCGATATCTGTGATGTGATCATTTGATATGTTGTGATAAATACTGTATATAGTATATATGATATATTATATAGACGTTACTTATGTTTTACACCTGCGCTAGCCCTGCCCTGCCCCGCTCTGCCGTTAGTTACCTAACCTAACGGTGCACGAGGGGACATCGAGGCGAATGCGGATGGCATAAGTTTACGTCGTATTTATCTGTGATGGTTAGGTGACTTAAATGATGTGACTTCATTAATGTGATTAATGAAAGAAAATAAACCTAAAAAGATGTTGTAGAATCAAATTTTTCAAAAAGGGTAGCTACAGTTTTGCTTTGCATAGCGATATATATGATATATCCTGCACCTTATTCGATGAGGAAAGAGCCGAGACCCCTTCACCGGGAGTGACCTCTTTAGCAAAACTGGCAGATGCTACAAAACTCGGTTTGTCTTTTGATTGCTTATAGAGTTTTGCTCTGCATAGTGATATATATGATATATGCCGCACCTTATTCGATGAGGAAAGAGCCGAGATCCCTTCACCGGGAGTGACCTCTTTAGCAAAACTAATGAAAGCCTCAAAATCACTCCATTTCAAAATTCACTTGATTCTACAACGATATCAAGTTCATTGCGCAATAGGTTTTCAGAAAAACCTGTCGTAGCCCTCCGTCATTTCAGATAAGTCCTACTTAGTATTCGTGCTACGTTTGTTGACCTCCGTCAAGGCGTAGTGTGCGGTAGCTAACTAGTATTTATCTGCTTATGCATATGATGCAAATTGGATTAGGGTAGTCGTACGACCTTGTTGACCTCCATCAAGGGTCGTGTGGGTGGGTTTGATTCAATCAAGAAATGACGTGTTGAACTTGACTTGCACCCTGTGGTTTGTTGACCTCCGTCAAGGTCATGGGATGCTTGGGGCAAAATATTATCGGGAATTTCAAGTGTTGAAATTTGCAATGAGATTGCATACCTTCTATGAGATAGTTGGATCCCGACACCCACTGCGAGTAATTGTTACTCCTGGGAGAGTTTTACACAGGACAATTAGCCGATCAAGTAGGTGTCTAGAAAGGTGTCAACGGGGTTACGCCTCTGGGAAAACGAGGTTTACTTTAATTAGGTCCGTGCGAAAGCACGAGGAACCTCCCTCAAAGTACCGACACTGGCCTGGCTGAAAGATTGGCGAAGTTGTAGGGTGTAATCAATCCCGGCTAGTCTTTCCTTTTAGGGTTTGAAGGAAGATTTGATAAAAACAGTGGGAGCCATCCTGATTAGATAAAATAATAACCAATCTGATCTTACAAGAGCATACACTAAAGTGTTTTCTTCTCTCTCTTTCCAGGTTGCGACCATATCATGCCTTAATAAAGATAATAATATGGATGTATTGACCGAACCCGCATGTTATACTGTGCTGGGAAACGTTGGTTCCGTTCTTTCTTATAAAAGTTATAAGACTGAACAGGATATAGGGGAATACCAGGATTCCCATGCCACCCGAATGAAGAAAGTACATGTTGATGCATTTTCTTCGGGTGTGTTCGTTACAGAGAACTGTTTCTCCATTTGCTCTACGTCCTGGGTATTAGATACCGGGTCAGGATCCCGTATATGTAATCAGTTATATGGGCTTAGGAAAGGTAGAGAACTTGGAGAAGGTGATAAAGACATAAGGGTTGGAAATGGTGCAATTGTTGCAGCTAAAACCGTCGGGGAATATCACCTTGTATTGCCAACTGGTAATACATTGATTCTGAACGAATGCTATTACATGCTGAACCTGATATGCAACATTATATCGGTTTCTTTGTTGAGTAAAGAGTGATATAATTTTGTATTACAGGATAATGTTATGAACATTTTCCTAAACAAAAAGTTGGTTGGATCAGGCACGTTGTGCAATGGCATTTATGTTCTAAATCAATCAACAGTTCTAAGCATAACAAACACACACAAGAGGAAGAGTTCAGAAATAAACGAATCCTTCTTATGGCATTGTAGACTGGGTCACATCAATGCGACACGACTAACTAAGTTGCATAAGGATGGATATTTGAATCCGTTTGAATTTTCATCTTATGACACTTGCCAGTCATGTCTCAAAGGCAAGATGACCAAAACTCCGTTTACGGGACACGGAGAAAGAGTTACCGAACTCTTGGGACTGATACATAGTGATGTATGCGGTCCCGTGTCTACACATGCCAGGGATGGTTTTTCGTACTTCATTACATTCACTGACGATCTCTCTAGATTCGGATATGTGTTCCTGATGAAACACAAATTAGAAGCTTTTGAGAAATTTAGAGAATATAAACAAGAAGTCGAGAACCAAACCGGGAAAAGTATTAAAATCCTTCGATCTGATAGAGGAGGTGAATACTTGAGCAATGAATTCCTGGACTTCCTAAAAGAGAATGGGATTCTCTCTCAGCTAACTCCTCCATATACACCACAGCACAACAGTGTATCGGAATGGAGGAACCGCACCCTGTTGGATATGGTACGCTCTATGATGAGTATAGCTGAGTTACCTATTTCCTTATGGGGATATGCATTGGAGACATCAACATACCTACTGAATAGGGTTCCTACAAAATCTGTGCCTACCACCCCATATGAGATATGGGAGGGGAAGAGACCATATCTTAATTTTATTAAGATATGGGGTTGCCCGGCTTATGTCAAAAGACAAAAACCGGACAAACTCGAGGCAAGGTCTGTTTTGTGTAAGTTCGTTGGATATCCCAAGCATTCGCGAGGGTATATCTTCTACCACAGTGAGGAACAAAGAGTGTTTGTTGCTTAACACGCCACCTTTTTAGAAAAGAAATTTCTTGCAAAAGAGATTAGTGGCTCTGAGGTAGAACTGGAAGAGGTTCCAGCATTGCAAACCACAACAGAAGATTTGGTGGAACCAGAGGATTCGGTAGTTCCCGATGAACCCCAGCCACTCCGCAGATCTAGTAGGGTTCCTCACCCACCTGAGAGATACTACGGTTTTCTCATGGATGATGGGAGCGAGGATTGCATCATGGTTGATGATGACCCAACTAGCTTCGAGCAGGCCATCACGAGTGGGGACTCAGTGAAATGGCTGGATGCAATGCGGTCCGAGATGGAATCCATGTACACCAACAAAGTATGGACTTTGGAAGATGCTCCTGAAGGGGTAAAACCCATTGGGAGAAAGTGGATCTTCAAGAAAAAACTTGGTGTAGATGGGAAAGTAGAGACTTTCAAAGCTAGACTTGTTGCAAAGGGTTTTCGTCAAAGACCAGGTGTGGACTATGATGAAACCTTTTCTCCAGTGGCTATGCTTAAATCCATCCGGATCATGATTGCCATTGCTGCATATCGTGACTACGAAATCTGGCAAATGGATGTTAAGACCGCCTTTTTAAACGGTGATTTAGAAGAGTGCATGTACATGACTCAGTCAGAGGGCTTCGTAGATAGTGGGAGCAGCAGGAAGGTGTGCAAGCTGCTTAAATCCATTTATGGATTAAAGCAAGCATTGCAGAGTTAGAACATCTGCTTTGACATCGTTATCAAAGAGTTTGATTTCGTCAAAAATGTAGATGAACCTTGTATCTACAAGAAGGTGGCAGAGAGTAAGGTTGTCTTCCTCGTATTGTACGTCGACGACATACTCTTGATAGGAAATGACATTCCTATGCTGCAATCGGTCAAGCTCTTCTTATCACAAAGATTCTCAATGAAAGATCTAGGTGATGCCTTCTGCATACTGGGAATTATGATCTATAGAGATAGATCTAAAAGGATATTGGGATTGTCCCAATCCAGGTACATTGACACCATACTAAAGAGGTTTAGTATGGAAGAGTCCAAACGTGGGTTTTTACCCACGATCTCAGGGCTCACTCTCTCCAAAGAGATGTCTCCCAAGACTGATTTAGAGAGAGCTCTCATGCAAGGGATACCCTATGCTTCGGCTGTAGGCTCTATCATGTACGCGATGCTATGTACCAGACCCGATGTAGCATACTCACTAAGTGTAGTGAGTAGGTATCAAGCTGATCCTGGAGAGAGTCACTGGACAGCTGTGAAGAGCATTCTCAAGTACTTGCGAAGGACTAAGGAGATGCTCTTGGTGTATGGTAACGGAGAACTCTAAGTGGAGTCCTTTACCGATTCGAGCTTCCAGAGTGATAAGGACGACTCTAAGTCGCACTCGAGATTTGTCTTTACCCTTTACAGAGGGGCGGTTAGCTGGAAGAGTTCCAAGCAGGAAACCATGGCAGACTCTACGATGGAGGCTGAATACATCGCTGCCAACGATGCTGCCAAAGTGGTTGTCTGGATCAAGAAGTTCATTACTGAACTTGGAGTGGTTCCATCCATTGAGTATCCAATACCTTTGTATTGTGATAACAATGGAGCGGTGGCTTTGGCCAAGGAACCCAGGTCCCATTAGCGATCCAGGCATATTCTGAGGCGGTATCACCTGATCCGGGAGATAGTTGATCGCCGGGAGATCGAGGTCAGGAGAGTTGACACGAAGAACAACACTGTGGATCCACTGTTCATATCAGATTTTTGCATTTTCATACCGCCCAATTTTTGTCACATTGCATATCGGTAGATACTCTAGAGCCGTGTTTGCTAGTCAATTGCAGGATACAGGTTCTCGGTTCTAAAACGGTGAAAATCATGGAAAACACAACAAAATCCGGGTTCCTGCCAACTACTGAGAAAACACGGTCTCCGCTCGTCATCCGTATGTTGCCAGATACCAGTTTAGGAAGACAAAATGTCAAATCAATGTCACCTTCATGCACAAGGCTCAATGGCAACAACAAGTTCCAAGATATCTACGCGGAATTCGAGGCAATCATGCCAAATCTTGACAAAAAGTCCACCTTTCCCTCAACAGAAATTCTGGAAGAAATATGGAGGTATTTTCAGAAAACACATGTACCAGATTGAAGAGTACATTAAACCAGGGAGCCACTAAAAAGCCCAAGATCCAATTCATCAAAACGGCCGCGGATCCGCGGCCAAAGGGGGTCTAGGCCGCGGATCCGCGGCCGTATAGTGGCGGCAGGAAAAACTTTTCCAGGGGTATTTTTGTCTTTGCATGTGGGTTCTGGTGGTTGCCCTAGGTTTTCATTTTTTGGCCTATAAATAGCCCAGAACTTTGTGAAGGAAAGGGTCCATTCTTGTATTTTCATTTTTGCCTAGGTTTAGTGTTTTTCTTCTTCCTCTTCTCACCTCTTCTCCATTAAACTTGTAGTGAGCTTTTGAGTGAAGAGTGATGAATAAAGAAGACCATTTTATTATCATGCTTGTCTCCTTATCTTTATGCTTGTTGTAATTTTAATTCGTTAAGTAGTTGTTGTTATTTTCTTGTTGTTTCTTTCTTCTCTCTTTTTCTTTATCATTCATACGACAATGATACTTACGCTTGATCCTCGCTAAGGTGAGGTCGCAAATAGTTAGTCGTATTTTTCTAATCTCCTTCTTTCTATCTTCCTCTTGTGTTTTGTTTTGTTTTTCCTTATCATGAAGTGTGAGTAGTTTTATACTTGTTAGGGTAGGATAAGGGAAGTTTGAGAGAAGGAAATCTCTCTCACTCTTTCCTTGCCCAACAGCTTAAATCGACTCTCGTTAATTGAACCACAATCCGCTCCTTACGGCACCCTATCCTACATGATAGCGGTGATTCCGTAGTGAGACCGGTTGTGGTTGAATTAACCGGAGGTTATGGCTAAGAGCCAAGAACGGACGGACAAGCACCAAAAGGAAGACTTATGCGTTGGAAAGCCTAGCTTATACTCGCAAAGTCCTTCCTAGTCGTGCTAATCCCCGTTGTTGCCGATTACCGTAACACCGATATTAAGAGGGGCAACGAAAGATATGGAGGCTCCTAACTCAAACTAACCTAATCCTAACCCTAACATGCTCTCTTTAAATATCAACTCAACACTTAGATAATCCAACAAAATCTGAAAACAGGACTTAACTCGTTAAAACACTTTGAAAAAGACTCCCATCTCCCTGCGGACGACCCGTACTCAACCGACTAGCTACAAGCGAAACCGTCTTGATTGCGGTATTTAAAACTAAACTTGAACACGCACGTACTCTAACAATCAAATGGCGCCGTTGCCGGGGAGACGGTAGTTTATTTCTTTGTGTAATTTCGGGTTAATTTGTAAGTATAAAAAAAACGAAAAAAAAATATACTTTGTAAAAGAAACCATCTTGTTATTCTTGATTAGCTTTTGTGCAAGTGTGCAGGAAAATACGAAGTTCAAGATCGGCGCCTAAGACGTTGAAAATACGGAGTTCAAGTACAGTGCCAAAGACGTGGGAAGATAGACCCACATTTCGCGGCTACACGGCGATGGACAAAACGAAGCATACGGTCTACTGTCAAGATCTGGAGCAGGTACAGTGAGCAAGTAAAAATTCCAAAGATCCAGACAAGCAGAGGACACACAACAGAGGACACCCAAATTTTTCAGAGCCCCAATTCCTCAACTTAGCCGCGGATCCGCGGCCTAAGTAGGTGTTTGGCCGCGGAACCGCGGCCATTAAGTGCCTTCAGGGTGCAATTTTTTCTCTGGTGAGTCTCTCTCCTCTCTCCACTCCTCTGAACTCCACTGAACTGTGTTTTCTGCAGACTTCTTTGCGCAAACTCTTCTCCCCCTTCCAATAAACTGTTCTTGTGCAGGATTCTTTGCGCCGCAAATAAAAATTGTTTGCAGTTGATTTGTTACTGTTTTGCATTCTTTAATACGGACTTAAGGGGCTTGAAGCCAATCCAGATTGGGTGGGGATTTCATCACCCTTCCCAGGACCCCAAAAATCACTAAAGCATATGCATTGTCCATTGTAAATTAAAAAATACTAGACTTCAGCCCTAAGGACTTCGCGCTCATTAGGAGAAGATAAACCGTGTTTAGAACCTCGCTTAACCGTATATTGTTTACGGGGTGTCTAGGAAAGTGTTAAAGGCGCAACCGCCGAAAGAGAAAGGGATATTTAATTAAGGAACTTCGCGAAAGCGTTGGACAACCTCCCCTTATCTCTGCACTTACCTGGCCTCGTGATCAGTGTATTTTTAAGCCTGTTTCTCGACACTGTTTAACTTCGACAATCAAGTTCAGGAGCAGGTCTAGTAGACCTAGGTTCTAAATCTAGGTGTGATTGTGCATATCTTGTTTGTGATTGCTTAAGCCGTATTTCCGTACATATTTCTGTAAAAATCTTTCTAAAAAAACAAAAAAAAAGAGAAAAAATCAAAAACTTTTATAAAAACTTGCCTTTCTGTCGCCAAATCCATTTTCACCCACCAACCACCGCCTTTCTCCATTGACGTTTTCTTACCCTCACCTTCTTCGCTTTGACTATACTAAACTCGTTTAGTGTATGTCCGCTTGGACTCGGGACACTAGCGCCCGTCTAGTCCGCGTTACGTTAGTCGCGACCGACTACGCGATCGACTCCGAAGTCGATACTCCGTCCACTCCTCTTTCACCCCTTCCTTTGCCGGCCAACTCCGACGTTGACCGGAATTCTGTTCCTACATCTTCACCTTCACCTTCACCTTCACCAACCTCTTCTTCCGCGATGTCGGGATTTAATCCGAACATCTCTTTGACCACCGCTGGATTGGCTCCACCTCCTACGGAGACCAATCTCCCACCACCTCCGCCTGTTGTAGCGCCGCAGCGAATCGCGCTCCAGGATCGTTTCTACCCCACCCGTTCTGCACTTCCCACCCGCCTTTCTCTTCCTCCGGCCAATGGGGACAACTTTGAAATTAAGCCCCATTTCATCAACATGCTTCCACGTTTTCATGGGCTCGAATCTGAAGATGCCTATATCTTCATCAATAAATTTCAAAACGTCTGTGCCATGATGAAAACAACCCAGCTGTCGGACGATGCTATACGTTTACGGGTCATTCCGTTCACTTTATGCGATCTCGCTGAAAAATGGCTGTATAGCACCGCTTCCCACTCAATCACCAGCTGGGACGAGTTTGTTAAAGCGTTTCTGAAAAAATTCTATCCAAATCATAAGACCGCAAGAATTCGAAATGAAATCAACCAATTCTCCCAGCTTCCTTCTGAACCCTTCTGGAAGTGCTTTGACCGATACAAAGACCTTCTTGTTCAGTGTCCTCACCACGGTATAGAGAAATGGCAACTCTGCCAAACCTTATACGAGGGACTGAACCCAGCAACGAAGCAGTTGCTGGAAACCATCTGTCAGGGCCACTTCCTATCGAAATCTGACGAGGAAGCGTGGCAGTTCTTTGACGATCTTGCGGAGCAAACGCTACAGTGGGAGAGCACCAGACCGACTTCTTCTTCTTCTACCTCCACTTCTACCGGTCAGTCTAGGGTAGGAATCCACCAACTCGATGTCTCTATTGCGATGAAAGCTGAAATGGCTGCAATAACACGAAAGCTTGAAGCGATAGAGAGCAAATTTTCTGTTCCTGCTCCTGCCCCTGTTCTCCCCATTCGTACCATCTGCGCTTGTTGTTCCGATCCTTCCCACTTGACCGAAGAGTGTCCTTACAATCCACCCTCGCAAGGACAGGATCAGGTTAATGCTGCCTTCCAGCAAAGACCGAGGAATGATCCATACTCTTCCACCTACAATCCCGGTTGGAGGAACCACCCCAATTTTGCCTGGAATCAGAATCAGAATCAATTCCAGGGCAAAAATTTCCAAAGGGCCCCTCCGCCGCAACAACAAGCGCAACAACAGACTCAGTATCAGCAGCCCTACCAACCCCAACCTTTCCAAAACCAGACGAACAACTTTGCACCCAACAACTCTTTTCCACCAAACAACTTTGTTCCGTCGAACAACGATAAGGTTTCCTCGCTCGAGCGAAGTCTGGAGGCGTTTGTTAAACAATCGACTCAATCCATCGCCAACATCCAGTCTTTGATTCAATCTTTAGTGCAACACACCGCCGCACACGGGCAAAGCATCAAGACCATCGAGGCCCAGATTGCACAGCTGAACGCGGCCTTAAGTGAGCGAGAGAAGGGGAAGCTCCCGTCCCAGCCACTTCCAAATCCCGGTCACCCACATAATGCACATGTTGCTCTTGAACAACAAAACCATAATATGAGTGCCGTGACTACACTGAGATCGGGAAGGATGCTGCAAAACAACACCGGCACACGAATCAACAATGACACCCCGGCCGCCGCTTCTTCTTCTTCTTCGTCTTCCGAGCCTATTCTTCGTTCTTCAACAGGCTCTCCTTCCTCTTCTTCTGCTCTGAACGGACCAACTTCTCACTCCACGAAAACACCTATTCTGGGATCCGTTCCAACTCCACAATCTCCTCCTCCAGCATTAGACTCAACCAATTTTCAAAATGTTCCATTTCCAAACCGGTTGAAGTCTAATAAACAAAATCCTCAAATGGAGAAGATTCTGGAGTTATTCAAGCAGGTTAACATTAACATTCCTCTTTTAGATGCTGTCCAACAAGTCCCGTCTTACGCAAAAATCTTAAAGGACTTGTGCACGAAAAAGAGGAAGTCTCAGGTACCCAAGAAAGTTTTCGTGGTTAGTGCTGTGAGTGATGCCCTTACCCAATCTTTACCACAAAAACGGAAGGACCATGGCTGTCCTACGATTTCAATTACTATTGGGGATAAGAACATCAACCGCGCACTATTAGATCTTGGTGCCAGTGTTAACCTGCTTCCGTATTCAGTATACGAGCAATTAGGCGTCGGAGAGCTGAAACCCACACACTGCACTCTCCAAATGGCCGACCGATCGATCACCCATCCTAGGGGTGAGCTAGAGGATGTGTTAATAAAATTAGGGGACTTCATATTCCCCGTTGACTTCATTGTATTAGACACACAGCCTGTAGCTAACCCCCGGAATCAAATTCCGGTGATACTCGGTCGCCCATTTCTCGCAACCTCAAATGCTGTGATCAATTGTCGCAATGGTTCGATGAACCTCTCTTTTGGAAACATGACGATTGAACTCAACATTTTTAGGTTGGGGAATCAGCCCGCCGAACCTAATGCTCATATACTGGACGTCTGCTCGATCCAGGAGATCAACCCAGAAGAGTGTGAATTCAAGGAGTTTATGTTTGATCACGATAATCTTGACGCCACCAGTGCGTTTCTCTTCGAACCTGCTGTTGTTTCTGCGCCCGACAACGACTACGAGTGTTTCACGTTTTCGAACGATCTTAGCCGCGCACAACCCGAGTTTGAATCCTTCGACTTTCCGGATGAGTTACCTGAACCATCCAACTCGGTTGCCTACACTCGCTTTGAACCTTTGCTGGAGTCCTTTGAGTTCGAGACCTTTGCACCAATCTTGCCTTCTATCGTTTCACCTCCAACGCTCGAACTCAAGCCGTTGCCGTCTCACCTTAAGTATGCTTACTTAGGTGAGAACGAGACCCTCCCTGTCATCATTTCGGCTTCTCTAGCTCCCGAGCAAGAGAAAGCCCTTCTCGCGGTCTTGCACGGCAACAGGCAAGCTTTTGGCTGGTCCATGGCGGACATCAAGGGGATTAGTCCCCTCATCGTTGAGCATCACATGCATCTGATGGATGATGCCAAACCAGCCCGGGATCCACAAAGACGTCTTAATCCAGTCATGAAGGAGGCTGTGAAGAAGGAGATCGTCAAATGTCTAGATAGTGGTATCATTTACCCTATCTCTGATAGCCAGTGGGTTAGCCCCATTCACGTTGTCTCCAAGAAGTCGGGCATCACGGTCATCACCAACGAGGCGAGTGAGTTAATCCCTACTCGCACCCAAACTGGGTGGCGAGTTTGCATTGATTACAGAAAACTCAACGCCGCAACGCGGAAAGACCACTTTCCGCTACCTTTCATTGACCAAATGCTTGAACGATTGGCCGGACACGAATACTACTGCTTTCTTGATGGCTACTCCGGCTATAATCAAATTCCCATCGCCGAAAAAGACCAGGACAAGACCACTTTCACTTGTCCTTTCGGCACGTTTGCATATCGACGCATGCCCTTTGGGCTATGCAATGCGCCCGCTACCTTCCACCGGTGTATGATGGGAATTTTCTCGGACATGGTGGAAAAATTTCTGGAGATTTTCATGGATGACTTCTCCATCTTCGGCGACTCCTTCGACGAGTGTTTGCTGCATCTTGACGCTGTCCTTACCCGCTGTAAGGACAAGAATCTCACTTTGAACTGGGAGAAATGCCACTTCATGGTGCGCGAAGGTATTGTCTTAGGACATATCATCTCGCAAAATGGCATAGAGGTTGACAAAGCAAAGATTGAGGTCATTTCCAATCTGCCTCCTCCCCGATGCGTCAGAGATATCCGAGCCTTCCTTGGCCATGCCGGTTTTTATAGACGGTTTATCAAGGACTTTAGCAAGATTGCTAGGCCCTTGACTCTTTTGCTGGCCAAGGATACGCCTTTCGACTTCAGCTCGAGCTGTGTGACTGCCTTCGAGTCATTGAAATGCTCACTCACTTCTGCTCCCGTTCTTTCTTCACCTGACTGGACGCACCCATTCGAGATTATGTGCGATTCATCCGACTTTGCCATTGGTGCTGTCCTTGGACAGCACATCAACAAGATGCCGCACGTAATCTATTACCCAAGCCAAACCCTGAACGACGCCCAACTTAACTATACAACAACTGAGAAGGAATTCTTAGCTGTTGTATTTGCTTTAGAAAAGTTCAGGCCCTACCTCATCGGCTCTCCAGTCATTGTCTACACTGACCATTCTGCTCTGCGCCATCTTTTTGCGAAGAAAGATGCCAAATCTCGGCTCATACGTTGGATCCTCTTGCTTCAAGAGTTTGACCTTGTCATTAAGGACAAACGAGGATGTGAAAACGTCGTTGCCGACCATCTCTCACGACTTCCTTCTTCGCCTTCGCTTCCAATTCCGATCAACGACGTTTTTCCGGATGAACAGCTCTTGACAGTATCGTGCGAACCCTGGTTCGCAGATATTGTGAACTATTTGGCCACGGGATTACTACCGACTGAATGGTCGAGTCAGGACAGACTTCGCTTCTTATCTCAAGTAAAACACTTTTACTAGGACGAACCCTACTTTTTCAAGTACTGTCCCGACCAGATTATTCATCGGTGTGTCCCTGATGAGGAATTCAAGAGTGTGCTGTCATTTTGCCACGATCAAGCGTGTGGCGGGCATTTTGGGCCCAGAAAGACAGCTGAGAAGATCTTGGGATGTGGTTTCTACTGGCCACAACTTTTCAAAGACGCTCATGACTATTGCAAGACTTGCTCCCGGTGCCAACACATGGGCCGGATATCCCGAAGGAACGAGATGCCGCTCCAACCGATCTTGGTTGTGGAGATTTTCGATGTTTGGGGGATAGACTTCATGGGGCCATTTCCCAGCTCTTTTGGGAACTTGTACATTCTTCTAGCTGTTGATTACGTCTCTAAATGGGTCGAGGCTGTGCCCAGCCGGACTAACGACAACAAGGTTGTCGTTAGGTTCCTTAAAGAAAACATTTTCTCCCGGTTTAGGCACCCCCGAGCGATCATTAGCGACAATGGAAGTCATTTCTGCAATAAAACTTTCGAAGCCTTGATGCAGAAATACTCCATTAATCATAATCTCTCTACGCCCTACCACCCCCAAACCTGCGGGCAGGCCGAAGTTTCAAATCGGCAAATCAAGCAGATACTGGAGAAGACGGTTTCCAAGAACCGTAAGGATTGGTCTCTGAAACTCACTGATGCCCTTTGGGCATTTAGAACCGCTTATAAGACCGACCTTGGCATGTCTCCCTATCGGCTTGTGTACGGAAAATCCTGCCACCTTCCTGTCGAAATAGAGCATCGCGCATTTTGGGCGATCAAAGAGCTGAATCTGTCTATCGAGGATGCGGGCAGCCATCGTAAGCTGCAGTTGAACGAACTGAACGAGCTTAGGGATGAGGCTTACGATAACGCGGTTGTCGTTAAGAATCGAATGAAGGTGTTTCACGATAAACACCTTTTGCGCAAAACCTTCGTACCTGGTCAGCAGGTACTGCTTTACGACACCCGACTTCACTTCCATCCTGGAAAGCTCATATCTCGCTGGAAAGGGCCGTATTTTGTGCGGAATGTGTATCCGCAGGGCGCTGTGGATTTGGAAAATCCAAAGGACGGTTCACTTTTCAAAGTAAACGGACACCGATGCAAACCGTACCTTAGCACCGAACCAACAGAGGAGCTCCTGTTCTTATAGGAGCCGGTTTACCCTGAATGATCTTCCTCTGCCTACCTCCAAACTTCGGTTATCCAGCCAAGAACAGCGGACACTGTTCCAAATAAGTTTGGGGGTATGTACAAACCATTTTGTATATATTTGTGTATATTCTTTTTCTTTTCTTTAAAAACAAAAACAAATAAAAATTTATGTATCACTAACCGACATTTTTGACCCATTAAATGATCTCTTCATGCAACGACAGTGAGGACACTGTCCAGTTTAAGTTTGGGGGTACGCTCGGTACGCATTTCTTACCTTCGCATTCATATGTATATTTTGCATCTGCATATTAAAATCCATAAAAATCTGAAAATTTTCTAAAAATATAAAAACTTTTCTGTCAAGTTAGCTTGTGGAAGAACTTTGATTCAACATTTCGACGGTTTTGTTTGATAAAATAGGAATGACTAAATCTTATGTTTAGATTTTGAAAACCTGAAAGATAACTCTCCTTTGAAGTTAACTATAGCTGATATACGTCTTTACATCACACTACACGTGTCGTAAGAATTAGATAACAAGTCTTTCATGTTTAAACTTTTTAACAGATAAATGATTTTCTGAGGATCAAATAGGTTTGTTCTGAAATAAGTAATGTCAAGAAGAGTTTATGAAGTAAAGCGAATATGAAGGAATGTTATTGATGCCGTAATTGGAGCTAAGTCTGAAAAATAACCCATCTAAAACTTGATTGGAATGATTACACACCAAACCCACTAAACACGTCTTTTATCCAAAAAAATATTTGAACTGCCGGTTATATCTCCGTTCGTATTAAATCATTTGATTTTCACGACAAACTGTCTTTTGTTTTTGGACCTAGGTAACTTGAGTAATTAAGTCCGCTGGGGTGTTTCTACACCTAATGCCCTAAAACCAACTGGTTTGGGTGCATTGGCCCAAAGCTCGCTAAGAAGCCTAGAAAGTCCAGTTTAAAACAAAGTCAAGCAAGTGTTCTCTCCGAGTTAAAATTCCTAACGGTTCTTTGTGTGAGAATAATCTTGATAAAAGATAGGTTTTTATAAAAAAATTTAACGGAGATATGAAGGTTTTATTCTATGATAAAGACTATTGCACGTTCACAGAGGTGTGTATGAAATGAAAACAAGAAAAAGGTGGAGTGAAAAATACGACTTAGTTTCCTATTAAGGAAGATTGAAATTCTGAAGTTGAAACCTTACTGGAAAACGAAACTTGAAAAATGCTTAACTCTTTATAAAACTTATGTGATCCTTTCAAAATTGTTATCTGGGCTTTATTGTGCGACATGATGACTTTATTCGACCTTTCGGGAACTTAACGACACTATTTGCACTGCACGTAAAGACATATAAAATCTGTAGTTAAATAAGAAGCGAGGTGTGAAAAATAAAGGGTCGATGGTCTAGACTTAGGATTATAGAATTGTTATTTTCTGAAACAAAACTTTAGGGTTTGAATCTTAGTTATTTTACAAAACCAACTTGACCGGATTTTATGGGTAGTATCCGCTGAAAACCCTCAGGAGACAACACTCCTCCTACTAGGGACACCTAGAGGTTTAACGGCTTGTTGCACATGCTCAGTGCAATCGCGTTCCCTGCGAAAGTGAGGTTAGGAAATTTTTTTGTGAATAAATGGGCTTTGCTCGGGACGAGCAAATGATAAGTTTGGGGGTATTTGTTCATATCAGATTTTTGCATTTTCATACCGCCTAATTTTTGTCACATTGCATATCGGTAGATACTCTAGAGCCGTGTTTGCTAGTCAATTGCAGGATACAGGTTCTCGGTTCTAAAACGGTGAAATTCATGGAAAACACAACAAAATCCGGGTTCCTGCCAACCACTGAGAAAACACGGTCTCCGCTCGTCATCCGTATGTTGCCAGATACCAGTTTAGGAAGACAAAATGTCAAATCAATGTCACCTTCATGCACAAGGCTCAATGGCAACAACAAGTTCCAAGATATCTACGCGGAGCTCGAGGCAATCATGCCAAATCTTGACAAAAAGTCCACCTTTCCCTCAACAGAAATTCTGAAAGAAATATGGAGGTATTTTCAGAAAACACATGTACCAGATTGAAGAGTACATCAAACCAGGGAGCCACCAAAAAGCCCAAGATCCAATTCATCAAAACGGCCGCGGATCCGCGGCCAAAGGGGGGTCTAGGCCGTGGATCCGCGGCCGTATAGTGGCGGCAGGAAAAACTTTTCCAGGGGTATTTTTTTCTTTGCATGTGGGTTCTGGTGGTTGCCCTAGGTTTTCATTTTTTGGCCTATAAATAGCCCAGAACTTTGTGAAGAAAAGGGTCCATTCTTGTATTTTCATTTTTGCCTAGGTTTAGTGTTTTTCTTCTTCCTCTTCTCACCTCTTCTCCATTAAACTTGTAGTGAGCTTTTGAGTAAAGAGTGATGAATAAAGAAGACCATTTTATTATCATGCTTGTCTCCTTATCTTTATGCTTGTTGTAATTTTAATTCGTTAAGTAGTTGTTGTTATTTTCTTGTTCTTTCTTTCTTCTCTCTTTTTCTTTATCATTCATACTGTCACGTCCCGAAAGTACGGAACATGACCGGCACTTAAACTACGAAACGTCTCGAGGCGTACGTAATCTAAGTAAACCGAAAACCCAGAAATCCAAACCAAGAAAAGAAGTAGAGTGAAGGAAAACCAATTTAAAACAAGTAGTTTTAATAGCATAAGCCAAATTATGCGGTTTTTAAGAACATCAAAATTTACTGAAAATTTTGGCAGAGTCTCCTTTGTAAAAACTGGCTCCCAAACGGGATACAACATGAATAGTATACGAAATCAATAAAAAGGTATCCCCAAGCTGGAGCTAGCTCTTCGTCAATCGACGGTCACAACCACACAAGCAATATAATATACAACGCCAACGGCGAGGATCAAAACTCAAAAGGAACTCAAAACCACCAGAAATATAACGAGCGACTCTAAGGTCGAAAGAATAAACAGCACTGGTCTCTATCTCAAAATAAATACATGTTTGGTTGATGGAATTTACTAGATACAACTGAATAATATTATACAAGGTAATATGATGGGTACGATACAAGAAAACCCACCTACTAGCAAGTCACCCGAATGAAACTGAGCCCGCAAAGCCATAATGAAAACTGTACGGCAAAACCTGCAAGAAGCTGGGGCACAACGGGGGTGAGTTGCCAACTCGTGAATAGAAAAACATCTACGCACAGAAATCGCATAAATAACGCAACCTAGGTCAATGATCATAATTATCCTCAAATATAGGTATAACATGCAGCCTATAACAATGGCTAGGGTAATATCTAACCCGAGTGTAATTTCATGTGCCAGTGTCAGTGCCTCAGGTAGCAATATATCATATGAATGAGGTATGAATGCATGAAAACAGAATACATGTAAATGAAGAAACTGTTTTCATAAATTAGTGAGATTTCCTTCGTATTTTTAAACCGAGGTATCATAATGAAATCAGTATCAACAGTGTCTAGCATCGACACAAAACATAAATCTCACTGTCTCGAAATATCAATGTCTCAATCTCAATATCTAGGGCGCCGTCAGTCCAGACCGGCCCCTACCATCCATCTCAAGACCACGACGGTATCCTCCGGATATCCGACGCGTCAGGTAAAATCACCGGTCGGTAGTGCTCCCCTGCCAGGCTCAACGTCATCACCACATTCATCTTGCCCCGGGGTACCGCACCGGGCCCACCATGTACCCGTGACGGTCCCTCCACTCCTCAACACGGATCTCCAAAACCACAGCAAACTCATGGTGGACGACACTTTACATCACTAGAAAACCGCAACATTTTATATTTTAAAAGATCATAAGTTGTAAATTTTGCGGCTTTCCCCGAAATCCAGAAATATCATAAATCTCAAGAAATCATCACAAGTGCATATGTCAATGATAATGAACTAGGCATGAACAACTGAATAACAGTATGCATGAAGTGGTAGGTAATAACTACAATGTCTAATATGGCATATAAGGGAAGTACACTAATATCATGTCAAAACTACCAGCTAACAATCTAAGTCAAGCAATTATATTCTCTAAAGTGTACGTGACATGGCAATTACCGATGAAGATGTATGTGAGCCGGCAAGTAGGTGTACGTGGTACATACGCATCATCGGTAATGGTGCTGGTGTCCTAACGGCATGATATCAATAATGGAATATGCTGCAAAATAAATATGCGAGGCAGAGCGAACAGCAATAATGTGCGGGAGCTGAATACTAGACACAACGATAACTAATTTGCAATAATCTAATATAAGTCCTACGAATGGTGCCTTTTGAAATAACACGAATCATGGGGTTTTGAAAATAGGGGCTACGGTGTTTTTATGAAAAGCTACGTCTTTTGAAATATCCTTAGGATCCCTTGGGCTGTCTTTAAAAATGCCCACGATTCGTTAGTTTTTGAAATAGGTAAGAAATCTAATCTAATCTAACAACCACACTAAACTATACGGCTGAACTAACAAGCTGAACTACAGGTAAGGAAACCGCCTATCATCTGAGTCGATACATATACATACCTGTATATGTATAGTCGGTGATCCCGCCTCAATAATATCATATCCGATACCATATCTGAAATCAGGCATCCCAAGTCAAGAGTGCGGATCAATCATCAATATAGCTCGTACGTAAATCCTTCGTACGGCATCCCAAATCTGGGTACGGGTTAATATCACATTCAATCACACTATTCATCTGGTATCTTCTTTATCAAATATCATGATCCGGGACAATGTCCTACGTCTAGTACAATACTGATACCGCCTAAGCATGCATACAGGTGTAAGAATTGCTACGTCAAAAGACCCGCTAAAACATCATGTCGTATCTCAATACGAACCAAATCACATCACCGATCTTCTGGCCTCAGGCCCAATATCATCAACTCATCTCAAATTCCAAAGGCTATCCTCAAATCCAGTATATGAACACATAGTCACATACCCATGTGAACACATAAATATATACTCCCATATACGCACATATAAAAGAAGAATGTATGCAAGTATGTGTGTGTGCGTGCGTGTGTGAGTGCGACCACTACTCTAGGGTTTCGCAACTACACTAAACCAATCCAAAAATACCAAATATCCATCTTATCATCAATAATCTCAACAACATATAATCAATATCTGTGTGTATACGTATTCGTATACATCACACGAACTGCGGGGGTGCTATACGCCATCCATCCGACTTCTCCCCGTAGATATAAATCTACTCACCTGGTCCTCGCTCGCCGGTGCCGACGTCGCCATGCGCTTGCTTGTCGTCTCGAAGTCCACATGAGGGTACCTACATATCATAACGCACCATATCGCATTAAAACTAAATTCGAGATCGAAACGGCATACGAAAATCAAATCGGCACGCGTATCACGCATAGGTTCAAACCTATCGCCTACGCATGCAAGAATAGTCAAACCAACCCTCGATGTCGATGTACAAACGTCAAACCATTGAGGAAAAATCCAATCACACTCATTTGCACATTCACGAACACTAATTTTAATATAAACTAGGTTAAAACTCACAAAAACCCCAATTTCACTTAAAAGGTCGTTTTTCCGAAAATCTAGCAAGCACATTTCGCCGTTTTTGTACAAAACATGATGTTTAAATGAATGTAGCGGCCAATATACTTATTAAATATCTTAAATAAGTCGTATAAATAATTTCCGGAATTTAATCTCATTAAATTCCAAAAACCCTAATATTCTAGTTTACAAAATACTTAAATTTTAACAATTTCAAGCAAAACTGCACAAACTACAATCTAGCTTAGATTTGCATGAACTAAAGTGTTAAACTACACTTAATAAAGTTAATAATATGATAAAAACGCTAACCATAATTTTAATCTCATATTTCGAATTAAATCAAAAAAACCTAGTTTGCAACAAAAAGCTTAATTCGGACATTTTTCAAGTAACAACTTGTAATTAACAACTAGATTAGTTTTCTACAAAACTAAATGTGTTAATCCACATCACTAAACCATGCACAATTAAACACAACTCATTTCCACAACAAACCCTAACTTGAAATCTTAATCATGCAATTAAACTCACATAAACCACATTAACACTTAATTAAATTAACTTTAAGAAACAAGTAACAAATTAAGCAAAAAAGTTTAGAATTATACCCAAAAACATTTGAAGATCCACAAGCATCCATGGCCTCCCAAAATGCTCTCTTTTCACAAGGATCCATGCTATACGGGCTAAGCTAAAATGGGTAGGAGTCGGATTTGGGTTTTGGGATTTTTTTTGATGGATTTTGAGCAATTTTTGATGAAGTTTTGAAGAGAAAGGAGAGGGGAAAATGGAGGGGGGGCTGCTGCTGTAGGGAGAAGGGATTTCAGCCAGAAAATGGGAGTGGGGGAGGAGAGAGAGGGAGGTAGAGAAAGTGGGGCAAAGTCAAGGTCAAAGCAAAGTCAAAGTCTAACTTATTTACCCAATTCTTTTCTTTTCTTTCATTTCTTTTCCTTTGAAAATTCAAGTGGGAAATAAAATGGTGGCTGCTGAATTCAGCCATGGGGAGGAGTAAGTGGGGGTGTGTGGGTGTGGGTACGGGTGTGGGGTGATGAAAAATGATAAATACAATACCCCAGGCATCCATTTACGCTAAAAAAAAGCCTTTTTTCTTCAATAATTTCTAAACCGTCTTGGCAAATGATTTCGTTCCAAAAACCACATGATAAAATTTTATTTAATGTTTTATGATGCACAAAATTTGTTTCAACTCATTCCAATTTGTAATTTTCCCTAATTAAATGTATTAGTGACGGCTTAAATAATAATAAAATAATATTTTTTTTCAGAAAATTTGAAATTTCACCAGCGGCTCAATAAACACCAAATAATAGCAATTACATAGCTAGAATATGTATATTTAATTTTTATAATAAGATATTTGCATTTTGACTTTTTACAGAAAACCCCCTTATTTTACCGATTTTTTCGAAATTTCACCGAAACGATTTTCAAAGCGTTACAATCTTCCCCCTTAAAGAAATTCGGTCCCCGAATTTAAATTCAAACTCCCCCAAATACTAAAACATCTAAGAAAACCCATCAAGTCGTCGGGGCTCCGAAATTGTAAATACATAAAACAAATCGTAGCGCAGCGCATGCGCTTGAAAAATGAGTATATAACTCAAATCAAAACTCCATCAAGCATCCCGCAATTATCGGAGTCATGGAGAAGACATCAATGCCAAATCTAAATCAAACCAATATGATATAACTCGAAACTATACATGTAAACATCGAATCTATATCTGTAAGTATCTGAAGGAAATGCATGCCAAATCTCTTTAAGTCGCTGTGCAACGCGTATAACACTGCACAGTGGCGGACGTCTATCATAAGAAAATAACTATATACATATATACCTTTGTTTGAAATGTACGTTCCGCCATTTTGGAAACAATTTAGAAGGGTCTCCTTGTTTTAAACATTTCGTGTCATATCAAACACGTAGGTAAATACTGAGGCTATAGCTCGCTTTTTGGAAATCCCTTCAATAACTATCAATGCATGCAAAATATATTCAGGTACTGTCCTCTGACTAGTCCTGCTCAGTACGAAAACACATAGCAATATCATAAAAACGTACGGCTCTATATGAAATCAATCCCAAAATATGCACATGAATACTACGTGAGTCTGGTGCGCACGGAAATCAAAATCCATGAATGCGCCATACATGCGCACAGAAACAACATCTAAGTGCATCGGGTGTGCACGAAACATCTGTCGTAGGCAACATGTACGCCTGACAGCAAGGACAGGTGCGTCTGACACGCACGAAGAATTTCGATTTAGTGCATCTGGTGTGCACCAAAATCGCATATCAAGACATGCGCTCAACATGCGCGAAAATTCAAATCAGGTGTATCCATCGTGCAAGAAATCATGAAATCCAATATCAAGCGTCGAACGTGCGCAAAATCAATCAGGTGCACAAGGTGCACAAAACAAATATCGAGTATCACAATCGAAATCGAAGTCCAGTGCACACTGCAAGCATATAATAACTATACAGAGTGCAGGAACCAATTCGTGTGCGTGCATACGCACAAAATCAACTCAAATGTCTAAAACCGTAAAATCACAAACATGTGAAACCCAAGCACGAAAACGATATCAAGTGCAACACTGTGCAAAGATCGTAAATCCTCAATCATCAAAATCAAATCATGCGAATAAATCACCCAAAACATCGAAATCAATAATGGCGGAATAGTATCGCTCAAGTGCATCCTCTAAGAATCTCGGGCCAACTGTCGCGGTCACTAATGGGACGTCTCGTCGATGATCATGAACTCTGGCCTGCTGGTGTGCGTAATCATGACCACTCCTGGGTCAAGGTCTTCACTGTGAATTACCAATCTTTCGGTCCATCGGCTCATCGGCCCTGTCAGGTATGCTAACGGGGACGATTCCGTTCTGGCACTTCTCTGGTCATCTCTTGGTCAATCATCGCGACCACTCGTAAGACAGCATATCACTGGCGTCGGCCTCTGGCTCTCTGAATGTACGTGACACATCTGATCCTGAGTGCAAGTATCATTGCAGCAGTGTCCGGGAAGGAATCCTGCTCACGGTCTCTTCCATGTCTCGTCTCTGCCAACTGTCCGGAAGTCATTGTCCTTTCCTATATCTGCATCTTGCTCTGGAACGACTGCATACTCATCGCGACTCCTTCTGGAAGGTAAGTCCAAGTACCATGCCTCGGCATGCGCATCGCCTCTCTGATGTCGGCGGAGTGGAACATCATCTCATCTAGATCTGGTGCGAACCTCTTACTCCACTTTTCTCTAATGTCGTCTGCTTTGGACTCGTCTCGTCGCGGCTGCATGGACTGAGCTCCAACGACTATCCTCGAATCTGGAGTCTCTCAAGAAATGCATCTCACCACCTAGCATCCGAATTAAGTCGAACCATCCAATCGATTGTCAAAACCTCATAATCCCCCAAGGGCTCAACATCTTGGGTACAGTTTAATAGTATCGATTACATACCACAGCATCGGTGGTCCAGCCGTAGAAGGGCAAACCCAAGCCTCACTAATGGCGCCGTAAAACTGCCGCAAACCCGAAGGTTCAAAGGCTTTCACACGGTCATTAAGTCGAGTTAGGGTTTCATTCTTCTAGAGGGACCATAGAATTGCCTGCATGTCTTTCCGACTACTTTAAACTTGGAATAATAGGTTTCCGACATTCGATCGTCTCTGTCGACCCTCACGTCTCTGCGTGAAGTCGTCTCTAGCTGGAAGTTTGAGAGAAGGAAATCTCTCTCACTCTTCCTTGCCCAACAGCTTAAATCGACTCCCGTTAATTGAACCACAATCCGCTCCTTACGGCACCCTATCCTACATGATAGCGGTGATTCCGTAGTGAGACCGGTTGTGGTTGAATTAACCGGAGGTTATGGCTAAGAGCCAAGAACGGACGGACAAGCACCAAAAGGAAGACTTATGCGTTGGAAAGCCTAGCTTATACTCGCAAAGTCCTTCCTAGTCGTGCTAATCCCCGTTGTTGCCGATTACCGTAACACCGATATTAAGAGGGGCAACGAAAGATGTGGAGGCTCCTAACTCAAACTAACCTAATCCTAACCCTAACATGCTCTCTTTAAATATCAACTCAACACTTAGATAATCCAACAAAATCTGAAAACAGGACTTAACTCGTTAAAAAACTTTGAAAAAGACACCCATCTCCCTGCGGACGACCCGTACTCAACCGGCTAGCTACAAGCGAAACCGTCTTGATTGCGGTATTTAAAAATAAACTTGAACACGCACGTACTCTAACAATCATCCACTCACGAAGGCCATTCCCCAGATACAGTTTGAGAGACTCTTCGGGATGCTAGGTATGCGATACTACAGCAGCTGGCCTTAGTGCAAGTGGGAGATTGTCAGTTGTATGTATGCCCTAGAGGCCAGTATTGTACAGATGATGTATATTATATTGGATGCTTGGACATATATAGAGAGGACTTTCTTGATCGATATGATTGTATTCTATCCGGTTGCTCTTTATCTTAACATGTATACTTGTCTCTTGATACTGTCTTATAGTTACAGGTTGGTAAAGCCCTTAGGATGTGTACTTGACTACCTGGACTATGATGCGGATCATACTAGTTGGGACATGGTAGTCCATAAGTACATACTTCAAGGTCCCTAGTCGTGGGTGTATCGAGACATGGCATCGATATACCAGTGTAGACTAGCGCATACGCTTCTCGACCCATGAGATGGGCGATGGATGATCCCATATCCATTGGTGTTTGACATCAGAGATGGTATACGGGTGCTCAGTGGAGACAGGGTACACTGTACGGACTCGCCGAGAACTCCCAGATGGTATTATACCTCACGTCAGATGGCAGTTCTCTGGTGACACTTGTGCAGGTTAGTCTGTAGACCCGAGATCGTCATAGAGTCTTGTGTGATTCCCACCTTGCTTTGATTTCCACCTTACCACGTCCATGAGGGCATGCAAAACGGTGGTTTTTGGGTACAATCCCGAGTCACATGGAGGCAATGAGCGATAGGAGGGGTTTCGTCTCTCCCGGTATTGGGGGTTGATGTTACACTGTGCTCGATTGGCCATAACAGGGAAGTCCCTGGCCAGGGCTGATATAGAGATTTACTGGTAAGTGTTACCAGTAGTTTCTCGACCCGTTATGAGCCTCATATCGGCACGACTTATCGGTTATTGGGGTCTGACGTTTACCACCCCTAGACTTGATATGCGACATATCAGACGAGGAGACCGGACTGTACGGGAAGTGTTACCGGCAGGCTTTTACAGGAGTTGGAGCGGGCTTGCTTGCTGATCTTCTGATCGCTCAATACCCAGGTGGCCGTTACGTCCAGCTAGTACCGCTGACGGCTTGTGGGTGCTTGATGTGATCATCACCTACTGCCGGCGTATTGACGAGTCTTTAGAGTCCTACATAGAGGTTTTACTGGCTCAGGCAAAACGAAATAGGAGCACGTATGTGATATGTGCGGGACCGAGAATAATGCGTGTATGTGATACCGTATTCAATTCTCGCGACTTCTTGTATCGGTCGGTTATATATGATATAGCCGGGTTATCGAATCAAGTGTTGATTTGATAAGTCGATACAATGGATGTTAGTCGGTTATATGAGATATGACCGGATTATTAAGTCAAGTGTTGATTTAATAATTTAGTGTATAATTTTATATTAGATATACTAGTTTACATTAACTAACACTTGTTCACTTATGGATTTTTCTCACATGAACACAACTTTAATATATATGTGATATATATTAAAAATGTGTTTTCTTTTTGTATCATGGTTGATGATACACATGACTTGGGTGTACGAGACTTAAACCATGCTATTTATTATGTTGGGTTTTTATATTTAAAGTAATTATAAAATTAGTGGAGGATTAGCACAATGCATGAAGCTTGTGGAAGCTTGTGGATGCATTGATTAAGTCCACTAAGTTTGTTTTTACTATGGATATTTGTTAACCCAACCATATGGATTAGCCATGGTTATGTCTCTACATGAGTTAGTATATGATACTCACTCACCATGGTTAGCTTTCTCACTTGATGATTATCTTTTCTCATTTTATTTTCTTCATCTTCTTCCTTGAGCAAAAGAGCTCTCTAGGGTTTGATCCAAAGTGAGAAACATTGTGTGAAACTAAATTCTAAAGTGAACGCACTTCCTATTTCTCCATCCTCTACTAGACTAGCACTTTAGTTTAGGGTGTTTGCTTCACTAATTCTCTAGTTAGTGAAGTAGAAGCTTGAGTTGGCATTCCCTCGACGTAGATCATCTTCGGCCTCGAAGACTTCAAGCAAGGACGCTTCTTTAGCCTCGTGAAGCCATGCAAGAGTCCGGGAGAACCACGATCGCAGCGAAGGGACTTCAACAAGGAGCTTTAGAAGTGAAGGACCGATCTATAAAGGTTGTATTTCGTATTCCCTGAGTAGTAAATGTCCTTTACTAGCATGTGAAACCCTAATTTTCTAGCAACGATCTTGTTTAGGGTTATTCGGCACGACTAAAATTTTAAACGGGCATGGTTGATGCATTGTAGAACCTTATTAGTGTGCCTAGTAACCCTACAGAACTAGTGATAATGCATAAAAATATTTGGAAGAACGAAAGAATGCAAAAGTTTTGGTAGGATTGAAAAAAGATGTGAGGGAATTAACAGGGTTACCTTGGTCTACAGTCTCGGCTTCTACGGCCACTAATGTGAATGCCTGACACCGGGTTACATTCCTCCTAGATGGAGGCACATTCCTCTGTCCTCGAGGCATGTTCCTCAGTGCCTGATGGAATTGGCGATTAGGCTGTGCAGGAGGTCTACGTGGAGGTGGTGCTAGAAGAGCAAGACGAGGTGCAGGAGCCTGGATAGCTGGCCGCTGCGGATAAGGGTTGTGTGTTAAAGCTGGGTTGCGTCTATAAGGACATGTTCCAATTCCATGATTGGATGCGCCACAAACTAAGCACATACCTTTTGTCATCCTACAGTCCTTCCATAGGTGTCCATCATTCTTGCAGTAGAAGAAAAAATCTGGACTTGGCCGGTTATTTGTTTCTTCCGGTCTCCTGGGTTCAAAAGCTGGCCTTGAAGAGACTCCTCCTGCCATCTGAGTGGCAGGGCGCTTCACTCCGGCAGATTGAGGTCTGCTCTTCTTCTTCACTACTGCCTCGTATCGACGGGAAGCTTTCAAAGCCAGGTCATGGGTTGGGAAATCCCCTGTAGTTAAGACAGCTTGGATCTCTGGGTCTAACCTTTGCTGAAATTGTCTGGACCTGATCTCTGCAGTCGGTATCAAGTGTGCCGCGAACCTACTGAGCATGGTAAATTCAACATCATACTCATTCACAGATTTGGCCCACATCGAACCCTGTTGTAGATGGATGAATTGCCGCTCCTTGTCAAATCGGGCAGTCTCTGGAAAGTATTTCGCGTCGAACATGTCGCGAAAGGTTTTCCATTCGATCGGTTGGTCAAGACGGCTTTTTTCCGCCTTCCACCAAACTCGGGCGTTGTCAGTGAGTTGCAGCTTTGCAACTCGTACCCAAGCGATCTCTGGCACTTGTGCTGCTACCAGATCGTCCTCAATGCTCTGAGCCCATTCTTCAGCTTCTAAAGGGCTCTCTTTCCCCGAAAATTGTTTTGGGTGCAATGCCCGGAATTGCTTTACTCTGGGTGCTTCCACTTCTGGACGGTTTAATAAGAGCAGTCTGCTGCTGCTGTCCTTCCAAGAGGTTCGGATTGCCTCAAGCAGTACCGTCTGCTCATTGATTGGAGTAGCAACGGTAGGCGTAAGCAGTAGAGGTGGTGGTGTGTTCTTGAAGTTGGTGCCGGTATTGTTTGGAGAATCCATAATCTTGAAAGAAAAATAGGGTTAGGATAGATTCAAAGTATATGAAATTGTAAGATTCAAGGAATATGAAATGTAAAAAATGTTTTTAGTTGCTGATTCTTGTGTTATATTGCTTAGGACTTCATGCATAATTGACCTGCATGTCCATGCATAACTGACCTGCATGGTAGGGTTCTATGCGGCACTGACCTGCATGGGCCACCAACAAAACCTGTCACGCCCCGCTTCCCAGTATACGGGTAAGGAGACGCGACGGGTCACACGGCGTATTTACTTATAAGTAAACACGCTAAGCTTATCTAAGCAATATAAAGTAAAATGTACACAAGAAGAGATGTAAAAGAACATCAACTTTTATTTATTCAAAATTCCTTTACAGTACAACTGGAAATATAAATACAAGTCTGGAATGCAATGCCTAAATAATGGCATGAACTGAAAATAAAATGAGTACAAGTAAAGTCAATGCTCAAGGTCTTCTGTGAACTGCTCGAAGTGCTCCTGGCTGGTCTCGAACTCCTCAGAGTTAGGTCCTCCGGAAAATATTCCAAAGAAGAAGTGAAATAGGAATGTCGTCAGTGGACAATCGCTCGGTAAGTCCCAAAGAAAGAAGGAGAAGAATAGACAGAGAATAGAACACGTGAAGTAGATAATGTTATATTTGTTATACTAACGTAGTTGTTGTAGCTTGGTACAAAATATGCCAGTATATACGAGAGGAGTCCAACTTACACCGTGGACTTTGGTAACCCGTAGTACAAGGCTCCGTCGAAAAGACCACGGAACAACGGCATGGATGTAATAACGTCTTTTAGTGACAACCTCGTGCCACCTTTAACATGTTCTGTGCCAGTCTACCCCTTTATAAACCCCGTAATGTCTATTGTATTGATTGTATTAATTATACTGATTGTATTGTACTGTCTTGTAGTAAATGGAAGACTTGCCGAAACCATGATATCAGTAAATGAAATGGATAATCATGTAATCAGAGTATATCCATGGTTCGGTTCAGTCATGTTCATGTTGATATGGATAGATTGTATTCTGACATTCATGGATTCATGTTGTATTGTAGTTTTACTTGAGTTGAATTCAAGTCAGATTGATTTCAGATCATGACTCGAACCTAGTCAGACTTTTAAACAGAATTGAAGTCCTGATTGTTTTGGAGTTATCGGTAACTGCTGCACATGGACGGCAGGATTTGTGTCTTTTTCCAAGACAATCACCGTATTGATAACACCGTTGTTAGGTTGTATACCTTAGATAGGCAAGCACCCATATTCTCCGGCTCTCTGAGGCTCAAGAGAACTGGTCCCGCTTAAAACTATGTTTACTAGGGTCCTTATTGTAAATTAATTTAACTTGAGGGTGTTTTATGAAAAGTAGTTTTGATATATTTTCAAAATACACCTCAAGTGTTTAATTATCGTCTTTAGGGTTTTCATAATTGTAATTTTTATAAAGTGAAATATTCTAGTAGATATAACCTAATTTTCATTGTATATGGTATTTTAGTGTAATAATGGAATGGTATTGAAATGTAAACGTAGTTTCATGGAATTTATGATTCCTTTGATTTAGAAAACATGGAATATATATATTGTATACTTAAAGTAGATATTTTGATAGTATTTATATATATCTAATATTTAAAAATATAGAATTTATTTATTAAATAGAAATCGCATTTTTCTTAAAAATTGCATTAAAAATTCTATCGTGATCGAATGCTCCTTGCGGAGGTCCGCATCTCACTCAACTAGGTCCTAGGATGTGAAATAAACAACATCATCCCGATCGGAGTTCCTCAAAATGGGTTGTAGAGGCTCAATTGCACGGAATTAAATAACACACTTTTTAAAGAAAATGGTTTTTGAATGTTCAAGGTATTTAATCGTAAACTAGTATTTTCCCATAAACTAATGTTCCAAGAGTTATCGTGCTATGTCAAAAATGTGTATTGTGATGAGGTAGGTCATTACCTCGTGAGTTTTCTAAAGGTAATACAAGGGAATATGTTGAATTGTGTCGAAAGTAAAGTATATGGTATTTAACCGTAAAAAATGCGATAAAAGCTGCATCATAGATTCTTTTGAGATGAAACTTGTTCTAATATATTTGTTGATCATTATGAAGGAATATGGTATTTTATTGTTTAAGAAAAAATGGAGTTTTTAAAGAAAAACGAATCGGAAGTCAAAATAACTCCGCTTCCGATGAGTTTTGAAAAGGAGAAGTTTTAGAATAGCAAAAGTGGAAGGGAGATGGGACTTATAGGTTAAAATTAGAGAGAAGAGGTAGGGGAAGAGTTTGGGATCGTCGGGGAGTCGTTTCGTCGCGGGAATCTTCCCGAAACTTCGCCTCTTGTTAACTCCACTTGTATAACTTGGGACTTGGAAATTTTTAGAGAGTTTTTGTAATGGAATTTTGAATGAGGAGGGGTGAAATGGAGTGTGGTATTTGTAGGGAAAATTAGGGTTTAGAGTAATGAAGAATAGAATTCAAATGTGCATTAAAATATGGATAAATGCCCATTTTTAATTCTCTGGAAATGTGGAGAGAAATCAAACAGTATGGGGGTAGTGAGGTAGGCCAAGGGGTTCAGGTGTAAAATTTTTGGAGCATTGCCTACGGGGGGGGGGGGGGGCCCGGCGGCGCCGGCCCCATAGACAATCTCACCGGTCCAATACCGGTGGACTGTGGTTGTATTTTCGCCACGTGTCCTTGTCGCTTGGTATAACTCAGTGCACATGTTTAATTACTTTGTGACTTTTCATTTTACGTGTAGTGCACGTGTAAACCTTTTGGCTTCCAAAAGATTAAATGAAAAATCAAGTAAAAATATATGTGGCTGGGGGGATTCGATCACAGAGGCTATGTCACAGCAGTGCAAGGCTTTACAAATGTATGCCCTAGAGGCCATTACTATACATATGATGTATATTATAGTGGATGCTTGGACATATATAGGTAAGACTTTCTTGCTCGACATGATAGTATGCTATCTGGTTACACTTTATCTTAACATGTACTATGATTGTCTCTATACATGTTGATAAAGCCCATAGGATGAGTACTTGACTACCAGGACCATGATGAGGATCATACTAGTGGGGACAGAGTAGTCGCTAAGTTCATCCTTCAAATGTTCCTAGTCATGGGAGTACCGAGACAGGGCATCGATACTTCAAAGTAGACTAGCGTATACGCTTCTTGACCCATATGATGGACGATGGATGATCCCATATCCATTGGTGTTTGACATCAGAGAAGGTATACGGGTCCTCAGTGAAGACCGGGTACACTGGACGGACTCGCCGAGAACTCCCAGATGGTATTATACCTCACGTCAGATGGTAGTTCTCTGGTGACACTAGTACAGAGTAGTCTGTAGACCCGAGATCGTCATAGAGTCTTGTGTGATTCCTACTGTGCTTTGATTTCCCTCATACCACGTCCAAGAGGGCGTGCAAAACGGTGGCTTTTGGGTACAGTCCCGAATCACATGGAGGCAATGAGCGATAGAAGGGGTTTCGTCTATCCCGGTATAGGGAGTTGATGTTGCGCTGTATTCGATTGGCTATAACTGGAAATCCTTGGCCAGGGTTGCTGAGATATACTGGTAAGTGTTATCAGTAGTTTCTCGAACTTTTATGGACCTCATATCAACACGACTTATCAAGCTACTGTGGTCTGACGTTTACTACCCCTAGGCGAGATATGCGACATATTAGACGAAGAGACCGGACTGTACGTGAGTGTTACTGATTAGATTCACAGGAGAATATACAGGCTTGCTTGTTGATCTTTTGATCGCTCAATACCTGGGTGACTGTTACGTTTAGCTGACCGCTTGCATCTTGTGGGTGTTTGATATGATCATCACCTACTTCCGGCGTATTGACGATTCTTTAGAGTCCTACACAGAGGTTTCCTGGTCCAGGCAAAACGGAGTAGGAGCACATATGTGATATATGCGGGACCGAGAATAATACGTGTATGCGATACCGTATTAGATTGTTACGATATGTGATATCGGCCGTGTATATGTGATATAGCCGGGTCATCGGATCAAGTGTTGATTCGATGAACTGATACAGATTATATTAGTCGGTTATTTGTGAAATAGCCGGATTATCGGATCAAGTGTTGATTCTATAATTTAATGTATAGTTATATATTTGATATATTAAATTACATTAACTAATATAAGCTCACTTAAAGATTCCTTTTCTCACTCGGGTAATACATTGATATATATGTGATATATGTTAATTGTATTATTTTATTTTGTTACAATAAATATTGTATATGTGATATATAATATTGTAACAAGTTAGGGTTATAGATGCAACATGTTTTGTGGAGTTTAAATATGGTTAGGGTTTGGATTAGGGTTAAGCTTTCATGAAACTTTCAAGAAGCTTCTTGAAGTTTTGACTTTGACCTTGATATTTTGTTGATATTTCTTAACCAAACCCAAACCCTTTATCATCATGGGTTAAGTCTTCATTCTTAACCCATGGTTGCATTTCTAACCTCACACTGAGTTTTCATTATTCATCACAAAGTAATTTCTTCTTCTTCTTTTTTTGGAAAAAGCTTTCTAGCTTTTTCATATGTGATGAAAATGAGTGAGAAATTGAAAACAAATGAGAGCTAAATTCCTACTTCATCATCCTCATCTATTCTAACCGCTTAGATTAGGGTGTTTGCTTTTCTAATACTTGATTAGCAAAGCAAGAGCTTGGGTTTGAGTTTCTTCAAGGTAGATCATCTTAGTTATCGATGATCGGAACCAAGCTTGCATCTTTCTCTTCATGGAGCTTCTCTAGAGTCCGGGTACATGATGATCGTGGCGAAGGGACCTCAACACGGAGCTTATGAAGTGAAGTAACGGACTACAAAGGTTTGTAATCCCAAACTCTTAGAAGTAAAGTTGTTTACTTGCTTTGTTTCGCCTAATCTCTAGTCTAAGATCTTGGTTAGGGTCGTCCGACACTTGTAAAATTTGAATTCAGCATGGTTGATGCCTTGTAGAACCTTGTGACAGTGCCTAGTAACCCTACAGTGGTATCAGAGCCAAGCTAGAGCTTTAGGCGATATCTAGACGAAGTTTAAAGTCCGATCGAACCCTGAAACGTCGCATTTTACCCCTTCTCTGGATATTTTTTAAAATGTTGATTTTTTCCGTATTAAAAATACTCAGAAAATTAAGCAGGGAATTCTAAGGATTACTGTGAAATACGACCACCTAATTCCATTAAAGCACCTCAGAACCGCGGCAATACCATGCATTGCGCGGCGGTTCCGCGGCCGTACCTTGGTATCAGGGACTCATCTTTCACAGTAACATCCGTATGTATTTCTACATGCTTCTGGGAATTTTTAATATTACTCAAGTGTTGAGTTTTCTGGAGATCTTTTGTATTCGTTGATTCGATCGGAAAGTTTAACATCGATTAGTTTTTCGGGTAATTTAGAATGTGTTAAAAAGTTCGAACGGATATCAATAACTCACTTTTTCCCCTGACGGAAAATTTTCAAGTGTTGGATTTTTTCACGAGTTTGAAGCTTCCGAAAAATCATGCAAGTAACGCGGTGGACCCTCTAGAAGAACAAAAACCTTAACTCGATTATGTGACCGTCTGAACCGCTTCTAAACCTTAGGGTTTGGGGCATTACGGCGTTGCCACATGTGAGGCGTTGGTTTGACCCTTCTACGGCTGGACCATTGGTACTGTGGCATGTGATGGATACTTTTTGAACTTCGCTCAAGTGTTGAGCTATTTGGGAAATCTTGGGTGTTTGTTTATTCGATCGGAAAGTTTAACATTGTCTATTTATCTGGAATGTGATACAATATTTGGAATCCACAAGTAGTTATGAGATAACTAATTTGAATGTTATAAATCTAGCAGTTTAGTCTCAGATGATCGGTTGCCACGGGATTTTGACGTGATCAAAAGTCCGTCGCAATCACGTAGCGTACGCGGATACTCGCCGGGTAAACTTGATAGATAGCTACGCCTCATAGCCCTGACCAAGTGACTGTAGAAGAACCCCGTCTCCAGAAGCATCCGTTCGGGTGCTCGCGGCAGCGGTGTTCCGCCTTAGTGCACTTCGTCGACGGCATCCGGGGGTGCGGCCGTCTACTAAAGTTTGCGACGAGCATTCGATCAGGATATTGGGAATCTTGTTGAATTGCCTGACTAGATATTGAAAAGTGTTTTCGAGATCGAGACTAAAATGCGGGGTTTATAATTGTTAGGCATGAGATGTCTAAGGAATTCATTTTGTTAGGCATGAGATGTCTAAAGAGGTTGCGGATTCCAACTGTTGTAGTTTTACACTTTCTTTTCTGCGACCGTAAGCGTAGTATGTGGTGTATCGCCGGTTTCGTCGCTATACATCAACGACAATTAGGATACGCATATTTACTTACGTTGATGACATGTGATGTTATGTGTTGCTGTGATATGTTATATTGGATCGTCATGTTTTGAATAGCCGGGGGTTTTATGTGAGATGGGAGTTTTTCTTTTTCATTCATGTAAAATTCATTTGTATGTAATATTCTTTTATTGGGGCACTTCGGGGTTGAGAATGATGTCACCATTGTATATTATTTACTTTTCCGCATTAGGTTAGACCCAAGGCGGGGAGCATAAGTAACCGGGTTCTGGGGTCCAGTAGGGAGGCCATCTCGAGGAGTCGAGACCGGGTCTCCTAACCCTAGAATTGGCAGAGTTGCTTTCCGCTCTCGTAGGGGTATAGGGATGTAGGTTTGGCTATTCATCGCGACCATGGAATCCGTGTTTTATACATGCTCGTATTAAAACACGGACCTCCTAGTATATCCAATATTTCATATATGTTCTTCTGTTGCAATATTCTGTGATGAGATCATATTACTGCCTGAGACGAATGTTTATATTGTATATTGTTGATTTTGTTTCATATCTGATGCTTGTGAAGCACAATAAAATGGGACTTCATTAATGAGATTAATGAAATAAAAGAAACCTAAAGATGTTGTAGAAACTTGTTTAAAAACTGGTAGCTCTAGTTCTTTCTTTGAATAGTGGTATTCCTTGTAGAATATCCAGCACCTTATTCGATAAGGAAAGAGCCGAGATCCCTTCACCTGGAGTGTCCTCTTTAGCAAAACTAGCAGATGCTACACACTCGGTTTGTCTTTTGATTGCATCTATAGTTTTTTCTTTGCACCGTGGTATTTGTGAAATATCCTGCACCTTATTCGATAAGGAAAGAGCCGAGATCCCTTCACCGGGAGTGACCTCTTTAGCAAAACTAGTAAAGGCCTAAAAAAACACTCCATTTAAAATCACTCGATTCTACGACGATATCAAGTTCATTACGCAAAAGGTTTTCTGAAAAACCTGTCGTAACCCTCCGTAATTTTAGGAAATAGAGTACTTAGTATTCGTGCTGCGTTTGTTGACCATAGTTAAGGCGCAGTGTACGGTAGCTGAGTGATGTTTTCCTATATAACATATGATGTGATTAATTAGGACAGTCATATGACTTTGTTGACCATAGTTAAAGGTCATGTGGGTGGGTCTAAATTAATCAAGAAATGACGGGTAGAACTAGACTAGTGCTTATGATTTGTTGACCATAGTTAAGGTCATAAGTCACTAGGGGTAAAATATTATTGGGAATTTCAAGTGTTGAAATTTGCAATGAGATTTCATACCTTCTATGAGATAGTTGGATCCGATACCTGCTGCGAGTAAGAGTTACTCCTGGGAGAGTTTTACACATTACAATTAGCCGATCAAAGTAGGTGTCTAGAAAGGTGTTAATGGGGTTACGCCTCTGGGAAAACGTGGTTTACTGTAATTAGGTTCGTACGAAAGCACGGGGAACCTCCCTCAAAGTACCGACACTGGCCTGGCCGAAAGATTGGCGAACTTGTAGGGTGTAATTAATCCCGGCTAGTCTTACCTTTTAGGGTTTGAAGAAAGATTTGACTAAAACAGTGGGAGCCATCCTGATTAGATATATTAATAACCAATCTAATCTTGCAAGAGCATACGCTGAGTGTTTTCTTCTCTCTCTCTCTTTGTTGCGACTATGTCACGCCTTAATCAAGATAATAATACGGATGTATTGACCGAACCCGATTGTTATACTGCGAAAGGGAACGTTGGTCCTGCTCCAACTTATAATTGTTATAAGACAGAGTAGCAAATAGGGGATTACCAGAATTCCCGTACCGCCCAAACGAAGAAAGTGCATGTTGATGCATCATCTTCGGGTATGTTCATTACCGAGAACTGTTTCTTAGTATCCTTTACGTCCTGGGTATGAGATACCGGATCAGGATCCCGCAAATGTAATTTGTTACATGGGCTACAGAGAGGTAGAGAACTGAGAACGGGTGATAAGTTTCAAGAGTTGGAAATGATGCAAGCGTTGCAGCCAAGTCTCTTGGCAGTTATCACTCTGTATTACCAGAATACATTGATTCTGAACGAATGTTATTAGATACCGAACCTGATATACAACATCATATCAGTCTCTTTATTAGTAAAGAAGGATATAATTTTGTATTGTTGGATAATGTTTTGAACATTTCCTATATCAAGAGTTGATTGGTTCAGGCACATTATCTAAAAGCATAGACGTTCTAAATCAAACCACAGTTCTTAACGTACAGAACACACACAAGAGGAAGAGTTCAGAAATGAACGAATCCTTCTTGAGGCGTTGTAGACTAGGTCATACAATGCGACCCGACTAGCTGAAGTTACATAAAGATGCATTTTTAAATTAGTTTGGATTTACATCTTGTAAAACTTGCCAGTCGTGTCACAAAGAAAAGATGACCACAGCTCCGTTTATTAGAAACAGAGAAAGAGTTTGTAACGTTTCAAAATAATAAAATATTATTTTTCGGAATTTTTATAATTTAATATTATTTTAATGAATATTTTAATATTCTGGTATAATTAAATACAAATAAATGGGGAAAAATTATGGAAAATTCTAAACTAGGGTATTTTATGGAATTATGGCATTTTTTGTTTTTATGATTAGTTATATGCTAATTTAGTGCTAATCGCGATTAAAATCGCTAATCGGATTTTTGGCTTTTCTGTGCAAAAATGTGCACATATCATTTTCCACACTTGTTACACTAATTACATGTTTTGGGTACATGGTTGCTTAGGGTTCACCATGGTCGGAGAAGGAAAAGTAAAGAAAAGAAAAGATAAAGGTCTCATGATGAGAGAGAGAGAGAGAGACCAAGTCAACCCCCACTTTTTGAACCATACTCCCATCATTTCCACACACCCATTTCTCTCTCCCCTCTCCTTGAGCTGCTGCTGCTCCTGCTCCTCCCTCATCTCCCTCCCCTTCACTCCATAGATCCCTCTCATTTCCCTCACCAAAACCCCATTTCCACATCACAAAAAGTGTTCCCGAGCTCACTAGCTGCACATTGAACCTAGCAAGATTGGATTTTGAGGACCTTGAGCAACTCAAGAATTTTCTTGAGTTGCCAAAGGAGGTAAATTCTGGACCTATTAGAGTAGTATTGCATTTCTTGTGCATCAATTCTAGTTTCATGTCGATATGGTGTCGTTTGGTAGATTTGTGAAACATCAAGTTAGGGTTTAGGGTTTGATCTGAAACCAAAATGAAATTGAGGCTTGTTGTGACCTTAGAACCCGTGGTGTGATGTTATTTTAGATCAAAATAGAGACTAGAACAAAGAATACGGATTTATGAGACGATGTCGGAGAAAAACTGTGAATCTGTGATCGTATTTGGGAATCTGCTATCACCCCGAGACCCCTAAAATAAAATTGAGTTGACAGTGACATGTGCAGGCATCAAGGAAGCTAACCCAGAACCCTAGCCCCTACTTCCCTTTCTCGGCCGCAAATTTAACCCAATTGGCCGCAATTTGCTGCCCGACCAGAACCAAAATATCTCGGTTTTGTTCCAGAGCTCCTATATGTGTAATTTAGACCCCTAGCATGTATAGATTTGTCTAATTTGACCTAGGGTGAAATCTGGAGCCTATTTCCTTAGTTGCTGTTTTGGAATCGTGTTTCCGTATTTCTAATTCTGAAATTGCTTATGGTGTTTTACCTCGACTACTTGGCGTTTATACGACGATATCGAGGGTTGTTGATGGTTTTGGAGGCGTACCCCTAGGTTCTAACCTATAGGCCCCATAGCGTATCGTTTTGGCTTTCGTGTGTCGTTTTAGCTTTGATTTGGTTTTGATACGCATTTTGCGATACGTTAATGTGTAGGTATCCCAAGAAGCCTTCGGGATGACAAGCAAACGCGTGGCGACATCGACAGATAAAGACGCAAGGTGAGTAGATTATATCTACGGGGGAAGTCGGGTGGATGGCGTATAGCACCCCCGCAGTCCATAGTTGGTATACCTTATATGTATATATTATTTATGACAGTATAGTGTAATGGATTATTTGAGATGTGATATCATGTGATAGGGTTAGAAGTAAACTAGAATATTTCCTAGTTGCGAACCCTAGGATAGGTTTACACCCACACGCACACACATGTTGATTCGCTATACTTATACTGTGATAATGATGGATAGTGAATGACTTTGGAGATGAGTCGATGATATTGGGTTTTGTGCCGCGAGATCGGTGATTTGATATGATTCGTATTTGGGATACGACATGTGATCTCTAGCGGGCCTTTGGACGTGTGTTTACACACGCAGTCATATTGATGGTATCAGTTGTACTAGACTTAGATCAGTACCCGAGATTATGTGATATAATGATGAGGATACCAAATAATTGATGAGTTGATTGTGATATCGACCCGTGCCCAGCTATTGGGATGCCGTACGACGATTTACCGTACGAGCTTTATATTGATGATAAATCCGCACTCATGACTCGAGGATGTCAGATGATATATTGTATCGTACGCGATACTATTGAGGAGGGATCACCGACTATTATATATATATCGACTCAGATTTTGGTGGTTTCCATACACCTCCTGATGGACTTGGCTTAGTAGATGTTAGACCAGACCCGAGTCATACCTATTTCAAAACTAACGAATCGGGAGTATCTTAAGGACAAGTAAAGGGATAATACGGGTATTTTCAAAAGACGTATCTATTCTTAAAAACACCACAACCCTTATTTTACTAAAAACCCTGATTCGTCTTATTTCAAATGGCACCACTGCATGACATGTACATATTGGTGTAGATTCTTCACTGCTGCATTGATTATTCGATTCCGCATCGCATTGCATGTGTTTATTTCTATATTGCAATCATGCTGTTAGGACACCGGCACCATTATCGATGATGCATATGTTCCACGTACACTTGCTTGCCGGCTCACACACTTCATCATCGATAATTGCCATGTCACTACACAGTAGTATTATTGCATCAGGATATGACCTTGTATGTGCATACCACTATTCTATGTTGCATGATATACTGTTATGCTTACATTTCTTTTACATGTCGCATACATCATGCTTTCTGATTATACGCATTGAGATATGTTGTTTCCATGATATTTCGGGATTGGGAACCATGGGTAATTCAAAGAGAATATGTAATTGTTTGAAAAACCCGGTTACCCTTGATATGATATTTCAGTGCGTCCACCATGTGTTTTCTCGGTGCTGAGAGCGACATGTGAAACCGGACTCGAGGAGGCGGATGAGGCCGATTTCGGGTATATGGTGGACCCGGTATGGTTCCCCGGGGCAAGAAATGTTTTTCGTGGAGTAGACGATGAGCCTAGCAGGGTGGCGAGTACCTACCGATGATTGGTTGGACCTGGCGGTTATCTGGAGGATACCGACCAGAGTCGATAGACGGACATGGGTTGACCCGTACTGCCGGGGCCGAGGTCTGATACCGCAGACGGAGCCCTATATGGACGAGGATTTACGTGCCGATGCTAGGCACAGGTTTCATGATGTTCCATGATTTTGATTATATCCTCACATTTACATGCATGATACATATTGTCATTTGGGTGACAGGTGGACGGGACCCACATTTATACAGACTAGCATTACATTGATCATACTTCATTTGTATATATAACAGGGTATGAGGGCGCTGTTATATATACCCTTACATCAATATTAGTGGAATGGGATGCTAATATATGTGTATTGATATTCATTTTCATACTTAATCATATTTACTTCATGCAGACATACCTTACGTTTATGACATGTTATTACCTGAGGCACTGACACGAGTATTTGGCACTACCTACTTGTTTAGATGTTACATTGCCACCTTATCATGCTTCAGGCTTATTCTTTGAGGTTTATATCTGATTGTATTGACCTAGGATTATGTCATGCATTCGGTTTCGGCTTGTAGATATTCTCTATTCACGAGTTGGCAACTCACCCCCGTTGTGCCACAGTTCTTGAAGGTTTTGCCGTATAGGTTCCATAGCGGCGTTTCTGGCACACTACTTCCTTGCAGGTGAATTGCATTTGGTAGGTGGGTTCTTTTGCATCAAGAACCACCATTGTACTTGTATTATTCCTTTGTATCTATAATTCTATCAACCAAAACTTGTATATTGTTTCAGACTTAGATATTAGTGATGTATTATTTCGACCTTAGAGTCGCGCTTAGCAGTATTGCTGTTTTAATGCTTATTGAGTTTCTTTTGGATTTGACCCTCGCCATTCGGCGTTGTATATTATATTGTTTGTGTGGTTGTGACCGTTGATTAACGAAGAGCTAGCTCCCGCTTGGGGATGCCTTTATCATTGCATATATATTGTTCTTGTTGTACCCCGTTCGGGGCCAGTATTTACAAAAGAAACTCTGCCGAAATTTTTAGAAAAGACGGTACATTTTTAAAATATATATTCGGCTTAGTTATTTAAAAACCTTGACTTCAAACATGTTTTTCTTCACTTCTTTAAACTAGTTTTCTTTATTCACTCTTAAAATGGTTTTAGATTTCTGGGCTTTTGGCTCACTTGGATCAGATGGAGTCCTATAGATTTCATATGGTTCAAGGGCCAGTCACGTGCTCTATCGGGTCGTGACAAATTTGGTATCAAAGCGCTAGGTTGACCTTGGTTCGAGTCTAAGTTTGACTATGTGGAGTCTAGGGCGTCTATATATATATGGAACTTAGGCTTGACATTACGGAACTTAGACTTAGTCGAGGGGGTATTTGACTCGAACTTTCGTCGCGTAGGATGACCCTTGGTTGATGGAATAGGTGGCTAAATTAGAGTGACGTACCGTGGGTATGTTCCGCGGCATACTTACGATACGCCACTCCACTTAAGGAGCCTTTGGATGTACATTTCCTTGCACAGTATTATATTCATTCCTGATCTATCTTCATCAATACTGGTTATGATTTTGCTGCCACGATTGCACGGGCAGAGAGAGCTACGGCTAGAGTTGCGTCAGCTTGAGCTCGTCGCAGACGAGGACTGACCAGGGTGTGATTCCAGAGACTTACGATTGCATTGAGAGGCTTCGTCTTATTGTGTTTTCGCGCCATGAGCGTTTGACAGATCGATTTCACGAGATTTCTCGGACGTGCCGATTGGTACAAGAGGAGCAAGCTACTGCTAGAGGCCAGCCAGGATGTGATGGCCATTGATATATCGCTTACTCAGGATGATCGAGGCACTGTTCAGCGTACAGAAGAATGAGCCAGTTGTTGCTGCAAATTACGAAATGTCACCCAGATGATTGGAGCTACTGCAGCATGAGTATATACTTAGAGATATGTTGGAAGGTCGCTAGTCACCCGAGGATGAATGACTGGGACATGTGATTCATTCGCTTACCCCGATGTGAGGTCATCAGATAGATTGCTTCTAGCTAGAGACAACTTCACGCGGAGACGTTGAGAGTCGACGGAGATGATCGAATGTCAGGAGCCCATTTTTCAAGTTTAAAGTATACGGAAAGACATGCAGGCGATTCTATGGACCCTCTAGAAGAATGAAACCCTAACTCGACTTAATGACCGTGTGAAAGCCTTTAAACCTTAGGGTTTGCGACAGTTCCGCGGCGCCATTAGTGAGGCTTGGGTTTGCCCTTCTACGGCTGGACCACCGACGCAGTGGCATGTACTCGATACTATTAAACTGTACTCAAGATGTTGAGCTCTTGGGGGATTATGAGGTTTTGACGAATCGATCGAATGGTTCGACTCCCTTCGGATGCTAGGTGATGGGATGCATTGCTTGGGAGACTCCAGATACGAGTATAGCCGTTGGAGCACAGTCCATGCAGCCACGATGAGACGAGTCCGAAGCAGTCGAAATTGAAGCAGAGTGAAGTAAAGAGTTCGTAAGAGATTTCGACGAGATGACGTCCCACTCCCCTGACATCAGAGATGTGATACGCACGCAGAGGCGTTGTATATGGATATACCTTCCAGAAGGAGTTGCGACGAGTATGCAGCCATTCCGGAACAAGGATTAGCTTCAGTAAAGGACGATGACTTCCGGCAATTCGGCAGAAAGGAGATGCGAGAGACTTTGGATGGACCGTAGCCGAGAACGTTGCAGTGCGCAGATAATGACGTGACGTCGATGTGGATGATGATACAGACAAGCGGGACCAGAGGTTCGTGCGAGACGCTGACGAGCTGTCATCACTTCCCGTCGAGACCAGAGACCTGATGTGCTTACAGAGGTGTTGGGATGCGACCAGTTACCGAGAAATGCTGTGCTGAGGACACAGATGTCCATTGAGCGAGAAAAGATTATGCAAGAGTACCAACCTCTGTACAGACCGGCATAAGCAAGATCGGAAGAGACCTTGAGCGGGATTCCTTCTACGACACAGCTGCAATGATGTTTGCACCCAGGATCAGATGGATGATGTGCATTCAAGGAATCAGAGGCCGACGCCAGTGACATGCTGGGTTACGAGTAGTCGTGAGGATTGACCTAGAGATGACCAGAGAAGTGCTAGAACAGAATCGTCCCTGTTAGCACACCTGACAGGGCCGATGAGCCGATTGATTGTGAGATTGGAAATCCACAGAGAAGATAAGGACCCAGAGACAGAGGACGCCAGACTATGAGCAAGAGGCAAGTAGATATCTTGCGCTGCTATCATTGGATGCACCGACACCTTCTCGACTTTGACGGAGGGACTACCGACGACGGTATTTATGATTTGTGATTTTGTGATTCGATTATCACGTATCCGTCATTTTGGATTTCGGTATTTTGGGCATTCTGTTTGCATGATTTAGTTTTGATGACTGAGTTTCATGATATTTGTTTCATGCACCCACTGGGTATTTATATTTTGCGCATAGTTATTACATTTGAGATATTGATTGTGATTTCATGCCTATTTTATGCCAGTGATGTGATTTACGTTTCCAGCATAGTTTTCATGCACCTTTAGTGTTTTGATATACGATTTTGGTGCACGCCAGATGCACTAAATCGGAATTCTTCGTGCATGTCAAATGCACATGTTTTGGCTGTCAGGCACACACATTGCCTATGACAGATACTTCGTGCACACCCGTTGCACCTAGATGTTGTTTTGTGCACCTGTATGGCACATATATGGATTTTGATTTCCGTGCGCACCCGACGCACAGGGTGGTGTTATGTGCATTTTTGGGATTGATTCCTCTTGGAGCAGTACATTTTTATGATATTTGATATTCGTTCTGTACTGGGCAGGACTAGTCAGAGGACAGTACTTGGATATATTTTGCATGTAATGATAGTTATCGAAGGGAATTCCAAAAAGCGAGCTATAGTCTCAGCATATATACCTACGTGTCCGATATGACACAAAATGTTTTAAAAACAGGGAAACCCTTCTAAATTGTTTTCAAAATAGCGGAACGTAATTTTCTTATGAAAAACGTCCGCCACTGTGCTGTGTTACGCGCATCGCACAGCGACTTAAAAAAGATTTGGCATGCATTCACATCAGCTATTGACATGTATAGTTCTGATCTATATCATATTAGTTTTGTATTGGATTTGACATTTGTGTCTTTACCATGACTCCGATGATTGCGGGATGCTTGATGGAGTTTTGCTTTTGAGTTATCTGCTCAGTACTCATGCGCATTCATTGCGCTATGATATTTTATGTATTGATGATTTCGGAGCCCAGATGACTTGGAATTTGTATTGAAATATTTTAGTAATTGGGGGTTTAAATTTAAATTCGGGGACCGAATTTCTTTAAGGGGGGTAGATTGTAACGTTTCAAAATAATAAAATATTATTTTTGGGAATTTTTATAATTTAATATTATTTTAATGAATATTTTATTATTCTGGTATAATTAAATACAAATAAATAGGGAAAAATTATGGAAAATTCTAAAATAGGGTATTTTATGGAATTATGCCATTTTTATGTTTTTATTATTAGTTATATGCTAATTTAGTGCTAATCGCGATTAAAAATCGCAAATCGGATTTTTGGCTTTTTTGTGCAAAAATGTGCACATATCATTTTCCACACTTGTTACATGTTTTGGGTACATGGTTGCTTAGGGTTCACCATGGTGGGAGAAGGAAAAGAAAAGAAAAGAAAAGATAAAGGTCTCATGATGAGAGAGAGAGAGACCAAGTCAACCCCCACTTTTTGAACCATACTCCCATCATTTCCTCACACCCATTTCTCTCTCCCCTCTCCTTGAGCTGCTGCTGGTCTTGCTCCTCCCTCATTTCCCTCCCCTTCACTCCATAGATCCCTCTCATTTCCCTCACCAAAATCCCATTCCCACTTCACAAAAAGTGTTCCCGAGCTCACTAGCTGCACATTGACCTAGCAAGATTGGATTTTGAAGACCTTGAGCAACACAAGAATTTTCTAGAGTTGCCAAAGGAGTTAAATTCTGGACCTATTAGAGTAGTATTTCATTTCTTGTGCATCAATTCTAGTTTCATGTCGATATGGTGTCGTTTGGTGGATTTGTGAAACATCAAGTTAGGGTTTAGGGTTTGATCTGAAACCAAAGTGAAATTGAGGCTTGTTGTGACCTTAGAACCCCTGGTGTGATGTTATTTTGGATCAAACTAGAGACTAGAACACAGAATACGGATTTATAAGACGATGTCGGAGAAACACTGTGAATCTGTGATCATATTTGGGAATCTGCTATCACCCCGAGACTCCTAAAATAAAATTGAGTTGACAGTGACATGTGCAGGCATCAAGGAAGCTAACCCCAGAACCCTAGCCCTTACTTCCCTTTCCCGGCCGCAAATTTAACCCAATTGGCCGCAATTTGCGGCCCGACCAGAACCAAAATATCTCGTTTTTTTTCCTGAGCTCCTACATGTGTAGTTTAGACCCCTGGTATGTATAGATTTGTCTAATTTGACCTAGGGTGAAATCTGGAGCCTATTTCCTTAGTTGCTGTTTTGGAATCGTGTTTCCGTATTCCGTATTTCTAATTCTGAATTTGCATATGGTGTTTTACCTCGACTACTTGGCGTTTATACGACGATATCGAGGGTTGTTGATGGTTTTGGAGGAGTACCCCTAGGTTCTAACCTATAGGCTCCATAGCGTATCGTTTTGGTTTTCGTGTGTCGTTTTAGCTTTGATTTGGTTTTGATACGCATTTTGCGATACGTTAATGTGTAGGTACCCCATGAAGACTTCGGGATGACAAGCAAACGCGTGGCGACGTCGACAGATAAAGGCGCAAGGTGAGTAGATTATATCTACGGGGGAAGTCGGGTGGATGGAGTATGGCACCCCCGCAGTCCGCTGTTGGTATACCTTATATGTATATATTATTTATGATAGTATAGTGTAGTGGATTATTTGAGACGTGATATCATGTGATAGGGTTAGAAGTAAACTAGAATATTTCCTAGTTGCGAACGCTAGGATAGGTTTACACCCACACGCACACACATGTTGATTCGCTATACTTATACTGTGATAATGATGGATAGTGAATGAATTTGGAGATGAGTCGATGATATTGGGTTTTGTGCCGCGAGATCGGTGATTTGATATGATTCGTATTTGGGATACGACATGTGATCTCTAGCGGGCCTTTGGACGTGTGTTTACACACGCAGTCATATTGATGGTATCAGTTGTACTAGACTTAGATCAGTACCCCAGATTATGTGATATAATGATGAGGATACCAAATAATTGATGAGTTGATTGTGATATCGACCCGTGCCCAGCTAATGGGATGCCGTACGACGATTTACCGTACGAGCTTTATATTGATGATAGATCCGCACTCATGACTCGAGGATGTCAGATGATATACTGTATCGTACACGATACTATTGAGGCGGGATCACCGACTATTATATATATATATCGACTAAGATTTAGGTAGTTTCCATACACCTCCTGATGGACTTGGCTTAGTAGATGTTAGACAAGACCCGAGTCATACCTATTTCAAAACTAACGAATCGGGATTATCTTAAGGACAAGTAAAGGGATAATACGGGTATTTTCAAAAGACGTATCTATTCTTAAAAACACCGCAACCCTTATTTTACTAAAAACCCCGATTCGTCTTATTTCAAATGGCACCACTGCATGACATGTACATATTGGTGTAGATTCTTCACTGCTGCATTGATTATTCGATTCCGCATCGCATTGCATGTGTTTATTTCTATATTGCAATCATGCTGTTAGGACACCAGCACCATTATCGATGATACATATGTTCCACGTACACTTGCTTGCCGGCTCACACACTTCATCATCGATAATTGCCATGTCACTACACAGTAGTATTATTGCATCAGGATATGACCTTGTATGTGCATACCACTATTCTATGTTGCATGATATATTGTTATGCTTACATTTCTTTTACATGTCGCATACATCATGCTTTCTGATTATACGCTTTGAGATATGTTGTTTCCATGATATTTCGGGATTTGGTAACCATGGGTAATTCAAAGAGAATATGTAATTGTTTTAAAAACCCGATTACCCTTGATATGATATTTCAGTGCGTCCACCATGTGTTTTCTCGGTGCTGAGAGCGACATGTGAAACCCGACTCGAGGAGGCGGATGAGGCCGATTGCGGGTACATGGTGGACCCGGTATGGTTCCCCAGGGCAAGAAATGTTTTTCGTGGAGTAGACGATGAGCCTAGCAGGGTGGCGAGTACCTACCGGTGATTGGTTGGACCTGACGGTTATCCGGAGGATACCGACCAGAGTCGATAGATGGACATGGTTTAACCCTTGCTGCCGGGGCCGAGGACCGATACCGCAGACGGAGCCCGATATGGACGAGGATTTACGTGCCGATGCTAGGCACAGGTTTCATGATGTTTCCATGATTTTGATTATATCCTCACATTTACATGCATGATGCATATTGTCATTTGGGTGACAGGTGGACGGGATCCACATTTATACAGACTAGCATTACATTGATCATACTTCATTTGTATATATAACATGGTATGGGGGCGCTGTTATATAAAGCCTTACAACAATATTAGTGGAATGGGACGCTAATATATGTGTATTGATATTCATTTTCATACTTCATCATATTTACTTCATGCAGACATACCTTACGTTTATGACATGTTATGACCTGAGGCACTGACACGAGTATTTGGCACTACCTACATGTTTAGATGTTACATTGCTACCTTATCATGCTTCAGGATTATTCTTTGAGGTTTATATCTCATTGTATTGACCTAGGATTATGTCATGCATTCGGTTTCTGCTTTTAGATATTCTCTATTCACGAGTTGGCAACTCACCCCCGTTGTGCCACAGTTCTTGCAGGTTTTGCCGTACAGGTTCCATAGCGGCGTTTCTGGCACACTACTTCCTTGCGGGTGAATTGCATTTGGTAGGTGGGTTCTTTTGCATCAAGAACCACCATTGTACTTGTATTATTCCTTTGTATCAAGAATTCCATCAACCAAAACTTGTATATTGTTTCAGACTTAGACATTAGTGATGTATTATTTCGACCTTAGAGTCGCGCTTAGCTGTATTGCGGTTTTAATGCTTATTGAGTTTCTTTTGGATTTGACCCTCCCCATTCAGCGTTGTATATTATATTATTTGTGTGGTTGTGACCATCGATTGACCAAGAGCTAGCTCCCGCTTGGGGATGCCTTTATCATTGCATATATATTGTTCTTGTTGTACCCCGTTCGGGGCCAGTATTTACAAAAGAAACTCCGCCGAAATTTTTAGAAAAGACCGTACATTTTTAAAATACATATTCGGCTTAGTTATTTAAAACCTTCACTTCAAACATGTTTTTCATCACTTCTTTAAACTAGTTTTCTTTATTTACTCTTAAAATGGTTTTAGATTTCTGGGCTTTTGGCTTACTTGGATCAGATGGAGTCCTATAGACTTCATATGGTTCAAGGGCCAGTCACGTGCTCTTTCGGGTCATGACAAATTTGGTATCAAAGTGCTAGGTTGACCTTGGTTCGAGTCTAAGTTTGACTATATAGAGGCTAGGGCGTCTATATATATACGGAACATAGGCTTGACCTTACGGAACTTAGACTTAGTCGAGGGGGTATTAGACCCGAACTTTCGTCGCGTAGGATGACCCTTGGTTGATGGAATAGGTGACTAAAGTAGAGTGACGTACTGTGGGTATGTTCCGCGGAATACTTACGATACGCCACTCCACTTAAGGAGCCTTAGGATGTACATTTCCTTGCACAGTATTATATTCATTCCTGATCTATCTTCATCAATACTGGTTATGATTTTGCTGCCACGATTGCACGGGCAGAGAGAGCTACGGCTAGAGTTGCGTCAGCTTGAGCTCGTCGCAGACGAGGACTGACCAGGGCGTGATTCCAGAGACTTACGATTGCTTTGAGAGGCGTCGTCTTATTGTGTTTTCGCGCCATGAGCGTTTTACAGATCGCTTTCACGAGATTTCTCGGACGTGCCGATTGGTACCAGAGGAGCAGGCTACTGCTAGAGGCCAGCCAGGATGTGATGGCCATTGATATATAGCTTACTCAGGATGATCGAGGCACTGTTCAGCGTACAGAAGAAAGAGCCAGTTGTTGCTGCAAATGACGAGATGTCACCCAGATGATTGGAGCTACTGCAGCATGAGTATGTACTTAGAGATATGTTGGAAGGTCGCTAGTCACCCGAGGATGAATGACTAGGACATGTGGTTCATTCGCTTACCCCGATGCGAGGTCATCAGATAGATTGCTTCCAGCTAGAGACGACTTCACGCGGAGACGTTGAGAGTCGACGGAGACGATCGAATGCCAGGAGCCTATTTTTCAAGTTTAAAGTATACGGAAAGACATGCAGGCGATTCTATGGACCCTTTAGAAGAATGAAACCCTAATTCGACTTAATGACCTTGTGAAAGCCTTTGAACCTTAGGGTTTGCGGCAGTTCCGCGGCGCCATTAGTCAAACTTGGGTTTGCCCTTCTACGGCTGGACCACCGACGCTGTGGCATGTAGTCGATACTATTAAACTGTACTCAAGATGTTGAGCTCTTGGGGGATTATGAGGTTTTGACGAATCGATCGAATGGTTCGACTCCCTTCGGATGCTAGGTGATGGGATGCATTGCTTGGGAGACTCCAGATACGAGTATAGCCGTTGGAGCATAGTCCATGCAGCCACGATGAGACGAGTCCGAAGCAGTCGACATTGAAGCAGAGTGAAGTAAATAGTTCGCAAGAGATTTCGATGAGATGACGTCCCACTCCCCTGAAATCAGAGATGCGATACGCACGCAGAGGCGTTGTATATGGATATACCTTCCAGAAGGAGTTTCGACGAGTATGCAGCCATTCCGGAACAAGGATTAGCTTCAGTAAAGGACGATGACTTCCGGGCAATTCGGCAGAAAGGAGATGCGAGAGACTTTTGATGGACCATAGCCGAGAACGTTGCAGTGCGCAGATAATGACGTGACGTCGATGTGGACGATGATACAGACAATCGGGACCAGAGGTTCGTGCGAGACGCTGACGAGCTGTCATTACTTCCCGTCGAGACCAGAGACCTGATGTGCTTACAGAGGCGTTGGGATGCGACCAGTTTCTGAGAAATGCTGTGCTGAGGACACAGATGTCCATTGAGCGAGAAGAGATTATGCAAGAGTACCAACCTCTGTACAGACCGGCATAGGCAAGATCAGAAGAGACCTTGAGCGGGATTCCTTCCAGGACACTGCTGCAATGATGTTTGCACCCAGGATCAGATGGGTGATGTGCATTCAAGGAATCAGAGGCCGACGCCAGTGACATGCTGCGTTACGAGTAGTCGTGAGGATTGATTGAGAGATGACCAGAGAAGTGCTAGAACGGAATTGTCCCTGTTAGCACACCTGACAGGGCCGATGAGTCGATTGATTGTGAGATTGGAAATCCACAGAGAAGATAAGGACCCAGAGACAGAGGACGCCAGACTATGAGCAAGAGACAAGTAGATATCTTGCGCTGCTAGCATTGGATGCACCGACACCTTCTCGACTTTGACGGAGGGACTACCGACGACGGTATTTATGATTTGTGATTTTGTGATTCGATTATCACGTATCCGTCATTTTGGATTTCGGTATTTTGGGCATTCTGTTTGCATGATTTAGTTTTGATGACTGAGTTTCATTATATTTGTTTCATGCACCCACTGGGTATTTATATTTTGCGCATAGTTATTACATTTGAGATATTGATTGTGAGTTCATGCCTATTTTATGCCAGTGATGTGATTTACGTTTCCAGCATAGTTTTCATGCACCTTTAGTGTTTTGATATACGATTTTGGTGCACGCCAGATGCACTAAATCGGAATTCTTCGTGCATGTCAAATTCACCTGTTTTGGCTGTCAAGCACACATGTTGCCTATTACAGATACTTCGTGCACACCCGTTGCACCTAGATGTTGTTTTGTGCACCTGTATGGAACATATATGGATTTTGATTTCCGTGCGCACCAGACGCACAGGGTGGTGTTAGGTGCATTTTTTGGATTGATTCCTCTTGGAGCAGTACATTTTTATGATATTTGATATTCGTTTTGTACTGGGCAGGACTAGTCAGAGGACAGTACCTGGATATATTTTGCATGCATTGATAGTTATCGAAGGGAATTCCAAAAAGCGAGCTATAGTCTCAGCATATATACCTACGTGTCCGATATGACACGAAACGTTTTAAAAACAGGGAAACCCTTCTAAATTGTTTTCAAAACGGCAGAACGTAATTTTCTTATGAAAACGTCCGCCACTGCGCAGTGTTACGCGCATCGCACAACGACTTAAAAGAGATTTGGCATGCATTCACATCAGCTATTCACATTTATAGATTGGATGTCTATATGTATAGTTCTGATCTATATCATATTGGTTTTGTATTGGATTTGACATTTGTGTCTTTACCATGACTCCGATGATTGCGGGATGCTTGACGGAGTTTTGCTTTTGAGTTATCTGCTCAGTACTCATGCGCATTCATTGCGCTATGATGTTTTATGTATTGATGATTTCGGAGATCCGATGACTTGGAATTTGTATTGAAATATTTTAGTAATTGGGGGTCTAAATTTAAATTCGGGGACCGAATTTCGTTAAGGGGGGTAGATTGTAACGTTTCAAAATAATAAAATATTATTTTTCGGAATTTTTATAATTTAATATTATTTTAATGAATATTTTATTATTGTGGTATAATTAAATACAAATAAATGGGGAAAAATTATGGAAAATTCTAAAATAGGTTATTTTATGGAATTATGCCATTTTTATGTTTTTATGATTAGTTATATGCTAATTTAGTGCTAATCGCGATTAAAAATCGCTAATCGGATTTTTGGCTTTTTTGTGCAAAAATGTGCACATATCATTTTCCACACTTGTTACATGTTTTGGGTACATGGTTGCTTAGGGTTCACCATGGTGGGAGAAGGAAAAGAAAAGAAAAGAAAAGAAAAGATAAAGGTCTCATGATGAGAGAGAGAGAGAGAGACCAAGTCAACCACCACTTTTTGAACCATACTCCCATCATTTCCTCACACCCATTTCTCTCTCCCCTCTCCTTGAGCTGCTGCTGCTCCTGCTCCTCCCTCATCTCCCTCCCCTTCACTCCATAGATCCCTCTCATTTCCCTCACCAAAACCCCATTCCCACTTCACAAAAAGTGTTCCCGAGCTCACTAGCTGTACATTGAACCTAGCAAGATTGGATTTTGAGGACCTTGAGCAACTCAAGAATTTTCTTGAGTTGCCAAAGGAGGTAAATTCTGGACCTATTAGAGTAGTATTTCATTTCTTGTGCATCAATTCTAGTTTCATGTCGATATGGTGTCGTTTGGTGGATTTGTGAAACATCAAGTTAAGGTTTAGGGTTTGATCTGAAACAAAAGTGAAATTTAGGCTTGTTGTGACCTTAGAACCCCTGGTGTGATGTTATTTTGGATCAAACTAGAGACTAGAACACAGAATACGGATTTATGAGACGATGTCGGAGAAACACTGTGAATCTGTGATCGTATTTGGGAATCTGCTATCACCCCGAGACCCCTAAAATAAAATTGAGTCGACAGTGACATGTGCAGGCATCAAGGAAGCTAACCCCAGAACCCTAGCCCCTACTTCCCTTTCCCGGCCGCAAATTTAACCCAATTGGCCGCAATTTGCGGCCCGACCAGAACCAAAATATCTCGTTTTTGTTCCAGAGCTCCTACATGTGTAGTTTAGACCCCTGGCATCTATAGATTTGTCTAATTTGACCTAGGGAGAAATCTGGAGCCTATTTCCTTAGTTGCTGTTTTGGAATCGTGTTTCCGTATTTCTAATTCTGAATTTGCTTATGGTGTTTTACCTCGACTACTTGGCGTTTATACGACGATATCGAGGGTTGTTGATGGTTTTGGAGGCGTACCCCTGGGTTCTAACCTATAGGCTCCATAGCGTATCGTTTTGGTTTTCGTGTGTCGTTTTAGCTTTGATTTGGTTTTGATACGCATTTTGCGATACGTTAATGTGTAGGTACCCCATGAAGACTTCGGGATGACAAGCAAACGCGTGGCGACGTCGACAAATAAAGACGCAAGGTGAGTAGATTATATCTACGGGGGAAGTCGGGTGGATGGCGTATAGCACCCCCGCAGTCGGTAGTTGGTATACCTTATATGTATATATTATTTATGATAGTATAGTGTAGTGGATTATTTGAGATGTGATATCATGTGATAGGGTTAGAAGTAAACTAGAATATTTCCTAGTTGCGAACCCTAGGATAGGTTTACACCCACACGCACACACATGTTGATTCTCTATACTTATACTGTGATAATGATGGATAGTGAATGACTTTGGAAAAGAGTCGATGATATTGGGTTTTGTGCCGCGAGATCGGTGATTTGATATGATTGGTATTTGGGATACGACATGTGATCTCTAGCGGGCCTTTGGACGTGTGTTTACACACGCAGTCATATTGATGGTATCAGTTGTACTAGACTTAGATCAGTACCCTAGATTATGTGATATAATGATGAGGATACCAAATAATTGATGAGTTGATTGTGATATCGACCCATGCCCAGCTATTGGGATGCCGTACGACGATTTACCGTACGAGCTTTATATTGATGATAGATCCACACTCATGACTCGAGGATGTCAGATGATATACTGTATCGTACGCGATACTATTGAGGCGGGATCACCGACTATTATATATATATCGACTCAGATTTAGGTGGTTTCCACACACCTCCTGATGGACTTGGCTTAGTAGATGTTAGACCAGACCCGAGTCATACCTATTTCAAAACTAACGAATCGGGAGTATCTTAAGGACAAGTAAAGGGATAATACGGGTATTTTCAAAAGACGTATCTATTCTTAAAAACAACGCAACCCTTATTTTACTAAAAACCCCGATTCATCTTATTTCAAATGGCACCACTGCATGACATGTACATATCGGTGTAGATTCTTCACTGCTGCATTGATTATTTGATTCCGCATCGCATTGCATGTGTTTATTTCTATATTGCAATCATGCTGTTAGGACACCAACACCATTATTGATGATGCCTATGTTCCACGTACACTTTCTTGCCGGCTGACACACTTCATGATCGATAATTACCATGTCACTACACAGTAGTATTATTGCATCGGGATATATGACCTTGTATGTGCATACCATTATTCTATGTTGCTGATATACTGTTATGCTTATATTTCTTTTACATGTCGCATACATCATGCTTTCTGATTATACGCATTGAGATATGTTGTTTCCATGATATTTCGGGATTTGGGAACCGTGGGTAATTCAAAGAGAATATGTAATTGTTTTAAAAACCCGGTTACCCTTGATATGATATTTTAGTGCGTCCACCATGTGTTTTCTCCGTGCTAAGAGCGACATGTGAAACCAGACTTGAGGATGCGGATGAGGCCGATTGCGGGTACATGGTGGACCCGGTATGGTTCCCCGGGGCAAGAAATGTTTTTCGTGGAGTAGACGATGAGCCTAGCAGGGTGGCGAGTACCTACGGGTGATTGGTTGGACCTGACGGTTATCCGGAGGATACCGACCAGAGTCGATAGATGGACATGGGTTGACCCGTGCTGCCGGGGCCGAGGGCCGATACCGCAGACGGAGCCCTATATGGACGAGGATTTACGTGCCGATGCTAGGCACAGGTTTCATGATGTTTCCATGATTTTGATTATATCCTCACATTTACATGCATGATGCATATTGTCATTTGGGTGACAGGTGGACGGGATCCACATTTATACAAAATAGCATTACATTGATCATACTTCATTTGTATATATAACAGGGTATGAGGGCGCTGTTATATATACCCTTACACCAATATTAGTGGAATGGGACGCTAATATATGTGTATTGATATTCATTTTCATACTTCATCATATTTACTTCATGCAGACATACCTTACGTTTATGACATGTTATTACCTGAGGCACTGACACGAGTATTTGGCACTACCTACATGTTTAGATGTTACATTGCTACCTTATCATGCTTCAGGCTTATTCTTTGAGGTTTATATCTGATTGTATTGACCTAGGATTATGTCATGCATTCGGTTTCTGCTTTTAGATATTCTCTATTCACGAGTTGGCAACTCACCCCCGTTGTGCCACAGTTCTTGCAAGTTTTGCCGTACAGGTTCTATAGCGGCGTTTCTGGCACGCTATTTCCTTGCGGGTGAATTGCATTTGGTAGGTGGGTTCTTTTGCATCAAGAACCACCATTGTACTTGTATTATTCCTTTGTATCTAGAATTCTATCAACCAAAACTTGTATATTGTTTCAGACTTAGACATTAGTGATGTATTATTTCGACCTTAGAGTCGCGCTTAGCAGTATTGCAGTTTTAATGCTTATTGAGTTTCTTTTGGATTTGACCCTCACCATTCGGCGTTGTATATTATATTGTTTGTGTGGTTGTGACCGTCGATTGACGAAGTGCTAGCTCCCGCTTGGGGATGCCTTTATCATTGCATATATATTGTTCTTGTTGTACCCCGTTCGGGGCCAGTATTTACAGAAGAAACTCTGCCGAAATTTTTAGAAAAGACCGTACATTTTAAAAATACATATTCGGCTTAGTTATTTAAAAACCTTGACTTCAAACATGTTTTTCTTCACTTCTTTAAACTAGTTTTCTTTATTTACTCTTAAAATGGTTTTAGATTTCTAGGCTTTTGGCTTACTTGGATCAGATGGAGTCCTATAGACTTCATATGGTTCAAGGGCCAGTCACGTGCTCTTTCGGGTCGTGACAGAGTTAGTGAACTCTTGGGATTGATACATGATGATGTATGTAAAGGTCCCCTGTCTACACATGCCAGGATCGATTCTTTGTACTTCATTACATTCACTGATGATCTCTCAAGATTCAGACATATGTTCCTGCTGAAACACAAGTCTGAAGCTTTTGAAATATTCATAGAATATAAGTTAGAAGTAGAGAACCAAAAACGGGTATAAGTATTATTTTCTTTGATGAGATCAAGGAGGAGAATACTTAAGCACGGAATTCCAGGACTATTCTAAAGGAGAATGAGATTCTCTCTCAGCATTACTCCTCCGTATACACCACAGCACATTGGTGTATCGAGGCGGAACAATCACACCCTATTAGATATGGTGCGCTCTATGATGAGTACTACTAAGTTTCCTATTTCCTTTTTGGGGTTATGCACTTGTGAAGTTGAATACCTATTGAATAAGGTTCCAATCAAATCAGATGCCTACCACTCCATATGTGATATGGTATGGGAAAAGCCCATCTCTTAAGAATGTTAAGATTTGGGGTTGTCCGGCCTATGTCTAAAAGCATAATCCAAACAAGCTCAAGGCAAGGTCAGTTCTGTGGAAGTTTGTTGGATATCCCAAGCATTAGCAAGGGAATATCTTCTACCACATCGAGGAACAAAAGATGTTTTGTTTCTCAGCATGCCACCTTTGTGAAAGGGAATTTCTTGTGAAGAAATTAGTGGTCATGAGGTAGAACTGGAAAGAGATCCAGCTATACAAACTACAGCTGATGATTTGGTAGAACCAATGGATTCAATAGTTTCCAACGAACCTCACCCTCTCCGCCGATCTAGTAGGGTTCCTCATCCACCTGAGAGATACTTCGGTTACTCTATGATAGTGGGAGTGAGGATTGCATAATGAGATGATGAACCAACTTGTTTCGAGCAGGCCATCAGGATACCGTGACATACCAGATGATTAAAGGCAAGATACATCGTTACCAAAGATGCTACCAAAGAGGCAGTCTGGATATATATTAGTTCATGAGATGAACTTCGTTCCTGCCATTGTATGATAATGGATTTGTGGCTTATGCCAAGGAACCCCCATCCCATCAGAGATCCAGAAATATTCTTAGGCAGTATCGCCTGATCATGGAGATGGTTGATCTCTAGGGAGATTGAGGTTAGGAGAGTAGACACAGAGGACAACAGCGCGGATCCACTCACAAAGGCCTATTTCCCAGTAGAGACTTTTATGGGATGGTTGAGTAGGAGATACTTCAACCATGGCTGATTGTTGGGTATGCGATACCACAACAGATGGCCCTAGTGCAAGTGGGAGATTGTTAGTTATATGTATGCCCTAGAGGCCATTACTGTACATATGATTTATATTGTAGTGGATGCTTGGACATATATAGGTAGGACTTTCTTGCTCGACATGATAGTATGCTATCTGGTTACACTTTATCTTAACATGCACTCTGATTGTCTCTATGTTACATGTTGATAAAGCCCTTAGAATGAGTACTTGACTACCAGGACTAAGATGCAGATCATACTAGTGGGGACAGAGTAGTCGCTAAGTACATCCTTCAAATGTTCCTAGTCGTGGGAGTATCGAGACAGGGCATCGATACTCCAGAGTAGACTAGCGTATGCGCTTCTTGACCCATATGATGGGCGATGGATGATCCCATATCCATTGGTGTTTGACATCAGAGAAGGTATACGGGTGCTCAGTGAAGACTGGGTACACTCGACGCACTCGCCGAGAACTCCTAGATGGTATTATACCTCACGTCAGATGGCAGTGTTTGTTAGTTATGTATATGCCCTAGAGGCCATTGTTGTACATATGATGTATATTATAATGGATGCTTGGTTATATATAGAGAAGACTTTCTTGCTCGTCATGATAGTATGCTATTTGGTTTCACTTTATCTTAACATGTTGACTTGTATTGGTTTACTGTTTTACTCTCACATGTTGATAAAGCCCTTAGGATCTGTACTCGACTACTGGGACTATGATGAGATCATACTAGTGGGGCCGTGGTAGTCGATGAGTACATCCTATAACAGTTCCTAGTCGAGGGTATATCGAGACAGGGCATCGATACACCAGAGTAGACTAGCGTATACGCATCTTGACCCATATGATGGGCGATGGATGATCCCATATCCATCGGTGTTTGACATCAGAGATGGTGTACGGGTGCTCAGTAGAGACTGGGTACACTGGACGGACTCGCCGAGAACTCCCAGATGGTAATATACCACACGTCAGATGGCAGTTCTCCGGTGACACAGGTACAGGGTAGTCTGAAGACCCGAGATCGTCATAGAGTCTTGTGTGATTCCCACTGTGCTTTGATTTCCACCTTACCACGTCCAAGAGGGCGTGCAAAACGGTGGCTTTTGGGTACAGTCCCGAATCACATGGAGGCAATGAGCGATAGGAGGGGATTCGTCTCTCCCGGTATAGGGAGTTGATGTTGTGCTGTGTTCGATTGGCTATAACTGGAAGTCCCTGGCCAGGGCTGATATAGAGATTTACTGGTAAGTGTTACTAGTAGTTTCTCGACCCGTTATGAGCCACACATCGACACGACTTATCGGTTACTGGGGTCTGACGTATACCACCCCTAGACTTGATATGCGACATATCAGACGAACAGACCGGACTGTACGGGAGTGTTACTGGTTGGATTCACAGGAGAACGCACAGGCTAGCTTGTTGATCTTCTGATCGCTCAATACCTGGGTGGCTGTTACGTTTAGCTGACCGCTTGCAGCTTGTGGGTGTTTGATATGATCATCACCTGCTACCGGCGTATTGACGATTCTTTAGAGTCCTACACAGAGGTTTCTTGGCTCAGGCGAAACAGAGTAGTGGCACATATGTGATATGCGCAGGAACGAGAATAATGCGATATGGGATACCGTATTATATTCTCGAGATATTTAGATATGAACCGGGTCATCGGATCAAGTGTTGATTCGATGAATCGGTACATGATATATTAGTCGGTAATATTCGATATAGCCGGATCGTCGGATCAAGTGTTGATTCGATGATTTAATATATAATAATATATATGATATATTATTATATTAACTAATATTGGCTTGCTTTATTATTTCATTTTCTCAGTGGATGATACATTGATATATATGCGATATATGTTAATTGTATTATTTTCTTTTGTTGCAAATATATAATATATATATGATATATATTATTGTGACATAATATGATTAATTGTTAAACATGTTTAAGGATGATTAATTGAGGTTAGGTTTTGATTAGGGTTAGTAGCTTCAAGTTCTTTCTAGAAGCTTTTTCTTTTGTCATTCTTAAGATCTTTATGGATGACACATTCTTTAAACTCAACCAAACCCTAACCCTAGTTGTTTCTCTACTTGTTCTCATCCAATCATCCTTGACCATGGTTAATAATTCAATCATATGTTTATATTTCTATTCATCACAAAAGAAAAAGGTGATCATTATTCTTTTTCCATTATCATCTTCTTCTTCTCTCTTGAAAGAAAAGCTTGCTTGATTTTCTTAAGTGATGATAAAATATGAGAAAATGATATAAAAAGAAAGCAAAATCACTACTCTCTCATCCTCATCTCATCTAGCCCTTGGGATTAGGGTGTTCTTCTCTTTTGAGTGAGAAAGCTTGAGTCGAAACAACTTCAAGGTAGATCATCGGAGATTTGGATTACGACAAGCTAGAATGGATCGTTCGAGTCGTGGAGCCTCTCATGAGTCCGGGAGATCGTGGATCGCGGCAAAGGGACTTCTACTCGGAGCTTGTGAAGTGAAGGAGCGGACTACAAAGGTTGTAATTCCTCACACTTAGATAAAAGTTATCTTATTACATGTTAAACCCTAATAATCTAGCAAAGATCCCGGCTTTGGGTTGTTCGGCACGTCTAAAATTTAATCCGGGCATGTTTGATGCCTTTTGAACCTTCACAAGAGTGCCTAGGAACCCTACAGTGGTATCAGAGCCTAGCTAGAGCATTAGGCGATGTGTTTACGAAGTTAAAACTCCGATCGAACGCGAAACGACGGAAAAAACCCCCTCTCTGGAAATTTTTTAAATTTTGGGATTTTTCTGAATTAAAAATATGTAAAAAAATCAGCAGGGAATTCTAAGAATTACCATGAAACACGTGCCCACAATTCGACCAACAGAGCGCGGATCCGCGGCCGAAAGAGGGTTCTCACGGCGGTTCCGCGGCGGCGCTCTAGAATTGGGACACGTGGCTTCATGGTTTTAACCGTAGCTACTTGCTGACCCTTCTGGATATTTTTATTCTGTTCCAGGTATTTAAAATTCTGGGGTTTGTTTTGTAATAGTAGACTCGATCGGAAATTTTAAATTCGTATTTCTTTCCGGATATTTAGAAACTGTTAAACTATTTGAACGGATATCATTAACTTACTGTTTCCCGGTACGACAAACTTTCAAGTGTTGAAATTTATTCGGGTTTAAATCTTTCGGGAAAATTGTACAAGTTAAGCGGTGGACCCTCTAGAAGACAACAAACCCTAACTCGATTATGTGACCGTCTTGAACTGCCTTTTGAACCTTCGGGTTTGGGGGAGTACGGCGTGCCACATGTGAGGCGTTGGCTTGACCCTTCTACGGCTGGATCACCGGTACTGTAACATATTCTGGGATTATTTGAACTCCGCTCAAGAGTTGAGCACTTTGGGAAATTTTGGGTGTTTGATTATCTGTTCGGAAAGTTTAATACTGTATATTTATCTGGAATGCGATACAATATGTGGAATTCATAGAGTTAGGCATGAAATGCGGAGTATGTGATATTTCGGATTTATGATGTCTAAAGTGATTGTGGATTCCAAATATTGTAGTTTTACACTTTCTTTTCTGTGACCGTAAGTGTAATATGTGATATCGCCGGTTTCGTTGCTATATGTCAACGACAATTGGGATGCGCATATTTACTTACGTTGATGATATGAGATATTATGTGTTGCTGTGATATGTTATATTGGATCGTCGCGATCAGAATAGCCGGGGTTTTATGTGAGATGAGGGTTTTTATTTTCATTCATGTAAAATTCATTTGTAATGTAATATTCTTTTATTTGGGGCACTTCCAGGTTGCGGTTGCTGTCACCAGTGTATATTATTTACTTTTCCGCATTAGGTAGACCCAAGGTGGGGAGCACAAGTAACCGGGTTCTAGGGTCCAGTGGGAGGCCATCTCGAGGAGTCGAGACCGGGTCTTCTAACCCTAGAATTGGCAGTGTTACTTGCCGCTCTCGTAGGGGTCTTGGGATGTGGGTTTGGCTATTCGTCGCGACCGTGGAATCCGTGTTTTATACAGGCTCGTATTAAAAACACGGACGTCCTAGTATATCCAATATTTCATATATGTTCTTCTGCTGCAATGTTCTGTGATGAGATCATATTACTGCCTGAGACGAATGCTTATACTATATATATATGCTGATATATAAATATTACTGCTTTCGTTTCTTCTGTGATGCTTAGGAAGCATAAGCTGATGGGATTTTTATTAATGAGATTAATAAAAGAAAAGAAACCTAAAGATGTTGTAGAATCAAAACTTAATAAAAAGGGTAGCTACAGTTTTGTTTTGCAAAGTGATATATATGATATATCCTGCACCTTATTCGATGAGGAAAGGACCGAGATCCCTTCACCGGGAGTGACTCCTTTAGCGAAACTGGCAGATGCTACAAAACGCGGTTTGTCTTTTAATTGCTTTTAGTGTTTTTCTTTGCACAGCGGTATATATGATATATCCTGCACCTTATTCGATGAGGAAAGGGCCGACGATCCCTTCACCGGGAGTGACCCCTTTAGCGAAACTAAGAAAAGCCTCAAAACACTCCTTTTCAAAAACTACATGATTCTACGACGATATCAAGTTCATTACGCTCAGGGTTTTCTGAAAAACCTGCGTAGCCCTCCGACATTTCAGATAGGTAATACTTAGTATTCGTGCTACGTTTGTTGGCTTTCGTCAAGGCGTAGTGTGCGGTAGCTAATTATTACTTATCTGTTACATATGATGAGATTGGGTTAGGGTAGTCGTGCGGCTTTGTTGGCTTTCGTCAAGGGACGTACGGCTGGGTTTAATTCAATCAATAAATGTTCGGGTTGAACTGGACTAGCGCACTATGGTTTGTTGGCTTTCGTCAAGGTCATAGGATGCTAGGGGTAAAAAATATTATCGGGAATTTCAAGTGTTGAAATTTGCAATGAGATTGCATACCTCCTATGAGATAGTTGGATCCCGATACTCACTGCGAGTAAGAGTTACTCCTGGGAGAGTTTTACACAGGACAATTAGTCATTCAAGTAGGTGTCTAGAAAAGTGCGAAAGCACGGGGAACCTCCCTCAAAGTACCGACACTGATCTGGCTGAAAGATTGACGAAATTGTAGGGTGTAATTAATCCCGGCTAATCTTACCTTTTAGGGTTTTAAGGTAGATTTGATAAAAACAGTGGGAGACATCCTGATTAGATAAGATAATAACCAATCTAATATTGCAAGAGCATACGCTAAAGTGTTTTCTTCTCTCTCTCTCCAGGTAGCGACCATGTCAGGCCATAATCAAGATAATAATATGGATGTATTGACTAAACCTGATTATTGTACTGAGCAAGGGAACGTTGGACCCGTTCTTTCTTATAAGAGTTATAAGACTGAACAGGAAACAGGAGAATATCTGGATTCTCACGCCGCCCAAAAGAACATGCATGTTGATGCATCTTCTTCGGGTGTGTTAGTTATTGAGAACTGTTTCTCAGTTCACCCTACGTCCTGGGTATTAGATACCGGATCAGGATCCCACATATGTAAACAGTTACATGGGCTACGTAAAGGTAGAGAACTGGGAAAAGGTGATCATTCCGTTCAAGTAGGGAACGGTGCAAGTATTGTAGCCAAAGCAGTTGGCGAATATCACCTTGTATTACCAAGTCGTAATACACTGATTCTAAATGAGTGCTATTATATACCGAACATGATGTGCAACATTATATCAGTTTCTTTATTGAGTAAAGAGGGATATAATTTTGTAGTACAGGATAATGTTATGAACATATTTCTAGATCAAAAGTTGATTGCATCAGGCTCGTTACATAATGGCATATTCATTCTAAATCAGAATACAGTCCTAAATATACAAAACACACACAAGAGGAAAAGTTCAGATATGAACGAATCCTTCTTGTGGCATTGTAGACTTGGTCATATCAATGCGACACGACTGGCTAAGTTACATAGAGATGGTTATTTGAATCCGTTCGAATTATCATCTTATGATACTTGCCATTCATGTCTCAAAGGAAAAATGACCAAAGCTCCGTTTAGTGGACACAGAGAAAGTGTAACACCCGAGCCCAATAGTACTATTTATGTTACTAGTTGAGGGTTATATATTGCTCATTCCAATTTTCCTGATTTTCTGGTGTTTATTGCTAAATTTTACCCGGTTAAGTCATTTTGGCACATAACAAATTTTAACTCCGAAAACGAAATTTAAGATGTCCATGTTGGCCTACTCGTCGCCACTAGTCGCGTGGTAGCGTCCGCGTGTCGAGATTCCGTTCCGTTTGGCTAAACGGGCAAGTTTGGGCGACTACGCGCGCGCGCAAGTGTCCGACTTGGGGGCATGCATTTTAATCATTAAACACCTATTTTCAAAATTTGGAACCCGCTTAAAATCCTATAATTTGAATTTGGAACATTTGGGCGCAACCCGGGCGCGATTTGGAAATGTTTCATTTCGCGCCAAAAAGGGCCCGTTTCAATTTAATATATTTAAACTAAATTATACGAATATTAATCCTTAACAGTAAATCCATTCAAAATCCCTGTTCTAATATTTTCCCTATCTCCCTCCAGCCAATCACGAGCACCTATTTGAGCTCGTGGGCCCCACCTCCCATTTCCCTATCTCTCTCTCTCTCTTCCCTCAATCTCTCTCTCTATCTCACCAATCTCCCTTTCTCTCTCTAATCCCTCTCTCTCTCTTCCTCTTTATATACGAAAACATGCAGCAGCCGCCTCCCTCAACCCTCGTCTCCCATCACGAACCCACAAACCCTAACCCTAGCCTCGTTCTCGCGCAGCCACCGTCGCCACCGCGACCTCGCCGTCGCCGCCAGCAACGCCTCCTCGACCGCCGCACCTTCCTCCTCCTGTTCTCCCGACGATTCCCGCGCCTGCAACCCATTCCCGACCTCGCCTCCACCCTCGCAGACCTCGCCGTCGACGTCGCCTCTCACCGTCGACGCCTCCCACGACTCCCTTTCATCCTACTCGACCCGACCTCGTCGTCGTTTCCCTCCTCCCTTCGCCGGAACAGCAAACCCGAGCCTTCATCCATTGCCTACCCGCTGTTCACCGGAGAACGCACCGGCGACCTCGCCGTCGTCACCAGGGCCGCCTACTTCTCCCCCTCGACCACCAGAGCCGACCCCCTCTCCTCCAGATCGCCGCAGCACCTTCCCCTGCACACCCGAGGCCCTTCACCCTTGCTACAGCCGCTGCCGTCGCTTCGCCGGCGTTCCAGCGCCGTCGAGCTCGCCGGGGTCACCTGGTATACCTCTCTGTAAGTTTCCCTTTTCCTTCCTTTGTGCAAATCATCCCTTCGCTGGTCGTATTTTGCGTGTATCGTATCTTGTTGCTAACTTGTTACCGATGACATTTTGCCGGAATCCGACCGTGCCATCTTGGCGAACCCGACGCTCCAGCGAAGTCCCCTGGTCCGTGTGATCTCGTTGATCTCTGTTGGGACTCGATCCGTGAACCGTGCTTTCCTATCGCGTTTTCTGCCGACATCGCATCCGTGTTCCCGTTTGCAGACCGTCGAGGCAAGTATCTGAATACTTGCTTGAACATGCTAGCGTGTGAGATCTAGTCTTGCCACACAATTTAATTCACACTATTTAATCTCGTAACTTAATGATGGTGATGGAAATCACATTATTGCAGTTATCTTAACCTGGAATCGTTACAACAGTTCCTAGTAATTAATTAACCCATATCACTCCATGCTTTAACTAAATAAAACGACTGAATCATATCTGCTTGAACTGTTAAACTATTCTTGAGACAATTATTATACTTAGTATAATTTCATGTAGTTCCTTAACTTATAATTGTGAATATTGCTTTACCTTGTGGCTTTTGCATCCTAAAGATGATTGAACCTGTTAATAAGAGAATATAAACATCACTGTGGTCATATGGAATATTATGGTAAATTACTGTCTCCTGCTATTGTTCATTATTGATTGTATACCTGTTGTGAGCACTTACCCGATTGCACGACATATTGACCTGACCCTGCTACACCTGACATATACATACATACCGACTCATCCTGTTGTACCATGACATTACTTGTCTCACGATTTCATGCCTAATGCCGACAAACCTAACCATTCCTGCTGTCGTTCCAGACAGACCTACCTTTACTTGACTTTGTGTTGGCATTAGTCCTTGACTACTGAATACCTGACCTGACATACATAGTTTGGGGGTATGGGGAAATCAAAGGTGAAACCGACTTGTAACTCAACAGTTCGATACATTGGTCTGATCAGTCTTACGGGCTTGGCCAGCTCCGGAGTGTTGTTGCTGACATCACTCGTCCATCCTACTACCTTTTACTGCTTACCGGCACGTCTCGGATTCAGCCCCGAGGATCATGACCGTGGTCCCGGGCACGCACGGGATACTATTGAGTTACATCGACGATTCATCAATTGGTTTCAAAGACTATAGAGTAGAAAACCTGATAGGACAGTTTAGTCACCATTACATATTACCCTTCTTGTTATCTCTTATTGTTGCTTTATTCATGTTCATACTTGCATTGTTTATTACCATGATTATACTGTATACTTGATATCATGACGCGCTGACGTCTGGGTTTTGCATGGCCCAGATTCCGTACCTTTGTCGTCGACCGAGCAGGAGTACTTCAGCCAGCAGGCTGAACAGTGAGTCCTTAGGATTTAGTTTATTTATTGCTTTTCATTTCCATATGTGAGCCCGCATTATGGGACGTACTGTTTATTCATTGTATTCGATCATTAGCTTCCGCACTCATTGTTTATTGATTCTTGTTATTATGGATTTGGACATGTATTAGTTTAGTTTATTTTACTGTTCTTGATATCTCTACAACCGTAATGTGACTATGGACGGATGCGTCGTACCCGCAGGTAGCATGGTTGGCTATGTCACGTGCCCAAGTTTGCATACTCTGGGAAGCGGGGCGTGACATGGTTTTATGGTATCAGAGCCATAGGTTAATTGGGTTGATTCCTTGTAGTTGGGTATCGCACCCGATACACGAATCGTAATACCTGTGATTAGGAAACATGTCCTGCCACTTTGACCGTTTTACCATCCTTGAATCATTCTTCCGGATCATGTCGGCATGCAAACTTACCTTGCATTGTCAAAGTTGAAAACCTAACTTCTTGTTATCTCTAGGACTTAGGCGACTTGGGTGGAGTTAAGTAATTGCGGCTATGATACCGCGGCATAGCTACAATGCAGCACTCTATTTAAGTATCTTGGAGTTCTAGCGTTGATTTATATATCGAATCTATCATCATGCTAATGTGGTTTGTTTTGATTTCAGGACCATGGCAGATAAGAATTTCAAGACGTATCAGAGGCGTGTGGATGAAGCCGCCATGTTAGGAGTGATACGTGGGATGTTGGAAAATCAGAAGAGGCAAACTGAGCTGATCCAGCAGCAAGCAGATTCATTTCAGGAGGGTTTACAGGCTATTCAGCAGTCTGTAAACACCGCTGTAGCGAAGCCAGTCGACCGAGTAGGGACCGTGGCAGATTTCAGACGGTTGGGTCCTACTACTTTTACTGGCTTGGAGGAGCCGTTGCCAGCCGAGCAGTGGCTCGTGGACACGGAGAACTTACTGATTGCAGCACAGATCCCGGAAGACAAGAAAGTTGATGTGGTGCGCATTCAGCTGGTGGATTACGCCCGAGAGTGGTGGCTTGTGGAGGAGACCCGCTTGTCCAAGCCAATCAGTTGGGCGGACTTCTCCAAAAGTTTCTTAGAAAAGTTCTTCCCACGGACTGCTCGGGAGGAAATGGAGGAGAGATTCATTGGGCTGAAACAAAATGGAGCAGCTGTGGATGTACATGCAGCGGAGTGGACAAGACTCAGCCGTTTCGCTAGGCCCTTAGTCGCCAAGGAGGCAGACAGGGCGCGAAGGTTCTTGCGCAGTTTGGATGTGGACATCCAGAGGCAGATTGTCTCCCTGGGTTTGACTACTTTCTCCCAGGTTCTTACGGCAGCCAGAGAGCAACAGAGTTTATCGGGATCGAAAGGGAACCTTCACCAGACAGCAGCTGCGGCCAGGAAGCCTGCATTTGTACCTAACCGAGATCATGGGCGCAGAGGTATTCCAGTGGACCGTCGAGGCATAGCGCCAATGAAGAAGCCTGCGATCGTTGATCGAAGGAAGAGCGTGATTTGTGATTACTGCCGTTTACCCGGGCACGTGCAGAAGGATTGTCGAAGGAGACTGGGACTTTGTCTGGTTTGTGGAGCAGCCGATCACGCAGTGGGTGCTTGTCCGTCGAAGCTTCGCACGAGAGATGAGAAACAGAAGCCTCCGCAGAGACCGTTCCAAGGGCAGAAGCAGCTGACACAAGGACCCAACCAGGGTCGAGCTTTCACATTGACAGCTGAGGAAGCCAGGGCATCAGGAGAAGTGGTTTCAGGTACCTTGCTCGTCCATGGTTTTCCTGCATTGGTATTATTTGATTCCGGAGCATCCCACTGTTTTATGTCATCCAAATTTATAACTACACACTCGATCACCTGCACGACCCTGTCTAGTTTCTGGGACATACACACTGGGAATGGGAAAATCATAGCTAGTAAGGAATATAAAGATTGTATGGTTGTTGTTTGTGGACGGGAGCTTTTTGCAGATTTCTTGGTGATTGATACGGGCGGTTATGAAGTAGTCTTGGGAATGGATTTTCTTGGCACTTTCCACGCACACATTGATTGTAGGGCAAGGAAAGTAATTTTCCAGATTCCCGGACACCCTGAGTTTATTTTCATTGGGGGAAGCAGTTCTGTCGGGCCAGTCGAGTTTAGGGCTAGGCCGACGAACAATGTTCTTGCGGCTATGGTTGCGGATAGAAATGAAGAGCCGGCAGTTGTCCGTGACTTTATGGATGTGTTTGAAGATATTTCAGTCTTACCGCCGAAGCGAGATGTGGAGTTTGCGATCGACCTTATTCCTGGTGCAGCGCCAGTATCAAAATCTTATTATCCGATGGCACCGGTGGAATTGGAAGAAGTTAAGAAACAAGTGGGTGAATTACTCGAGAAGGGATGGATTCGAAGCAGCAACTCGCCATGGGGAGCTCCAGTTCTTTTAGTAAAGAAGAAGGATGGCACGAGAAGGATGTGCATCGATTATCGAGAATTGAAACGGGTGACTATTAAGAACAAGTACCCGATCCCTCGCATTGGAGAACTTTTTGAGCAGCTTAGTGGCGCGAGGGTATTCTCGAAACTGGACTTGCGATCAGGATATCATCAGGTCCGAGTGAAGGCAGAAGACATTTGCAAGACGGCGTTTCGGACTCGGTATGGGCATTTCGAGTATTTAGTGATGCCCTTCGGAGTGACTAATGCGCCGGCAATATTTATGGACTTGATGAACAGGATCTTTTCACCGTTCTTGGACCAGTTTATTGTGGTATTCATTGACGATATTCTGGTGTACTCGAAGAGTCCGGAGGAGCATGCTGAGCACTTAAGGATCGCACTGCAAACGCTGAGACAGGAGAAATTATTCGCGAAGATGAGTAAGTGCGAATTCTGGCTGGAAGAAGTGAAGTTTCTGGGGCATGTCGTGTCGGGCGATGGAATCGCCGTTGATCCCGAGAAGATTGCAGCAGTTCGAGATTGGCCTGTTCCAAAGAATGTTGCAGAGATAAGAAGTTTTCTTGGACTCGCCGGTTACTACAGAAGATTTGTGGAGAACTTAGCTCGTTTAGCTGAGCCGTTAACCAAGCTTACGCGTAAGGAGGTACCGTTTGTTTGGACAGATGGATGTGCATTGGCCTTCGAGACGTTGAAGCAGAAGTTGATAACCGCCCCTATCCTAACCGTACCGGATGATTCAGGAGGACTGGTGATTCACAGCGACGCATCTGGAAAAGGATTGGGATGTGTTTTGATGCAGAATGGGAAAGTCGTCGCTTACGCATCGAGACAGCTGAAGACTCATGAGAAGAACTATCCGACTCACGACTTGGAGCTTGCAGCCGTGATCTTCGCCCTAAAGATTTGGAGACACTACCTTCTGGGCGAGCGAGTTGAAGTCTTTACGGATCACAAGAGTTTGAAATATGTGTTCACTCAGAAGGAGTTGAACATGAGGCAACGCAGATGGTTGGAGCTGATGGCCGACTACGACCTTGATCTTAAGTACCATCCGGGAAAAGTTAACGTCGTGCCAGATGCGCTAAGTCGGTTACCAGCAATTCAGTTATTGACTGCACATAGAGAGATCATTGAGGAGTTTCGGAGATTTGACTTGGAGGTTGTGCTACCGCGTGCTACAGGACAGTTGATGCAGTTGCAAGTACAATCGTCCTTAGTTGAGAAGATTAAAGCGGCGCAATCGCAGGATCCTAGACTGCAAAAGTTTCGAGAGCAGGTTGGAGCTGGACTACGAACCGATTTACTGATCCATGAAGATGGTTCGTTGAGATATGGTAGCCGTGTGTGTGTGCCAAAAGGAGATGTGCGTGAAGAGCTTATGAAGGAGGCACACAGTTCAGCTTACTCTGTACATCCAGGAGGGACGAAGATGTACCGAGATATTCGACAGCATTTCTGGTGGGAAGGTATGAAACGGGAAATTGCTCGCTTCGTGGCTAAGTGCTTGGTGTGTCAGCAAGTCAAGGCTGAACACCAAAGGGTTGCTGGTTTGTTGCAACCACTTCCGATTCCTCAATGGAAGTGGGAACATATAACCATGGAATTCGTGACGGCTTTACCGCGGAGTCCAAAGGGCAACAATGCAGTATGGATGATTGTCGATCGGTTGACCAAGGCAGCTCACTTTATTCCTTTTCGGGTTGGTCAATCGACAGAGACTTTGGCAGAGCGGTACATGCAGGAGATTGTCAGATTGCATAGAGTACCGGTAAGCATCGTGTCCGATCGGGACACTCGGTTCTTATCGCACTTTTGGAGGAGCTTACAAGAAAGTTTGGGGACTCGATTGAAGTTTAGCACAGCTTATCATCCTCAGACTGATGGACAATCAGAGAGAACGATCCAGACCCTTGAAGATATGTTGAGGGCTTGCATGTTGGACTTCAAAGGTTCTTGGGAAGATCATCTACACCTGGTGGAGTTTTCGTACAACAACAGCTTCCAAGCAACTATTCAGATGGCCCCGTTTGAAGCACTGTATGGTCGTAAGTGCCGTTCACCTGTTTGTTGGGATGATGTTGGTGAACGAAGGTTACTGGGACCAGATTTGGTGGTACAGACAGTCGAGAAGGTGAATACCATCAGGAAGCATATGAAGGCAGCTCAAGACAGACAGAAGAGTTGGGCCGACACGTCAAGAAGACCTCTGGAGTTCGCCGTGGGTGATTTGGTATTCCTGTAGATATCACCGACTAGAGGGGTGATTCGCTTTGGAAGTCGGGGAAAGCTTAGCCCCCGATTCGTTGGACCCTTCGAGATATTGGAGCGTGTTGGAGAGGTATCATACCGGTTGGCGTTACCACCGTCATTAGCAGGATTTCACGATGTGTTTCATGTGTCTCAACTACGGAGGTATGTTCGTGACGAGACTCATGTCTTGGATCATTCGGAGTTGACCGTTCGGGAGGGCCTGACTTTTGAGGAGCGACCAGTCGAAATCAAGGATCGAAGAGAAAAGATTCTCAAGAACAAGGTTATCCCTCTCGTGCTAGTTTCTTGGGGTAATCGATCGCATGGAGAATCCACTTGGGAGCGAGAAGACGAGATCCGGCAGAAATTCCCTCATCTTTTCCAGTAGTTAGTTATCTTGTATTCTTGGAATTTCGAGGACGAAATTCTTTTGTAGTTGGGTATGATGTAACACCCGAGCCCAATAGTACTATTTATGTTACTAGTTGAGGGTTATATATTGCTCATTCCAATTTTCCTGATTTTCTGGTGTTTATTGCTAAATTTTACCCGGTTAAGTCATTTTGGCACATAACAAATTTTAACTCCAAAAACGAAATTTAAGATGTCCATGTTGGCCTACTCGTTGCCACTAGTCGCGTGGTAGCGTCCGCGTGTCGAGATTCCGTTCCGTTTGGCTAAACGGGCAAGTTTGGGCGACTACGCACGCGCGCAAGTGTCCGACTTGGGGGCATGCATTTTAATCATTAAACACCTATTTTCAAAATTTGGAACCCGCTTAAAATCCTATAATTTGAATTTGGAACATTTGGGCGCAACCCGGGCGCGATTTGGAAATGTTTCATTTCGCGCCAAAAAGGGCCCGTTTCAATTTAATATATTTAAACTAAATTATACGAATATTAATCCTTAACAGTAAATCCATTCAAAATCCCTATTCTAATATTTTCCCTATCTCCCTCCAGCCAATCACGAGCTCCTATTTGAGCTCGTGGGCCCCACCTCCCATTTCCCTATCTCTCTCTCTCTCTCTTCCCTCAATCTCTCTCTCTATCTCACCAATCTCCCTTTCTCTCTCTAATCCCTCTCTCTCTCTTCCTCTTTATATACGAAAACATGCAGCAGCCGCCTCCCTCAACCCTCGTCTCCCATCACGAACCCACAAACCCTAACCCTAGCCTCGTTCTCGCGCAGCCACCGTCGCCACCGCGACCTCGCCGTCGCCGCCAGCAACGCCTCCTCGACCGCCGCACCTTCCTCCTCCTGTTCTCCCGACGATTCCCGCGCCTGCAACCCATTCCCGACCTCGCCTCCACCCTCGCAGACCTTGCCGTCGACGTCGCCTCTCACCGTCGACGCCTCCCATGACTCCCTTTCATCCTACTCGACCCGACCTCGTCGTCGTTTCCCTCCTCCCCTCGCCGGAACAGCAAACCCGAGCCTTCATCCATTGCCTACCCGCTGTTCACCGGAGAACGCACCGGCGACCTCGCCGTCGTCACCAGGGCCGCCTACTTCTCCCCCTCGACCACCAGAGCCGACCCCCTCTCCTCCAGATCGCCGCAGCACCTTCCCTTGCACACCCGAGGCCCTTCACCCTTGCTACAGCCGCTGCCGTCGCTTCGCCGGCGTTCCAGCGCCGTCGAGCTCGCCGGGGTCACCTGGTATACCTCTCTGTAAGTTTCCCTTTTCCTTCCTTTGTGCAAATCATCCCTTCGCTGGTCGTATTTTGCGTGTATCGTATCTTGTTGCTAACTTGTTACCGATGACATTTTGCCGGAATCCGACCGTGCCATCTTGGCGAACCCGACGCTCCAGCGAAGTCCCCTGGTCCGTGTGATCTCGTTGATCTCTGTTGGGACTCGATCCGTGAACCGTGCTTTCCTATCGCGTTTTCTGCCGACATCGCATCCGTGTTCCCGTTTGCAGACCGTCGAGGCAAGTATCTGAATACTTGCTTGAACATGCTAGCGTGTGAGATCTAGTCTTGCCACGCAATTTAATTCACACTATTTAATCCCGTAACTTAATGATGGTGATGGAAATCACATTATTGCAGTTATCTTAACCTGGAATCGTTACAACAGTTCCTAGTAATTAATTAACCCATATCACTCCATGCTTTAACTAAATAAAACGACTGAATCATATCTGCTTGAACTGTTAAACTATTCTTGAGACAATTATTATACTTAGTATAATTTCATGTAGTTCCTTAACTTATAATTGTGAATATTGCTTTACCTTGTGGCTTTTGCATCCTAAAGATGATTGAACCTGTTAATAAGAGAATATAAACATCACTGTGGTCATATGGAATATTATGGTAAATTACTGTCTCCTGCTATTGTTCATTATTGATTGTATACCTGTTGTGAGCACTTACCCGATTGCACGACATATTGACCTGACCCTGCTACACCTGACATATACATACATACCGACTCATCCTGTTGTACCATGACATTACTTGTCTCACGATTTCATGCCTAATGCCGACAAACCTAACCATTCCTGCTGTCGATCCAGACAGACCTACCTTTACTTGACTTTGTGTTGGCATTAGTCCTTGACTACTGAATACCTGACCTGACATACATAGTTTGGGGGTATGGGGAAATCAAAGGTGAAACCGACTTGTAACTCAACAGTTCGATACATTGTTCTGATCAGTCTTACGGGCTTGGCCAGCTCCGGAGTGTTGTTGCTGACATCACTCGTCCATCCTACTACCTTTTACTGCTTAGCGGCACGTCTCGGATTCAGCCCCGAGGATCATGACCGTGGTCCCGGGCACGCACGGGATACTATTGAGTTACATCGACGATTCATCAATTGGTTTCAAAGACTATAGAGTAGAAAACCTGATAGGACAGTTTAGTCACCATTACATATTACCCTGCTTGTTATCTCTTATTGTTGCTTTATTCATGTTCATACTTGCATTGTTTGTTACCATGATTATACTGTATACTTGATATCATGACGCGCTGACGTCTGGGTTTTGCATGGCCCAGATTCCGTACCTTGTCGTCAACCGAGCAGGAGTACTTCAGCCAGCAGGCTGAACAGTGAGTCCTTAGGATTTAGTTTATTTATTGCTTTTCATTTCCAGATGTGAGCCCGCATTATGGGACGTACTGTTTATTCATTGTATTGGATCATTAGCTTCCGCACTCATTGTTTATTGATTCTTGTTATTATGGATTTGGACATGTATTAGTTTAGTTTATTTTACTGTTCTTGATATCTCTACAACCGTAATGTGACTGTGGACGGATGCGTCCTACCCGCAGGTAGCATGGTTGGCTATGTCACGTGCCCAAGTTTGCGTACTCTGGGAAGCGGGGCGTGACAGAAAGAGTTACCGAACTCTTAGGACTGATACATAGTGATGTATGCGGTCCCATGTCTACGCATGCCAGGAACGGTTCTTCCTACTTCATTACATCCACTGACGATCTCTCTAGATACGGACATGTGTTTCTAATGAAACACAAGTCTGAAGCTTTTGAGAAATTCAGAGAATATAAGCACGAAGTAGAGAACCAAACGGGCAAAAGTATTAAGATTCTTCGATCTGATCGAGGAGGTGAATACTTAAGCGGTGAGTTCCTAGATTATCTAAAAGAGAATGGGATTCTCTCTCAGCTTACTCCTCCTTATACACCACAGCACAACGGTGTATCTGAGCGGAGGAATCGCACCCTATTAGATATGGTGCGCTCTATGATGAGCGAGGCTGAGTTGCCTATTTCCTTCTGGGGGTATGCGCTTGAGACAGCCATACATCTATTGAATATGGTTCCTACCAAATCAGTGCCTACCACTCCATATGAGATATGGAAAGGGAAGAGACCATCTCTTAAGTATGTTAAGATATGGGGTTGTCCAGCCTATGTCAAAAGACAAAATCCGGACAAACTCGAGGCAAGATCTGTCTTATGTAAGTTTGTAGGATATCCCAAGAACTCACAAGGGTATATCTTCTACCACACTGAGGAACAAAAGGTGTTTTTTTCTAAACATGCCATCTTTTTGGAAAAGGAATTTCTTGCAAAAGAAATTAATGGCAATGAGGTAGAACTGGAAGAGGTTCCAGCAACACAAACTATAAACAGAAGACTTGGTAGAACCAGAGGATTCAGTAGTACCCGACGAACCCCAGCCTCTCCGCCGATCTAGTAGGGTTTCTCATCCACCTGAGAGATACTACGGTTTTCTCATTGATGGTGGAAGCGAGGATTGCATCATGGATGATGATGAATCGACTAGTTTCGAGCAGGCCATCACGAGTGGTGACTCTATGAAATGGCTGGATGCAATGCGATCTGAGATGGAATCCATGTACACTAATAAAGTATGGATTTTAGAAAATGCTCCTGAAGGGGTAAAACCCATTGGGAGCAAGTGGATTTTTAAAAGGAAATTTGGTGTAGATGGAAAAGTTGAGACTTTCAAAGCTAGACTGGTAGCAAAAGGATTTCGTCAACGACCAGGTGTGGATTATGACGAAACCTTTTCTCCAGTGGCTATGCTTAAGTCCATCCGGATCTTACTTGCCATTGCTGCATACCATGACTACGAAATCTGGCAAATGGATGTTAAGACCGCCTTTCTAAACGGTGATTTAGAAGAGTGCATGTACATGACTCAGCCAGAGGGCTTCGTAGATAGTGGGAGCAGCGGAAAGGTGTGCAAACTGCTTAAATCCATTTATGGGTTGAAGCAAGCATCGCGGAGTTGGAACATCTGTTTTGATGTTGTAGTCAAAGAGTTTGACTTCATCAAAAATATAGATGAACCTTGTATCTATAAGAAGGTAGCAGAGGGTAAGGTTGTCTTCGTCGTATTGTACGTGGATGACATACTCTTGATAGGAAATGATATTCCTATGCTGCAATCAGTCAAGCTCTTCTTATCACAGAGATTCTCAATGAAAGATCTAGGTGATGCCTCCTGTATATTGGGAATCATGATCTATAGAGATAGATCTAAACGGATATTGGGATTGTCCCAATCCAGGTACATTGACACCATACTAAAGAGGTTTAGTATGGAAGAATCCAAGCGTGGGAACCAACCCACGATCTCTGGACTTACTCTCTCCAAAGAGATGTCTCCCAAGGCTGATTTGGAGAGAGCTCGCATGCAAGGGATACCCTATGCTTCGGCAGTAGGCTGTATCATGTATGCGATGCTATGTACAAGACCCGATGTAGCATACTCACTAAGTGTAGTAAGTCGGTATCAAGCAGATCCTGGAGAGAGTCATTGGACAGCAGTGAAGAACATTCTCAAGTACTTACGAAGGACTAAGGAGATGTTCTTGGTGTATGGTAACGGAGAACTCTAGGTGGAGTCCTTTACCGATTCCAGCTTCCAAAGTGATAAGGACGACTCTAAGTCGCATTCGGGTTTTGTCTTTACCCTCAATGGAGGGGCGGTATGTTGGAAGAGTTCCAAATAGGATACCGTTGCAGACTCAACGATGGAGGCTGAATACATCGCTGCCAACGATGCTGCCAAAGAGGCTGTCTGGATCAAGAAGTTCATTAGTGAACTTGGTGTGGTTCCATCCATTGAGCATCCAATACCTCTGTATTGCGATAACAATGGAGCTGTGGCTTTGGCCAAGGAACCCAGGTCCCATCAGAAGTCCAGACATATTCTGAGGCGGTATCACCTGATCAGGGAGATAGTTGATCGCCGGGAGATCGAGGTCAGGAGAGTAGATACGAAGGACAACACTGCGGATCCATTCACGAAGGCTATTCCCCAGATACAGTTTGAGAGATTATTCGGGATGCTAGGTATGCGATACTACAGCAGCTGACCTTAGTGCAAGTGGGAGATTGTTAGTTATGTATATGCCCTAGAGGCCATTGTTGTATATATGATGTATATTATAATGGATGCTTGGTTATATATAGAGAAGACTTTCTTGCTCGTCATGATAGTATGCTATTTGGTTTCACTTTATCTTAACATGTTGACTTGTATTGGTTTACTGTTTTACTCTCACATGTTGATAAAGCCCTTAGGATCTGTACTCGACTACTGGGACTATGATGAGATCATACTAGTGGGGCCGCGGTAGTCGATGAGTACATCCTATAACAGTTCCTAGTCGAGGGTATATCGAGACAGGGCATCGATACACCAGAGTAGACTAGCGTATACGCATCTTGACCCATATGATGGGCGATGGATGATCCCATATCCATCGGTGTTTGACATCAGAGATGGTGTACGGGTGCTCAGTAGAGACTGGGTACACTGGACGGACTCGCCGAGAACTCCCAGATGGTAATATACCACACGTCAGATGGCAGTTCTCCGGTGACACAGGTACAGGGTAGTCTGAAGACCCGAGATCGTCATAGAGTCTTGTATGATTCCCACTGTTCTTTGATTTCCACCTTACCACGTCCAAGAGGGCGTGCAAAACGGTGGCTTTTGGGTACAGTCCCGAATCACATGGAGGCAATGAGCGATAGGAGGGGATTCGTCTCTCCCGGTATAGGGAGTTGATGTTGTGCTGTGTTCGATTGGCTATAACTGGAAGTCCCTGGCCAGGGCTGATATAGAGATTTACTGGTAAGTGTTACTAGTAGTTTCTCGACCCGTTATGAGCCACACATCGACACGACTTATCGGTTACTGGGGTCTGACGTATACCACCCCTAGACTTGATATGCGACATATCAGACGAACAGACCGGACTGTACGGGAGTGTTACTGGTTGGATTCACAGGAGAACGCACAGGCTAGCTTGTTGATCTTCTGATCGCTCAATACCTGGGTGGCTGTTACGTTTAGCTGACCGCTTGCAGCTTGTGGGTGTTTGATATGATCATCACCTGCTACCGGCGTATTGACGATTCTTTAGAGTCCTACACAGAGGTTTCTTGGCTCAGGCGAAACAGAGTAGTGGCACATATGTGATATGCGCAGGAACGAGAATAATACGATATGGGATACCGTATTATATTCTCGCGATATTTAGATATGAACCGGGTCATCGGATCAAGTGTTGATTCGATGAATCGGTACATGATATATTAGTCGGTAATATTCGATATAGCCGGATCGTCGGATCAAGTGTTGATTCGATGATTTAATATATAATAATATATATGATATATTATTATATTAACTAATATTGGCTTGCTTTATTATTTCATTTTCTCAGTGGATGATACATTGATATATATGCGATATATGTTAATTGTATTATTTTCTTTTGTTGCAAATATATAATATATATGTGATATATATTATTGTGACATGATATGATTAATTGTTAAACATGTTTAAGGATGATTAATTGAGGTTAGGGTTTGATTAGGGTTAGTAGCTTCAAGTTCCTTCTAGAAGCTTTTTCTTTTGTCATTCTTAAGATCTTTATGGATGACACATTCTTTAAACTCAACCAAACCCTAACCCTAGTTGTTTCTCTACTTGTTCTCATCCAATCATCCTTGACCATGGTTAATAATTCAATCATATGTTTATATTTCTATTCATCACAATAGAAAAAGGTGATCATTATTCTTTTTCCATTATCATCTTCTTCTTCTCTCTTGAAAGAAAAGCTTGCTTGATTTTCTTAAGTGATGATAAAATATGAGAAAATGATATAAAAAGAAAGCAAAATCACTACTCTCTCATCTTCATCTCATCTAGTCCTTGGGATTAGGGTGTTCTTCTCTTTTGAGTGAGAAAGCTTGAGTCGAAACAACTTCAAGGTAGATCATCGGAGATTTGGATTACGACAAGCTAGAATGGATCGTTCGAGTCGTGGAGCCTCTCATGAGTCCGGGAGATCGTGGATCGCGGCAAAGGGACTTCTACTCGGAGCTTGTGAAGTGAAGGAGTGGACTACAAAGGTTGTAATCCCTCACACTTAGATAAAAGTTATCTTATTACATGTTAAACCCTAATAATCGAGTAAAGATCCCGGCTTTGGGTTGTTCGGCACGTCTAAAATTTAATCCGGGCATGTTTGATGCCTTTTGAACCTTCACAAGAGTGCCTAGGAACCCTACAGTGTTCCCCTCCGAATGACGGTCGAGACATGGCGTCTCGCCTGAGATTCGGGGCAGATGCTAATTGGTGCTATCTGTCCACCTCTCCGAAGATGCCAAGTTGATTTATGGCACCATGTATCGAAGGTTTAAACGGATGCGGCCGATGTAGCAGACTTTGTCAGATTCCCCCTCGTTTGAGTGGTTTTTGATTGTGGGGACGCTTTTCCCTGCAGGCGCAAGCCCCTGCAGTTAATTACGCTACCGCATCGCGGTAACAACTTTCTCCTTCTCCAGATGGTCACTTCGTGTCGTGTGTGTTTATTTTATGTTTTGTTGCCCGTGGATTGTTTACGGAGACCGAGTTATGTCGTCGCCCGTAGGGCGTGGACTAGTCCAAATCCGTATTATCTTAGATTTGGGTTTGGGGGTTTGGTTTGAGGATACGTTAGCCATACTTGAGGCTAAGATCAACTCAAACGTTTGTTAAGGATACGTTAGTCTAACTTGAGACTAAGATCAACTTAATGGGATCGTTTAGATCGGACAAAAGAGCATTTGGGCTCCGTTGTTCCATTTTAGGGACATAGTGGTCCATCGTATGTATGGCCGTCGGGACCCGTCACCTATCTGACGACGTTGAAGGATTACAACGACAGATGTCAGAGGAGTTCAGAGATGTACCCTCGAACCAGAGTTAATTGGGGGAGATTCATAGCCCAGTCTGTTTGAAGGTTTAAGGATACGTTAGCCATATTTTAAGGCTAAGATCAACTTAAACGGGATCGTTTAGATCCGCCAAGAGAGCATGCGTGGCTCTATTGTTCCAGTTTAGGGACATTGCGGTCCATGGGTAGTTTGAGGACATTGCGGTCCATGGGTAGTTTAAGGACATTGCGGTCCATTGTTAGTTTTAAGACATCTCGGTCAAGGTTAAGGACGTCGTAGTCCATGGGTTTAAGGACCCCACAGTCCATTGTTAGTTTTAAGACATCTCGGTCAAGGTTAAGGACGTCGTAGTCCATGGGTTTAAGGACCCTACAGTCCATTGTTAGTTTTAAGACATCTCGGTGAAGGTTAAGGACGTCGTAGTCCATGGGTTTAAGGACCCCACAGTCCATTGTTAGTTTTAAGACATCTCGGTCAAGGTTAAGCACGTCGTAGTCCATGGGTTTAAGGACCCCACAGTCCATTATTAGTTTTAAGACATCTCGGTCAAGGTTAAGGACGTCGTAGTCCATGGGTTTAAGGACCCCACAGTCCATTGTTAGTTTTAAGACATCTCGGTCAAGGTTAAGGACGTCGTAGTCCATGGGTTTAAGGACCCCACAGTCCATTGTTAGTTTTAAGACATCTCGGTCAAGGTTAAGGACGTCGTAGTCCATGGGTTTAAGGACCCCACAGTCCATATCAATATGTGGTCATCGGGACCCGTCACCTCTTTGAAGACATTGAGGGATTACAATGCCAAGTATCAAAGGAGTGAAGAGATGTACCCTGGAACCGGAGTGGATTAAATAGTCCTTGGCCCAATTTGGGATCAAGACCAATTAATTATGTCATGAGCCCATTAGCTCAGTTAATTACGAATTGAGGACTTATGGCCAGCTTGGGCTAAGTCCAATCATGTCTGGAATATTGGCTTCCTGTTGGTCCCTTGAAGGAGAGGCTTTTCCTCTATCCATTTAGCCAATTGGGCTAATGCCTAGTGTTAAACACTAAAGACCAATCAGTGTTGAACACTGGGAATGAGATTGATAAGTCAGTGTTTAACACTAAAAGATAATTGGTGTTAAACACCAGCAACAAGGCTTTCGAATTAGTGTTAAACACTAAAACAGATCAGTGTTAAACACTGTCAACAGAAGTCCCAAACTAGTGTTTGAACACTAAGGTAATCAGTGTTGAACACTGCAAGTAAAGTTCTTTGCTTAGTATTGAACACTAAGACCAAACAATGTTTTAATACTGAATTCAGGGGTTTAGTGTTAAACACTAAGGCAGGAGGGGTCACGTGGCAACACGTGAGAGCGCCCTCCCTTCATTTGTTCTTCTGAGACTATTGCATCTTCTAGAGCATCACGTGCCACCACGTGACGGGCATTCAAGCGCTTTGTGTGTTAAAGCTTCTGTCAAAGGTCACGTGGGTCACGTGGGGCACTGCCTCAAAGGGGCTTTATGTAGATCTTTTGGGGGGGTCACGTGGTGACACGTGACCCTTCTTTTCTGTAGTTGTTTTAGAAGATCTGTTAATCCCTTTCAGGAATTAAATTCCTCGTAGGGTTGAACCCTGACAATAGAGGAATTAAATTCCTACTTCCTTTTGAAGATTTATATTCTGGGATAGAGTTGAACTCTGAAATTTCTGTAGGAATTAAATTCCTCATATATGTGAAGAACTGAATAGGGTTTAAACCCTAATAAAAGCTTTAAGGAATTAAACTCCCACTCTCTGTTAAAGAATTATGATTAAGGGAATTAAATTCACGTTGTTTCAACAGAACTAAGTTCTTAACTAGGGTTAAACCCTAATTCTTTTTCATTCTGAAGGAATTAAATTCCCATAACACAGGGTCAAACCCTAATTTTATTTTAAAGGAATTAAATTCCTATAGTTCTGTGAGAATTAAATTCTCGTGCTTCCATTCCCTCTCTATGCTTTGGATCTGCATGGCAGGATCTCAACCCATTGAGAATTAAATTCTCAACTTCAAGGGGAGATGTGCGCTTTACAGATCCTCTATCAAAGAGAGAAGAAATATGTTCTTCTGTTTTACATCAGAGTTGAACTCTGTTGAGAATTAAATTCTCTTTCCTTTCAAGGAGCCTTCCCTTTCTTACCTAGGGTTTTCTTTTGCAGAAGATCCAAATTCCTCAAAGTATCAAGGCTCTCTCCCTTTTCTTCTCTCTGCGTGTATATATTTTTTGTATGTCTCTTGGCTCCTATTTATAGGAGAAGCAGCCGAGTCAATTAGTTTTTGACGAATCTTCATTGAGAGATTTGATTTGCATCCATCATTCGTTTTGGACCTTTGGATTATTAGGTGAATTTTATTCACCATTGGATTTCAAATCCAGGGATTCTCCTTTGTTATTTCTGTTAGATTTGAAGGGGAAATCTTTCCAAATTCTAGATTTTCCCATAGATAGATGATATTTAATCACTTCTGAATCTTTAAATTAATCGGTTGCTTTTGGAAAGATTTGAGAGTCCTTTTCTCAGAATTTAATTCTGTTAACAAATGGGCTTTGAAAGCTGGTCACGTGCGGCCACGTGACCCTTGGTCACGTGTGGGCACGTGACCCCCTTGTAACGAGCCCTTTTCTTCTTTTGCACTCTGCCTTCTTCTGCTGCTTAGCCGTCACGTGCCACCACGTGACCCCTGGTCACGTGTGAACACGTGACCCTCGTCTGGAGTCTTTTTCTTGATTTAACCGGAGAATGAGTCTGATGTTTTGAGCGTCACGTGCCAACACGTGACCCTGGTCACGTGGGAGCACGTGACCTCTTCTGAAGCCTTTTCCTTGATTTGATCAGGGAACCAATGTGCCTTTGCCACTTGCTTTTAAATGTCACGTGCCGACACGTGACCCTGGTCACGTGGGAGCACGTGACTCTTTCTGAAGCCCTTTTCCTCGATGTAGTTAGGGAACTGAACTTGCCTTGCCGATACTTTTAGGTGTCACGTGCCAACACGTGACCCTCTTCTGAAGCTTTTTCCATAAGCTTTTCTGATTTTAAATCAGGAAACAAATGCCCCCATAGCGTTGTTCTCACGTGTCCGTACGTGAGTGCAACGCTGTCACCTTTTGTGACCGTTGGATTCCTATAGGGATTTGGGGAGATGAAGCGTTTCCATCACCTCCTATAAAGGTTCACGTCCCTTCAGAAGAGCCTCCACTTTGCTCATCTTCCTCCTTGCAAACTTTCTTCTTTTGAGAATTTAATTCTCTTTTCCCAAACCTCAGTTCTCTGCCTTGAACCCACCCTCAGAGTTTAACTCTTTTTGAAAAGACTTTTCTCTTTGGGTAATGCTCTCGAATGAACGATGAACTCTCACATTCCTCTGGATTTTAAATCCAAAACAAGGGTTTTTACCCTTTTTTAACAAAGAACCCATTTTTCTTCGAGTTTCTTAACCAAAATACGAAACCATTTAACCTCCAACAGTAGATTTCTTAGGGTTCATATGATGATCCATGGAGTTTAACTCTGTTCACAGAAAAGGCTTTTTTGGGAATTTAATTCCCTTTTCTTAATAAGGAATTTAATTCCTGCGAAGAACTCGGTTTCTTCCCATGGGGGCTCCTTAGGGTCTCCTTACCCTAGGTTGTCATTATGTAATTAATGAAACAGGAACTTTGTAATGATGTCTTCTGTGGGAATTTAATTCCTTTGATCCTGTTGGATCTGTTGTAGAGCCCGAGACAGATCCTGTTGGGGGGAATGTGCATGGTCATCATTCTTTATTTAACGAGGGTGTTCCCTTTGTTTTATTGTAACTGTTTGGTCTCATTATTAATGAGCCGTCATCCGGATTCTGTGGGGCCCATGTGTTTTGTAGCCAATGGTCCCAGAAAACTCTGCTGTTGCTTTCTTTAACTAGTCTTCATGTTCATGCATGAATATATATTGCTGACTTTTCTTTTAACGGTCTTCCTTTATTGGATTTCAGGTGCGATGGCTTCTGTTCCACGCTTTCCCTTTTCTCGCTCGGAGGCTGCTTTTCCTCAGTCGCCATCTGATGAGGAAGCGATGGCGATGATTCGGGCCCATGACCCGAACTGCACCAACCTTCTTCAATGGGGATCTTGGTATAGTCAGATTATTCAGGGTCGCCGGAGTTTTCTTTGCGCGGTGCCGACGGAGCCCACTTTCCCATTCTTACCGATGGATCCTCCGAGGACGATTTTTGCTGTGGAAATGCCCAACTGGACTCCAACGGGGAGGATCGAACCTTCGACGACCAGTATTCCGAACCATCCGATCCCGGCCATAAACATCTTGGGACGGCGTATCTGCCAGGGTGAGGCCCACCCGTGGGGGCAAATTTATAAGATAGAGCTCACTCCTAGGCATCATACGGGCTACCTTCTCTGGGCTCGCTACATCCTTTCTGCCCATCGTGCGCGGTTGCAGAAAGTCGGGCTTTATCAGGCCGTATACGCGTCATTATTCCATTATAAGTCCCCGCATGTCTGGTGGGTCAAGGCGTTTTTAAACCAATGGAATTTTCCCACCAACACTTTCATCCTAGGAGATCGCGAGGTCTCGATCTCTCTAGCAGAATTTTATGATATTTCGGGGTTGCCAATCAGGGGTAGTTTGTATGAGGAGTTGTTGCCTCCTGACGAGTACGTTTTTGAACCCGAGCCCGCCTCGGTTGACGGCCTGTCTGCTGAGAATGCCGTTCGCCACAAGCGCCCCAGTTTAATCAAGGCGCTAGGCATCTTTGACCGATTATTCACCGAATCGGAAGAGCAGGGTGTTACTTTCAAGAGCTTCATTGCTCGTTTCCTTCGTGAGGACGCCTTATCGAAGACAGCCCCGAAGTTTGCCAACATTGGGTTCAGTCCGAAGAGGTTGCCGACCACCGAATTAGATTTACCTCAGTACTACATCCCTATTATATCGCCGATATCTTTTGAATCCATTGCTGTCCCAGGCATGGACGAGGAGACGTTCTTTGTGGGGTTTGTTAGTGTTTGGCTCAGTTGGTTCGTTATCCCCATGCATCGCCGCTTCATGAGAGCCTCGGTTATCTACCCGGCTCATCGTATTGCTGAGGGGACGCGGTTGGCCATCGGCATCCCGGCCTTGGCGCACCTCTATCATGGATTGGGCACCGCAGCTAATACATCTACACCCGGCGTAGATGTAGTGAACTTTTCGCTTCATTATTTCACGTCCTGGGTCGAAATGCATGCGCTGGGGGCTTTCGCTATTCATCAGAGGCCTGCCTTTTATGACGCCTATCCCTTCCCGCGACTTATGCGACTGGTGCGTGCTTCTGCTGCTGACCCGACTCAATTTGGGGCTATTCGGGTGCTGATTTCTCCTCATGCCACCGCTGGCGGGTTGGTTTTTAATGATCGGGTCTTGTCTACTCCTTCGGGTCCCGTTCAATAACTCTGGGACCAGTCGAAGGACAACGCACCTTCTTTGACGCCCCGGGAGGCCGCGCATTTGTATACAATTAGACCGGGCTACTTGGTGTTTCGCCAGGACAGTGCAGCTCTTTTTATGAGGTACAATCCGCATCGATTTGCCCGGCAGCTCGGATACGACCAGGGCGTTCCTTTCGAGGCTTTTATAGTCGCCCTGATCCCTTCGCTCGATGCTGATCGCGATGCCGCTCATCATTTCATGAGGCTGAACACCGGCTCCCGTTTCATAGTCCCTGAAGCCGAGTACATGCCCCGATGTGTGGGTGCATTTACAGGCTGGTATCTTCATCGGATCAGCCCAATTATTCTTGAAGAAAGAAGGGTGCTTCTTGGTCACGACGCCCCTCCTCAGGTTTTGGGAGCTAAGCTACGACCGAGGGTTCCAGTCCGCTTCCCTTTGAGGGAGATTGGCACCGCGCTCATTCCGGGAGAGTCAGGAGTAGACCTTACTCCAACAGCTGGTATGCCCTTGGGTTCTCGATCGAGGGGTATACGGGCCCCAGTGGTAGCACCCCTGCCGGTGGCGGCACCGCCCCCTGTGGCGTCGACGATGGCGATGTCATCCTCGGTTGTGGCACCGAGCAAGAGTAACAGGGATGAGGGCGCTGAGGGCGATGTAGGCCAGCGCCGCCTTAAGGTTTCGCGAGGGAGGAAGCGGTCATCCTCAGCGACCGGTTCTGGGTCCAAACGGCGGAGGAAAGCGGCCACCACCCCGCTTGATTCTGTGGCGGAGTCTGAGCCTATCCTTGAGGACGAACCATTGGCCTTGCAGGAGTCAGACGCTGGACTTCTCTTCCCGAGTTCGGCTGATGAGGAGGCCGCACAGTTGGCTGAGGCCATACGGCGTTCAAAAGACGCGTCTCATAACGCCAAGGTTCCGAAGAAGTCTTATCCCGCTGTTATTTTTTATGAAGACCCTTCGTGGATTCGGCGGCGGTTTATCGGCCCTTTGGAGGAATGGGGGGAAAGGGCTTTGAAGCAGGCCGCTTCAGAAGACGCCGCTGATGCGCTTTCTATATGGACCAGCGGTCATGAGTCTACCCTTGAACCCCGGCGAGCCTACCTACTTGACAAGGAGCGGCGGCTTGAAGAAGCCATATTGAGGGCTTCTTTGCGTATAGGTATGTTGTGCTTCTTTTACAGTCTTTCCGATTATTTATGCCAGTGCATATGTATCATTATTCTTATTTGAATCGTGCAGAACCTTCGACGCTGGGGGAGCTCCCTACGGGCCCATTAAAGTTGAAGCCCGCCGAAATTCTCAATGAAGCCTTTCTTGATGTGGAGGGGGCTGATGAGGCTGCTCCTCTCATAGTAGAGCCTCCAGCGGCGGTTCTTGATCAGGGAGCGCTTGCCCCTTTGGGAGAGGCTCCTTTAGAGGTCGTCGCCCCAATGAATCTTACTGAGGGCGGCTCAGAGGCTGGAAGAGAGGTAGTCGGGACTACTCTTCCTTTGTTGGAGCCTAAGGTCACGACGGAGACCGTTGAAGCTGCTATCCCCCCGGCTCAGAATGGGAGGAGTGTTGAAGGTATCCCTCTGCGTTTTAATTTAGCAACCCCCTCATAGTCTGAACCCTTTTATCTTTCCCCGAATTGCGTGGTTTGGCGGCCACTATCGCGGATCTGTCGCCTCGACAGTCATTTCAGCGTTTATTGGAGATGGCAGCTCCGCAGGCGATCTCCCCTCAGCGTATTGTCCTTACTTCTGGGCAAGGTTAGTGTCATTCGCCATTTTTTACCATAGCATTGTTACTATTTGGCGAAATGACGTTGATGTCTCTTATAGTTTTAGAAGCTGACGATGAGGTCGAGGTCGTTGAAGGGCCAGGGGAACCTTCAGCTCCTACTTGCATGACTGTCGGTGAGTGACATTTTATTATAGTCCCGTTCGTTCTGCGTTTAAGAGTTTTACTAACATTTCACAAATTTGAACAGCCCTGCCAGTCTCCATGGCTTTGGAATCGCGCATCGTGATGCCGCCCGGTCCTTATGCTTTGCTGGCTTCAGAACGCTTGGCCCAATTGAGCCTTGTCTCCCTATCATCTTTCATCGAGGAGCTCCGTGCTGGTAGCGCGACCACAGCCGAAGCGTTTGTCGCTGAAGCTAACGGCTCTCTTCCTTTTCTCGCCACTTATCATAGCGAGGAGGTGGTGCAGGTCTGGGTGGAGTTCTGTAGGAAGGTGGAGGCCTGCTTGTACGCTCTCGAATGTTCTCGCCTCTCCTCGGAAGCCGTGGCTGCAAAAGCGGAGTTGCGGGGTCTGATAGCACAATGTGCGGCCAACATGACGTCATGAGAGAAAAGGCTTGGCCGCAAGTTCTCGGAGATAGAGCTGGCTTCTAAGGCGCTGAGCGAGCTTCATGCCAGCCTCACAGCCAAGGCCAACAAAGCATACGAACTCTGGCGGGTGCTTCAGGAGTCCATAAAAGAGGTGGTGGCTCTCGATAAAGCTGCCACGTTCACTCATGAGAAGGTCGAGGCTCATAAAGCCACCGAGAAAGAGCTCGAAGCTCAGCTTGCTTCGTATCAGGCTCAACAAGCTCAGGCGGAGGCTCGTCTTCTGGAGATCTTGCGTCATGAAGCCGTGGCTCAGCAACAGAACGATGAGCTGGTAAAATTACTACACCGCCCGCCGGCTTGAGGACTTGTATCTTTTCTCCCTTTTTTGTACATGCTCATGAATGAGAGTATCTCTTTTTTCTGTTTCTTTCATAAATTGTACTTTGTATCTATTTTGGTTTATGAATAAAAGATATATTTTTCCTCTCAATGGTGTGTCCCCTTTTTATTGAATGTATTCTGCGGATATTCTATCTTGATCTCTTTGCAGGACAGCGATGGCTTAGGATTCAGGGTTAGGATCTGCTTCCTAAGGCTTTTGCATTTTATGAGCCACGAGGGTCTCATAAAGAGTTTTTCTCCCTATAGGTCGAGAGGACCCATAGGTGTAAGTTCTTCTTAAAAATCGTGAGGATTATTAAGCGGGTTTTCCCATGAGAGTCGTAAGGATCTTACAAGAGAGTTTTTCTTCCTTACAGGTCGTGAGGACTTGTAAGTGCTGGATGTGGTCACCCTTGTCCGTGTTTTACGGAGTCAGGGGTTTCTCCAGGTATTGTAGTTTAAAGACGTCGCGGTCAAGGTTAAGGACCTCATAGTCCGTGGATTTAAGGACTCCACAGTCCGATGTTAGTTTTAAGACATCACGGTCAAGGTTAAGGACCTCATAGTCCGTGGATTTAGGGATTCCACAGTCCGATGTTAGTTTTAAGACATCACGGTCAAGGTTAAGGACCTCATAGTCCGTGGATTTAAGGAATCCACGGTCCGATGTTAGTTTTAAGACATCACGGTCAAGGTTAAGGACCTCATAGTCCGTGGATTTAGGGACTCCACAGTCCGATGTTTGGTTGCAGGGACCCGTCACCTCTTTGAAGACGTTGAGGAATTACAATGCCAGGTATCAAAGGAATGAAGAGATGTACCCTTAAACCAAGGCAGAATCTGTAGGGAATCGGGGTGGTTGATCGTTAGTTTTAAGACATCACGGTCGAGGTTAAGGACATCATAGTCCGTGGATTTTAAGGACTCCACAGTCCGATATTTGCTCTGGATGCTTCACACGGGTTCACTGCCGTGCTTGGCGAGGACCAGGCTCCGCTCTTGGCATTTTCTGCGGGGTCAAAGAGTGACGTTATTCGCGTTCCACGTAACCATGAATTTTGCACTAGATGCTTCACACGGGTTCACTGCCGTGCTCAGCGAGGACTAGGCTCCGCTATGGATGCTTCACACGGGTTCACTGCCATGCTCTGCGAGGACCAGGATCCGCTCTGGACGTTTTCCACGGGGTCAAAGAGTGACGTTATCCGCGTTCCACGTAACCAGGAATTTTGCACTAGATGCTTCACACGGGTTCACTGCCGTGCTCGGCGAGGACTAGGCTCCGCTCTCGATGCTTCACACGGGTTCACTGCCGTGCTCTGCGAGGACCAGGATCCGCTCCGGACGTTTTCCACGGGGTCAAAGAGTGACGTTACACGCGTTCCACGTAACCAGGAATTTTGCACTAGATGCTTCACACGGGTTCACTGCCGTGCTCGGCGAGGACTAGGCTCTGCTCTGGATGCTTCACACGGGTTCATTGCCGTGCTCTGCGAGGGCCAGGATCCGCTCCGGACGTTTTCCACGGGGTCAAAGAGTGACGTTACCCGCGTTCCACGTAACCAGGAATTTTGCACTAGATGCTTCACACGGGTTCACTGCCGTGCTCGGCGAGGACTAGGCTCCGCTCTGGATGCTTCACACGGGTTCACTGCCGTGCTCTGCGAGGACCAGGATCCGCTCTGGACGTTTTCCACGGGGTTAAAGAGTAACGTTATCTGCGTTCCACGTAACCAGGAATTTTGCACTAGATGCTTCACACGGGTTCACTGCCGTGCTCGGCGAGGACTAGGCTCCGCTCTGGATGCTTCACAGGGGTTCACTGCCGTGCTCTGCGAGGACCAGGATCCGCTCTGGACGTTTTCCACGGGGTTAAAGAGTAACGTTATCCGCGTTCCACGTAACCAGGAATTTTGCTGATTGTATCCGCATTTCACGGGATGGAGGTTTGACTGTTGGCGATATGTATACCACCGAGCCATGGAACTGGGAGTTGCCGATGTTCCGCTTAGCTTGAAGTTGTGTCCGTCGTTACGAGACGAATGTTGGGGTGATCTCTAGGTCACTTGTGGCCCGTCGAGATTTAGCTTCTTTCTTTGGTGAAACCTGGGGGGGGAGGTATGTTCCCTTTTTGTTTACGCCCCTTTTTTTTTATATTTTATTTCTTTTTCCGCGATACTCTATCATTTCAGCTTTTATATCGCGGAGGTCGTGATTGCCCATCATTTCGGCTATTCTTCGCGGTGCCCAATCATTTCGGCTATTTATTTATTCTCTACTCGCTGCTTTTTATTGCGAGTTGCCCCATCATTTCGGCTATTCTTCATGCATACATTTTTACTTGCTGCTTTTTATTGCAAGTTGCCTCATCATTTCGGCTATTCTTCATGCATACATTTTTACTTGCTGCTTTTTATTGCAAGTTGCCCCATCATTTCTGCTATTTTGTAGGCATGTGTGGCTTGCTAGCTTTTTCGCCGCAAGCTTGGATTTTAGACACCGATTTCGACATCAGCATCGCTACAACTGGAATGTTGCCGGGAGCGAATCATCATTTGTCTTTGTCGATGTTGAACAAAGGTGGCTCAGCAAACAGGGTTAAGGGTCCTGTCGACCAAGGCTTTTGACTTCATGAGCCGTAAGGGTCCCACAAAGGTATTTCTCCCTACAAGTCGTGAGGATCTTGCAGGTGTATTTTCTCCTTAGGGATCGTGAGGATTCCTAAGTGTGTGTTCCTCTGTAAGTCGTAAGGATCTTACAAGAGGGCTTTCTCCTTATGGGTCGAGAGGACCTACAAGGGTTGGACTTTGCTGGGGAAATGTTTATTCGCGCCCGTGGATTGTATACAAGGGTCAGTATGAGCCGCTTGTAGGGCAATATCGAAGGTTGTGGAGGATTTGCTTAAGAACAGGTTTAGGTTTCTGTAACTTAAGACTTTCAAATCTTATGAGCCGTGAGGGTCCCATAAGAGAGTTCTCCTTACGAGTCGTGAGGATCTCGTAAGTGTATTTTCTCCTTAGGAATCGTGAGGGTCCCTAAGTGTGTTGCTCCTTTATGAGTCGTAAGGATCTCACGCAGGTGGTTTCTCCTTGCAAGGTCGAGAGGACCCTATAAGTGTCTTTTAACGAGGTTGCGCCCTTTCGGGTTTTCACAAACACTCGCCGGTAGTCCTGCTGTTTTTACTCACGGAGCCCTTTCGGGTTTTCATCCGTGCCCATTTTGCTTGTGGACACACCGTTTTTTTTTAATTCTTTTCCTCTCTTTTTTTTTATCTCGTCAGCCTAAGGATGCTGCGGTAGTAGTTTAGGGACGTTTCGGTCCGTCGTTAGTTTAAGGACGTTTCGGTCCGTCGTTAGTTTAAGGACGTTTCGGTCCTTCGTTAGTTTAAGGACGTTTCGGTCCATCGTTAGTTTAAGGACGTTTCGGTCCATCGTTAGTTTAAGGACGTTTCGGTCCATTGTTAGTTTAAGGACGTTTCGGTCCATTGTTAGGGGAAGGCCGGCTGCTGCTTGTAAAGTCTGAGCATAGGAAGATAGCGAGCGGACATAGTCGTCGTCATCTATCATTGACCCAGGCTGTGGCTCATTAAGCATAGTATTTCTTTAAGAAGCGGCCGTTTATTGGCCTGAAAGGCCTTTCACCGTGCATGTCCATGAGTAGATAGGCTCCACCCTGGTAGACCTTGTCTATGATGTACGGGCCTTCATAGTTTGGCTCAAATTTTCCCCGCTTGGCACGATTGGGGATCATAGGTCTTTTGACCACTAGAATGAGTTCGCCTTGGCGGAATGTCCTCGGCCTGGTCAATCTTTCGTATGAGCGCGTCATCTTTGCTTTGTAGGCTTCTAGATGTTGTTGCGCTATGAGCCGGGTTTCGTCGAGGGCATCAAGCTCCTCAAGCCGAAGGTGAGCATTTTCTTCGTCCGTCAGCTTGTGGTGGACTGCCACTCGTAGAGAGGGTAACTCTATCTCGAGGGGGAGCACTGCTTCCGTCCCAAATACCAACGCGTACGGCGTTGTGTTCGTGGCCGTCTTGAATGTAGTTCGATAAGCCCAAAGGGCTTCTTGCAGCCTCTCATGCCAGTCTCTCTTATTCCGGGAAACGGTCTTTTTTATGATCTTCGTCAAGGTCTTATTGAAGGCCTCAGCCAGACTGTTAGCTCGTAGGTTGTAAACTGAAGAATATCTCCAGTCTATATTGTGCTGCTGCGCGAAGCGGCTAATCTTATGGCTTCGGTAGGCTGGCCCATTATCGGAGATAATCCGCCGTGGGGTTCCAAACCGATAGATGACGTGCGTCTTGAAGAAATGGAGGATATTCTCCGTCTTCACATCCCTCAGTGGTACTGCTTCTGCCCATTTGGAGAAGTAATCAGTTGTCGCCAGGATAAAACGATGTCCCCGGGACGACGCTAGCTCGATGGGGCCGACTATGTCAGTCCCCCACATTTCGAATGGCCAGCTAGCCACCGTTGGGTGTAGTGGTTTCGGATGTTGGTGGATAATGTCTCCATGAATCTGGCACGAGTGGCATTGCTTCGCATACTCGAGGCAGTCCTGGATCATCGTGGGCCAGAAGTAACCCATCCGTTTAATTTTTAACTTCATCTTTGGGCCTGCTTGGTGAGAACCGCAAAGTCCGTCGTGAACTTCCTGATTGACTCTTTCTGTTTCGTCAGGTCCTAAGCATCTCAGCCATAGAGAATCAAACGATCTCTTGTATAGAGTATCGTTGACGAAAGCGAAAGATAGAGCTCGTTTCATGAGCTGATGTCTTGAGGACGCTTCTTTGGGCATTCGGTGGGACTTAAAGTAATCTATGAAGACTTCCCTCCAGTCCTCAGCCTTCTCGCGGTCTTTTATTTGTAGGGTCGTCTGCTCAGTCGCCCCCTCTTCTTTATATAATTCCGGAGGTATTTCTGCCGGGGCGAGCACTCGACGGCTTTGTACCACGATTCTTACATCATCGAGGTTTTCGTCCGCCAGCTCTTTAGCAAGTTTGGCCAACACGTCTGCTTTGCTGTTTTCCGCGCGCGGTATGTTCTCCAAAGTATAGGAGGGAATTTGGGTCAGTAGTTGTTGCACCTTTTCGCCGTACTTCACCAACTCCGGTTTGCACGTTTGGTAGTCACCATTTACTTGACTAACGACCAGTTGAGAATCCCCGTATATAAGGAGGTCTTCAATTCCCAGGTCGATGGCGATTTCGAGGCTTGCTATCAGAGCTTCGTATTCAGCTTCATTGTTTGTCCTCGGCTCTGTTAAGGAGAAGGTGAAGCGCATTATCCCTCCTTGTGGAGTTGCAAAGACGAGGCCTATCCCCGATTTGATCATTGGGATACCTTATTTCTGTTTCTTTACGGAGGACGCTCCATCGAAATAGAGTTCCCATCGGGTGATACCGCCGCCAATCGCATCAAATGCATGCTCGTCCGGCAAATCACAGTTCAGAGGAGAATCGGCCGGTATCGGGTGCTCAGCGAGGAAATCGGCAATGGCCTGGCCTTTCACTGCCTTGAGAGGTTGATACGTTATCGAGAACTCCATCAAGAGCAGGGCCCATTTAGCGAGTCGTCCCGTCAGTATGGCTTTTGACATCAAGTATTTAAGGGGATCCGCCTTTGAAATGAGACGGACTTCATGCGCCAACGCATAGTGCCTGAGCTTTGTTATCGCGAAGATTAACGCCAAGCAATGTTTTTCAATGGGAGAGTAGTTGCATTCTGCCCCCAGTAGAACTCGACTTAAGTAGTAGAGTGCCCTCTCTTTCCCCTGATCGTTCTCTTGTGCCCATAATGCGCCCAAGGAACCTTTGAGGGCGGTCGTATAAAGAATGAGGTGTTTTCCCTTGACCGGCGCAGCCAACACCGGAGGGTTTTGCAGGTACTGCTTGATCTCGTTTAGTGCACCTTGGCATTTGTGATCCCAAACGAATGGAGTTCCCTTTTTCATCAGGTGGCTGTAAGGACGGCATTTGCCTGAAAGATTGGCGATAAATCGCCGGATGTATGCGAGCTTCCCTTGGAGAGACCGCAACCGTTTGAGGGTTCTTGGCGGAGGCATTTCCATGATCGCTTTAATCTTTGACGGATCTATTTCAATACCTCGGTGTCGAACGATGAATCCCAGGAATTTGCCCGAGGAGACTCCAAACGCGCATTTGAGGGGATTCATTTTCAAATTATATTGCCGAAGGCGTTGAAATACAGTCTCCAGATGCTTTAAATGATCTTCGTATGACACGCTCTTTACTACGAGGTCATCGATATAGCACTCGACGATGTCATGTATGAGGTCGTCGAAGATCTTTGTCATGGCCCTTTGATAGGTAGCGCCAGCGTTCTTTAGACCAAAGGGCATAACCCTGTAGCAGAATATACCCAAAGGGGTCCGGAAAGCGGTGTGCTTCTGGTCTTCGGGATGCATCTTTATCTGATTGTATCCTGACGAACCGTCCATAAAGGAGAAAACCTCGTGAGTGGATGTGTTATCTATCATTAGCTCGGTTAATGGTACTGGAAAATCGTCCTTTGGACAGGCTTTATTGAGATCCCTGAAATCCACGCATATGCGTACCGTCCCATTCTTCTTCATTACCGGGACGATATTGGCGATCCAATCGGGATATTGGACTTCTTGGATAAATCCAAAATCGATCAGCTTCTTGACTTCGGCGTTGATGCTCATTTCAAGCTCGAGTCGCATCCTTCTCGGCGTCTGCTTGACTGGCTTGATATCCGGGGATATCGCCAATCTATGCACAACGATTTCTGGATCTAGTCCTGGTATCTCGGAATAGTTCGACGCGAAGCAGTCTTTATGCCGTAGAAGCACGTTCTTTAACGCAGCCACCCTTTCTTCAGATAGCAGCTCGCTGACAAATGTCGGTCGCGGGTCATCTGCCGATCCCAACTCAATCTTCTTGAGGTTATCTGCAGTAGTATGTATACCATCTTCCAGTTCTTTCGGAGCTGGCGGAAATTCTGAGATCACCTCATCATTGCTGTTCTCAAAGCACCAGGGAAGGTCATCCATGTTCTCAGGCTCTTCTTTCAATAACGTAATCATATAACAGGTGCGAATCCGCTCCCAGGACCGAGGTGGATCCGGTCCTGCTCTTGCGGCCTTGGGTTCGTGCTTTTGTGGCGGCATTACCCTCCATCCGTTGGATAAAGCGAATCTGCCCATTTGGTACTGGTCCTCGACCCAGTTCTTGAAGGTGAAGCAGTCTTCGATAGGGCGTCCTATGGCTCGGTGATAAGAGCAATAGCTCGGATGAGAAGCCTTGTTAACTTGCTCAGGGTGTCTAGGCTTTGGAAGCGCGATCATTTGATGTTTTAAAGCTAGCTTGAGTAACCTCTCCGTCTTGTCTCGGGGGAAGGAGTACGCTCGACTCATCTTCTTCTTGAGGGACAAATCCGAGCCGTGCAATACTCGATCACGTAACCCTCTAATCCTGCGTCGTTGTTGTCGGCTCCTCTTTCCGCTTCTTGATTTATTTCCGTCTCTGCGTTGGGCCTTTCGTACAACGGGTTGACGAGGATGAGCATCTTTGTCTTTTGCAGCCTGTTGAAATAGACGTTGCGTCTTGGCCTTCTCGTAGATGGCCATCTCGCGGTTGTGGTCTTCCCGAGCTTTCTGACCCACTTTCCTGATAGGCTTGTCCATTCTTTCTTCAAACGACGGACTCGTCACTTCAATCACGGGGTCTAGTTTTGATGAAGGGTTGGCGTCTCCTAACAGGGCGTCCTCTTCTTCATCAAAGGTATATATAGCGTAGCTGCTGTGGGCCCGTCCCCGTTTTCCGGTTCTCGCGTATCCAAGCCCAAGTGTTTCCATTTTCCCGTTGGGCAATTTGCGTTGAGTCCCGGGGACATCCCAAATCTTGTTGTAGAACCGAGCCTGCCGAACAGTCTGTTTTAAGGGTACTCCTTGGCGCTTCAATAGCTTCTTTAATCCATTTGTATAGTATCTGGGCAGACGGATGGGTTGGAGCCTGTCGGGTGTAGCATCCGCGCCATGCCAGATCTCTTTCTCTATTTTCGACTCTGAGGATCGGTAGAATAGGATCACCTTCTTACCCCTTTGCCTGGGAAGGACGTAAAATGTTTGCAGGTCCTGCACATTGTGAGCTTGAAGCGTGTCGAGATCCTTGTAGTGTTCTCGCGGTACTATGGTGATTTGCAAACTATGGTCATCGCCAGGGGGTGCTTGTATTGACAGCCGATTGGAGAACACGGCATTAACTTCATCTTCTGAATCACTTCCGAAGACCAACATGGGGCCGGGCGTCCCCAGGTTGTTGCGTTGAGATGGCCCTGCATAAACTATCTCTTCCTCTTCTTCGGTATCGCTCCCGAAAACATGGATGGTGGTGGCGGTTTTGTTCTCCGGGTTGCGACACCTTTCTGTATCCTCGAAATCTGGCAAAAAGTACTTCGCATCTTCGTATTTGCGGACTTCGTTCACGGAAAATGGGTTTAATTCTCCTGTTACGGTATACTCGAAACCATCTTTAAAGTACTTCATACACTGATGTTGTGTAGAAGGGATGATGTTGTACTCGTGTAGCCAAGGACGACCGAGCAAGGCGTTGTAGCAGGTCTTGGCCTCAATGACATGGAATTTGATGTCTGAGACGAGAAGTCCAAAGCGTAATGTTAGTATCACAGATCCGAGAGTCCGTGACAATTGTGAATCGAAACCGGAGATAGTAATTTTGTCACGAGCGAGGTGTTGCACACTCATGCAGATTTCCTTCAACACCCGAACATTAAGGAGATTGACGGAGGATCCATTATCCACCAGGATCTTGCCTATCTTGATATCATGGCAGTATCCAGAGACATATAGGGGACGGTTGTGGTCGCACGTCCCGAGAAGGAGGTCTTCGTCACCGAAAGTGATGTCGGCCGTATGCACTTCCTCCAGTTCATCCTTCATCCTTTCAGTGGCGAGGAAGGCTTGGAATTGCTCAGGTTCTTGTAACGCCTTAATTAGTGAGTCTCGCGCTTCTTTTGATAATAGGAGGGCATCGAGAATGCTAAGCTGAGAAGGTAGCTTCCTTAGGTGCGCGAGGATGTTATAGTCCACCTTACCCTTCCTAGGAGGGTCTTTGGCAGCCAGCTCTCTCATGACTTGGTCATCTAAAGTGATATCTTCAGTGACCTTTTCCTTTCCCTTATCTTTTCTACTCACGGGCCCGAGATTCTTTTCTGGGAGTGTGCGATTGCGCAGCTGAATGTTCTCGCAGGCCTCCGATTTCTCCTCTTTCCCTAAAACGGATTCTTTAAAGAGAGGGCCCAGAGCCATTTCTTCATCAGAGTCTCTCTCAAAGGTGAGAACTTGTGACCCCCCGGCGTGAGCCATATAACAGTTTCCAGTAGTTCTGTTGTGCCCATCGACAGTACTTCTTCGCTCCCGACGGACCTTGCGTTTCATGCGCTTAACATGTTGCCGACGAGCAACATATCTTTGCCACCATATCTTAAAGGCGTCGCACTCCTCCGTGGGGTGTGAGATTTTCCGATGATATGCGCAATAATCAGGGTGCCTCTCCACCCCATCGTGCGTGTTTCCTTCCGAGGGTGGTAGCTTCATTCCTATTGACATGGCTTTGGCAAACCTTTTCCTCGTCTTGAATATCTTCTTGTCTACTTCGGATGCCTTTTGCTCTGGCGGGGGTAGTTCAACTCTTTCGTTCAGTTGCCCGCATTTGGTTCCTTCTGACGCTGCCATCTCACGCTCCTGATCCACTTTACTCTTTAGACGAATCTCGTCTAGAAAGGCATTGATCATTTCATTTGTTAGCCACACACGCTCTGGTTCAGGCTCTGTCCCCAGTTTCTTAGTGCCAGGAGTTTTCCCATCATCGGCAAACGAGTGGGAGATTACGTTACAACTCTCCACATATCCTTCGGATTCATCCGACGAGCTCTCTCCATCATCTTTCTCTTGAAAGATGTGGTTGAGTAACTCTTGCAGTGTGACAGGAGTTCGCGCCTTTTGATTGTATTCTTCCAGCGTGTCGATTTGCTTCTGCAAGTTCGTGTGCTCGTTTCCAAGCTTCACGGGCTTCTTGGATTTCTTCTTTTTCTTCGAAGATTTTGACGGTTGGGCGTGAGTATTTGGGCCCTTATCGCGAGTCTTCGTAGTTGGGCGGGGCTTCAACATCCTTTCGATAATTTGAGGTTCAAGAGGGTCCTTCCATTCGATCGCAGGGCACGCATGAAGCTCTCCCAGCATTCTTTTGGTTTTAGTTGATAGCACGACCTCCCATGGAGCTTCTTCGATAAAGGAACAGGTTGCCCCCGGTGTATCTGCTTTCTTAGGAGTATGCGGCTGTGGTGGGTTCACCTTCCACTTTTCGGACAGTATAAACTTCCCCTGGAGGTATTGATCTTCAATCCATCCTTTGAAGACGAAGCAATCTTCAATCGGATGACTTACCGTTTGATGGTAAGGGCAATAGTTAGGGTTATTCACCTCGGTGGGTTGCGGCGGTCGCCTTGGATTTGGTAGGTTTATAAGTCTGTTGCGTACTGCCAGCTCGAATAACCGTTTCGTCTTGTCTCGTGGGAACGAGTAGGGACGTTTCATCTTCTCATTATAATACCGACGTCTTTCTTCCAGTTGATCTGCTGGTTTCGGGGCGTTAGGTTGCTGTTGGGCATTCGCGACAAAGGTTGCCCTTCCTTTACCCTTGTCATTCCGAGGTTCCGACTTCGGGGGAGGTAGTCTATGACCCATCTGGTCCATCTGAGCCAACTTGTCGATTAAAGCCTGGAATGTGGTCGGCTTAAAGAACATCATAAACTGGGAGATAGTTGCGTGGGGGTCTAGGGTTCCCACGAACATGCCCACTGCGGGTGCCTCCTCAATGCGTTGCTCGCATCTCGACCACAAATTCCGCCAGCGTATAGCATACTGGACCCAGGTTTCGCCTGGTTTTACCCTGGCGTTAATCAATGCAGTTATTGGGGTGCGTTCGCTGGCACTTGCGAATCGCTGAGTGAATAACAACTCCATTTCAGCGAACGTTTTGATAGAATCGTTCGGGAGTTCCGAATACCATTCGAACGCTGTTTCTGATAAGCTGCCCACGAACTGGCGAAGCAACAGTTTATCATCACCGCCGGTGTTACCGCAGAGGGCCCGGAACTGGGCAACATATTGATGGAGATTGCCGGTCCCCTTATACACGTGGAATTTTGGTATCGTATAGCCTGGCGGGTATTTGATTTGGTCGTACCAGCTTGGATACGGCCGCCCCATTTTTACGACTTGACCAGCTGCCTCAGTCGCATGATGAACCCGGATTTGCTGGGCTATGTAGTCAACCAAGTCAGCCTTAGAGATTGCCTCCTCCTTGGCCGTTGAGATGGCTGGTGGTGGATTTGACGTTTCTCCTCGGTCGTCTTCAAGAACGATTGGGGGATCCTCGGCGGGTAAGTCCTGTTGGATCATCATTCCTATCATATCTTGGAAGAGAAGGCCCATACGTTGTATGTTGGCTGCCTGTTCGGCAGCCTCTTTGTCTTTCTTCTCCAGTATCCGGCGAAGGAATTCAGCGTCGGTTTCTTCCTCCCGGCGTGCGTCTGAGGACGTTTCTGGGCTTTCTTTTGGCCCGGTAAGTGCGGCCATAGCATTCATCATTTCTTGGAGCTTTTGCTGTTGCTCCTGGGCTTTCGTCACGGATCGGGTTAGCGGTCGGTGGCCCGTAGAAGTGCGGCTTTCCTCCTTTCCAGAAGCCATATAAACAGTGTGCACCACCAGGCCCCCAGACCTCGGGCGTCTGGGCTCAGTGCTTTTAGCCGTCGTTGCAGGCTGGGGGATCTTCTCTGGCCTCCTCCTTTTATGAGCCATGGAGGTTGAGGGGGCCGTTGAGGTGGGCGTCCATACAGCCTTTTGGGGTTTAGCCTGGTGACCAGCTTTCGGTTGGATTTTCAGCTTCTTGTGCTGGCGGGAAAAGTTTGGATCGATGATCGAGTCTCGGGCCTGCCGCCAAACCTTATAGATTTTGGAAGACAGCCGTTGAGGGGATCGGGGCTGTTCTGATTTTATTTCCACAACCTTTTTTAATGGGGAAGGAGACCTCTTTAGCACTGCAGTAGGAGAATTCTTTCGCACCTTATTTAGCATCTCGAAGCTGTTCCCAGTTGGAACAGCAGCATTAACTTCTGCCATCGGGGCTGATGGAGTCAACCCGGAGGGGGAGTTGCCCCCAGCCTTCCTTGGCGCCAATGGCGACGTCGAGCGTGTCGAGCGGACGACGTTGGGTCAGCGGTAAGAATGGTTTCGTCTTGCCCCCTGCGTGGGTAGAGGGTCGTTGCTGGTGTTAGCCTGTCAAAGACCGACGTCCTTTGGATAGCAGGAGCGGGAGCTGGAGACGTCAATCTTGTAAAGACCGACTTTGTGGCAGGGGAAGTCGCTTTGATGTCTTCAGGAGCAGGACCGGTCACTTTCTTAGAAGCAGCCTTCTCTTAGATTGTAGGCCCCATGATGAGTTCGCAGGATTTCTGGCCCAATCTAGAGAAGACCGAGGCATTGACGTTGGGCGACTCGTTGAGAGGAGCCGCGGCAGGGGTAAGACGATCAAAGACCGACTTCTTGAGAGCTTCCTTTGTCAGCACCGGCGCCGCGAAGCTTGTTGGTGGGAGTATAGTCCCAAAGAACAATCCGGTAGTGGCCTGAGTCATCTGGTCCACCGGCATTGTGAATAACGAAGCAGCTTGGGGTCCGTAGGCTATACCTCCTGGCGAGGCAAAGCGTTGGTCGCAATTGCATTCTGAGCGGTTGGAGGATTTCGCAGAAGTAGAAGCCATTGATCCTTTGTTTTCTGCAATAAGCAAGACGCCAATTCTTAGTATCTTGAAACCCAAGGGCAACTATTAGCGAACCGCGATTGGTTCGCGAGTCACGACACACGAAGTGTGGAGTGGAAAGAGGAAAATGTCCCACCGGGCGTGCCAGAATCTGTTCCCCTCCGAATGGCGGCCGAGACATGGCGTCTCGCCTGAGATTCGTGGCAGATGCTAATTGGTGCTATCCGTCCACCTCTCCGAAGATGCCAAGTTGATTTATAGCACCATGTATCGAAGGTTTAAACGGATGCGGCCGATGTAGCAGACTTCGTCAGATTCCCCCTCGTTTGAGGGGTTTTTGATTGTGGGGACGCTTTTCCCTGCAGGCGCAAGCCCCTGCAGTTAATTACGCTACCGCATCGCGGTAACAACTTTCTCCTTCTCCAGATGGTCACTTCGTGTCGTGTGTGTTTATTTTATGTTTTGTTGCCCGTGGATTGTTTACGGAGACCGAGTTATGTTGTCGCCCGTAGGGCGTGGACTAGTCCAAATCCGTATTATCTTAGATTTGGGTTTGGGGGTTTGGTTTGAGGATACGTTAGCCATACTTGAGGCTAAGATCAACTCAAACATTTGTTAAGGATACGTTAGTCTAACTTAAGACTAAGATCAACTTAACGGGATCGTTTAGATCCGACAAAAGAGCATTTGGGCTCCGTTGTTCCAGTTTAGGGACATAGTGGTCCATCGTATGTATGGCCGTCGGGACCCATCACCTCTCTGACGACGTTGAAGGATTACAACGACAGATGTCAGAGGAGTTCAGAGATGTACCCTCGAACCAGAGTTAATTGGGGGAGATTCATAGCCCAGTCTGTTTGAAGGTTTAAAGATACGTTAGCCATATTTTAAGGCTAAGATCAACTTAAACGGGATCGTTTAGATCCGCCAAGAGAGCATGCGTGGCTCTATCGTTCCAGTTTAGGGACATTGCGGTCCATGGGTAGTTTGAGGACATTGCGGTCCATGGGTAGTTTAAGGACATTGCGGTCCATTGTTAGTTTTAAGACATCTCGGTAAAGGTTAAGGACGTCGTAGTCCGTGGGTTTAAGGACCCCACAGTCCATTGTTAGTTTTAAGACATCTCGGTCAAGGTTAAGGACGTCGTAGTCCATGGGTTTAAGGACCCCACAGTCCATTGTTAGTTTTAAGACATCTCGGTCAAGGTTAAGGACGTCGTAGTCCATGGGTTTAAGGACCCCACAGTCCATTGTTAGTTTTAAGACATCTCGGTCAAGGTTAAGGACGTCGTAGTCCATGGGTTTGAGGACCCCACAGTCCATATCAATATGTGGTCATCGGGACCCGTCACCTCTTTGAAGACATTGAGGGATTACAATGCCAAGTATCAAAGGAGTGAAGAGATGTACCCTGGAACCGGAGTGGATTAAATAGTCCTTGGCCCAATTTGGGATCAAGACCAATTAATTATGTCATGAGCCCATTAGCTCAGTTAATTACGAATTGAGGACTTATGGCCAGCCTGGGCTAAGTCCAATCATGTCTGGAATATTGGATTCCTGTTGGTCCCTTGAAGGAGAGGCTTTGCCTCTATCCATTTAGCCAATTGGGCCAATGCCTAGTGTTAAGCACTAAAGACCAATCAGTGTTGAACACTGGGAATGAGATTGATAAGTTAGTGTTTAACACTAAAAGATAATTGGTGTTAAACACCAGCAACATGGCTTTCGAATTAGTGTTAAACACTAAAACAGATCAGTGTTAAACACTGTCAACAGAAGTCCCAAACTAGTGTTTGAACACTAAGGTAATCAGTGTTGAACACTGCAAGTAAAGTTCTTTGCTTAGTATTGAACACTAAGACCAAACAATGTTTTAATACTGAATTCAGGGGTTTAGTGTTAAACACTAAGGCAGGAGGGGTCACGTGGCAACACGTGAGAGCGCCCTCCCTTCATTTGTTCTTCTGAGACTATTGCATCTTCTAGAGCATCACGTGCCACCACGTGACGGGCATTCAAGCGCTTTGTGTGTTAAAGCTTCTGTCAAGGGTCACGTGGGTCACGTGGGGCACTGCCTCAAAGGGGCTTTCTGTAGATCTTTTGGGGGGGTCACGTGGTGACACGTGACCCTTCTTTTCTGTAGTTGTTTTAGAAGATCTGTTAATCCCTTTCAGGAATTAAATTCCTCGTAGGGTTGAACCCTGACAATAGAGGAATTAAATTCCTACTTCCTTTTGAAGATTTATATTCTGGGATAGAGTTGAACTCTGAAATTTTTGTAGGAATTAAATTCCTCATATATGTGAAGAACTGAATAGGGTTTAAACCCTAATAAAAGCTTTAAGGAATTAAACTCCCACTCTCTGTTAAAGAATTATGATTAAGGGAATTAAATTCCCGTTGTTTCAACAGAACTAAGTTCTTAACTAGGGTTAAACCCTAATTCTTTTTCATTCTGAAGGAATTAAATTCCCATAACACAGGGTCAAACCCTAATTTTATTTTAAAGGAATTAAATTCCTATAGTTCTGTGAGAATTAAATTCTCGTGCTTCCATTCCCTCTCTATTCTTTGGATCAGCATGGCAGGATCTCAACCCATTGAGAATTAAATTCTCAACTTCAAGGGAGATGTGCGCTTTACAGATCCTCTATCAAAGAGAGAAGAAATATGTTCTTCTGTTTTACATCAGAGTTGAACTCTGTTGAGAATTAAATTCTCTTTTCTTTCAAGGAGCCTTCCCTTTCTTACCTAGGGTTTTCTTTTGCAGAAGATCCAAATTCCTCAAAGTATCAAGGCTCTCTCCCTTTTCTTCTCTCTGCGTGTATATATTTTTTGTATGTCTCTTGGCTCCTATTTATAGGAGAAGCAGCCGAGTCAATTAGTTTTTGACGAATCTTCATTGAGAGATTTGATTTGCATCCATCATTCGTTTTGGACCTTTGGATTATTAGGTGAATTTTATTCACCATTGGATTTCAAATCCAGGGATTCTCCTTTGTTATTTCTGTTAGATTTGAAGGGGAAATCTTTCCAAATTCTAGATTTTCCCATAGATAGATGATATTTAATCACTTCTGAATCTTTAATTTAATCGGTTGCTTTTGGAAAGATTTGAGAGTTCTTTTCTCAGAATTTAATTCTGTTAACAAATGGGCTTTGAATGCTGGTCACGTGCGGCCACGTGACCCTTGGTCACGTGCGGCCACGTGACCCTTGGTCACGTGTGGGCACGCGACCCCCTTTTAACGAGCCCTTTTCTTCTTTTGCACTCTGCCTTCTTCTGCTGCTTAGCCGTCACGTGCCACCACGTGACCCCTGGTCACGTGTGAACACGTGACCCTCGTCTGGAGTCTTTTTCTTGATTTAACCGGAGAATGAGTCTGATGTTTTGAGCGTCACGTGCCAACACGTGACCCTGGTCACGTGGGAGCACGTGACCTCTTCTGAAGCCTTTTCCTTGATTTGATCAGGGAACCAATGTGCTTTTGCCGCTTGCTTTTAAATGTCACGTGCCGACACGTGACCCTGGTCACGTGGGAGCACGTGACTCTTTCTGAAGCCCTTTTCCTCGATGTAGTTGGGGAACTGAACTTGCCTTGCCGATACTTTTAGGTGACACGTGCCAACACGTGACTGCTGGTCACGTGTAAGCACGTGACCCTCTTCTGAAGCTTTTTCCATAAGCTTTTCTGATTTTAAATCAGGAAACAGGCAGTTCTCTGGTGACACTGGTACAGAGTAGTCTGTAGACCCGGGATCGTCATAGAGTCTTGTGTGATTCCCACTGTGCTTTGATTTCCATCATACCACGTCCAAGAGGGCGTGCAAAACGGTGGCTTTTGGGTACAGTCCCGAATCACATGGAGACAATGAGCGATAGGAGGGGTTTCGTCTCTCCCGGTATAGGGAGTTGATGTTGCGCTGTGTTCGATTGGCTATAACTGGAAATCCCTAGCCAGGGTTGCTGAGATTTACTGGTAAGTGTTATCAGTAGTTTCTCGAACTGTTATGGACCTCATATCGACACGACTTATCAAGCTACTGGGGTCTGACGTTTACCATCCCTAGGCGAGATATGCGACATATCAGACGAAGATACCGGACTGTACGGGAGTGTTACTGATTAGATTCACAGGAGAATGTACAGGCTTGCTTGTTGATCTTCTAATCGCTCAATACCTGGGTGGCTGTTACGTTTAGCTGACCGCTTGCAGCTTGTGGGTGTTTGATATGATCATCACCTACTGCCGGCGTATTGACGATTCTTTAGAGTCCTACACAGAGGTTTCCTAGCTCAGGCAAAACGGAGTAGGAGCACATATATGATATGTGCGGGACCGAGAATAATACGTGTATGCGATACCGTATTAGATTCTCGCGATATGTGATATCGGCCGGGTATATATGATATAGCCGGGTCATCGGATCAAGTGTTGATTCGATGAACTGATACAGATTATATTAGTCAGTTATTTGTGAAATAGCCGGATTATCGGATCAAGTGTTGATTCGATAATTTAATGTATAATTATATATTTGATATATTAAATTACATTAACTAATATAAGCTCACTTAAAGATTCTTTTTCTCACTCGGGTAATACATTGATATATATGTGATATATGTTAATTGTATTAGTTTTTTTTGTTACAATAAATATTGTATATGTGATTTACAATATCGTAACAAATTAGGGTTATAAATGCAACATGTTTTGTGGAGTTTAAATATGGTTAGGGTATGGATTAGGGTTAAGCTTTCAAGAAGCTTTGACTTTGACCTTGATATTTTGTGATATTTTGTTGATATTTCTTAACCAAACCCAAACCTTTTACCATAGTAAATTGTCTACATGGGTTAAGTCTTCATTCTTAACCCATGGTTGCATTTCTAACCTCACACTAAGTTTTCATTGTTCATCACAAAGTAATTTCTTCTTCTTCTTTTTTTGGAAAAAGCTTTCTAGCTTTTTCATATGTGATGAAAATGAGTGATAAATTGAAAACAAATGAGAGCTAAATTCCTACTTCATTATCCTCATCTATTCTAGCCACTTAGATTAGGGTGTTTGTTTTGCTAATACTTGATTAGCAAAGCAAGAGCTTGGGTTTGAGTTTATTCAAGGTAGATCATCTTAGTTATCGAAGATCGGAAGCAAGCTTGCATCTTTCTCATCATGGAGCCTCTCTAGAGTCCGGGTACGTGATGATCGGGGCAAAGGGACTTCAACACGGAGCTTATGAAGTCAAGGAACGGACTAGAAAGGTTGTAATCCCAAACTCTTAGATGTAAAGTTGTTTACTTGCTTTGTTTTGCCTAATCTCTAGTCTGAGATCTTGGTTAGGGTCGTTCGACACTTGTAAAATTTGAATTCGGCATGGTTGATGCCTTGTAGAACCTTGTGACAGTGCCTAGTAACCCTACAATGACATGGGTTGTTTATAAGCATATCCTTAAATATCCCTAGTCGTGGGAGTATCGAAACTGGGCATCGATATCCCGGAGTAGACTAGTGTATACGCTTTTAGACCCCGACGAGGGGCGGTGGCCGGTCTCACAAGCCATTGGTGTTGTTGTAACATTTTGAAAATTTAGAAATAAATAAAATTAATTTATTAATAAAGTGATAAATCAAAAAGTCATTAAAAGCAAATAAATCAATTTCATAAGATGTATGTAAGACATTTTAAATTAAAATTTTAGGATGCAACATAAATAAGTTATGAGGGTTTTAGTGATAATTTTAGCTTCATTTTAATAAAATGTGTGTTTTATAATAAACTAAGTTGTGAGGGGTTTTTAGGTAAAGTTTAGGATTTTGTGCAAATGGGATTTTGTTAAGGGTGTAAATGAAAAAGGAGTAGAAAACAATTTAGATCAGAATTTTATGGTAAATTAAAACAAAATAAGAAGATAATGCAAGCACACCTCTTACTTGCATGCACACACACACCCACCACCTCCTCCTTGCATGGAATCACTACATCTAGCTTGATGGCACCTCCTCCTTCACCTTATCCCTTTCTTTTGTCATATATAAACCTTGTTCAAATCTGTTGGTTAACTAAAATTCTGAAAATTTAAATAAAGGAAAAGAAAAACAAAACAAAACATAGAAGAACAAGAAAGGTGAAGAAGAAGAACTAGACAAGGATCTCACCATCAAGCTAGGCAAGGAGCTTGTGCATCTTGGAGGGTGTTATTCCAACAAATTATTGTGGGTAATATTCTTAATCACAGTAGAAAATTATGGTTCTGTACTTAGTTTAATTTGAAATGAAAAAGTTCTATAATTTCATATTTTGGTTCAAACTAGGCTTTGTTTGAATCTGCTATTGTTTGGAAGATAGTTAAACCAACTAAACAAGACCTAATTGATGTATGTAACACCTAGAGCAAACCATAGGATCACGAACCAAAGGGCTCGGATTAGGGCCGGCGGCCAATAGGCATTGTAACGTTTCAAAATAAAAAAATATTAATTTTGGGAATTTTTATAATTTAATATTATTTAAATGAATATTTTAATATTCCGGTATAATTAAATATAAATAAATAGGGAAAAATTATGGAAAATTATAAAATAGGGTATTTTATGGAATTATGCTATTTTAAAGTTTTTATGATTAGTTTGACACTAATTTAGTGCTAATCGTGATTAAAAATCGCTAATCGGATTTCTGGCATTTTTGTGCAAAACATGCACATATCATTTTGGACTTGTGTTACATTATTCTTACCATGGCTTTTACTTTGTGTCTACTATTTGAATGAGAAGGTTTTGGAAAATAAAAGAAAAGGATTTTGAATAGAAAATGGTATAGTAGTAGGTATGGTGATGTGAGAGAAAGGTGAGGGGGAGTCAACCTTGGTCATAGCTTCTCTCCTTCATTATTTTCCTCTTCAATTTCCTCTCCTCTTCAGCTCATGGCTGAACCTCATTCCCCTCTTCATCAAACCCTCACAAACATCTCATTTCCCTCATTAAAACCCCATCTTCCCTTCACAAAATGGATCCACGAGCTCTAGAGGAACGCATTGGACTAAGGAAGAGTGGATCTTGAGGACTTTGTGCAACTCAAGAAAATTCTTGAGTTGCCAAAGGAGGTAATTTCTGCACCATTAGCATAGTATTTCAATTCCTTGCGCATCAATACTCGTTTCATGTCGATATTGCGTAGTTTTATGGATGTTGGAAATTCCAAGTTAGGGTTTAGGGTGGATCTGAAATCAAAGGTGAAATTGAGGCTTTTGGTGACCTTAGAACCCTTGGTGTGATGTTAAATTGGACCAAAACCTGAACTAGAAACCAGAATACGGATTTATGGAATCGATATCGGGGAAAACTGTAATTCTGGGATTGTTTTTGGGAATCTGCTTTCACCCGAGACACCTAAAAATAAAATTGACTTGACAGAGAGATGTGCAGGCAAATAGAAACCACCACACAAAACCCTAGCCCCCACCTCCTTTTCCAGGACGCCAGTTTATTCCTTCTGGCCGCAAATTGCTGCAAGAGCAGGAGAGAATCGTCTCGTTTTTATTATGTAGCTTTCTACCCTGTAAATTAGACCCCTGGCATGTGTAGATTTGTCTAATTTGACATAGGGTGAAATCTGGAGCCTATTTTCTTAGTTGCTGTTTTGGATTCGTGTTTCCGTTTTCCGTATTCCTAATTCTGAAATTTGCGTATGGTGTTTTACCTCGACTACTTGGCGTTCATACGACGATATCGAGAGTTGTTGATGGTTTTGGAAGGCGTTGTCCATAGGTTCTAACCTATAGAACATAGCGTATCGTTTTGGGGTTTCGTATGCCGTTTTAGTTTTGAATTGGTTTTGATAAGCATTTGCGATACGTTAATGTGTAGGTACCCTATGAAGACTTCGGGATGACAAGCAAACGCGTGGCGACGTCGACAGATAAAGACGCAAGGTGAGTAGATTTATATCTACGGGGAGGAGTCGGGTGGATGGCGTATAGCACCCCTGCAGTCCGTGGTGATGTATACGAATACGTATACACACGTATATTTATTATGTGTTGTTTAAGATTATTGATGTTAATAATGGAATTATTGATGATAAGGATGTATTGGTTTAGTATAGTGCGAAACCCTAGAGTAGGGGTTGCACCCCCACACATACACGTACACATATACTTGCATACATTCTTTCTTTTATCTGTGCGCATTGGAGGTGTGTATATCTACACATGGGTATGGGACTATGTGTTCATATACGGGATTTGAGGATGGTACGTGGGATTGAGATGAGTCGATGAGGTTTGATTGAGGCCGTGAGATTCGGCGATATAACAGAGTTCGTATTTGAGATGCGACATGATGGTTTTAGCGGGCCTTTGGGCATGTGTTTTACCCTGCATTCATATTTATATAGATGGTATCGATGGTACTAGACTTAGACTTGTACCCTAGACTATGTGATATGATGGTAGTGATACCTGATATGTGATGAGATGAATGTGACATTGAACCGTACCCAGCTAATTGGGATGCTGTACGACGATTTACCGTACGAGCTTTATATTGATGTTAGATCCGCACTCATGACTCGAGGATGTTACATGATATATTGTATCGTACGTGATACTATTGAGGCGGGATCACAGACTATTGTATATATATGTGTATATCGACTCAGATTTAGGTGGTTTTCATACCCCTCCCGACTGACTTGATAGTTGGGTCTGTAGTTCGCATAGTAGGCGCAGACTAGACCCGAGTCATACCTATTTCAAAACTAACGAATCAGGGATATTTTAAAGATAGGAAAAAGGGATTCTACGGATATTTTCAAACGTAGCATCTGTTCTTAAAACACCGTAGCCCTTATTTTACCAAAGACCCCGATTCGTTTTATTTCAAATGTCAATACTGCATGATATATTTATTGAGATTGATATTTTACTGTTGCGTTGATTATTTGATTCCGCATATTCCTGCTACTTGCATTGCATCGCTTGTGTTGTTGATATATTACAGTCATGCTGCTAGGATACCAGCACCATTATCGATGATGCGTATGTTCCACGTACACTTGTTTGCCGGCTCACACACTTCATCATCGATAATTGCCATGTCACTACACTGTAGTAATGTTGCATTCAGTATATTCTTGCATGACATAATGATATGCTTACATTTATTTTACATGTCGCATACATTATGCTTTCTGATTATGCGCATTGAGATATGTTGTTTCCATGATATTTCTGGATTTGGGAACTGCGGGTTTTTCAAAAGAGAATATGTAAATGTTTTAAAAACCCGGTTACCCTTGATATGATATTTCAGTGCGTCCACCATGTGTTTTCTCGGTGCTGAGAGCGACATGTGAAACCCGATTCGAGGAGGCGGATGAAGCCGATTGCGGGTACATGGTGGACCCGGTATGGTATCCCGGGGCGAGAACGGTTTCGCTGTGTAGTAGACGGTGAGCCTGGCAGAGGGACTACTACCTACCGGTGATTGGTTGGACCTGGCGGTCATCCGGAGGATACCGACCAGAGTCGATAGATGGATATGGGCGTATTGCTGGGGCCGAGGGCCGATTCCGCAGATGGATATAGGCGTACTGCTGAGGCCGAGGGCCGATTCCGCAAAAGGAGCTCGTGGGCTGGCCCGGACTGATGGAGCCCGTTATATGAGGATTTACGTGCTGATGCTGGGCACAGTTTTCATGATGTTTTCGAGTGTCGATGCTGGACACTCCGGTTCCATGATTTTGACGTGTCGCGAGGGACACAGGTGGTTTATATCCTCATATTTCCATGCTTATGCTGATGATATTTACATGCATGATGGTTATTGTCATTGGGTGACGTGTGGACGGGATCCACGTACATGCAGAGACATTGATCATACCTCATATTTATGATATGCTATTACCTGAGGTACTGGCATGAGCACTTGGCACTACACTCATGTATGGAGATTACATTGCCAGTTTAGCATGCTGCAGACTTATTCACATTGAGGTTTATATTTATATATGATCGTATTGACCTAGGATGGGTTATACATTCGATCTCTGCTTGTAGATATTTTCTATTCACGAGTTGGCAATTCATCCCCGTTGTGCCACAGTTCTTGCAGGTTTTTGCCGTACAGATTTCATAGCGGCTTTTCTGGCACACTTCTTCCATACGGGTGACTTGCTTTGGTAGGTGGGTTCTTTTGTATCAGAACCGCCATTGTTCATGTATTATTCTTTGTATCTAGAAATTCCATCAACCAAAACTTGTATTATTTCGACCTTAGAGTCGCGCTTGTAGTATTATGGTTTTTTGGATGTTTTGAGTTTCTTTTTTGGGTTTTGATCCTCGCCCTTTGGCGTTGTATATTATTATTGCTTGCGTGGTTGTGACCGTCGATTGACGAAGAGCTAGCTCCCGCTTGGGGATGCCTTTTATCATTTCATATATATTATTCTTGTTGTACCCCGTTTGGGACCAGTTTTTACAAAGGAAACTCTGCCGAAATTTTTAGAAAAGACTACACATTTTTAAAACGCATTTCGGCTTAGTTATTTGAAAACTTTGATTTCAAACATGCTTTCTTTACTTATTAAAAACCAGTTCCTTTATTTACTTCTTAAATGGTTTTTGATTTCTGGGCTTTTGGCTTACTTGGATCAGATGGAGTCCTATAGACTTCATAGGATTCAAGGGCCAGTCACGTGCTCTTTCGGGTCGTGACAAAGTTGGTATCAGAGCGCTAGGTTAACCTTGGTTCGAGTCTAAGTTTGACTATGCGGAGCCTAGGGCGTTTATATATATACGGAACTTAGGCTTGACCATACGGAAATTAGACTTAGTCGAGGGGGTATTATACCCGAACTTTCGTCGCATAGGATAACCCTTGGTTGATGGAGTAGGTAGCTTGAATAGAGTGACGTACCGTACATATGTTCCGCGGCATATTTACGACACGCCACTCCGCTTAAGAAACCATAGGATGTACATTTCCTTGCACAGTATTATATTCATTCCTATGATCTATCCTCATCGATATTGGTTGTGATTTTGCTGCCACGATTACACGGGCAGAGTGAGCTACGGCTCGAGTTCCGTCAGCATGAGCTCGTCGTAGACGAGGACTGACCAGGGCTTGATTCCAGAGACATACGATTGTATATAGAGGCGTCGAATTATTGTGTTTTCGCGCCATGAGCGTTGGACTGATCGTTTTTACGAGATTTCTCGGGCGTACCGATCGGTACCAGAGGATTGAGCCACTGATAAATGCCAGCCAGGATGTGATGACCATTGATATATCGCTTATCCAGGACGATTGAGGCGTTATTTAGCGTATAGACGAATGATCCATTTGTTGCTGCGAATGATGAGATATCGCCCAGATGATTGGAGCTACTGCAGCATGAGCATATACTTAGAAATATGATGGTGAGTCGCTAGTCACCGAGGATGAATGACTAGGACATGTGGTTCGTTCGCTTACCCCGATGCGAGGTCATCAGGTAGATTGATTCCAGCTAGAGACGACTTCACACAGATTCGTTGAGAGTCGATTGAGACGATCGAAGTCAGGAACCCATTTTCCCAGTTTAAAGTATTCGGAAAGACATGCAAGCGATTCTATGGACCCTCTAGAAGAATGAAACCCTAACTCGACATAATGACCGTGTGAAAGCCTTTGAACCTTAGGGTTTGCGGCAGTTCCGCGGCGCCATTAGTGAGGCTTGGGTTTGCCCTTCTACGGCTGGACCACCGATGTGTGGTATGTACTCGATCCTATTAAACTGTACCCGAGATTTTGAGCTCTTGGGGGATTGTGAGGTTCTGACGAGTCGATCGGACGATTCGACATCATTCGGATATCATGTGATGGGACACTGTTTGGGAGACTCCAGATATGAGCATAGCCGTTGGAGCGCAGTCCATGCAGCCACGATGAGATGAGTCCGAATCAGTCGATATTGAAGCAGAGTGGAGTAAAGAATTCGCATGAGATTTCGATGAGATGACGTTCCACTCCGCTGACATCAGAGATGCGATATGCACGCTGATGAGGTGTTCGGCTAGATATCTTTTACTAAGTGATGAAGATACCGAGTTCGTGATTTCGAGTCCGTGTGAAAGACTTCGGATGGACCGTAGCCGAGGATATTGCAGTGCGCAGATAGAGACGCGACGTCGAAATGGACGATGATACAAACAAGAGGGATAAGAAGTTCGTGCGAGATGCAGACGAGCTGTTACTACTCCCCGTTAAGATTAAAGGTCGGATATGCATACAGAGGCGATGGGATGCGACCAGCTTCCGAGTAGATGTTGTACTAAGGACGTGGATGTCCAGAGAGCGAGAAAAGATTATGCCAGAGTACCAGCCTCCGTACAGTTTGGCTTAGGCGAGATCAGAAGAGACCTTGAGCAGGATTCCTTCCAGTACACTGCTGCAATAAGATTTGCACCAGGAGCCAATGTGTGATGTGCATTCAGAGGACTAGAGGTCGGCGCTAGAGATGTGCTGCTTTACGAGCGGTCGTGAGGATTGACCGAGAGATGACCAGAGAAGTGCCATAACGGAATCGTTCCCGTTAGCACACCTGACAGGCCGATGAGCCGATGGATTGCGAGATTGGTAATCCACAGGGAAGATAAGGAACCAGAGGCAGAGGACGCCAGCCGCAAGCAAGAGGCAAGTAGATATCTTGCGCCGCTAGCATTGGATGTACCGGCACCTTCTCGACTTTGAAGGAGGATATAACGACGACGGTATTTGTGATTTATGATTTGTGATTTTGTGATTTGACTATCACGTATCCGTCACTTTGGATTTCGGTATTTTGGGCGATCTATTTGCATGATTTAGTCTTGATGACTGAGTTCCATGATATTTGATTTTGTGCTCCATGGTTGCACTTACTGGGTATTTATACCTTGCGCATAGTTATTATTCTTGAGGTATTGATTGTGATTTCATGCTTACTTTATGCCGGTGATTTGATCTACACTTCCAGCATAGTTTTCATGCACTTTTAGTGTTTTGATTTGAATTATGCACGCTGATGCACGCGGTTGTGAGATTTTCCATCGCGGTACACTGGTTTTGATTGAGCCGCATTATATCGTCGATTTTGACCCTGATATTGATGATTGATTCTTGCACTCCGTGCTTTTGATTGGACTTACGCATGTTCGGCGTTTGCTATTGGATTTTGTGATTCCGTGCATGTTGAGTGCGCAGGGTTTAGATTTTCATTCGTGCACGATGGATGCACCGATTTGGATTTTCGCGCATGTTGTGCGCATGTTTTGAGATACGATTTTGGGTGCACACCAGATGCACTAAATCGAGATTGTTCGTGCATGTCAGATGCACCTGGTTTTGCTGTCAGGCCCACCCGTTGCCTATGACAGATATTTCGTGCACACCCGTTGCACCTAGATGTTGTTTTGTGCACCTGTATGGCACATATATGGATTTTGATTTCCGTGCGCACCAGACGCACAGGGTGGTGTTATGTGCATTTTTGGGATTTATTCCTTTTGGAGCAGTACATTTTTATGATATTTGATATTCGTTTTGTACTGAGCAGGACTAGTCAGAGGGTAGTACCTGGATATATTTTTGCATGCATTGATAGTTATCGAAAGGATTTCCAAAAAGCGAGCTATAGTCTCAGTATATATATACCTACATGTCCGATATGACACGAAACGTTTTAAAAACAAGGAAACCCTTCTAAATTGTTTTCAAAACGGCGACTTAAAAAGATTTGGCATGCATTAACATCAGCTATTCACATGTATAGATTGGATGTCTACATGTATAGTTCTGATCTATATCATATTGGTTTTGTATTGGAATCGACATTTGTGTCTTTACCATGACTCCGATGATTGCGGGATGCTTGACGGAGTTTTGCTTTTGAGTTATCTGCTCAGTACTCATGCGCATGCATTGCGCTATGATGTTTTATGTATTGATGATTTCGGAGCCCCGACGACTTAGAATTTGTATCGAAATGTTTTAGTATTTGGGGGTTTTAATTTAAATTCGGCGACCGAATTTCTTTAAGGGGGGTATATTATAACGTTTCAAAATAATAAAATATTAATTTTGGGAATTTTTATAATTTAATATTATTTTAATGAATATTTTAATATTCCGGTATAATTAAATACAAATAAATAGGGAAAAATTATGGAAAATTATAAAATAGGGTATTTTATGGAATTATGCCATTTTAAAGTTTTTATGATTAGTTTGACATTAATTTAGTACTAATCGCGATTAAAAATCGCTAATCGGATTTCTGGCATTTTTGTGCAAAACATGCACATATCATTTTGGACTTGTGTTACATTATTCTTACAATGGCTTTTACTTTGTGTCTACTATTTGAATGAGAAGGTTTTAGAAAAGAAAAGAAAAGGATTTTGAATAGAAAATGGTATAGTAGTAGGTATGGTGATGTGAGAGAAAGGTGAGGGGGAGTCAACCTTGGTCATAGCTTCTCTCCTTCATTACTTTCCTCTTCAATTTCCTCTCCTCTTCAGCTCATGGCTGAACCTCATTCCCCTCTTCATCAAACCCTCACAAACATCTCATTTCCCTCATTAAAACCCCATCTTCCCTTCACAAAAAGGGTGCACGAGCTCGAGAGGAACGTATTGGACTAAGGAAGAGTGGATCTTGAGGACTTTGTGCAACTCAAGAAAATTCTTGAGTTGCCAAAGGAGGTAATTTCTGCACCATTAGCATAGTATTTCAATTCCTTGCGCATCAATACTCGTTTCATGTCGATATTGTGTAGTTTTGTGGATGTTGGAAATTCCAAGTTAGGGTTTAGGGTGGATCTGAAATCAAAGGTGAAATTGAGGCTTTTGGTGACATTAGAACCCGTGGTGTGATGTTAAATTAGACCAAAACCTGAACTAGAAACCAGAATACGGATTTATGGAATCGATATCGGGGAAAAATGTAATTCTGGGATTGTTTTTGGGAATCTGCTTTCACCCGAGACACCTAAAAATAAAGTTGACTTGACAGAGAGATGTGCAGGCAAATAGAAACCACCACACAAAACCCTAGCCCCCACCTCCTTTTCCAGGCCGCCAGTTTATTCCTTCTGGCCGCAAATTGCGGCCAGAGCAAGAGGGAATCGTCTCGTTTTTGTTATGTAGCCTTCTACCCTGTAAATTAGACCCCAGGCATGTGTAGATTTGTCTAATTTGACCTAGGGTGAAATCTGTAGCCTATTTCCTTAGTTGCTGTTTTGGATTCGTGTTTCCGTATTCCAAATTTCTAATTCTGAAATTTTCTTATGGTGTTTTACCCCGACTACTTGGCGTTCATACGACGATATCGAGGGTTGTTGATGGTTTTGGAAGGCGTTGTCCATAGGTTCTAACCTATAGAACATAGCGTATCGTTTTGGGGTTTCATATACCGTTTTAGTGAATTGGTTTTGATACGCATTTGCGATACGTTAATGTGTAGGTACCCCATGAAGACTTCGGGATGACAAGCAAATGCGTGGTGACGTCGACAGATAAAGACGCAAGGTGAGTAGATTTATATCTACGGGGAGGAGTCGGGTGGATGGAGTATAGCACCCCTGCAGTCCGTGGTGATGTATACGAATACGTATACACATGTATATTTATTATGTGTTGTTTAAGATTATTGATGGTAATAATGGAATTATTGATGATAAGGATGTATTGGTTTAGTATAGTGCGAAACCCTAGAGTAGGGGTTGCACCCCCACACATACACGTACACATATACTTGCATACATTCTTTCTTTTATCCGTGCGCATTTGGAGGTGTGTATATCTATACATGGGTATGGGACTATGTGTTCATATACGGGATTTGAGGATGATACGTGGGATTGAGATGAGTCAATGAGGTTTGATTAAGGCCGTGAGATTCGGCGATATGACAGAGTTCGTATTTGAGATGCGACATGATGGTTTTAGCGGGCCTTTGGGCATGTGTTTTACCCCGCATTCATATTTATATAGATGGTATCGATGGTACTAGACTTAGACTTATACCCTAGACTATGTGATATGATGGTAGTGATACCTGATATGTGATGAGATGAATGTGACATTGAACCGTACCCAGCTAATTGGGATGCTGTACGACGATTTACCGTACGAGCTTTATATTGATGTTAGATCCGCACTCATGATTCGAGGATGTTATATGATATACTGTATCGTACGTGATACTATTGAGGCGGGATCACCGACTCTTGTATATATATGTGTATATCGACTCAGATTTAGGTGGTTTTCATACCCCTCCCGATTGACTTGATAGTTGGGTCCGTAGTTCGCATAGTAGGCGCAGACTAGACCCGAGTCATACCTATTTCAAAACTAACGAATCAGGGATATTTTAAAGATAGGCAAAATGGATTCTACGGATATTTTCAAACGTAGCATCTGTTCTTAAAACACCGTAGCCCTTATTTTACCAAAGACCCCGATTCTTCTTATTTCAAATGTCAATACTGCATGATATATTTATTGAGATGGATTTTTTTTACTGTTGCGTTGATTATTCGATTCCGCATATTCCTGCTATTTGCATTGCATCGCTTGTGTTGTTGATATATTACAGTCATGCTGCTAGGACACCAGCACCATTATCAATGATGCGTATGTTCCACGTACACTTGTTTGCCGGCTCACACACTTCATCATCGATAATTGCCATGTCACTACACTGTAGTAATGTTGCATTCAGTATATGATTCTTGCATAACATAATGATATGCTTACATTTCTTTTACATGTCGCATACATTATGCTTTCTGATTATGCGCATTGAGATATGTTGTTTCCATGATATTTCTGGATTTGGGAACCGCGGGTATTTCAAAAGAGAATATGTAATTATTTTAAAAACCCGGTTACCCTTGATATGATATATCAGTGCGTCCACCATGTGTTTTCTCGGTGCGGAGAGCGACATGTGAAACCCGATTCGAGGAGGCGGATGAGGCCGATTGCGGGTACATGGTGGACCCAATATGGTACCCCGGGGCGAGAACGGTTTCGCTGTGTAGTAGACGGTGAGCCTGGCAGAGGGACTACTACCTACCGGTGATTGGTTGGACCAGGCGGTCATCCGGAGGATACCGACCAGAGTCGATAGATGGATATGGGCGTACTGTTGGGGCCGAGGGCCGATTCCGCAGATGGAGCCCGTGGGCTGGCCCGGACTGACGGAGCCCGTTATATGAGGATTTATGTGCCGATGCTGGGCACAGTTTTCATGATGTTTTCGAGTGTCGATCCTGGACACTCCGGTTCCATGATTTTGACGTGTCGCGAGGGACACAGATGGTTTATATCCTCATATTTCCATGCTTATGCTGATGATATTTACATGCATGATGGTTATTGTCATTAGGTGACGAGTGGACGGGATCCATGTACATGCAGAGACATTGATCATACCTCATATTTATGAAATGCTATTACCCGAGGCACTGGCACGAGCACCTGGCACTACACTCATGTATAGAGATTACATTGCCAGTTTAGCATGCTGCAGACTTATTCACATTGAGGTTTATATTTATATCTGATCGTATTGACCTAGGATGGGTCATACATTCGATCTCTGCTTGTAGATATTTTCTATTCACGAGTTGGAAACTCACCCCCGTTGTGCCACAGTTCTTGCAGGTTTTTGCCATACAGATTCCATAGCGGCTTTTCTGGCACACTACTTCCATACGGGTGACTTGCTTTGGTTGGTGGGTTCTTTTGTATCAGAACCGCCATTGTTCATGTATTATTCTTCGTATCTAGAAATTCCATCAACCAAAACTTGTATTATTTCGACCTTAGAGTCGCGCTTGTAGTATTATGGTTTTCTGGATGTTTTGAGTTTCTTTTTTGGGTTTTGATCCTCGCCCTTTGGCGTTGTATATTATTATTGCTTGCGTGGTTGTGACCGTCGATTGACGAAGAGCTAGCTCCCGCTTGGGGATGCCTTTTATCATTTCATATATATTATTCTTGTTGTACCCTGTTTGAGACGAGTTTTTACAAAGGAAACTCTGCCGAAATTTTTAGAAAAGACTACACATTTTTAAAATGCATTTCGGCTTAGTTATTTGAAAACTTTGATTTCAAACATGCTTTCTTTACTTATTAAAAACCAGTTCCTTTATTTACTCCTTAAATGGTTTTAGATTTCTGGGCTTTTGGCTTACTTGGATCAGATGGAGTCCTATAGACTTCATAGGATTCAAGGGCCAGTCACGTGCTCTTTTGGGTCGTGACAGGCATATTCCGGCGTCGCCGGTTTTGTAGGATGCTAGGGTATTTTGGATGGTTGTGTAGGTTTCTGTGAATCATTTTGGCCACTTTGGTGTTATTTAAATAAGTTAGTTTCACTGAATTTATAATCTGGAAACTAATATCGGAAAAGATATCTAAAAACACAATATACGACACGGTTAAAGCGTATCGCGAACTGTTTTATGTCACGATACAGGTTTGGGTTAAAATACAGTAAGATTAAGTGTATGATAACTTGGAATAGTCGTATACAATATAACTAGTAAGAGGGAATGGGTGTTTTTCATTTCCGTCATGTCAGAGTAGCCGTTTCCTTATATAAGTTAAATTGTGATGTTAGATTCGAATACGGGATTTTCGGAGGCAGCAAGGAAAGGGAAAGGATTGGCAATTCCTGAGTATATTCGACGTGTTCCGGTGAGTAGACTAAACATCTTCCGGGGAATTTTGTAAAGATGGCGTGTTACGCCCGTAGTTTTATAAAAGCTTTATCATGTTATGCTAAATTGACAACACGCATTCATAACTCACATATATTTTGCTTAGTTGCTAGTACACTTCATAAGTATCGATGAGTTATGCCACTTGCACAGCTTACATGTTACACAAACCTCGTCGATATTACCATGTCACTTTTACACTTAGTTAATTTCTTGCTAAATTGATTCATATCATATCTTAAACACCGATAACAGTAATAGATTGCATCATTAATATCATGCTAGTATTTGGGTATTTCATGTTGATATAAGAGGTAAATGTATTATTGAGGATTTATGGTTTTGAGTTTTGAATACTATTACATAAATTCAGTGATTTTCATGATTGATGTGTCATGTCCACCATGAGATGTTTTATGATTTGATTTTGTTCCGGACCGAGTGGGGGAGATATACGGTCGCGGATTTTACGTTATCCATACTGAGTGGGGGAGATATACAGTTGGATACATGGTGGACCCGGTCGAGACCGAGGGGCAGGATAGCCGCATTTGAGGCGGGGGAGCCTAGCGAGGTTACTCGATACCGGAGATACTGGTAAAAATACGGCGTATATCTAGATGATAACGACCGGTATTGTTGATTTCAGGATCATTCGAGGAATGATGCCTGTGAGAAATGGAAGTTTTGTGTCGATGATGGACACGGGGAAAATGAATTTTTATTGGAAATAAATGATGAGATTTCAGTTTTGATTATGAGATTGGTATTATAGATTCATGATTTCCACAGATAATCATACATTATACTTGTTCACATTTCAGTTAGTATGATCGTCATATTTACATTATTAGCCGTTATGTGTTAGTTATATTCACTGAGTTGGCAACTCACCCCCGTTGTGCCACAGTTCCTTGCAGGGGTAGTGGACGGTTAGCAGCGGTGCAGATCAACTTTTTGCAGCTTTATCATATCTTTTGATAGGTAGATTACATATGTAGTAGTAACCTTCTCTTTTGGTATTGTATTTTGTATCTAGAAAATCTCCATCAGACCTGTATATGACTTAGAGTGAGAGATGGTTATATGTATATTATTTGACAGTTTAGGTCGTATAGTTCTATAAATTATTATTTCTTTTCTTTATGTCTGGGATTCGTATTGATGTCCTATATACTGAGATTTTATTTTCCGCTGTTGATATTGTTGATCCCAACAAGGGATGCAACCAAACTTAACACCTTATGCTTGTTTAATATTTAACTTCATAAACTGAGATTTTACAAAAAAACTAAATTTTCTATATAAAGAATTCTGCAAAAAGGATTTTGATCTTGGTTTTCGGCTTACTTGGACTGTGTGCATATCTTTAGATGTTGCACATGTAAGTAAACGGCGGCGCCCCGGCCTCCATCCTGAGGCCAAAATGCGGAAGCGGTGATAAACTTTAAATTTTGCGAACTTAGCAAACCGGCACCACCGCGCACTAAAACCCGGATCGAACCATTAACTAGTCCTAGCTAACTACAAGATGGGGAAGAGAGATATACCGACTGATCCGAGTCCTCCGGTCTTCTCGTCATCGTCCCGATCTCTCGCGGAATGTTCTGTCTCCACCTCGTCGCCGGAAGGGCACCACATCGTCTGTATCTTTTACGGGCTCCCGCCTCAATACCGAGGCAACTCGGGCACGAAGCTGGAGAGTCGACGTGCCTAAGATTTGCTGTAGAATGTAGTGTCGAACTTGTGTCTCACTTTGGGGTTGTGGAGTTGCCATATGGTGGAGGAAATGATAAAAGGAATTTTGTAGATGAACTTGGGGATTTTGATCATCAAGAGAACCAAGAAATCCCCACTACAAAATTGGGCAGCCCCCTCTCTAGTGGCCGGCCTTGGCTCAAGGTGGGAGTGAGAATGAGAGAGAGGGTGAGAGTGAGGGAGAGAGGAACAATCCCACGAGATCATCCAAAAGAATAATGCAAGAGAATGGTGATAATCAACCATGATCACAAAACCAACCTCACACTCCAACTATCATCATCAACAAGCATGATAACCAACAAAGACCAACACTCAACCACTATATCATAACCCATCATCAAGCATGATGACTTCAAAAAGTCAAGCCATCATGAAGAAGTCAAGGTCAATGGATGGTGCAACCATCATGACACAAGAATATGCAAAGACCCCTTTCCAAATTGCTTATTTGCACAAATGCAAATAAGCCCTCCTCCACCAATCTTCGGCCATTGAAAGATACAAATGAAAATGGCCGAAACGGAAAGCAAACTGGCAACTCCAGAAAACTGGTCCCGTAATAAATTACAGGAAAACCCCGATACTGTGTATACATACCCGCATTTGTATTCCGACCGAAATACAAATGCAATGAGACAAAATCTACACTGTACTATACTAGGATCCGGCTTAAACCAAAGCCGGCTAGTAATATCCGTTCGATCCTGATCCGTGCAATACCGCACGTATCTGATCGAACCCTGCCATATAACCATACGGCTAGTAGTACAAACTGTCCGATCCTGATCTGTGCAATACCGCACGTATCTGATCGGACTTAGCCATATCTCCATACGGCCTCTACAGCTTTTCGCCCGAAAGCTTGAGTAACTGAATGTGTGGTGGACTCTAACGACTCGTCAATACAATGGCTGTGGATTTAACCACTAGCACGTCAGAGGTATTAGCCATACGTGACGGGCCACCAGCTATTGACCAAAAGGGACGTCTGTGAGCGAACTCAGCCTGACACCCTACTGAGCCTGTCAGTGACAATATCCATACAGTCCGGTCCGTTCGTCTATGAGCATCGCATGGCGGGCCTAGCGGGTTGGTAAAAGTCAGACCCCCAAAAGCGGTACAAGTCGTGTCAGAGTGTAGCCCAGAACACCCTGAGATACTACTGGAATACCTACCAGTAAATCTCCTGCCTCGGCCGAGGGCTTCGTGTAATGGCTCTCCTAGACACAGCGCGACCTCACCCCCAATACCGGGAGAGACGAACCCCTGAAGATCCGCTCACTGCCTCCATGTGGCTCGGGACTGTACCCAACTAAAACCTGTTTGCACGTCTCCTTTGAGCGTGGTAGGGTAGTAATCAAAGTACAGTGGGAACTCACACGAGACAAATGACGATCCCCAGGTCGATGAACTAACCTGTACACATGTCACCAGGGAACTGCTATCTGACGTCAGGTATAAGACCAACCAGCATGTTCCCGGCGAGTCCTGTCCGGTGTACTCATAACCCAATGAGCACCTGTATACATCTTAGGTGAACCAACTGACACCAATGGCTTGTGAGACCGGCCACCGCCCCTCGTCGGGGTCTCGACTGTATACACTAGTCTACTCTGGAGTATCGATGCCCTATCTCGAAACTCCCACGACTAGGGACCTTTTAAGGATGTGCTTATAGACTACCAGCTACCACGTATATGATCGCCCTCATACTGCTGGCAGTCAAGCAAGAATCCTAGGGGCTCTACCAATGTGTAATAGCGAACTGTCAGGTCACCTAAACCAGTACACGATGATAAAGATAAACCAGATAGCATACTATCATCTCGAGTAAGACTGTCCTACCGGGATAGATCCTCCCTCAATCATTGCAATCACGTGCCTGTGATCCAATAATTGACTCTGAGGGCACTATCTCCAACAATCTCCCACTTGCACTCAAGGCTAATTATTGCGATGTCGCATACTCACAGCCTGTGTGATACCGAACACCCAACTCCTCTACTAGTCAGTTTCACAAAGCTCGTTTGCGAAACTCTTGCGTTCGAGGAATAGCCTTAGTGAGTGGATCCGCTTTGATGTTTCTTTCTATGTCTCTCTATATCTCAAGTTCGCGGAGAAACCCATCTTCCGAAATGAGCAATACCTGTCTTAGAATATGTCTGGATGTCTGATGGGACCTAGCTCATAAATGAACTCCAAATCCAAACTTCTTAGACTGTATCGTCAACTGAACTTAATCAGTATCCTGCGCCATGCCTCCCTCAGTATTGCCTTGGATCACCTGTCCAAAATACTGCCCCTCGTCAGAAGGAAAAACTATAACTCTGACAACCTCCCTGTCGTCCAGGTCACCTTGGAAGCCTGGAATGATAACTGTCTCCCGAATGAGGCTGTCGTTATCATATCCATAGAACATCCACTTATGTTCTAAAACTGCTTCCGACTGCTTCTCCAGGATTGGATCAATGTCAACTTATTGCATCTAGTGCAAGAACAACATCTGGTATGGTACTTGACATTTCATGATTGACTCAATTGCCTGAGCAAGTGATCTGCCAATCATGCACATCCCTCTCCCCTTTAGTCTGTAAGACACCTTTAGAGAGGGTGACTCCATCACCTGCAGGTACACTACCGTGCCAGGAGTCTTCCATTCTAAATATTCTTAGAATGTTGTCTAAGTACCCTGAATTGGGAAACCATCCAAATCTAGATCTAAAACCATAGATCTAGTAACCAGTATGTCTGATATAATGTCCAAGTCCCATGCGGAGAAACCACTGTGTGACGACCAAAGTATAACTGATTGTAGTATAGGAATATCACTTCCTACTCTGTGTATGTCATCCAAATACCATGAAAATACACCCTACTACCTTCTCAACAGATCCATCTCCTATTCTGATGAAGTCAAACCTATGACTGTCACATCAGAAACCAATGCTTCCGCTGCTCCCACTGACTACGACAACCCTCTGGCAGAGTCATATACACGTACACTTCTGAAGCCAGTTCAGAACGACGCTATACTTATCCTCCTGCCGGGTCTCGCAGCCTGGAACAACAGCAATGGCAAGTGTGGGTAAACAAGAACCTCCCTGTCACCGTCCTTAAGGCTACCGGAGTACCTCTCGGGTGCCTGAGGTTACCCACCAAATTTGCGTAGTGGCCAATGGAATGTCAAACCAGATTGAATCTTTAGGTTCCTATGAAAACTTCAGTAATCGTTCGTGGTTCTGGAATCACTTCCAGTTCTACCATACTCCCACTACTGTTTTCTGAAAAAATCCATTTTATTTAAAACTGTGGCGAGACTAGAACAATATCACTATTGATCTTCCAGATGGTAGAAAGTCAACCCTCGTCATAGCCTGGGTCAACCCACAAACAGCCATTACAGAAACGTGCCTTGAGTTGTCCAGTGTCTGGTTTTAATCATATGCCGGACAACTCCCCGTACCTTAACAATGTTAAGATATGAACTGCACTATATCCAATATAGAACCAGAGGCACTGATTTAATTGAACCAGATTCAAATCATGCAGCTGTCTTCAGTGCATGTCAACTAAATGGAAAGAGGCCAATCAGCGTTACTCAACTTAGGAATGCTTCCAATTATGAATAACCTGAAAGAGAAGCAAGATCTCTTAATCATTACTATCATCTGAATACCATACTCAAGTATCTACATCTTCGATCGCTTTGAAGAATCCCGATACTTGCAATATCTGGTTCTCTACTTTATTCAAATACCTACAACTTCTCAAAATTCAGACCCTGTGTTTCCACGAAACACCTGTCTAAAAACTAGAGAAGTCATAAGTAAACTGAATATAGTCCGAGGACCAATCCCTCTGTCCTGATGGACCCTGGACAACATACAATACTCTGTATAAGTCCCTTGAGTCTGATAACTCATTCACTGTGTGTCGTAGGTTGAAAACTATACTTATGGTTAAGAAGAATTACACCGCTGTTTAATGCTCCTTACCTAACCATCCACTGATATAGGTAAATGTCACAGACATAATTTCAAAAAGATATATCTCACTCTATAAAAATAGATGTACAGATGTATCAATTTGAAATTGGTGCATAACAGCGGATATTCAAAACCAAATATTTGCCGTCCGGCAACCAACCCAGGTGACTTCCTCAAATATCACCGATTACAACGAATCCCGATATAATGAGGATGATCACCCAATTCCCAATAACTTACTCCCACTCATCATCTGTAAAACCATACAGATGTGAGAATCATACCTGGTAAATACATACCCTGGAGCAAGTGTCTTAATTGGGAAATCAGTTTTCCTTTAACAGTACACAGTGAAACTGAAACATTGAAATGTTTCGATGGGGTATCCCGGTATTTCTAGTAATGCCTCTTCCAGATTCACGACTGTAACCGTATAATTCTTTGCCACCTCTCCAAATCCCTTTATATGTCTTTAGTCATTACCTTCTGCACACCCCTTAGGCCAAATGGTTTTCTTCCTTCCCTACCGTTCGGCACCAGCCTATGGTTTGGAAGAAGACTATCCAATAAGCATAATGGGTGTACTATCCTAATCCTAGGAGCACTCGCAATGCGAGAGAAGGTGAAGATAAAAGACAACCGAATAAACCTTATTCCTATTTCTCCTGAACCAGAATCCATCCCCGAACTGGAACAAGTTCCTTTCGAGTTCGTATATAACCATACGATGGAGTATCCAATAAACTGTGGATCTTCGTAGTGATATGGAGTGTTCTGGAGAAAAACAAAGGTGATTTAGGATTGAAGAAGAAATACTTGGTTTGGTCGTGAATAGCAGTCGCAGTTTACTTTGCCCTCCTTCTAATCCCTTTCTTTGTCTTTACATAATACCTTCTGTACACCATCGTTAGGCTAATTGGTTTTCTTCATTCCCTATCGGTCGGCACCAGCCTAAGGTTTAGAAGAAGACTATCCAATTTGCGTAACAGGTGTACTACTCCTAAACCAAGGAGCACTCGCAACCTGAGAGAAGGTAAAAGGAAAAGACAACTGAATAGTCCTATCCGTTTCCTCCAGAACCTGAAACCATCCTCGAATAAATTCCTTCGAGTTCGTATATAACCATATGATGGTTTTGTCCAATGGAAGTGGACGTTCGTAGTAATACGGGGTGTCCTGGAGAAAAAGGTAAAAGTAGGAGTGGCAATGAGGTTAGCAACTTTGACAATCCAAAAGCCAGTGTTTAAGAAGGTTCGGTCAACTTGGTCACTGAGTCATAGTCTTAGGGTCGGGTCAATGGTCGCTGCCAAAGAGAGAGAGAAAAGAAACACTCAGCGTGCACTCTAACCTAGATCAGAATGGTTACCAATTTATCTAATCTGGAAACCTCCCACTGTACCGTCAAATTCTCCTCCAAACCTGAAAGAAGAATTAGTCGGGATCACCCGAGGAGTAAACCAACTCATCAGTGGGAATCGGGATCCAACTATCATTGCATGATAACGTGACGGAATCCGCTCACGGTGTCACACTCCAGAAGGTATGCGCATATCTGGCAAGTTTCAGTTTCTTTAGAAACTCCCGATGTGATTTCTGCCCTATGTTCTTATGACCTTGACTTTGGCCAACATATCATAAGTCACATGTCAAGTTCTACCCGTCATTCTCCAGGTTAATTTGAATCCACCCGTACATACCCTTGACTTTGGCCAAAATGGCAGTACGACTGTCCCAAACCAACGCATCTATCTATGCTGCATATGAATACCCCAATAGCTACCAATCACTGTGCCTTGACTTTGGCCAACATACACAGCTTGAATACTATTGACCACCCATATGAAACGACGGAGGGCTACGAATGGTTTCTGGCGAAAACCTTTAACGTAAAGAACTTGATATCGTTGAAGGAACGGATAGCTTTTTAAAATATAGTGACGAAAACCGTTGCTAAAGAGGTCATTCCCGGTGAAGGGATCTCGGCTCTTTCCCCGTAGAATGAGGTGCAGGATATTCCAATTGAATACCATGGTGCAAAGCAAAAGTAATCGGCTATAGTGAAGTCATTGCCCTGACGCAAACTTTTTGTCCAAGGGGTCACTCCCGGTGAAGGGATCTCGGCCCTTGCCTCGTCGACTGAGGAGCAGGATATTCTAACTGAATACTACGATGCAAAACAAAAGTGAACGTCCTTGCAATAATAGCTTTTTGAAAAGTGTTCCAACAACATCAGATTAGGTTTGTTTTTAACTTGCATTGATCCGAATCAACGCAGTCCCATCAATTGATCACACCACAAAGAACGAAAATAATATGATGTACGTATATGCCATCCGCATTCGCCACTGGGTCCCGTCATTACCCGTTAGGTTAGCACACTAACGACAGAGCGGGGACTGGACTAGCACGGATGTAAAACTTAAACAACATCTACTAATATATATACCAATATATTATATTTCGCTCAAGGCGTGATAAAAAATGCAACATCACAGAAATGTACAGCATCACAGAACAATACAGATATCTGGGATCCCCGGGTTTCATAGAGCCACTACTGAAACCCGACGTTCCCCTGGTCGTGTGGATAGCCTGTACAATGAAATCCTAGACCCCTACGGGCGCGGCAAGTTACCCGCCAAAACCTGAAGCGAGGCAGCCCCCTTCAGTACCGTGAATGGACCACCCAGCACTTCACGGAATCCGGTAACTTGGGCACCCCTCCTGGGTCAACCTGTACCCCCTACGAGTGCGGTGAATAGCCCGCCAATTCCAGAGTGAAGCCCCCTCCGTCTCAATGACATGAGATGCGGGCCCATTGCCCTCTGGAACCCGGCTATCCGTGCACCCCACCTTGGGGTAATCCTAGTACAGAAAGTAAAATATACATACAACGGGTACATCGACTGCAACCAGGTCGTGCCCCAAAATAATAATACAATCAGGCAGTGACGACAGTCCACATGTCGGACGCTCGCCCCGCAATATCAAATGTACATAATATAACAAAAACTGTACTAGCATTGCATCCAGGCTATCCCCCACGACCGATCCGCAACATCACAGTATAACACAGAACATCAACGTGAAAGTCACGTTCGCAAATCCGTCTAACCGGGCTATAGCAGTTAGACAGGATTTACCGATCAAGTGACATTCACGGTCGCAGATATAATGTAAATACTGTGAAATAATGTGTTTAAAATATCCGATCGATTGAATTTTACCAAGTGGGCCCCCAAGCAATACTGTAGCACTCACAGAAATTCTGGGCCCAAACAAAATATACCAAAACCCCTATTTTCAGCCCACAAGCCCACTGCAAAAAAATGATGACATGAATCCACATTCCTGCGGAGGAACCGCGGCCAAAGAGGGGTTATGGCCGCGGTTCAGCGGTCGTACGGAAGGATCAGGGCACCAAATTTTTCCAGTGTTCTTACGACTTTCAGTACATCACTTTTCTACAACCTGAAAAAAATTTCGAGCCAGAAAAAAATCGACAGAAAACTGATGTATGTGAAAACGCGGGTTTTTGGAATTTTGGCCGATCTGAAATGTAAACACATTAAACAAAGCTAGACTATATTAATGGAGAGTCTCTGATACCACTGTAAGTGCACGGCGGCGCCCCGGCCTCCATCCTGTGGCCAAAATGCGGAAGCGGTGATAAACTTTAAATTTTGCGAACTTAGCAAACCGGCACCACCGCGCACTAAAACCCGGATCGAACCATTAACTAGTCCTAGCAAACTACAAGATGGGGAAGAGAGATATACCGACTGATCCGAGTCCTCCGGTCTTCTCGTCATCGTCCCGATCTCTCGCGGAATGTTCTGTCTCCACCTCGTCGCCGGAAGGACACCACATCGTCTGTATCTTTTACGGGCTCCCGCCTCAATACCGAGGCAACTCGGGCACGAAGCTGGCGAGTCGACGTGCCCAAGATTTGCTGTAGAATGTAATGTCGAACTTGTGTCTCACTTTGGGGTTGTGGAGTTGCCATATGGTGGAGGAAATGATAAAAGGAATTTTGTAGATGAACTTGGGGATTTTGATCATCAAGAGAACCAAGAAATCCCCACTACAAAATTGGGCAGCCCCCTCTCTAGTGGCCGGCCTTGGCTCAAGGTGGGAGTGAGAATGAGAGAGAGGGTGAGAGTGAGGGAGAGAGGAACAATCCCACGAGATCATCCAAAAGAATAATGCAAGAGAATGGTGATAATCAACCATGATCACAAAACCAACCTCACACTCCAACTATCATCATCAACAAGCATGATAACCAACAAACACCAACACTCAACCACTATATCATAACCCATCATCAAGCATGATGACTTCAAAAAGTCAAGCCATCATGAAGAAGTCAAGGTCAATGGATGATGCAACCATCTTGATACAAGAATATGCAAAGACCCCCTTCCAAATTGCTTATTTGCACAAATGCAAATAAGCCCTCCTCCACCAATCTTCGGCCATTCAAAGATACAAATGAAAATGGCCGAAACGGAAAGCAAACTGGCAACTCCAGAAAACTGGTCCCGTAATAAATTACAGGAAAACCCCGATACTGTGTATACACACCCGCATTTGTATTCCGACCGAAATACAAATGCAATGAGACAGAATCTACACTGTACTATACTAGGATCCGGCTTAAACCAAAGCCGGCTAGTAATATCCGTTCGATCCTGATCCGTGCAATACCGAACGTATCTGATCGAACCCTGCCATATAACCATACGGCCAGTAGTACAAACTGTCCGATCCTGATCCGTGCAATACCGCACGTATCTGATCGGACTTTACCATATCTCCATACGGCCTCTACAGCTTTTCGCCCGAAAGCTTGAGTAACTGAATGTGTGGTGGACTCTAAAGACTCGTCAATACAATGGCTGTGGATTTAGCCACTAGCACGTCAGAGGTATTAGCCATACGTGACGGGCCACCAGCTATTGACCAAAAGGGACGTCTGTGAGCGAACTCAGCCTGACACCCTACTGAGCCTGTCAGTGACAATATCCGTACAGTCCGGTCCGTTCGTCTATGAGCATCGCATGGCGGGCCTAGGGGGTTGGTAAAAGTCAGACCCCCAAAAGCGGTACAAGTCTTGTCAGAGTGTAGCCCAGAACACTCTGAGATACTACTGGAATACCTACCAGTAAATCTCCTGCCTCGGCCGAGGGCTTCGTGTAATGGCTCTCCCAGACACAGCGCGACCTCACCCCCAATACCAGGAGAGACGAACCCCTGAAGATCCGCTCACTGCCTCCATATGGCTCGGGACTGTACCCAACTAAAACCTATTTGCACGTCTCCTTTGAGCGTGGTAGGGTAGTAATCAAAGTACAGTGGGAACTCACACGATGACGATCCCCAGGTCGATGAACTAACCTGTACACATGTCACCAAGGAACTGCTATCTGACGTCAGGTATAAGACCAACCAGCATGTTCCCGGCGAGTCATGTCCGGTGTACTCATAACCCAATGAGCACCTGTATACATCTTAGGTGAACCAACTGACACCAATGGCTTGTGAGACCGGCCACCGCCCCTCGTCGGGGTCTCGACTGTATACACTAGTCTACTCTGGAGTATCGATGCCCTATCTCGAAACTCCCACGACTAGGGACCTTTTAAGGATGTGCTTATAGACTACCAGCTCCCACGTGTATGATCGCCCTCATACTGCTGGCAGTCAAGCAAGAATCCTAGGGGCTCTACCAACATGTAATAGCGACCTGTCAGGTCACCTAAAGTAGTACACGATGATAAAGATAAACCAGATAGCATACTATCATCTCGAGTAAGACTGTCCTATCGGGATAGATCATCCCTCAATCATTGCAATCACATGCCTGTGATCCAATAATTGACTCTGAGGGCACTATCTCCAACAACACAATCTAAGTGCCGGTCACATCCAAACTTTGGGTTGTGACAAAGTTGGTATCAGAGCTTAGGAGTAACCTTACGGAATCAAGTAGGGAATTTAAAATAGGTTGACGTGAGTCCGTGATTAGGATGACCTTTGGTTTGATGGAGTAGGTGAATTAGGATGCGTGCAGTACCGTACGTATGTTCCGCGGCATATTTACGTTACCATACTCAACCTAACTAACCTTAGGATGTATATCTTGATCTAATCTTCCATTGATTCTCCGTAATTGATTGTTCCTATTCATAAGCCTTATCAACTCTCGTTTCTTGTTCCAGTTGCCATAGCTACGTGGGCTAGGCGAGCTGCAGCCAGAGATGCAGCTAGGGCGAGTCCGCCTGTGACGGCGATTGGTACACCGGACGTTCCGGCGGTGCATGATCATGTTGATCCTCCTCCTCCAGATCGCATGACTAGGATAGAGGAGGGCATGTTGGGATTGCAGCGAATGGTAGGACAGTTAGCTGAGGCCACTCGAGTACTGAGGCAGGATCTGGCACCGACCGTAGCAGAGTTTATGGTACAGCCTACGCAGACGGTAGCACTTGTAGATACAAGAGTGATGGAGGTATCACTTGTAGAGTTTATGAGATTGAGACCTCCGGTATTTATAGGGACCGATGTAGCGGAAGATCCTCAGTCCTTTCTTGATAGGATGGCAAGGATTGGCAGATCATTACGATGTTCTGATGCGAGGTCAGTTGAGCTAACTAGCTTTCATTTGGAGGGACTTGCACAGGAGTGGTGTGAGTCGATGGAGAGAGGGCGAGCTACGGGACTTCCTCCGATGTCATGGACCGAGTTTTCCGAGGTCTTTCTTGCCAGATTTCTTCCACAGAGTCTGAGGGACGCTAGAGCTAGCAGTTTTGAAGCGTTGCGAAAATCGACAAGTATGTCAGTGTCAGATTATGACTTACGATTCACCCAGCTGTCGCGCTATGCCCCATACTTAGTACCTATGGAGGAACTTCAGATGAAGAGGTTCCTAAGGAGTCTGGACACGCAGTTATATCTGGCTATAGGCTCCCAGCATTTTGATACGTATGCGCAGGCGATGGATGCAGCGATACGAGTGGAGGAGCGTTTGAGCGAGGCAGTGGTTGTTCCAGAGCCAAAGAGGAGTAGACCTATCGGGCCGACGACTAGACAGTTTGGCAGAGGTAGAGGCAGATATACTCCAGGCCGCAGTTTCGGACGAGATTGGACCCAGAGCCAGATGTTCAGTTCTTATCCCGATGATCAGAGGCCCCCATCTACATGTTTTAGTTGTGGACTTCCCGGACACTTTGCGCGGGATTGTAGATCCTAGGGAGGGACAGTTGTTCCACAGGCAGCTTTACCCCTTCCACCTTTCTACGCTGATGGTTTTACTTCCTCCCTAAGTTGGCGCTACACGCCAGGCAGTTGCACTACGAGGTCGAGGCTTTGCGGGACGTTCTCAGAGAGGTCGAGGAGATAGAGGTAAAGGACGACAGGATGCGGGCAGGGGCCAGGCACGAGTATTTGCGCTGACTCCACAGGATGCCCAGGCATCAAATACGGTCGTGACAGGTACTCTTACAGTATGTTCGTTAGAGGCACATGTTTTATTTGATCCCGGTTCTACACATTCTTATGTATCTTCACGATTTGCACTTTCTTTGAGGAAAGAGTCTTCGTTGTTAGAGTTACTATTAGTAGTGATTACCCCGGTGGAGATTCTTTCATAGCTCGACACGTATTCAGATCGTGTTCTGTGCGTATTGGTGATAGAGATTCGCTAGTTCATCTGATTCTCCTGGATATGTTAGATTTTGATATACTTCTTGGTATGGATTGGTTGGCCGCTTGTTATTCCTATGTAGATTGCCGGGGAAAGGCGGTTAGATTTTGTTTTCCAGGTGAACCGGTGTTTTTTGTGCAGGGGGATTGTAAAATAGCTCCTGCCAACATGATTTCTGCTCTTTGTGTAGGGTTCCTAGGCACACTAATGAGATCTCACAAGTGATCAAACATAGCTAATTCAAATTTTCCAAGTGCCTACAAACCCTAATACGGATCGTTAACTAGATGTATAGGCGATGCAAGCAAGTAAAAGAATTTATAGCTAAAGGGAAGGTGCTACAACCTTTGTAGATCCGGTCCTCCACCTCCATGGCTCCGTGATGAAGTCCCCTCGCTGTCCATATCGGATCCCGGACTTTAGCATCGGCTTCATCGGAGAAATGGGCGGGCTAGGTCGTCGGCTTCGATGCCGAAGATGATCTACGTCGAGGCAACACAAGATCAAGCTCCAACTTCATCAAGCCATGAAACTTGTGAAGAAAACACCCTATACTACTTGGCAAGAGGTAGAGGATGAAGAAATAGGAAGTGGGTTCACTTTGGAATTGGATTTCTCACTCATTTTCACAAGTTGCCATTGATGGAGGCAAGCTTTCTTCATTGTTGAAGATGAAGAAGAAGAAGAAGAAAGAATATGATAAGTATATTTCAAAAAGGAAAATAATATGAATACTTATCATATACTAACCATGGTTAGGTGTAGAGAATAGACTATGGTTAGTTTGATTGGTTAGGGTTAAGCATGAAGACAAAATGGTCACTTAGTCAAAGCTTCATGAAGCTTCAACAACAAACAAAGAAAGCCACCATTTTCTCTTTATCTTTTCCAAAATAAATAAATAAATAAATAAGTAAATAAACAAAACCCTAACCATTCATATAACCATGGTTTAATTCTTTACACAAACCCAAGTTTGCATGTATCATCAAACATGATACAAACAAGTGCACAAAAATATATCACATATACAACTTGTGCAATTCAAGTGAGAAAATCCATTTAAAGTGAACAAATACTAGTTAATGCAAAGTAATATATCAAATATATAATTATGCATTAAATCATTAAATCAACACTTGATTTAACGATCCGGTCATATCGCATATGACCGACTAATATTCAATGTATCGGCTTATCGAATCATTCCTTGATTCGATAACTAGGTTATATCGCATACAACCAATCGATACATTCATCGCGAGAATAGAATACGGTATCACATACACGCATTATTCTCGGTCCCGCACATATCTCATATGCGCTCCTATTTCGTTTCGCTTGAGCCAGGAAACCTCTGTGTAGGACTCTAAAGACTCATCAATACGCCGGCAGCAGGTGATGATCATATCAAACACCCACAAGTCGCAAGCGGTCTGCTAAACGTAACGGCCACCCGGGTATTGAGCGATCAGAAGATCGACGAGGAAGCCCGCTCACACTCCTGTGAATCCAACCAGTAACACTTACCGTACAGTCCGGTCTGTTCGTCTGATATGTCGCATATCTCGCCTAGGGGTGGTAAACGTCAGACCCCAATAGCTCGATAAGTCATGCCGACGTGAGGTCCATAACATTCGTGAAACTACTGATAACTCTTACCAGTATATCACTGCAACCCTGGCCAGGGATTTCCTGTTATGGCCAGTCGAGCATAGCACAACATCAACCCCCTATACCGGGAGAGACGAATCCCCTCCTATCGCTCATTGCCTCCATGCGAATCGGGACTGTACCCAAAAACCACCTGTTTGGACGACTCTGTAGAGCCGTGGTAGGGCGGAAATCAAAGCACAGTGGGAGACACACAAGACTCTATGAAGATCTCGGGTCAACAGACTAAGCTGTACCAGTGTCACCAGAGAACTGCCATCTGACGTGAGGTATAATACTATCTGGGAGTTCTCGGCGAGTCCGTTCAGTGTACCCAGTCTCCACTGAGCACCCGCATACCATCTAAACACCAATGGATATAGGATCATCCATCGCCCATCACATGGGTCGAGAAGATATACGCTAGTCTACTCTGGAATATCGATGCCCCGTCTCGATATTCCCACGACTAGGAACAATGAATGATGTACTCATTGACTACCCAGGCCCCACTAGTATGATCTTCATCATAGTCCTGGAAGTCGAGTACAAATCCTAAGGGCTTTATCAACATGTAATCATAGAGATAGAAAGTATACATGTTAAGATAAAGAGCAACCAGATAGCGTACTATCATGTCGAGCAAGAAAGTCCTACCTATATATGTCCCAGCATCCACTACAATATACATCCAATGTACAGTAATGGCCTCTAGGGCATACATATAACTAACAATCTCCCACTTGCACTAGGGCCATCTGTAGCAGTGGTTGCAGTATCACATACTCAACTATCCCTTAAAAGTCTCTCTTTGGGAAAAGGCCTTCGTGAGTGATCCGCCGTGTTGTCCTCTGAGTCTACTCTCCTAACCTCGATCACCCTGGAGATCAACTATCTCCATGATCAGGTGATGCTGCCTCAGAATATGTCTGGGTCACTGATGGGACCAGGGTTCCAGGGCAAAAACCACACATCCATTGTCATACAATGGTAGGAACGTAGTTCATCTTATGAACCAATATACACCCAAACTACCTCTTTGGCAGTATCTTTAATAGCGATGTTACCAGCCTCTATCGTCTAGTTTGCCACGGTATCTAGCTTGGAACTCTTCCAACATACCATCCCTCCACTGAGGGTAAAGACATTGCCTGTGACTGACATTCAGTCATCTTTATCACCCTGGAACCCTTCCAGTGATTCTCCCCAAGATCGATTGATACTATCTCACTATAGTTAGTGAGAATTCTAACATCCATTTAGATCTATCTCATAGATCCAAAACCCAGGATTTAGGAGGTATCACCTTTATCCTATTGGGAGAATCCTTGTGATAAGCGGAGATTAACCGAGCGTAGCATAGGAAACTATTTTCCTATCAAGAGTATGTTGTCCACGTACAATACGAGGACGGCCACCTTACTCTCTACTACCGTTTTGTATATACAAGGTTAATCTACCATTTTGATGAAGTCAAACTCTTTAACTATCGCATCAAAACAGACGTTCCAACTCCGCGATGCCTGCTTTATTCTGTAAAGCAACTTGCACACGTTTCCGCTGCTCCAACTAATTACGAAGCCCTCTGGCAGTGTACATATTGACGTTCTCTTCTAAATCAGTATTTAGAAAAGTAGTCATGACACCCAACCACCAGATATCATAGTCATGATATGTAGCTGTCACGTCCCAAAAGTACGGAACAAGACCGGCACTTAAACTACGAGACGTCTTGAGACGTACGTAATCTAAATAAGCCGAAAACCCAGAAATCCAAACCAAGAAAAGTAGTAGAGTGAAGGAAAACCAATTTAAAACAAGTAGTTTAAATAGCATAAGCCGAATTATGCGGTTTTTAAAAACATCAAATATTTCCTGAAAATTTCGGTAGAGTCTCCTTTGTAAATACTGCCCCCCAAACGGGATACAATATGAATAGTATACGAAATCAAAAAAAAAGGCATCCCCAAGCGGGAGCTAGCTCTTCGTCAATCGACGGCCACAACCACACAAGCAATATAATATACAACGCCAAGGGCGAGGATCAAAACTCAAATGGAAACTCAAAACAACAAGAAAACCATAGAAATACAACGCGCGACTCTAAGGTCGAAAGAATAACATCACTGGTCTCTATCTCAAAAATAATACATGTTTGGTTGATGGAACTTCTAGATACAACAGAATAATAATATACAAGATTTAATGATGGGTACGATACAAATAAACCCACCTACTAGCAAGTCACCCGGAAATGGAAATAGTGCCAGCAAAGCCGTAATGAAACCTGTACGGCGAAACCTGCAAGAACTGTGGCACAACGGGGGTGAGTTGCCAACTCGTGAGTAGAAAGACATCTACGCACAGAAATCGCATAAATAACGCAACCTAGGTCAATGATCATAATATATCCTCAAATATAAGAATAACATGCCTCCTATACCAAGTCTAGGGTAGATATCTAACCCGAGTGTAATCTCATGTGCCCGTGTTAGTGCCTCAGGTAGCAATATATCATATGAATGAGGTATGAATGCATGAAAATAGAATACATGTAAATGAAGAACTGTTTTCATAATTTAGTGAGATTTCTTTTGTATTTTTAAAATGAGGTATCATAATGAAATCAGCATAAAACAGTGCCTAGCATCGGCACAAAACGTAATCCCAATATCTCGATATCTCTGTATCACAGTCTCTGTACCTCAATATCTTGAAATCTCAATATCACAGTCTCAATATCTAGGGCCCCGTCAGTCCAGACCGGCCCCTACCATCCATCTCAAGACCACGACGGTATCCTCCGGATATCCGACGCGTCGGGTAAAATCACCGGTAGGTAGTGCTCCCCTGCCAGGCTCACATCGTCATCATCACGCGCTTCTTGCCCCCGGGTACCTTACCGGGTCCACCATGTACCCGAAACGGTTCATCCGTCTCCTCGAATCGGGTCTCGAAATCCATCAGCAAACTCATGGTGGACGACTCATACATCATGGGAAAAACCGCACTTTTTTATTTAAAAAGAGAGAAATCAGTTTACATAAGTTTTTGCGGTTTCCCCCCCCCCCAAATCCAGAAAATCTCATGGAAATCCGAATCCAAATCATCAATAGCATGTAAAACCATGAATGTAGGCATAACAATGAATAACAGTTTGCATGAAGTGACAAGTAAAAACTACAATGTTAAGCTGGCATATAAGGTAGGTATACTAATATCATGTCAAATTACTAACTAACAAGCTAAGTCAAGCAATAATATTTTCTAAGGTGTACGTGACATGGAAATTACCGATGAAGATGTGTGTGAGCCGGCAAGTAAGTGTACGTGGTACATACGCATCATCGGTAATGGTGCTGGTGTCCTAACGGTATGATATCAATAATGGAGTATGAAACATAATATAAGCATGCGATGCGAAGCGAACCACAATGATGAGCGGGAGCTGAATACTAGACGCAACTATAACTAATCTGCACTAATCTAATATAAGTCCTACAAATGGTGCCTTTTGAAATAACACGAATCATGGGGTTTAAAAATAGGGGCTACGGTGTTTTTATGAAAAGATACGTCTTTTGAAATATCCGTAAGATCCCTTAGACTGTCTTTTAAAATACCCACGATTCGTTAGTTTTTGTAATAGGTAAGAATTAAATCAAATCTAACAACTAAACTAAACCAAAGGGCTAAGCTAACAAGCTGGAGTACAGGTAAGGAAACCGCCTAACATTTGAGTCGATCCATATACATACCTGTATATGTATTAGTCGGTGATCCCGCCTCAATAATATCATATCCGATACCATATCTACAATCAGACATCCCAAGTCAAGAGTGAGGATCAATCATCAAGATATAGCTCGTACGTAAATCCGTCGTACGGCATCCCCAAATCTGGGTACGGGTCAATATCATATTCCTCACACTATTCCTCAGGTATCCTCTTTATCCGAGATCATAGTCTAGGGTACTGACCTATGTCTAGTACAATACTAATATCCTCAATATACTCATGATCTGACTGCAGCTCGACAATCTCATACAAACCAATATCATTAGCACATATCATCATCAAGGGGTATACATCGCCCAATACGACCTAGTATCAATATCCTAGTATATCATATCTTATATCACGATCACATGTCGACTAATTAATTAATAACAATATTCACACGTATCGCTGCCCCAAGATCCGCTATAACACCAGGACGTACCTCAAGTACGAATCCTGCCATATCACCGATATCACAACCTCAACACAAATCTCATCGACTCATCTCAATCCTAAGTATCATCCTCAAAACCGTATGTGAACACATAGTCCCATACCCATGTGAACACATAACTATAAAGAATCCCATGAGCACATATAAATAGGAATGTATGCAAGTATGTATGTGTGTGTGTATGTGTGTATGTGTAGTGCAACACGACCCTAGGGTTCGCAACACTAAAGTAATCCAACACACCAATATCCATCCTAACATCGTTATTAATTCCAAATAACATATAATAATTCTTGGTTTGTATACGCATCCGTATACACCACCACGGACTGCGGGGGTGCTATACGCCATCCACCCGACTTCTCCCCGTAGATATAAATCTACTCACCTGGTCCTCGCTCGCCGGTGCTGACGTCGCCATGCGCTTGCTTGTCGTCTCGAAGTCCACATAGGATACCTACATATCATAATGCACCGTATCACATTAAAATCCGACTCATGACCAAAACGACACACGAATCCCACATAGGTCAAAACCTACGGTTGCTTTCACAAATCAACCCCAAAACCCTCGACATCGGCATACAAACGTCGATTGATCAAGAAAAACACCAAACATATCAATCATGGTTTCAAAACTCGCTAACTGTATAAGAAATATGGTTAAATTCATCAAAACCACAAATTCACCTTAAAAGCCATTTTTCCGAAAATCTGGCAAGCAAAAATTACCCGTTTTAGTACAAAACTCGACGTTTAAACAAATATAATGGCCATAATACTTATTAAATATCTTAAATAAGTCATAAAAACAATTTCCATAATTTAATCCCAATAAATTTCATTAACCCCAAAATCCTAGTTTACAATATACCCAAATTTTAACAATTTAGCAAAAATGCACAAACAACAAATTAGCTTGGATTTTCATAAACTAAAAGCATTAAACCACTCAAAACAATATTTATAATGACATGAAAACTTAATTATATTTTAATCTAAGCATTTGATAATTTTTCAAAAACTCTAGTTAGCAAACTAGCTTAATTAGGGCATTTATAAGAAATGGTTGTAATTAACAACTAGATTAGCTTTCAACAAGGATTAAGATGTTAATCCACATCACATATCCATGCACAATTGATCACAACCCAATTCCACAACAAAACCCTAACTTGAAATCTTTAATCATGCAATTAAACTCATCAAAACCTAATTAAGCACTTAGTTAACTTAGATTAAAGCAACTAGATAACAAATTTTAACAAAAGCATGAGATTATACCTCCCATGATGAGATCAAGCTCAAGATCTAGCCTCCTAAAATGCCATTTTGATCCCTAGATCCATGCTAGAATGGCTAACGAGAAATGGGTAGGAGTTGGATTTTGATTTTGGTTTGATTTTGGATGGAATTTTGGAGATTTTTGGAAGGGTTTTGAGTGGAATGAGATGAGGAAAAAGGGGAGGGCAGCATGAGGAGGCTCGGCTGCAGCAAGGAATGAGAGGAGAGAGAGTGAGGTGGGGAAAATAATTGGCCAAGTCAAGAAAAGTCCAAGTCAACCCAAGTCCATACCTAATTTCTTATTCCTTCTTTTCTTTTTCTTTCATTTCTTTTCTTTGATATTCAAGTAGGGAAAAAGGTGGGGGCTGCTGAATTCAGCCAAGGGGAGAAGTAAATGGGGGTGTGTGAGTGTGGGTATGGGTGTGGGGTGATGGAAAATGACAAGTACAATACCCCAAACATCCATTTACACTAAAAAAAAGCCTTTTTCTTCGATATTTTCTAAACCGTTTTTGCAAACGATTTCGTTTCAAAAACCACATGATAAAATTTTATTTAATGTTTTATGATGCACAAAATTTGTTTCAACTCATTCCAATTTGTAATTTTCCCTAATTAAATATATTAGTGACGGCTTAAAATAATATTAAAATAATTAATTTCGGAAAAAATTTCAGAAAATTTGAAATTTCACCAGTGGCTCAATAAACACCAAATACTTGCAATTTCATAGCTAGAATATGTATATTTAATTTTATAATAAAGATATTTGTATTTTGATTTTTTACAGAAAACCCCCTTGTTTTACCGTTTTTTTCGAAATTTTACCGAAACGATTTTCAAAACGTTACAATCTTCCCCCCTTAAAGAAATTCGGTCCCCGAATTTAAATTAAAACTTCCCCCAAATACTAAAATATTTCAGCCAAAACCATCAAATCGCCGGGGCTCCGAAATCATAAATACATAAAACAAATCGTAGCGCAACGCATGCGCATGAAAAATGAGTATATAACTCAAATCAGAACTCCGTCATGCATCCCGCAATCATCGGAGTCATGGGAAAGATATCAATACCCAATCTAAAGCAAAACCAATATGATATAACTCGAAACTATACATGTAAAATATATTCAGGTACTGTCCTTTGACTAGTCCTGCTCAGTACGAAAACACATAGCAATATCATAAAAACGTACTGCTCTATAAGAAAAATCAATCCCAAAATACGCGTAAGAATACTACGTGCGTCTGGTGCGCACGGAAATCAAAATCCAAATATGTGCCTTACATATGCACAGAAACAACATCCAAGTGCATCGGGTGTGCACGAAACATCTGTCGTAGGCAACATGTGTGCCTGACAGCAAAATCAGGTGCATCTGACATGCACGAACAATCTCGATTTAGTGCATCTGGTGTGCACCAAAATCACACTTCAAAACATGCGCCCAACATGCGCGAAAATCCAAATCAGGTGCATCCATCGTGTACGAAATCATGAAATCCAATATCAAGCGCCGAACATGCGCAAAATCCAATCAGGTGCATAAGGTGCACAAACAAATATCGAGCATCACCATCGAAATCGAAGTCCAGTGCAACTGTAGTGCACAAAATGCGAATCACTGCACTGCAAGCATATGTGAACTATACCGAGTGCAAGAACCAAATCGTGTGCGTACATATGCACAAAATCAGCTCAACTGTATGAAACTCATAAAATCATAAACATGAGAAACCAAGGCACGAAAACGATGTCAAGTTCAACCATGGTACATGAAAACAAATACCATGAAACTCAATCATCAAAATCAGTCATGCGAAAAGATCGTCCAAAATACCGAAATCAAATATGGCGGAATAGTCCCGCTCAAGCACATCCTCCAAGAATCTCTGGCCAACTGTCGTGGTCACTCATAGCATGTCTCGTCGACGATCCTGAACTCTGGCCTGCCGGTGTGCGTAATACGACCACTCCTGGGTCCAAGTCTTCTCGTAATTTATTCCAGAAAGGTCCTGTCGAGGTCTCTCCCAAATCTCGTCTCCGCCGAACTGTCTGAAAGTCATCGTCCCTTACTAGATTCGTTCTCGTCCCGGAACGGCTGCATACTCATCACGACTCCTTCTGGAAGGTATATCCAAGTATAATGCCTCGGCATGCGTATCGCATCTCTGACATTGGCGGAGTGGAACGTCGTCTCACCAAGATCTCGTACGAACCTCTTACTCCATTTTTCTCTAATGTCGACTGTTTCGAACTCGTCTCCTCGCGGCTGCATGGACTGAGCTCCAACGGCTATCCTCGTACCTGGAGTCTCCCAAGAAATGCATCTCACCACCTAGCATCCGAATTAAGTCTAGCCATCCGATCTAGTCGTCAAAACCTCATAATCCCCCAAGAGCTCAACATCTTGGGCATAGTTTAATAGTATCGAGTACATACCACAGCATCGGTGGTCCAGCCGTAGAAGGGCAAACCCAAGCCTCACTAATGGCGCCGTAGAACTGCCGCAAACCCGAAGGTTCAAAGGCTTTCACACGGTCATTAAGTCGAGTTAGGGTTTCATTCTTCTAGAGGGACCATAGAATTGCCTGCATGTCTTTCCGACTACTTTAAACTTGGAATAATAGGTTTCTGACATTCGATCGTCTCTGTCGACTCCCAACGTCTCCGCGTGAAGTCTTCTCTAGCTGGAATCAATCTATCTGATGGCCTCGCATCGGGGTAGGCGAACGATCCACATGTCCTAGTCATTCATCCTCGATGACTAGCGACCTTCTATCATCTCTTAGTACAACTCATTCTGCACTAACTCCAGCATCTGGGGCAATATCTCGTCGTTCGCAGCAATAACTGGCTCGCTCGTCTGCACGCTGAACGGTGCCTCAATCATCAGGAGTAAGCAACACACCAACGGTCATCAAAATCTGGCCGGCCTCTATCATTGGCTCAATCCTCTAGTGCTGATCGACATGTCCAAGTAATCTCATACAGCGATCCATCCAACGCTCGTGGCGCGAAATCACAATCAAAAGACACATCTCTACAATCGTGTGTCGCCGGAATTATGTTCTGGTCAGTCCTCGTTCGTAATGAGCTCGTGCTGACCGCAACTCTAGCCGTAGCTCTCCCTGCCCATAATCGTGGCAGCAAAACCATAACTGGTACTGATGAGGCTAGATCGGAACGAATATAATACTGAGCAAAGAAATGTACATCCTAAGGCTCCTTAAGTGGAGTGGCGTGTCGTAAATATGCCGCGGAACATACCAACGGTACGTCACTCTACTTTAGTCACCTATTCCATCAACCAAGGGTCATCCTACGCTCCGAAGGTAAAACCTAACGCTCTGATACCAACTTTGTCATGTCCCAAAAGTACGGAACATGACCGACACTTAAACTACGAGACGTCTTGAGACATACGTAATCTAAATAAGCCGAAAACCCAGAAATCCAAACCAAGAAAAGTAGTAGAGTGAAGGAAAACCAATTTAAAACAAGTAGTTTAAATAGCATAAGCCGAATTATGCGGTTTTTAAAAACATCAAATATTTCCTGAAAATTTCGGCAGAGTCTCCTTTGTAAATACTGCCCCCCAAACGGGATACAATATGAATAGTATACGAAATCAAAAAAAAAGGCATCCCCAAGCGGAAGCTAGCTCTTCGTCAATCGACGGCCACAACCACACAAGCAATATAATATACAACGCCAAGGGCGAGGATCAAAACTCAAATGGAAACTCAAAACAACAAGAAAACCATAGAAATACAACGCGCGACTCTAAGGTCGAAAGAATAACATCACGGGTCTCTATCTCAAAAATAATACATGTTTGGTTGATGGAACTTCTAGATACAACAGAATAATAATATACAAGATGTAATGATGGGTACGATACAAATAAACCCACCTACTAGCAAGTCACCCGGAAATGGAAATAGTGCCAGCAAAGCCGTAATGAAACCTGTACGGCGAAACCTGCAAAAACTGTGGCACAATGGGGGTGAGTTGCCAACTCGTGAGTAGAAAGACATCTACGCACAGAAATCGCATAAATAACGCAACCTAGGTCAATGATCATAATATATCCTCAAATATAAAAATAACATGCCAACTATAACAAGGCTAGGGTAGATATCTAATCCGAGTGTAATCTCATGTGCCCGTGTCAGTGCCTCAGGTAGCAATATATCATATGAGTGAGGTATGAATGCATGAAAATAGAATACATGTAAATGAAGAACTGTTTTCATAATTTAGTGAGATTTCCTTTGTATTTTTAAAATGAGGTATCATAATGAAATCAGCATAAAACAGTGCCTAGTATCGGCACAAAACGTAATCCCAATATCTCGATATCTCTGTATCACAGTCTCTATACCTCAATATCTCGAAATCTCAATATCACAGTCTCAATATCTAGGGCCCCGTCAGTCCAGACTGGCCCCTACCATCCATCTCAAGACCACGACAGTATCCTCCGGATATCCGACGTGTCGGGTAAAATCACCGGTAGGTAGTGCTCCCCTGCCAGGCTCACATCGTCATCATCACGCGCTTCTTGCCCCGGGGTACCTTACCGGGTCCACCATGTACCCGAAACGGTTCATCCGTCTCCTCGAATCGGGTCTCGAAATCCACCAGCAAACTCATGGTGGACAACTCATACATCATGGGAAAAACCGCACTTTTTTATTTAAAAAGAGAGAAATCAGTTTATACAAGTTTTTGCGGTTCCCCCCCCCCAAATCCAGAAAGTCTCATGGAAATCCGAATCCAAATCATCAATAGCATGTAAAACAATGAATGTAGGCATAACAATGAATAACAGTATGCATGAAGTGACAAGTGATAACTACAATGTTAAGCTGGCATATAAGGCAGGTATACTAATATCATGTCAAATTACTAACTAACAAGCTAAGTCAAGCAATAATATATTCTAAGGTGTACGTGACATGGCAATTACCGATGAAGATGTGTGTGAGCCGGCAAGTAAGTGTACGTGGTACATACGCATCATCGGTAATGGTGCTGGTGTCCTAACGGTATGATATCAATAATGGAGTATGAAAAATAATATAAGCATGCGATGCGAAGCGAACCACAATGATGAGCGGGAGCTGAATACTAGACGCAACTATAACTAATCTGCATTAATCTAATATAAGTCCTATAAATGGTGTCTTTTGAAATAATACGAATCATGGGGTTTGAAAATAGGGGCTACGGTGTTTTTATGAAAAGATACGTCTTTTGAAATATCCGTAGGATCCCTTGGACTGTCTTTTAAAATACCCACGATTCGTTAGTTTTTGAAATAGGTAAGAATCGAATCTAATCTAACAACTAAACTAAACCAAAGGGCTAAGCTAACAAGCTGGACTACAGGTAAGGAAACCGCCTAACATCTGAGTCGATCCATATACATACCTGTATATGTATTAGTTGGTGATCCCGCCTCAATAATATCATATCCGATACCATATCTACAATCAGACATCCCATGTCAAGAGTGCAGATCAATCATCAAGATATAGCTCGTACGTAAATCCGTCGTACGACATCCCCAAATCTGGGTACGGGTCAATATCATATTCCTGACACTATTCCTCAGGTATCCTCTTTATCCGAGATCATAGTCTAGGGTACTGACCTATGTCTAGTACAATACTAATATCCTCAATATACTCATGATCTTACTACAGCTCGACAATCTCATACAAACCAATATCTTAGCACATATCATCATCAAGGGGTATACGTCGCCCAATATGGCCTAGTATCAATATCCTAGCATATCATATCTTATATCACGATCACATGTCGACCAATTAATTAATAACACTATTCACCCGTATCGCCGCCCCAAGATCCGCTATAACACCAGGACGTACCTCAAGTACGAATCCTGCCATATCACCGATATCACAACCTCAACACAAATCTCATCGACTCATCTCAATCCCAAGTATCATCCTCAAAACCGTATGTGAACACATAGTCCCATACCCATGTGAACACATAACTATAAAGAATCCCATGAGCACATATAAATAGGAATGTATGCAAGTATGTATGTGTGTATGTATGTGTGTATGTGTAGTGCAACTCTACCCTAGGGTTCGCAACACTAAAGTAATCCAATACACCAATATCCATCCTAACATCGTTATTAATCGTAAATAACATATAATAATTGTTGGTGTGTATACGCATCCGTATACACCACCACGGACTGCGGGGGTGCTATACGCCATCCACCCGACTTCTCCCCGTAGATATAAATCTACTCACCTGGTCCTCGCTCGCCGGTGCTGACGTCGCCATGCGCTTGCTTGTCGTCTCGAAGTCCACATAGGGTACCTACATATCATAATGCACCGTATCACATTAAAATCCGACTCATGACCAAAACGACACACGAATCCCACATAGGTCAAAACCTACGGTTGCTTTCACAAATCAACCCCAAAACCCTCGACATCGGCATACAAACGTCGATTGATCAAGAAAAACACCAAACATATCAATCATGGTTTCAAAACTCGCTAACTGTATAAGAAATATGGTTAAATTCATCAAAACCACAAATTCACCTTAAAAGCCATTTTTCCGAAAATCTAGCAAGCAAAAATTACCCGTTTTAGTATAAAACTCGACGTTTAAACAAATATAATGGCCATAATACTTATTAAATATCTTAAATAAGTCATAAAAACAATTTCCATAATTTAATCCCAATAAATTTCATTAACCCCAAAATCCGAGTTTACAATATACCCAAATTTTAACAATTTAGCAAAAATGCACAAACAACAAATTAGCTTGGATTTTCATAAACTAAAAGCATTAAACCACTCAATACAATATTTATAATGACATGAAAACGTAATTATATTTTAATCTAAGCATTTGATAATTTTTCAAAAACTCTAGTTAGCAAACTAGCTTAATTAGGGTATTTATAAGAAATGGTTGTAATTAACAACTAGATTAGCTTTCAACAAGGCTTAAGATGTTAATCCACATCACATATCCATGCACAATTGATCACAACCCAATTCCACAACAAAACCCTAACTTGAAATCTTTAATCATGCAATTAAACTCATCAAAACCTAATTAAGCACTTAGTTAACTTAGATTAAAGCAACTAGATAACAAATTGTAACAAAAGCATGAGATTATACCTCCCATGATGAGATCTAGCTCAAGATCTAGCCTCCTAAAATGCCATTTTGATCCCTAGATCCATGCTAGAATGGCTAACGAGAAATGGGTAGGAGTTGGATTTTGATTTTGGTTTGATTTTGAACGGAATTTTGGAGATTTTTGGAAGGGTTTTGAGTGGAATGAGATGAGGAAAAAGGGGAGGGCAGCATGAGGAGGCTCGGCTGCAGCAAGGAATGAGAGGAGAGAGAGTGAAGTGGGGAAAATAATTGGCCAAGTCAAGAAAAGTCCAAGTCAACCCAAGTCCATACCTCATTTCTTATTCCTTCTTTTCCTTTTCTTTCATTTCTTTTCTTTGAAATTCAAGTGGGGAAAAAGGTGGGGGCTGCTGAATTCAGCCAAGGGGAGAAGTAAATGGGGGTGTGTGAGTGTGGGTATGGGTGTGGGGTGATGGAAAATGACAAGTACAATACCCCAAACATCCATTTACACTAAAAAAAAGCATTTTTCTTCGATATTTTCTAAACCGTTTTGGCAAACGATTTCGTTTCAAAAACCACATGATAAAATTTTATTTAATGTTTTATGATGCACAAAATTTGTTTCAACTCATTCCAATTTGTAATTTTCCTTAATTAAATATATTAGTGACGGCTTAAAATAATATTAAAATAATTAATTTCGGAAAATTTTTCTGAAAAATTGAAATTTCACCAGTGGCTCAATAAACACCAAATACTTGCAATTTCATAGCTAGAATATGTATATTTAATTTTATAATAAAGATATTTGCATTTTGATTTTTTACAGAAAACCCCCTTATTTTACCGTTTTTTCGAAATTTCACCGAAACGATTTTCAAAACGTTACAGTAGCAATGGCAAGTAGGATCTGGATGGACTTAAGCATAGTCCCTAGAAAAGGTTTCATCATTATCCACACCTGGTTGATGACTAAAACCTTTAACAAGTCTAGCTTTGAAAGTCTCAACTTTTCCATCTACACCAAGTAAACTTCTCAAGATATACTTGCTCCTGATGGGGATTTAACCCTTCAGATATAGCAGCCAAAGTCCATACTTTGCTGGTGTACATGGATTCCATCTCAGATCGCTAAGCATCCAGCCATTCTTACAGAGTCCCTACTCTCGATGGCCTGCTCGAAACTAGTTGGGTCATCATCTCATGATGCATTCCTCACTCCCACTGTCATCGAGAAACTGAGGTATCTCTCAGGCAGGTGAGGAACCCTACCAGATCGGAGGAGAGGCTGAGGTTCATAGGGGACTATAGAATCCTTTGGTTCTGTCAAATCATCAACTGCAGTTTTGTATAGCTGGAACCTTTCCAGTTCTACAGAACTGACCTTGCCACGATCTTGTTCAGATTTTGCTTTAGACATAGGCCAGACAATCCTAAATCTTAACTTACTTAAGAGATAGGCTCTTCCCATACCATATCTCATATGGAATGGTAGGCAGTGATCTGATTCGAACCTAATTCAATAGGTATGCAGCTTCTCAAGCGCATAACTCCCAAAAGGAAATAGGAAACTCAGTAGTACTCATCATAGAGCACACCATATCTAATATTGTGCGATTGCTCCACCCCGATACACCGTTGTGTTGTGGTGTATTCAGAGGAGTAACACTGAGAGAGAATCTCATTCTCCTTTAGAATAGTCCAGGAATTCTATGCACAAGTATTCTCCTCCCTGATCTCATCATAGGACATAATACTTATACCCGGTTATTGGTTCTCTACTTCTAACTTATATTCTGTGAATACCTCAAAAGCTTCGGACTTATGTTTCAACAGAAACATATGACTGCATCTTGAGAGATTATCAGAGAATATAATGAAGTATAAAGAACCAGTCCTGGCATGTGTAGACAGGAGACCTTACATACATCATCATGTATCAGTCCCAAGAGTTCATTAACTCTTTCTCTGTTTCCAATAAACAGGGCTATGGTCATCTAATCTTTGTGACATGACTGGCAAGTTTCACAAGATGTAAATTCAAACTGATTTAAATATTCATCTAAAATGTAACTTCATCCAGTCGGGTCGCATTGATATGACCTAGTCTATAATGCCTCAAGAAGGATTTGTTCATTTCTGAACTCGTCCTCTTGTGTGTGTTCTGTATACTAGGAACTGTAGTTTGATTTAGAACGTTAATGCTTTTAGATAACATGCCTGAACCGATCAACTTTTGATATAGGAAATGTTCAAAACATTATCCAGCAATACAAAATTTTATCATTACTTTAATAAATAAAGAGATTGATATGATTTTGTATATCAGGTTCGGTATCTAATAGCTTTTGTTCAGAATCAATGTATTGGTAATACAGGGTGACAGTGACCAACAGACTTGGCTGCAACACTTGCCCCGTTTTCTGTCTCATGAAACTTATCACCCGTTCTCAGTTTTTCTACCTTTTTGTAGCCCTATGTAACAGATTACATATCTGGGATCCTGATCCGGTATCAAATACCCAGGATGCGGAGGATACTGAGAAACAGTTCTTTGTAATGAACATACCCGAAGGAGATGCATCATATGCACTTTCTTCGTTTGGGCGGCATAGGAATTCTGGTATTCCCCTATTTCCTGCTCTGTCTTATAACTATTATAAGTTGGAGAGGGACCAACGTTCCCCAGCTCAGTATAACAAGCGGGTTCGGTCAATACATCCATATTATTATCTTGATTAAGGCGTGATATGGTCGCTAACTGGAGAGAGAGAGAAGAAAACACTCTGCGTGCGCTCTTGCAAGATTAGATTGGTTATTTATTTTATCTAATCAGGATGGCTCCCACTGTTTTTATCAAATCTTCCTTCAAACCCTAAAAGGAAAGACTAGCCGGGATTAATTACACTCTACAAGTTCGCCAATTTTTCAGCCAGGCCAGTGTCGGTACTTTGAGGGAGGTTCCCCGTGCTTTCGCACGGACCTAATTACAGTAAACCTCGTTTTCTCAGAAGCATAACCCCGTTGACACCTTTCTAGACACCTACTTGATCGGCTAATTGCAAAGTGCAAAACTCTCCTAGGAGTAACAATTACTCGCAGTGGGTATCGGGATCCAACTATCACATAGAAGGTATGCAATCTCATTGCAAATTTCAACACTTGAAACTCCCGATAAAGATTTTTACCCCTAGCACTTATGACCTTAACTATGGTCAACAAATCATAAGCACTAGTCAAGTTCTACCCATCATTTCGTGATTAATTAGACCCACCCACATGACCCTTAACTAAGGTCAACAAAGTCACGCGACTGTCCTAACTAATCGCATCATATGAGGTGTAGGAAGACATCACTTAGCTACCATACACTGTGCCTTGACTATGGTCAACAAACACAGCACGAATACTAAGTACTCTACTTCCTAAAATGACGGAGGGTTGCGAATGGTTTTTATGAAAACCTTTAACGCTTTGAACTTGAACTCGTTGCGGAATCAAATGGTTTTTAAATGGAGTGTTTTTGAGGCTTTTCTAGTTTTACTAAAGGGGTCACTCCCGGTGAAGGGATCGTCGGCCCTTTCCTCGTCGAATGAGGTGCGGGATATATCATATATATCACTGTGCAAAGAAGAAACTATAGAAGCAATCAAAAGACAAACCGAGTGTTGTAGCATCTGCCAGTTATTGCTAAAGGAGCCACTCCCGGTGAAGGGATCTCGGTCCTTTCCTTATCGAATAAGGTGCAGGATGTTCTACAAGGAACACCGCGATGCAAAGCAAGAACTGTAGCTACCTGGTTTTATTTTGAAATTCGATTCCACAACATCAATTAGGTTTATTTTCTTTCATTAATCTCATTAATGAATATCCCATCATTTAAGTCCACCTAATCATCACAGATAAATATAACGTACGCTTATGCCATCCGCATTCGCCTCGATGTCCCGTCTGCACCGTTAGGTTAGGTAACTAACGGCAGAGCGCGGCAGGGCTAGCGCGGGTGTAAAACATAAGCAAAGTCTATATAATATATCATATATACTATATACAATATCTATCTGAACAAATCACATGATCACATCACAGATAACGCAGCAGAAAATATCATATGAAATATTAGATATACTAGGACGTCCGTGTTTTTAATACGAGCCAGTATAAAACACGGATTCCACGGTCGTGATGAATAGCCAATCCCACACCCTTAGACCCCTACGAGAGCGGCAAGCAACCCTACCAATTCTAGGGTTAGGAGACCCGGACTCGACTCCTCGAGATGGTCTCCCACTGGACCCTAGAACCCGGTTACTTGTGCTCCCCTCTTTGGGTCTATCCTAATGCGGAAATGTAAATAATATACAAACGGTGACATCTTCCACAACCTGGAAGTGCCCCAATAAAAGAATATTACATAAAAGTTTTTACATGAATGAAAAAGAAAAACACTCATCTCACATAAAAAAAACCCCCGGCTATTCAAACACGACGATCCAACATAACATATCCAGCAACACATAACATCACATGTCATCAACGTAAGTAAACATACGTATCCCAATTGTCGTTGACATATAGCAACGAAACCGGCGGTATCACATATTACACTTACGGTCACAGAAAAGAAAGTGTAAAACTACAACAGTTGGAATTCGCAAACTCTTTAGACATCGCATGCCTAGCCAAATGAATTGCTTAGACATCGCATGCCTAACAAATATAAACCCCGCATTTTAGTCTCATTATTGAAAACACTTTTCAATATCAAGTCGGGCAATTCAACAAGATTCCCGACATCCTGATCGAATGCTCGTCGCAAAGTTTAGTAGGCGGCTGCACCCCTGACGCCGTCAACGAAGTGCACCAAGGCGGAACACCGCTGCCGCGAGCACCCCAACGGATGCTTTCGAGGACGGGGTTCTCCTACAGTCACTTGGTCGGGGCTATGGGGTGAGGCTGTCTATTAAGTTTACCCGGCGAGTATCCGCGTACGCTACGTGATTGCGACGGACTTTTGATCACATCAAAATTCCGTGGCAACCGATCAAGTGAGACTAAACTGCTATGTTTATAACATTCATATTAGTTATCTCATAACTACTTATGAATTCCAATTATTGTATCACATTCCGGACAAGATAGAAAATGTTAAACTTTCCGATCGAACAATCGAACACCCAAGTTTTCCTGAAATAGCTCAACACATGAAATAAGTTCAAAGACATTCACTTCATGCCTCAGTACCAACGGTCCAGCCGTAGAAGGGTCAAGCCAACGCCTCACATGTGGCACGCCATACTACCCCAAACCCTAAGGTTCAAAGGGCAGTTCAAGACGGTCACATAATCGAGTTAAGGTTTGTTGTCTTCTAGAGGGTCCATCGCGTTACTTGCACTACTTAGAACGTCTTTAAAACACGGAAAAATCCAACAATTGGAAATTTCCCGGCAGGGGAAAAAGTGGGTATTTATATCCGGTCGAACTTTTTAACATATTCCAAAATTACCCGGAAAAACACATAGACAAAGTTTGACAATCCGATCGAATCTACGAACTCCCAATACAACCCAGAATACTCAACTCTTGAGTAAGATTTAAAAAATCCCAGAAAATCCAGAACCAAAATATAGGAATTACTGTGCAAACATTATTGGGAGAGGCGACCGTACGGCCCCGGAACCGCCGCACAAGCCATGCTCGTGCCGCGGAACCGCGGCGGTTTAGATGATTCAGGAGCTCCGTTTTGCACCATAATTCTTACAACTTCCTGCTGAATTTTTTAAGAATTTTTAATCTGGAAAAAACCCAGTTTTTGAAAAAAGTCCAGAGAGCAAATTTGTGTTAGGGTTTCGGTTCGATCGGACTTCTAACTCCGTCTACGCATCGCCTAAGGCTCTAGCTAGGCTCTGATACAACTGTAGGTCAGGCAGCCACCCCATCCAATGGGGTCGCCGTAGCACCAATGGGTCCCTCAGCCGCTACTTTTTACGCATGCCCCCTCGCGAGGACTACAACCCGCCGGAACACCTTCCGGTCTCGGGACACCCTGGGGGTAAGAGCCTATGCTTCGCCACACTGTCACACAGTGAGAACGCCCCATAGATCGACATCCAATGCCTAGTAGCTTTGATACCACTGTAGGGTTCCTAGGCACACTAATGAGGTCTCACAAGTGATCAAACATAGCCAATTCAAATTTTTCCAAGTGCCTACAAACCCTAATACGGATCGTTAACTAGATGTATAGGCGATGCAAGCAAGTAAACGAATTTGTAGCTAAAGGGAAGGGGCTACAACCTTTCTAGATCCGGTCCTCCAACTCCATGGCTCCGTGATGAAGTCCCCTCGCTGTCCATATCGGATCCCGGACTTTAGCATCGGCTTCATCAGAGAAATGGGCGGGCTAGGTCGTCGGCTTCGATGCCGAAGATGATCTACGTTGAGGCAACACAAGATCAAGCTCCAACTTCACCAAGCCATGAAACTTGTGAAGAAAACACCCTATACTACTTGGCAAGAGGTAGAGGATGAAGAAATAGGAAGTGGGTTCACATTGGAATTGGATTTCTCACTCATTTTCATAAATTGCCATTGATGGAGGCAAGCTTTCTTCATTGTTGAAGATGAAGAAGAAGAAAGAATATGATAAGTATATTTCAAAAGGGAAAATAATATGAATACTTATCATATACCAACCATGGTTAGGTGTAGAGAATAGACTATGGTTAGTTTGATTGGTTAGGGTTAAGCATGAAGACAAAATGGTCACTTAGTCAAAGCTTCATGAAGCTTCAACAACAAACAAAGAAAGCCACCATTTTCTCTTTATCTTTTCCAAAATAAATAAATAAATAAATAAGTAAGTAAATAAACAAAACCCTAACCATTCTTATAACCATGGTTTAATTCTTTACACAAACCCAAGTTTGCATGTATCATCAAACATGATACAAACAAGTGCACAAAAATATATCACATATACAACTTGTGCAATTCAAGTGAGAAAATCCATTTAAAGTGAACAAATACTAGTTAATGCAAAGTAATATATCAAATATATAATTATGCATTAAATCATTAAATCAACACTTGATTTAACGATCCGGTCATATCGTATATGACCGACTAATATTCAATGTATCGGCTTATCGAATCATTCCTTGATTCGATAACTAGGTTATATCGCATACAACTAATCGATACATTCATCGCGAGAATAGAATATAATATCACATACACGCATTATTCTCGGTCCCGTACATATCTCATATGCGCTCCTATTTCGTTTCGCTTGAGACAGGAAACCTCTGTGTAGGACTCTGAAGACTCGTCAATACGCCGGCAGCAGGTGATGATCATATCAAACACCCACAAGCCGCAAGCGGTCTGCTAAACGTAACGGCCACCCGGGTATTGAGCGATCAGAAGATCGACGAGCAAGCCCGCTCACACTCCTGTGAATCCAACCAGTAACACTTACCGTACAGTCCGGTCTGTTCGTCTGATATGTCGCATATCTCGCCTAGGGGTGGTAAACGTCAGACCCCAATAGCTCGATAAGTCATGCCGACGTGAGGTCCATAACATTCGTGAAACTACTGATAACTTTTACCAGTATATCACTGCAACCCTGGCCAGGGAGTTCCTGTTATGGCCAGTCGAGCATAGCACAACATCAACTCCCAATACCGGGAGAGACGAATCCCCTCCTATCGCTCATTGCCTCCATGCAAATCGGGACTGTACCCAAAAACCACCTGTTTGCACGACTCTGTAGAGCCATGGTAGGGCGGAAATCAAAGCACACTGGGAGACACACAAGACTCTATGACGATCTCGGGTCAACAGACTAAGCGGTACCAGTGTCACCAGAGAACTGCCATCTGACGTGAGGTATATTACCATCTGGGAGTTCTCGGCGAGTCCGTTCAGTGTACCCAGTCTCTACTGAGCAACCGCATACTATCTCTGATGTCAAACACCAATGGATATGGGATCATCCATCGCCCATCACATGGGTCGAGAAGATATACGCTAGTCTACTCTGGAATATCGATTCCCCGTCTCGATATTCCCACGACTAGGAACAATGAAGGATGTACTCATTGACTACCCAGGCCCTACTAGTATGATCTTCATCATAGTCCTGGAAGTCGAGTACACATCCTAAGGGCTTTATCAACATGTAATCAGAGAGACAGAAAGTATGTATGTTAAGATAAAGAGCAACCAGATAGCGTACTATCATGTCGAGCAAGAAAGTCCTACCTATATATGTCCCAGCATCCACTACAATATACATCCAATGTACAGTAATGGCCTCTAGGGCATACATATAACTAACACTTTGTGCGGGTCGACTCTTGAAGAAGGGTTGTCATGGGTTCTTGGCTTTTGTTCAGGACTTAGGGGTCGCTGAGATTCTATTGGACCAGGTTTCGATCATACGAGAATTTCCTGAGGTGTTTCCTGCTGAGTTACCAGGATTACCGCCTGATCGCGACATTGAATTTTGCATTGACTTGATTCCGGGTGCGGGGCCTATTTCTATACCACCCTATCGAATGGCACCGACGGAGTTGAAGGAACTCAAAAGCCAGTTGCAAGAGTTGTTATATAGAGGGCTTGTTCGTCCCAGTGTATCACCGTGGGGAGCTCCTGTCTTATTTGTAAAGAAGAAGGACAGTAGTATGAGACTGTGCATCGACTACCGACAGCTGAATCGCGTCACTGTGCGAAACAGATATCCACTATTACGTATAGATGACTTATTCGATCAGTTGCAAGGAGCTGGCTACTTCTCGAAGATCGATTTGCTGTCAGGGTACCACCAGTTGAGGGTTCGGAAAGACGATATTCCGAAGACTTCTTTTCGCACAAGATATGGGCACTATGAATTTCTGGTGATGTCGTTCGGACTCACCAACGCTCCAGCAGCTTTTATGGATATGATGAACCGTATCTTCAGACCTTTTCTTGATCAGTTTATTATAGTATTCATTGATGACATTCTCGTTTATTCCCGGAGTAGAGAGGAGCACGAGCAGCATTTGCGTATTACGTTGCAGACCTTAAGGGAGCATCAGCTGTTTGGAAAATTCTCCAAGTGTGCCTTTTGGCTAGACAGTGTGGAGTTCTTGGGTCACGTGGTCACGAGAGAGGGGATACGTGTGGACCCAAAGAAGATCGAAGCAGTGCAGCACTGGCCCAGACCTGTGTCAGTTATAGAGATTCCCAGTTTCTTAGGTCTGGCAGGTTATTACCGACGCTTTGTGCAGGATTTTTCTCGGATAGCTGCACCGTTGACCGGATTGACTAGGAAGGAGGTTCCATTTCTGTGGACAGATGCATGTGAGCAGAGTTTCCAGCAGTTGAAGACTCGCTTGATGACTGCACCTGTATTATCATTACCTTCTGGGTCAGGTGGCTTTGTTGTGTATTGTGATGCCTCAAGAGTGGATTTAGGCTGTATGTTGATGCAGAACGACAGAGTTGTAGCTTATGCTTCTCGACAGTTGAAGAGGCACGAACAAAACTACCCCACTCATGATCTAGAAATGGCTGTTGTGGTATTCGCATTGAAGATTTGGAGACATTACTTATATGGAGAGTCATGTCAAATCTTCACAGATCATAAAAGCTTAAAGTATATTTTTCAGCAGAGGGATCTGAATCTAAGGCAGCATAGATGGATGGAACTGGTGAAAGATTACGACTCTGAGATCTTGTATCATCCAGGTAAAGCGAATGTAGTAGCAGATGCTTTGAGTCGGAGACCTGGGGGTAGCTTATCTCATTTACGCATCTTGCAGAGACAGTCTTCTATAGATTGGCAGATTTTATGTGATAGTCGTATACAGTTTGAGTTCACCCCGATAGGAGGACAGTTAGCACATGTTCGCACCCGACCTCAGTTATTGGATCGTATTCGAGAGACACAGCCCGTAGATACTCGTATGATGGAGATTGTGGATCAGGTTAGGCAGGGCAGGGAGACGGAGTTTGTGATTGATGATCATGGAGCATTACGCTTTAAGACTCGTCTCTGTGTACCAGATTCTGACGGATTGAGGCGTGAGATTTTAGAGGAGGCCCATAGATCATCATACAGTATTCATCCTGGGTCAACCAAGATGTATCATGATCTGAAGGATATTTATTGGTGGGAAGGAATGAAGAGGGATATTGCGGAATACGTTTTGAGATGCTTGACTTGTCAGCAAGTCAAGGCAGAGCACCAGAGGCCAGCCGGAGAGTTGCAGCCCTTGCCCATTCCAGAGTGGAAATGGGAACAGATTTCCATGGATTTTTTGGTGGGTCTACCTAGGACTAGCAGAGGGTATGAATCCATTTGGGTGATTGTAGATAGATTGACAAAGGCATCTCATTTTCTCCAGTGAAGACGACGTATGGTTTTGCCCAGTATGCTCAGATTTATATCGATGAGATTGTACGTCTGCATGGAGTTCCGACGTACATAGTTTCAGATAGGGGTACCCAGTTTACTAGCAGGCTATGGAAGAAACTTCAAGAAGCTCTGGGGACACGGTTGAGTTTTAGTACAACTTTTCACCCACAGACAGATGGTCAGTCAGAGCGGACCATTCAGACACTAGAGGATATGCTTTGGGCTTGTAGCCTTGATTTCGGTGGTAGTTGGGATCGTCACCTACCTTTGATAGAATTCTCGTACAACAACAGTTTTCAGGAGACGATCCAGATGGCACCCTTTGAAGCTTTGTATGGGAGGAAATGTCGATCACCCGTTTGCTGGACGGAACTGAGCGAGAGTTGCATCTTGGGACCGCAGATAGTACATGAGACTACAGAAAAGATTCAATTGATACGGGATAGAATGAAGGCGGCCCAATGCAGACAGAAATCGTTTGCAGATCGACGACGTCGTTGACTCGAGTTTGGAGTGGGAGATCATGTGTTCCTGTTAGTGTATATGCCCTAGAGGCCATTACTGTATCATACTAGTTTGTATATTTCTTAATGGAAGCTTGGGATATTCACCTTGTATAGACAATCTTGCTCAAAATAGTAGTATGCTACTTGGTTTGTTTCTACTTTAATGTGTACATGTGTTTATTTTAGTATATCACCTATACACATTAGTGGAGCCCTTAGGATCTTTGCTTGATTACCGCGTTGTGATGGCAGTCACACTCGTGGGGGCTGGGTAATCCACAAGCACATCCTTATGCAGGTCCCTAGTCGTAGGACTATCGAGACAGGGCATCGATACTCCGGAGTAGACTAGCGTATGCGCTTCTCATCCCAGCAGGGGAGACGGTCTGTCCCACAGCCGTCAGTACGTCGTACTTGAGATAGTATGCGGGTGCTCGTTAGGTTACGAGTACACTGGACAAGACTCGTCGGGAACTGTTGGTTAGTACTATACCTATCGTCAGTTATCAGTTCCTAGGTGACATGAGTACAGCTTAGTCCGCTGACTTGACACCGTCACTTCGTCTCGAGTGTGTTCCCACTGTACTTAAATTACTACCCTACCACGGCTCAAAGTAGTCGTGCAAACAGGTAGTAGTTGGGTGCAGTCCCGAAGCACTTAGAGGCAGTGACGGTTAGACAGGATTCGTCTCTCCCGGTATTGGGGGTTGATATCGCGCTGTGTCTAGAAGAGCCATTACACAAAGCCCCTGGCCAGGGCAAGCGAGATATACTGGTAGGTTTCCAGCGTTATCTCAGGGTGTTCTGGGCTACACTCCGACACGACTTGTACCGCTATTAGGGGACTGACGTTTACCGCCCCTCTAGGCCCGCCATGCGATATTCTCAGACGAACAGACCGGACTGTACGCAGATTGTCACATTCAGGCTCAGTAGGAGTTCAGATGGGTTTCACCTCGTCCGTCTTCTTATCGGCATCTACCTGGGGGCCGTTACGCACAGCTAGTGCCGCTTGCGGTCTGTGGTTAAACCCACTGCCAGCGTAGTGTCGAGTCTTTAGAGTCCCATACAGAGAGCTATTCTCCTTTAGGCAAAAGAGTAGAGGTCGCATGGTTTTGCGACAGGGTTCGGTCACATCCGTGCACTTGTGCACGTTTATTGTCCGGGCAGTTATCACTAGCGGGCTTTGGTTTAGATCTTAGTGTACGTTTTGGGATTGGTTTTATCTCGTTTGTATTCGTGTTCCTCGGAACGCGGATGCGGGTGTGTATGCACAGTTGACAGAGAGACAGAGGCAGAGGATTCTCATTAGGGTTGTTGACTGTTGACTTTTGCTAAACCCTAATGAGAATAAGAAATATGATTAATGATAATATTAATTAAGTATTATTGTGCCATGGTTGGATTGAAGGGTTGACTTTGTTGACTTGTTGACTTTGTTGACCGGTTGACTAGGTTGGTCTAGTTGACCATCATCATTACAATGGCTATTATTTCTTGGCATTGAGCTTGGCTTGCTTGTTGGTTCACAAATTGCATTTAATGCAAGAAATGATATGGTCATTTGATATGATAACAACCATCACATAATACTCATTTATTATTATGTGTTATGATGATTTTGGATTATGAGAGCAAAGGTGACAAAAGTCTTGCTCATTCTTTCATTTTTGCTTTCTCTCTCATGAAAGCTCTCTCATCCTCAAGCTCTCCCTCTTCCTCTTGCTCTCTCTCTAGTTCAAGGCAAAAACCTCTCATGTGTTGAGAATCATTTGCCTTGGAGATAAAAACCCAAAACAGTTCTTTACTCATCCTAGTGCACAAAGTCTAGCAAGCCAAGTGTTCTAGTTTCCTCTAGTTTGAGGTTGAAGCCAAAGGTAAAAGCTTTCAGGTGGATCCATCTTCGGCACAAAGAGACGACGAGGAGAGAACCATCCGACCACCACAAGGAGACCAAGAGAAGGAGTTCAAGTTAAGGTATAACCCCTAACCGAGTAGATAAAACTCTTAGTTAGGTTGTTAGATAGTTTTTTAACAAAGATCCGTATTTTGAGTCCATGTTACCACCAAAAGAAAAATCGTTTTTCATCATTTCCGCAAGCCCGAAAGAACCGGGAGAGGTAACGTGGACTTACAGTGGTATCAGAGCCAGGTTAAACACTATCTAACATGTTAGCAAAGTAACTAGAAGTTCGATCGGAGAAAAAGTCGCGAAACATGCCCGTAATTTCAAGTTTCTGCCGATTCTGTTTTCTGTTTAAAAGTTAATTAATCTTACACTAAAATCGGCTCAGGCTTTTTAAAACCCACACAAGAAAATTGGTCCACCGACTCGATCAAAGCGCCGCGGAAACGCGGCAGGAGCATGCTCCCGCCGTGGATCCGCGGCCGAGTTGACTCGGTCGTGGCACAATTTTCCTGCAGTGTTTTTCTGGGGCTGTATTGGGATTTTTGGAATATGTTTTTTCTGCCCAGATTTTACAGAAAGAAAAATTTGTTTTTGGGGTTTGAAAATCCGTATTTTGATCGAACTTCTAAAGACTTAAGCTAACGGGTTTTTTCTGTGATGTGATATATGTATTGAACGTCTGCTAATCGCTATACGTCGATTAGTGGGGGTTATACATATCTGTGATCTGTAATGTTGATGGTATGTGTATATGAATTCATTGGATTGTCGCGGATGAATAGCCGGGTGGTTGTGAGATGAGAGTTTTCTTTTTCTTTCAATTCATGTAATTTGTAATTGATGTAATATTATTTATATGGTCGCACAACCGGGATGGGGTTGTAGCCGTCATTGTATAATTTCTTTTACTGTTTTTGCTCCTAGGATAGACCCAAGGTGGGGTGCACAAACTACCGAGTACCTCGAAGTGCCGAGTGGCCTACTCACGGTGTTGAGGGAGGTTGCTTCGCTTCGGGTATTTGGCGGGTAGTTTGCCGCACCCGTAGGGGTCTAGGGTGGGGTATTGGCTATTCATCGCGACCATGTAATCCGCTCTTTGTTACAAGCTCGTACGGATTGCGGATTCCTACTATATCCAATGTGTTCATCTGTGATCTGGAATGGCTATCATTGCATGTGACGAATGTGTATATCTATATATGATATTTATTTAGGCGTTGCTTATGTTTTGCATCCGCGCTAGTCCAGCCCCCGCTCTGTCGTTAGTTAAGTAACCTAACGGATAATGACGGGGCCCCGTGGCGAATGCGGATGGCATAAGCGTACGCCATATTTTGGTTGTTTTCTGCAATGGTAGGATTAAATGATGGGACACATTAAATTAATGCAAGAAAATAAACCAAAGTTGAGTCGTTGGAACACTTTCAAAACCACTCAGTTTCTTTTCAAAAACAACTTTTAAATGCGGAGCTTAAGCCACTCCTTTTAAAAGCTATCTCGTTCCATCGATTATATCAAGTTCACTACGTTCACGGTTTCGCCAAAACCATTCATAGCCCTCCGTCATTTCATATAGATAGTCAATAGTATTCAAGCTATGTTTGTTGGCCAAAGTCAAGGCATAGTGATTGGTAGCTATTGGGTATTCATATGCAGCATGTTAGTTATATGTATGCCCTAGAGGCCATTACTGTACACTGGATGTATATTGTAGTGGATGCTGGGACATATATAGGGAGGACTTTCTTGCTCGACATGATAGTATGCTATCTGGTTGCTCTTTACCTTAATGTGTACACTGATTGTCTCTCTGTTACATGTTGGTAAAGCCCTTAGGATGTGTACTTGACTACCTGGACTGTGATGCGGATCATACTAGTGGGGACATGGTAGTCCATAAGTACATCCTTCAAAGTCCCTAGTCGTGGGTGTATCGAGAAGGGGCATCGATATACCAGAGTAGACTAGCGTATACCTTCTCGACCCATATAGATGGGCGATGGATGATCCCATATCCATTGGTGTTTGACATCAGAGATGATATACGGGTGCTCAGTAGAGACTGGGTACACTGGACGGACTCGCCGAGAACTCCCAGATGGTATTATACCTCACGTCAGATGGCAGTTCTCTGGTGACACTGGTACAGAGTAGTTTGTTGACCCGAGATCGTCATAGAGTCTTGTGTGGTTCCCACTGTGCTTTGATTTCCATCTTACCACGTCCAAGAGGGGGTGCAAAACGGTGGTTTTTGGGTACAGTCCCGAGTCACATGGAGGCAATGAGCGATAGGAGGGGATTCGTCTCTCCCGGTATAGGGAGTTGATGTTGCGCTGTGTTCGATTGGCTATAACAGGAAATCCCTGGCCAGGGTTGCTGAGATATACTGGTAAGTGTTACCAGTAGCTTCTCGAATTGTTATAGACCTCATATCAACATGACTTATCGAGCTATTGGGGTCTGACGTTTACCACCCCTAGGCGAGATATGCGACATATCAGACGACGAGACCGGACTGTACGGTAGTGTTACTGGTTGGATTCACTGGAGTGTGAGCGGGCTTGCTCGTCGATCTTCTGATCGCTCAATACCCGGGTGGCCGTTACGTTTAGCAGACCGCTTGCGGCTTGTGGGTATTTGATATGATCATCACCTGCTGCCGGCGTATTGACGAGTCTTTAGAGTCCTACACAGAGGTTTCCTGGTTCAAGCGAAACGAAATAGGAGCGCATATGAGATATGTGCGGGACCGAGAATAATGCGTGTATGTGATACCGTATTCTATTCTCGCGATGAATGTGTCGTTTGGTTGTATGCGATATAACCTAGTTATCGAATCAAGTATTGATTCGATAAGCCGATACATAGGATACTAGTCGGTTATATGCGATATGACCGGATCATTGAATCAAGTGTTGATTTAATGATTTAATGCATATTTATATATTTGATATATTACTTCGCATCAACTAGTATCGGTTTACTTAAGATGGATTTTCTCACTCGTATGTGCACATTGTATATGTGATATACTTTTTGTACACTAGATTGTATCATGTTTGATGATACATGTTTACTTGTGATTGTGTGAAGATTGAACCATGGTTATATGAATGGCTAGGGTTATGATTATTTATTCATTCATTTATTTACATATTCATTTTGGAAATTATTTAAGGATGGTGGCTTATTTTGTTTTATGTTGAAGCTTCTTGAAGCTTTGATCAAGTCAACCATTCTTATCTCATCCTTAACCCTAACCATTCCAACTAACCTTAGTTTAATCTCTACACTTGACCATGGTTTACATTATGATAAGTTTTCATTTTCTTTTGATTTTTAATTAACTTATCATAACATAATTCTTCTTCTTCTTCCTTTCTTCACTTGAAGAAAGCAAGCTCCATCAATGGTGATTGATGGAAATGAGTGAGAAATCCAATTCTAAAGTCTACCCACTTCCTATTTCTTCATCCTCTACCTCTTTCCAAGTAGTAGAGTGTGTTTCCTTCACAAGTTTTCATGACTTGGTGAAGTGAGAGCTTGATCTTGTGATGCCTCGACGTAGATCATCTTCGGCACGTCGTCGATGACCTAGCCCGCTTCTTCTCCGATGAAGCCGACGCTTGAGCCCGGGTTTTCTATTTGGACAGCGGAGAGGACCTCATTACGGAGCTATGGAGGTGGAGCACCGGATCTACAAAGGTTGTATTTCCGTATTCTCATAGTTAAGTGTTAACTAGTTAGCTTTTCGCCTAGAAATCTAGCCGACGATCCGTAGTCGGGTCTCTCGGCACCCGTAAAATTTTATATTGGCATGTTCGATGCCTTGTGAGACCTCACTAGGGTGCCTTGGAACCCTACAGTGGTATCAGAGCCTAGCTAGAGCCTTAGGCGATGCGTAGACGGAGTTAGAAGTCCGATCGACCCGAAACCCCGACTTTAAAATGCTCTCTGGACTTTTTTGTAAAATGTGGATTTTTGCAAATTAAAAATATGCAGAAAAATCAGCAGGTAAATCTAAGAATTACGATGCAAAAATTACCTAATGATCTTTCTAAACTGCGGCGGAACCGCGGCATTAGCGTGCTAATGCGGCCCTTCCGCGGCCCTTTTGTCTTATCTGCCATTGAATTTTGCACAGTAACTCCTATTTTTCAGTGCTGGTTTTCCTGGGAATTTTTAATCTGAAATAAAGAGTTGAGTATTTTGGGTTGTATTGGGAGTTCATACATTCGATCGGATTGTCAAAGTTTGTCTATGTGTCGTTCCGGATAATTTTTTTGAATATGTTAAAAAGTTCGACCGGATATAAATACCCAATTTTTCCCCTGTCGGGAAATTTCCAAGTGTTGGATATTTCTGTAGTTTAATCACGTTCTAAGTAGTGCAAGTAACACGATGGTCCCTCTAGAAGACAACAAACCTTAACTCGATTATGTGACCGTCTTGAACTACCCTTTGAACCTTCGGGTTTGGGGCAGTACGGCGTGCCACATGTGAGGCGTTGTCTTGACCCTTCTACGGCTGGACCGTTGGTACTGAGGCACGAACTGAATGTTTTTAGACTTGTTTCATGTGTTGATCTATATCGGGAAAACTTGGGTGTTCGATTGTTCGATCGGAAAGTTTGACATTTTCTATTTATCCGGAATGGGATACAATAATTGGAATTCACAAGAAGTTATGAGATAACTGAATGAATGTTATAAACGTAGCAGTTTAGTCTCACTTGATCGGTTACCACGGAATTTTGATGTGATCAAAAGTCCGTCGCGATCACGTAGCGTACGCGGATATTCGCCGGTAAACTTAATAGACAGCTACACCCCATAGCCCCGACCAAGTGACTGTAGGAGAACCCCGTCACCGAAAGCATCCGTTCGGGTGCTCGTGGTAGCGGTGTTCCGCCTTGGTGCACTTCGTCGACGGCATCGGGGGTGCGGCCGCCTACTAAAGTTTGCGACGAGCATTCGATCAGGTTGTCGGGAATCTTGATGAATTGCCCGACTTGATATTGAAAAGAGTTTTCGATAATGAGACTAAAATGCGGGGTTTATAATTGTTAGGCATGTGATGTCTAAGGAATTCATTTGGTCAGGCATGCGATGTCTGAGGTGGTTGCGGATTCCAACTGTTGTAGTTTTACACTTTCTTTTCTGTGACCGTAAGTGTAATATGTGATATCGCCGGTTTCCTTGCTATAGGTCAACGACAATTGGGATGCGCATATTTACTTACGTTGATACATGTGATGTTATGTGTTGCTGGATATGTTATATTGGATCGTCGTGTTTGAATAGCCGGGGGTTTTTATGTGAGATGAGTGTTTTTCATTTTCATTCATGTAAAAACTTGTATGTAATATTCTTTTATTGGGGCACTTCCAGGTTGCGGAAGTTGTCACCGTTTGTATATTATTTACTTTTCTGCACTAGGATAGACCCAAGGAGGAGGGTACAAGTAACCGGGTTCTGGAGTCCAGTGGGAGACCAACTCGAGGAGTCGAGTCCGGGTCTCCTAACTCTAGAATTGGTAGGGTTGCTTGCCGCTCTCGTAGGGTCTAAGGGTGTGGGTTTTGGCTATTCATTGAGACCGTGGAATCCGTGTTTTATACTGGCTCGTATTGAAAACACGGACGTCCTAGTATATCCAATATTTCATATGTTTCTTCTGCTGCGATATCTGTGATGTGATCATGTGATGTTCTGTGATAGATACAGTATATAGTATATATGATATATTATATAGGCGTTACTTATGTTTTACACCCGCGCTAGCCCTGCCCCGCTCTGCCGTTAGTTACCTAACCTAACGGTGCATGAGGGAACATCGAGGCGAATGCGGATGGCATAAGTGTACGTCGTATTTATCTGTGATGTTTAGGTACTTAAATGATGGGACTTCATTAATGAGATTAATGAAATAAAAGAAACCAAAGATGTTGTAGAATCGAATTTCAAAATAAAAAGGGTAGCTACAGTTCTTGCTTTGCACAGCGATATATATGATATATCCTGCACCTTATTCGATGAGGAAAGGACCGAGATCCCTTCACCGGGAGTGACTCCTTTAGCAAAAACTGGCAGATGCTACACACTCGGTTTGTCTTTTGATAGCTTTTAAGTGTTTTGCTTTGTACAGTGATATATATGATATATCCCGCACCTCATTCGACGAGGAAAGGACCGACGATCCCTTCACCGGGAGTGACCCCTTTAGCAAAACTAGAAAAGCCTCAAAGACACTCCATTTCAAAATTCATTCGATCCTACAACGATATCAAGTTCATTACGCAATAGGTTTTCAGAAAAACCTGTCGTAGCCCTCCGTCATTTCAGATATGTACTGGTTAGTATTCGTGCTGCGTTTGTTGACCTCTGTCAAGGCGTAGTGTGCGGTACCTGATTAGGGCTTATCTGTATAAGCATATGATGTGATTGATTTAGGGTAGTCGTGCGACCTTGTTGACCTCTGTCAAGGGTCGTGCGGGTGGGTTTACTTCAATCAGGAAATGACGGGTTGAACTTGACTAGCAGCCTATGGTTTGTTGACCTCTGCCAAGGTCATAGGACGCTAGGGGCAAAATATTATCGGGAATTTCAAGTGTTGAAATTTGCAATGAGATTGCATACCTTCTATGAGATAGTTGGATCCCGATACCCACTGCGAGTAAGAGTTACTCCTGGGAGAGTTTTACACATTACAATTAGCCGATCAAGTAGGTGTCTAGAAAGGTGTCAACGGGGTTACGCCTCTGGGAAAACGAGGTTTACATTAATTAGGTCCGGGCGAAAGCACGGGGCACCTCCCTCAAAGTACCGACACTGGCCTGGCTGAAAGATTGGCGAACTTGTAGCGTGTAATTAATCCCGGCTACTCTTTCCTTTTAGGGTTTGAAGGAAGATTTGATAAAAAAAACAGTGGGAGCCATCCTGATTAGATAAAATAATAACCAATCTATTCTTGCAAGAGCGCATGCTGAGTGTTTTCTTCTCTCTCTCTCCAGGTAGCGACCATGTCACGCCTTAATCAAGATAATTAAACGGATTATTGACCGAACCCGCTTGTTATACTGAGCTGGGGAATGTTGGTCCCGCTCCCACTTATAAATGTTATAAGACAGAGCAGGAAATTGGGGAATACCAGATTTCCCGTGCCGCCCAAACGAAGAGAGTGCATGCTGATGCATCATCTTCGGGTGTGTTCATTATACAGAACTGTTTCTCAGTATCCTCCGCATCCTGGGTATTTGATACCGGATCAGGATCCCAGATATGTAAGATGTTACATAGGGCTACAAAAGGGTAGAAAAACTGAGAACGGGTGATAAGTTTCATGAGACAGAAAACGGGGCAAGTGTTGTAGCCAAGTCTGTTGGTCACTGTCACCCTGTATTGTAATACATTGATTCTGAACGAATGTTATTAGATACCGAACCTGATATACAAAATCATATCAGTCTCTTTATTAGTAAAGAAATGGTAAAATTTTGTATTGTTGGATAATGTTTTGAACATTTCCTATATCAACAGTTGATCAGTTCATGCACGTTATCTAAAAGCATTGATGTTCTAAATCAAACTACAGTTCTTAGTATATAGAACACACACAAGAGGAAGAGTTCAGAATTGAACCGTTCCTTCTTGAGGTATTGTAGACTAGGTCATATCAATGCGACCCGACTAGCTGGAGTTACATATAGATGCATATTTAAATCTGTTTGAATTTACATCTTGTGAAACTCGCCAGTCATGTCACAAAGATAAGATGGCCATAGCTCTGTTTATTGGAAACAGAGAAAGAGTTATTGAACTCTTGGGATGATACATGTTGATGTATAAAGGTCCCCTGTCTACACATACCTGGTAAGGTTCTTTGTACTTCATTACATTCTCTGATAATCTCTCGAGATTCAGACATATGTTCCTGTTGAAACACAAGTCTGAACCTTTTGAGATATTCACAGAATATAAGATAGAAGTAGAGAACCAAAATACGGGTAAAAGTATTATGTCCTTTGATGAGATCAAGGAGGAGAATACTTGAGCACGGAATTCCTGGAATATTCTAAAGGAGAATGAGATTCTCTCTCAGCATTACTCCTCCGTATACACCATAGCACGATGGTATATCGGGGCGGAGCAGATACGTCCTATTTGATATGCTGTGCTCTATGATGAGTACTGCTGAGTTACCTTTTTCCTTTAGGGAGTTATGCACTTGTGAAGTTGCATATCTATTGAATAGGGTTCAAATCAAATTAGTTGCCTACCACTTCATATGTGATATGGAAAAGGAAGAGCCCATATCTTAAATTGGTTAAGATTTGGGGTTGTCCGGCCTATGTCTAAAAGGCCAAATCCGGACAAGCTCGAGACAAGGTCTGTTATGTAGAACTGGAAATGTTCCAGCTGTACAAATTGCAGCTGATGATTTGATAGAACCAAAGGATTCAGTAGATCCCAACGAACCTCAGCCTCTCCGCCGATCTAGTAGGGTTCCTCACCCACCTGAGAGATACTTCAGTTTCTCTATGACAGTGGGAGAGAGGATTGCATCATGAGATGATGACCCAACTAATTTCGAGCTGGCCATCAGGAGTGAGACTCTGTAAGAATGGCTGGATGCTTAGCGAATCTGAGATGGAATCCTTATACACCAACAAAGTATGGATTTTAGTTGCTATATCTGAAGGGTTAAATCCCCATCAGGAGCAAGTATATCTTGAGAAGATTACTTGGTGTACATGGAAAGGTTAAGTCTTTCAAAGCTAAACTTGGTAAAGGTTTGCATCATTGACCAGGTATGGATCGTGATGAAACTTTATCTAAAGATCTATGCTTAAGTCCATCCAGATCCTACTTGCTACGGCTACATACCATGACTACGATATCTGGTGGTTGGGTGTCATGACTGCTTTTCTAAATGATGTTTTGGAAGAGAGAGTCTATAAGTACACAGCCAGAGGGCTTCGTAAACAGTGGGAGCAGCGGAAACGTGTGCAAGATGTTTTATCTGATAAAGCAGGCATCGCGGAGTTGGAACGTCTGTTTTGATGTGTTTGTCAAAGAAGTTGACATCATCAAAATGGTAGATGAACTTTGTATAAACAAAAAGGTAGTAGGGAGTATGGTGACGATCCTCGTAGAGTACGTGGATGACATACTCTTGATAGGGAAAGAGTTTCCTATGCTACGCTCGATCAATCTCCGCTTATCACAAAGATTCTCCATATAGGATCAAAGTGATACCTCCTAAATTCTGAGTTCTCATCTATGAGATAGATGTAATTGGATGTTAGGATACTCACTAGATGTAGTGAGATGGTATCAATCGATCCAGGGGAGAATCACTGGAAGGGTTCCAGGGTGATAAAGACGACTGAATGTCAGTCGCAGGCATTGTCTTTACCCTCAGTGGAGGGACGGTATGTTGGAAGAGTTCCAAGCTAGATACCGTGTCACACTAGACGATAAAGGCATGATACATCGCTACTTAAGATGCTACCAAAGAGGTCGTTTGGGTGTATATTGGTTCATGAGATGAACTAGGTTCCTACCATTGTGTGACAATGGAGTTGTGGCTTTAGCCAAGGAACCCTGGTCCCATCAGTGACCCAGACGTATTCTAAGGCAGTATCACCTGATCATGGAGATGGTTGATCTCCAGGCTGATCGAGGTTAGGAGAGTAAACTCAGAGGACAACACGGCGGATCCACTCACGAAGGCCTATTCCCAGAGAGAGACTTTTATGGGATGGTTGAGTATGAGATACTACAACCACTGCTACAGATGGCCTAAGTGCAAGTAGGAGATTGTTAGTTATATGTATGCCCTAGAGGCCATTACTGTACACTGGATGTATATTGTAGTGGATGCTGGGACATATATAGGGAGGACTTTCTTGCTCGACATGATAGTATGCTATTTGGTTGCTCTTTACCTTAACGTGTACACTGATTGTCTCTCTGTTACATGTTGGTAAAGCCTTTAGGATGTGTACTTGACTACCTGGACTGTGATGCGGATCATACTAGTGGGGACATGGTAGTCCATAAGTACATCCTTCAAAGTCCCTAGTCGTGGGTATATCGAGAAGGGGCATCGATATAACAGAGTAGACTAGCGTATACCTTCTCGACCCATACAGATGGGCTATGGATGATCCCATATCCATTGGTGTTTGACATCAGAGATGATATACGGGTGCTCAGTAGAGACTGGGTACACTGGACGGACTCGCCGAGAACTCCCAGATGGTATTATACCTCACGTCAGATGGCAGTTCTCTGGTGACACTGGTACAGAGTAGTCTGTTGACCCGAGATCGTCATAGAGTCTTGTGTGGTTCCCACTGTGCTTTGATTTCCATCTTACTACGTCCAAGAGGGCGTGCAAAACGGTGGTTTTTGGGTACAGTCCCGAGTCACATGGAGGCAATGAGCGATAGGAGGGGATTCGTCTCTCCCGGTATAGGGAGTTGATGTTGCGCTGTGTTCGATTGGCTATAACAGGAAATCCCTGGCCAGGGTTGCTGAGATATACTGTTAAGTGTTACCAGTAGCTTCTCGAATTGTTATAGACCTCATATCGACACGACTTATCGAGCTATTGGGGTCTGACGTTTACCACCCCTAGACGAGATATGCGACATATCAGACGACGAGACCGGACTGTACGGTAGTGTTACTGGTTGGATTCACTAGAGTGTGAGCGGGCTTGCTCGTCGATCTTCTGATCGCTCAATACCCGGGTGGCCGTTACGTTTAGCAGACCGCTTGCGGCTTGTGGGTGTTTGATATGATCATCACCTGCTGCCGGCGTATTGACGAGTCTTTAGAGTCCTACACAGAGGTTTCCTGGTTCAAGCGAAACGAAATAGGAGCGCATATGAGATATGTGCGGGACCGAGAATAATGCGTGTATGTGATACCGTATTCTATTCTCGCGATGAATGTGTCGTTTGGTTGTATGCGATATAACCTAGTTATCGAATCAAGTATTGATTCGATAAGCCGATACATAGGATACTAGTCGGTTATATGCGATATGACCGGATCATTGAATCAAGTGTTGATTTAATGATTTAATGCATATTTATATATTTGATATATTACTTCGCATCAACTAGTATCGGTTTACTTAAGATGGATTTTCTCACTCGTATGTGCACATTGTATATGTGATATACTTTTTGTACACTAGATTGTATCATGTTTGATGATACATGTTTACTTATGATTGTGTGAAGATTGAACCATGGTTATATGAATGGCTAGGGTTATGATTATTTATTCATTCATTTATTTACATATTCATTTTGGAAATTATTTAAGGATGGTGGCTTATTTTGTTTTATGTTGAAGCTTCTTGAAGCTTTGATCAAGTCAACCATTCTTATCTCATCCTTAACCCTAACCATTCCATCTAACCTTGGTTTAATCTCTACACTTGACCATGGTTTACATTATGATAAGTTTTCATTTTCTTTTGATTTTTAATTAACTTATCATAACATAATTCTTCTTCTTCTTCCTTTCTTCACTTGAAGAAAGCAAGCTCCATCAATGGTGATTGTTGGAAATGAGTGAGAAATCCAATTCTAAAGTCTACCCACTTCCTATTTCTTCATCCTCTACCTCTTGCCAAGTAGTAGAGTGTGTTTCCTTCACAAGTTTTCATGACTTGGTGAAGTGAGAGCTTGATCTAGTGATGCCTCGAGGTAGATCATCTTCGGCACGTCGTCGATGACCTAGCCCGCTTCTTCTCCGATGAAGCCGACGCTTGAGCCCGGGTTTTCGATTTGGACAGCGGAGAGGACCTCATTACGGAGCTATGGAGGTAGAGCACCGGATCTACAAAGGTTGTATTTCCGTATTCTCATAGTTAAGTGTTAACTAGTTAGCTTTTCGCCTAGAAATCTAGCCGACGATCCGTAGTCGGGTCTCTCGGCACCCGTAAAATTTTATATTGGCATGTTCGATGCCTTGTGAGACCTCACTAGGGTGCCTAGGAACCCTACACAGCATAGATAGATGTGTTGGTTTGGGACAGTCGTACTGCCTTGTTGGCCAAAGTCAAGGGTAGGTACGGGTGGGTTCAAATTAACCTGGAGAATGACGGGTAGAACTTGACATGTGACTTATGATTTGTTGGCCAAAGTCAAGGTCATAAGAGCATGGGGAAAAAATCCACATTGAGAGTTTCAAAAGAAACTGAAACTTGCTAGCGCTGCATACCATTTGGAGTGTGATGATTCTGGTACGATTCCTTCAGTTTTGTCACGCAATGATATTTGGATCCTGATCCTACTGTGAGCATATGCTACTCCTCGGGAAATTTCTCACTTAACGATCAATGCTATAAACCAAGTAGGTGTCTAGAAAGGTGTTAGCGGGGCTATGCCCACAGGGAAAAGAGGTTATTTAATTAAGGAAGTTCGCGAAAGCGTTGGAAAACCTCCCTCGAAGTACCGACACTAGCCTGGCTGAACGGTTAAGCAAGTATTGTACGGTGAGATTGATCCTGACTAATTCTTCCTTTTTGGTTTGAGGAGGGATTCGAGAGACAGTGGGAGCCATCCTGTTTAGACAAATTAAAAACCACTCTAAACTTGCAAGAGCATCATGCTAAAGTGTTTCTTCTCTCTCTCTTAATTGCAGCGACCAAACATCATGACTGGACTTAAGTTACCACTAGATAAAAACATACTGACAGGGCCAAACTACAAAGATTGGCTCAGGAATGTCAAAATGGCAATCACTTATAACAAGTTGGGGTATCTCCTCACCACCAAAGCTCCCCTTGTCCCAGGTCCCAAAACCAGCGTCGCGGATAGGGAAATCCGTAAGACCTGGGAAATCGATTGCGCGAAGGCCAAGTGCCTCGTGCTTGCCTCTATGGACAATGAACATCAGAGGAGGCACGAGAATATGGACCTTGAATCCATATTTCTCTATACAAAAGAACTGTATGGAGAGCAATCCCGTATCGCCAGATACGAAGTCTCGAAAAAGCTTTTTTCGGCGAGATTGGCCGTAGGATTATCGGTAGCGGAACACGTGCTTAAGATGATTGGCTTCATTGAGGAGCTCGCGGACCTTGGGACCATGTTAGAGAACGAGCTCTACACGGACTTGATTCTCCAGTCCCTTCCTTCCACTTACGCCCAGTTTATTCTGAACTTCAACTTACAAGAAAAAGAAGTTGAACTTTCAGAACTCCTCAACATGCTGAGGAGTGTAGAGGGTACCCTACTGAAAGGTAGGGAAACATCCACTTTGTTTGTAGGAGGATCTTCCTCTTCTAGGACAAAGGCGAAAGCCAAGGGAAAGAAGAAGAAAGCCCCTGCCAAACCAAAGGGCGTTGTTAGTAAAGTGGATACGAAGGGAAAGACAAAGGCAACAAAGGTAGCGGGAAAGCTTGTGGGAAAGAAAGAATGCTTTTACTGTCACAAGAGTGGATACTGGAAAAAGGATTGCATGGCTTGGAGGGCCAGAACCCAGGATCTGAAGCAAGTTGCGGCTTCAGCTTCAGGTGTGTATGTTATTGAAAACTGTCCATCAATAAACTCTACATCATGGGTATTGGATACCGGATCAGGATCTCATATCTGTAATTCTTTACAGGCACTGAGAAGGAGTAGGGTTTTGAAGGCAGGTGATATGACCCTCAGAGTTGCAAACGGAGCTGGCATGGATGCTGAGTCCGTGGGGGACTATCACCTGGGGTTGTCAGATGGACACGTTTTGGTTTTGCGTGATTGTTATTTTGTACCCAATGCAACCTGTAATATCATATATGTATCTTTATTATCTAAAGAAGGTTATGAATTTGCATTTGTAAGTAATGTTGTGAATATTCACCTTAATCATGTTTTGATTGGGTCAGGTACATTAAGCAATGGTATATACGTATTAAACCAACCACAGATTTTCATTGTCCAGAATACACACAAAAGAAAGTCTCCGGAAACAAATCAGGCTTTCTTATGGCATTGTAGACTGGGTCACATCAATGAGAGAAGGTTGACGAAGTTACATACAGAAGGATACTTGGATCCGTTCGAATATCAATCATATGCAACTTGTCAATCCTGTCTCAAAGGAAAGATGACAAAGACTCCGTTCACTGGACACGGAGTAAGAGCAAGCGAGCTCTTGGGACTCGTACACGGCGACGTGTGCGGTCTAATGTCTATGCATGCGCGAAGTGGTTATTCTTACTTCATTACTTTTACGGATGACTTTTCAAGGTACGGATATGTCTTCTTAATGAAACATAAATCCGAAGCCTTTGGAAAATTCTAGGAATATAAGAATGAAGTAGAAAAACAAACAGGCAAAAGTATCAAGACACTGAGATCTGATCGAGGTGGTGAATACTTAAGTGCTGAGTTCCTGGATTACTTAAAAGAGAATAGAATTCTCTCTTAGCTTACTCCTCCATACACTCCGCAACATAACGGTGTATCGGAGAGACGGAACCGGACCCTATTGGATATTGTACGTTCCATGATGAGTAACGCTGAGTTACCGCGATCATTCTGGGGATATGCGCTAGAATCAGCTGCATACCTTTTGAACCGAGTTCCAACTAAGACTGTGCCCACCACACCATATGAGATATGGAGTGGGAAGAAACCCTATTTTCAATATCTGAAGATCCGGGGATGTCCAGTTTTTGTCAAAAAGCAGCATGCGGACAAACTCGAGGCACGCTCAGTACTGTGCAAGTTTGTGGGATACCCAAAGAACTCCAGGGGGTATCTCTTCTATTACGTAGAGGAACAAAAGATCTTTGTTTCTCGTAATGCCCATTTTCTGGAACACCAGTTCTTAGAAAAGGAAATTAGTGGGAGCGCAATAGAACTGGAAGAAATTCCAGAACCACAGACTATTACTGAAAGCTTAGTAGAACCAGAGGGTTCAAAAGAACAGGACATTCCTACGCCGCTCCGCCGGAGTACTAGGCAATCTCATCCGCCTGAGAGATACTACGGTTTTCTCATAGACGGGGATAGAGGGGATTGCATCATTGATTATGATGAGCCGACTAGCTTCCAGCAGGCCATTCAGAGCGTTGACTCGGTAAAATGGCTGGATGCAATGCGGACCGAAATGGAGTCCATGTACATCAACAAAGTATGGACGTTGGACGTTGCTCCAGATGGGGTAAAACCCGTAGGATGCAAGTGGATCTTCAAAAGGAAGATTGGTGTAGATGGACAGGTTAAGACCTATAAGGCTAGACTTGTTGCAAAGGGTTTTCGTCAAAGACCTGGTTTGGACTATGACGAGTCCTTTTCTCCAGTGGCTATGCTGAAATCCATTCGGATCCTTCTTGCCATTGCTGCCTTCCACGATTATGAGATTTGGCAGATGGACGTAAAGACCGCTTTTCTAAATGGGAATTTAGAGGAGTGTGTCTATATGGACCAGCCAAAGGGTTTCATACAGAGTGGGAGCAGCGGAAAGGTGTGCAAGTTTCTTAAGTCCATCTATGGACTAAAGCAGGCATCGTGGAGTTGGAACATCTGTTTTGATGAGACGGTCAAAGAATTTGGCTTTATCAAAAATCCAGATGAACCATGCATCTATAGTAGATTTGTAGCAAGAACTGTTGTATTCCTCGTATTGTACGTGGATGACATTCTTTTGATAGGAAATGACATTCCTATGCTACAATCTGTCAAAGGGTTCTTATCACACAGGTTCTCCATGAAAGACCTGGGTGATGCCTCATACGTTCTGGGGATCCGGATCTTTCGTGACAGATCCAAGAGGATATTAGGACTTTCACAGTCTAGGTACATCGACACCATACTGAAAAGATTCAGTATGGAAGATTCCAAGCGCGGTAATCTACCGGCTTGTCATGGGATCACCCTCTCCAAAGAGATGTCTCCCAAGACTGATTTGGAAAGGGATCGCATGTCTATTATACCCTAGGCTTCTGCGGTAGGCTCTATAATGTATGCGATGTTGTGTACCAGACAAGATGTAGCTTATGCACTGAGTGTGGTAAGCCGGTATCAGTCAAACCCTGGGGAGAAGCACTGGATAGCGGTAAAGAACATTCTCAAGTACCTGAGAAGGACTAAGGAGATGTTCTTGGTATATGGCGGAAAAGACCTCCAGATCGAGGCCTTTGTTGACTCCAGCTTCCAGAGTGACAAGGATGATTCCAAGTCCATGTCGGGTTATGTCTTTACCCTCAATGGAGGGGCGGTGTGTTGGAAGAGTTCCAAACAGGAAACCGTTGCTGACTCGACGATGGAAGCGGAATATATCGCTGCTGCAGATGCCGCAAAAGAAGCCGTCTAGATAAGGAAGTTCTTGACAGAACTTCAGGTGGTTCCGTCCATTGTTGATCCAATACCTCTGTATTGTGACAACAACGGGGCTATAGCTTTACCGAAGGAACCCAGGTCCCATCAGAAGTCCAGACACATCTTGAGGCGGTATCACCTGATCAGGGAGATCGTGGGTCGCCAGGAGATCGAGGTTCGGAGAGTTACTACGGAAGATAACACTGCTGATCCACTCACGAAGGCCTTACCGCAGACTCAGTTCGAGCGGCTGATCGAGATGATAGGTCTTCAATACGCCAGTACATGGCCTTAGTGCAAGTGGGAGATTGTTAGTGTATATGCCCTAGAGGCCATTACTGTATCATACTAGTTTGTATATTACTTAATGGAAGCTTGGGATATTCACCTTGTATAGACAATCTTGCTCAAAATAGTAGTATGCTACTTGGTTTGTTTCTAATTTAATGTGTACATGTGTTTATTTTAGTATATCACCTATACACATTAGTGGAGCCCTTAGGATCTTTGCTTGATTACCAGCGTTGTGATGGCAGTCACACTCGTGGGGGCTGGGTAATCCACAAGCACATCCTTATGCAGGTCCCTAGTCGTAGGACTATCGAGACAGGGCATCGATACTCCGGAGTAGACTAGCGTATGCGCTTCTTATCCCAGCAGGGGAGACGGTCTGTCCAACAGCCGTCAGTACGTCGTACTTGAGATAGTATGCGGGTGCTCGTTAGGTTACGAGTACACTGGACAGGACTCGTCGGGAACTGTTGGTTGGTACTATACCTATCGTCAGTTATCAGTTCCCAGGTGACATGAGTACAGCTTAGTCCGCTGACTTGACACTGTCACTTCGCCTCTAGTGTGTTCCCACTGTACTTAGATTACTACCCTACCACGGCTCAAAAGGAGTCGTGCAAACAGGTAGCAGTTGGGTGCAGTCCTGAAGCACTTGGAGGCAGTGGCGGTTAGACAGGATTCGTCTCTCACGGTATTAGGAGTTGATATCACGCTGTGTCTGGAGAGCCATTACGCAAAGTCCCTGGCCAGGGAAAACGAGATTTACTGGTAGGTTTTCCAGTAGTTTCTCAAGGTGTAATGGGCTTCGCTCCGACACGACTTATACCGCTTTTAGGGGACTGACGCTTGCCGCCCCCTAGGCCCGATATGCGATAGTCCGAGATGAACAGACCGGACTGTATGGAGATTGTCACATCAGGCTCAGTAGGAGTTCGGATGGGTTTCCTTATCTGCCTTCTTGTCGACATCTTCCTGGGGATCGTTACGTACAGCTAGTGCCGCTTGCGGTTTGTGGTTAAACCCACTGCCAGCGTAGTAGTCGGGTCTTTAGAGTCCCACACAGAGAGTTTACCTGCTTCGGGCGAAACGATATAGAGGTCGTATGGTTTTACGACAAGGGTTCAGACGCATACGTTTTTTACGTATGTACGATGTTCGTACAGTTTTTACTAGCCGGCTTTGATTTAAGCCAGATTCTAGTATCGGATTATTGGATTTATACAGTCTAAAGTTTTTCCGTGTTTTCACGGATAGGAGGGGCGTTCTCGTAATTTGGCGAGAAGCTTCTAGAAGGATGATGACTTGGGGGCTAAGGTGGCATTTGCATTTATTGATTTAGTGACTCATTTGTGTGATTCATTCATGTAGTTAATGGTGCATTTAATGACTAATGACTCATGAGATGAATCACTCATAATGAATAAATGAAGCATGGTTGATAAATCATTTGATTATTCATTTAATAAATGATTATGCTTCATATATTCAAATGATATCATTATTTCATTTCATTCTCACTCTCACCTTCTTTCTTCTCAAGCTCTCTCTCTTCAAACCCTAATCTTAACCTCTCATGTGTTGAGATCAAGGATTATCAAGACTCATTAATCCATAATCACACTCTATATTCCCTAGGTGACTTTGATTAGTAATTGGAGTAACCTAGTTTCCTCAAGTTAGAGGCAAAGCTTGGAGTAGAAGCTCTCGGGTGGATCGTCTATTACAAAGAGGAGGCCGACGAGGAGGTGGTTAACGAGAAGATGAAGGACTTGGTTCATTAAGTATAATCTTCTTTCATAGTAGGTAATTACTCCTATGTTAGTGTTAGTTATAGTTTAGCAAAGATCCTTTCTGTTAGTCGATGTTAGTTTAAAGAAAAAGATTGTTTTTCATATTTCCGCCTCCCCGCAACTCGTGGGGGTGTACAACGTCGACTTACAGCTATTACGTACAGCTAGTGCCGCTGCCATGCTTGTGGTTATGGATTTATCCAGTAACTCACTGCCAACGTATTGTCGAGTCTTTAGAGTCCCACATAGAGGGTTTCCTTGGTTCAGGCGAAATGATGTAGTAGCCGTATTAGATACGTGCAGGGTTTCGATTGATTGATGGTACTAACACCGTTGCACCGCAAGTTATCCACCATAACAATCCAACCACAACCTCAGCACAACACAGAACATCAACGTGAATGTCATGTTTGCAAACCTGTCTAATCGAACATATAGCAGTTAGACGAGTTATACCGCTCGAATGACATTCACGGTCGTCGATAGTAATGTATGTACTGAAAACTTATAAACGGTGTTAAAAATAGCGACTTCTAAATACTCCGTATTTCCCCCAAACCAAAGATAACATAATATGCAATCTGGACAAAAACAAACAATACATTAAAACCAATATTCAAGAGCCCAGAACACCCAAAAAATTTCAATACCCAGAATCAATGTTGGACCGGCCAGGCCGGTTTTTATGCCATTCTCGTCGGCCAAAACTTAGACTTAAAATCGACAGCAACTTGAATATTGTTTTGGTTGTTTTGGAGTTGTTTCGGTTTCGTTACTTTATACATCATTTAAACTGCTAGTTATGGGTCTATGGGCTGGCTCTGATACCATGTTGGGTTACGCCAGCGTCTTAGCCATCTACCGTGACCGTTTGCGGAACAAAAAATTTCAAAACTGGCGCTAGAACAACCCTATAACCTGGATCTACCATAAACCTAAAGCTAGAAAATTGAGTTTAGAATGGTAATACCGAATGATTCGAGTCCTTCGGTCTTCTACCATCTTCCTAAGCTCCTAGAGGCCACTATGATCAAGCTTGTTCGCCGGTCTCCCTCCATCGAAGATGATCCACATGAGGATTTGTAGTTCGAGATCCAAACTCATAGCCGAGGTAACTAGGGTACCTAATTCGCTAAACTAGATAGCCTACAGGATGTAGAGTCTAATGATGGATTAATTTGTCTTTAAACACCCTAGGTTTCTCAACACATGAGACTTTTAGGGTGGAGGTAGAAGAAGCAAGCATGAGGAGATGAGAGTGTTGTGAGCATGAAGCAACCATGGAAAAAAATGGCTAAGTCTTGAAGCAAAGAAGCATAGAAATAATATCTCACAACACAAATATCAAGCATGCCACAATAGTAACTCATGAGTCACCCCATGAGTCACCAAGTGAGACATGCTTCATTTAAAGCCAATCAATACCTCATCCTCCACTTCATTAACCATTTATCATGAATGGTTAAAAACTAAATAAGGTGTCTTCTTCTAGAAGCACCTTGTAATAAATTAAAAGAATACCCCTCATTCGTATATATATATATATACCCGTATCCATATTCGAAAAATACGACTACAAAGAGACAAAAATAATCCAATAATATAATACTAAGATTTGGATTAAATTAAAGCCCACTAGTATTATCCGTCCGAATCATGATACGTGCACAAGTGCACGTATATGATCGAAGCCTGCCGTAAAACCATACGGCCTCTACATTGTTTCGCCCGAAGCAGGGAAACCCTCTGTGTGGACTCTAAAGACTCGTCAATACGCTGGCAGTGGGTTAAACTACCAGCACGTCAGCGGCACTAGCTGTACGTAACATCTACCCAGGCTTTGAGCAAAAGAAAGGCCGACGAGAAAACTCATCCGAACTCTTACTGAGCCCGTCCGTGACAATCTCCGTACAGTCCGGTCTGTTCGTCTAAGAGTATCGCATATCGAATCTAGGGGGTGGATAAAGTTAGACACCTAATAACGCGATATTTCGTGTAGGTATGAAGCCCATAACTAATTGAGAAACTACTGATCCAAATCTGTAATTCTCGACTACCTTGGCCAAGGATTTCTGGTGATGGCCACCCGTGCACCGCGTGACATCAACCCTCAATACCGGGGAGACGAATCCCCGACGATCCGCTCACTGCCTCCATGTGGCACAGGACTGCACCCAACTAAAACCTGTTTGCATGATTTCTTTGAGCCGTGGTAGGGTAATAATCAAAGCACAGTGGGAACTCATACGAGATAAATTACAATCTCAGGTCGACAGACTAACCGGTACACATGTCACCTGGGAACTGCTATCTGAAAATATGTATAATACCAACTAGCATATTCCTGGTGAGTCCGTCCAGTGTACTCATAACCCAATGGGCACCTGTATACTATCTTAGGTGACTAACTTGACACCAATGGCTTGTGAGACCGGACACCGCCCCTCATCGGGGTCTCGATAAGTACACACTAGTCTACTCTGGAGTATTAATGCCCAGTCTCGATACTCCCTCGACTAAGGGAAATTTAAGGATGTGCTTATAGACCACCCAGCTCCCACGTATATGATCGCCATCATAATGCTGGTAGTCAAGCAAGAATCTTATGGGCTCTATCAATATGTAATAGTGATCTGTAATACCATATAATGCATGTACATGATGATAAAGACAAACCAGATAGCATACTATCATTTTAAGTCAGACTGTTCTATCCGTATAGGTCCTCCCTCAATCATCATAATCACTAGCCTATGATTACAATAATTTCCTTGAGGGAACTATAGCAAACAATCTCCCACTTGCACTTAAGGCTAATTATTGCGGTGTCGCATACTCACAGCCCTTGTGATACCAAACATCCAACTTCTCTATTAATTAGTCTCACAAAGATCATTTGTGAAACTATTGCGTTCGAGAAATAGCCTTAGTGAGTGGATCCGCTCCACTGTTTCTATCTTTATCTCTCTATATCTCAACTTCACGGAGAAAGACTATCTCCCGAAATGAGCAATACCCTTCTTAGAATTTTTCTGGATATCTGATGGGACCCAGTTCATAAATGAACTCCAAATCCAACAAACTTCTTAGACTGTATCATCCAATGAATTTAATCAGTATCCTGCGCCATGCCTTCCACAGTATCCGCTTGGACCACCTGTCCAACATACTGCCCCTCAAAAGAGGGAAAACAATAACTCTGACAGTGACTCTGTCATCCAGGTCACCTTGGAAGCCTAAAATGATAACCGCCTCCTGAAGGAGTCTGCCGTTACCATATACCAAGAACATCCACTTATGTTCATAACTGCTTCCTAATGTTTGTCCAGGATTGGATTAATATATACTTATTACAGCCTGTGCAAAATCAATATCTTGTGTTGTACTTGACATCTCATGATTGACTCAATTGCCTAAGCAAGCGATATGCCAATCATGCAAATCCCTCTCCTCATCAGTCTAAAAGACATCTCTTTAGAGAGGGTGACTCCATCACCTGCGGGTACACCACCACACCAGGAGTCATCCATTCTAAAACATTTTAGAATAATGTCAAAGTACCCGAATTGGGACACTTCCCAAATCTAGATCTAAAACCATAGATCTAGTCAACAGAATCCCAGATATTTTATCCATATCCTATGTGGAGAAACTAGCTTATGACAACCACAGTATAACCGATTGTAGTATAGGAAGATCTTTTCCTATTAAGTGCATGCCATCCAAATACCAGGACATCACTCCCTACCACCTTCTTATCAGATCCGTCTGTTATTCTGATGAAGTCAAACTCTATGACTGTCACATCAAAACTAGATGATCTATCTTCGCTATAGCTGCTTTAGTCTATAAATAGACATAAGTTACTTGCCCACCATGCTTCCGCTGCTCCCACTGACTACAACAACCTTCTGGCAGAGTCATATACACGTGCACTTCTAAAGCTAGTTTAGAACGACGTTATACCCATCCTCCTGCCAGACCTCATAGTCTAGAACAGTAATAGTGGCAAGTTTGGATAATCAAAATCCTCCCTGTCACCGTCTTTGAGGATACCAAAGTACCTCTCGGGTGCCTGAGGTTGTCCACCAAATCTGCGGAGTGGCTAATGGATCGTCGAAACCATTTGAATCTTTAGGTTCTTCTAAATTTTCAGTAATCGTTTGTGGTTCTAGAATCACTTCCAGTTCTACCATACTCCCACTAATGTTTTCTGAAAAGAATCCATTTTACTAAAACCGGTGGCTAGTCAAGAACAATATAACTATTGATCTTCCAGATGGTAGATGTTAACCTTCGTCAAAGCCCGAGATAACCCACAAACTACCATTACTGAAACGTGCATTGAGTTTGTCCAGATTCTGGTTTTAAGTATCAGCCGGACAACTCCATATACCTTAAGATCGTTAAGATATGAATCCATTCTATATATCCAATATAGAAAGAAAGACACTAATTTAATTGGAACCAGATTCAAAAATCATGCAGCCGTTTCCAGTGCATATCAACCAAATGGAAAGAGGCCAAGCAACACTACTCATCAAGGAATACATCCACATATGAGTAACCTGAAAGAGAAGCAAGTTCTCAAAACTATTACTTACAACGGAATACCTAACACAAGTAACTATATCTTCGATTATCTTGAACAATCCTGATACTTGCAACATATGGTTCTCTACCTTATTCTTATACCTATAACTTCTCAAAATCTGGACCTTATATTTCAACGAAATACTTGTCTAAAACTAGAGAAGTCATGAGTAAATAGAATATAGTACGAGTACCAACCCCTTTGTCCTTACGGACGTCGGACAACATACAATACTTTGTATAAGTCCACTGAGTTTAATAACTCAAATCCTGTACGTCGAAGGTTGAAAACTGTGCTATGGTTAAGAAGAATTACACCGTTGTTGAATGCACCTTACCTAACCATCAACTGATATAGGTAAATGTCATAGACATAATTTTAAAAAGTTATATCTCACTTATGAAATAAACATACAGATATATCAATTTGAAATTGGTGCATAACAACAGATATTCAAAACCAAATATTTGTCATCAGGCAAAACCCAGGTGATTTCCTTAAATATCACCAATTAAAAAGAATTCTGATATATTGAGAATATATTCAACCAATTCCCAATATTCTACTCCTACTCAGAATCTTGTAACGCCACACAGATGTGAGAATCAAATCTTGTAAATACATACCCTGGAGTTAGAATCTAACTGGGAAAACAATTTTCACTTAACACCGCACAGTAAAACTGAAACATGAAAATGTTTCGAAGGGGTAGCCGGGTATTCTTAGTAACACCTCTTCCACTATCTAGATTCATGACAGTAACCGTATATTTCCTTGCCCTCACTCCAATCCTTTTATATTTACTTATTACTTTCTGTACACCACACTTAGGCTAATTGATTTTCTTCCTTCCCTACCCTTCGGCACCAACCTAGGGTTTGGAAGAAGACTATCTAATAAGTGTAATAGGTGTACACTCATAATACTAGGAGCCCTCGCAACCTGAGAGAAGGTAAAGGGAAATGACAACTGAATAATCCTTATTCTATTGCTCCAGAACTAGAAACTATACTCGAACTGGAACAAGTTCCTTCGAGTTTGTATGCAACTATACGATAGAATATCCAAGAAATATGGATCTTTGTAGTGATACGTAGTGTTATGGAGAAATGCAAAGGTGATATAGGGGTGGCAGGGGTATACGCAGTTTCGTCGTGAAAGATAGCAGTCGCAATTTTCTTTGCCCTTATTCTTATCCCTTTATATGTCTTTACTTATTACTTTCTGTACACCACACTTAGGCTAATTGGTTTTCTTCCTTCCCTACCTTTCGGCACCTGCCTATGGTTAGGAAGAAGACTATCCAATAAGCGCAATATGTGTACTCTCCTAATACCAGGAGCCCTCGCAACCTGAGAAAAGGTAAAGATAAAAGACATCCGAATAATCCTATTCAATTTCTCCAGAATCAGAAACCATCCTCGAACCGAAACAAGTTCCTTCGAGTTCGTATATAACTATACGATGGAATATCCAAGAAATGTGGATCTCCGTAGTGATTCGGAGTGTTCTAGAGAAATGCAAAGGGGATGTAGGAGCGGCAATGATATATGCGACTAAATGACAATCTAAAAGCTAAAGTGTTTTTAAGAAGGTTTGGTTAACTTGGTTCATGAGCTTTTTTAAAGTCAGGCCATGATCGCTGCCAAAGAGAGAGAGAAAAGAAACACTCAGCATGCACTCTAACCAAGATTAGATTGGTAAATCACTTTATCTAATCAGGATGGCTCACACTGTTTCCTCGAATTCTCCTTCAAACCCTAAAAGGAGAATTAGTCAGGATCATCTAAAATCACCCGAGGAGTAACACCTACTCATTAGTGGGAATCGGGATCCAACTATCATCGCATGATAACTTGATGGAAGCCACTCAAATCACAACACTTCAGAAGGTATGCGCATGCCTGGCAAGTTTCCTGTATGTTCGAAACTCCCGATGTGGTTTTTACCCCTAGGACCTAAGTGACCTTAACAATGCCAACATATCAAAGAGTCCTGTAGCGACGTTAGAAATCCGCCGTTTTTGTCGCGCAAAAACTGCCGATAAAAACAGTTTCGAAATTGATGTTTTGAGTTGTTTGCACACCCCGCGAGCTCACGATTTGAACCGAGAAGTCGCGGGGTGGACCGTGCGCACCCCGGGGACACCCCGTGGGGGGACTAAATGGCTGGGCCCACTCCCCAAGACCACCACAAGGAGGTCTTCACGGTGGGGACCCGAAACTGCCCCACCCTAATGCAGGATTCCCTAAGGCGGCAATAAGGTTTCGGAAGGTATCATCCATGCCAATTTCAAAAATTTGTCGTACTAAAGAACCCTAACCTAGAATCTTAACTAGAGATTTAGACGAAACAACAATGTAAACAACTTTACATCTAAGTGAACAAGGAATACAACCTTTGTAGACCGGTCCTTCACTTCAATAGCTCCGTGTAGTAGTCCCTTCGCTCCAAGTAGTGAACTCCCGGACTCTAGAAAGGCTCCATAAGATAAACGGAACAAGCTGGCTTGAAGTCTTCGAGGCCGAAGATGATCCATATCGAGGAGGCACCAACTCAATGTATGGTTCCTAGGCACACCCATGAGGTTCTACAACTGATCAACCATGCTAAAATCAAAAATTTCCATGTGCCAAAGAAGCCTATACTAGATCGTTAACTAGAGGTAAGGCGAAAGAATGCAAGTTAACAACTTTAACTAAATGGAAAGTGACTACAACCTTTGTAGATCCGGTTCTCCACTTCTCTAGCTCCGTGTTGATGTCCCTCCACTGTGATCATCGGATCCCATACTCTGGCGATGGTTTCGTCGGAGAAATGATCGGGCTAGGTCGTCGACTTCGATGCCGAAGATGATCTACGTCGAGGCAACTCAAGATCAAGCTCCATCTTCACTTGGTCATAGAACTTGTGAAGATAACACACTCTACTACATGGCAAGTGGTAGAGGATGAAGAAATAGGAAGTGGGTTCACTTTGGATTTGGATTTCTCACTCTTTTTCTCATGGCACCATTGGAGGTAGCAAGGTTTCTTCTTCTTGAAGAAGAAGAAGAAGAAGAAAGAATATGATAAGAATTATATTTTAAAAAGAAAATCCAAGTGATTCTTATCATAATGCAACCATGGGTGAGTAAACTCATGTAGAGAGTAAACTAGGGTTTAGGCTAATGGTTGGGTTAAGGATAAAACAAAATGGCTTAGACTTTGTCAAAGATGCTATGAAGCTTCATGAAGCTTCAAGCCAAAGTGAGAAAAGCCACCACCATTTTGTTTTTGTTTCTTGCCAAAAATAAATAAATGAAATAAATAAATAAGGAAAATGAAACCCTAACCATTAACTAAACATGGTGTATGGCACACACCCAAGTTTGCATGTATCATCAAACATGATACAAACTAGTGCACAAAACTATATCAAATATACAATGTGCACATCAAGTAAGAAAATCCATCTTAAGTGAACAAATACTAGTTAATGTAAAATAATATATCAAATATATAATTATACATTAAATCATTAAATCAACACTTGATTTAATGATCCGGTCATACTGCATATAACCGACTAATATCAAGTATATCAATGTATCGAATCAACATTTGATTCGGTAACCCGGCTATATCATATATAACCGTCCAATGATACAAATCGCGAGAATAGAATGCAGTATCACATACTGGTTTTATTCTCGGTCCCGTACATATCTCATATGCGCTCCTATTTCGTTTCACTTGAGCCAGGAAACCTCTGTGTAGGACTCTAAAGACTCGTCAATACGCCGACAGCAGGTGATGATCATATCAAACACCCACAAGCCGCAAGAGGTCTGCTAAACGTAACGGCCACCCGGGTATTGAGCGATCAGAAGATCAACGAGCAAGCCCGCTCACACTCCTGTGAATCCAACCAGCAACACTTACCGTACAGTCCGGTCTGTTCGTCTGCTATGTCGCATATCTCGCCTAGGGGTGGTAAACGTCAGACCCCAGTAGCTTGATAAGTCATGTCGATATAAGGTCCATAACAAGTGTGAAACTACTGATAACTCTTACCAGTAAATCACTGCAACCCTGGCCAGGGATTTCCAGTTATGGCCAGTCGAGCATAGCACAACATCAACCCCCAATACCGGGAGAGACGAATCCCCTCCTATTGCTCATTGCCTCCATGTGAATCGGGACTGTACCCAAAAACCACCTGTTTGCATGACTCAGTAGAGCCGTGGTAGGGTGGAAATCAAAGCACAGTGGGAGACATACAAGACTCTATGACGATCTCGGGTTAACAGAATAAGCTGCACCATTGTCACCAGAGAACTGCCATCTGACGTGAGGTATAATACCATCTGGGAGTTCTCGGCGAGTCCGTTCAGTGTACCCAGTCATCACTGAGCACCCGCATACCATCTCAGATGTCAAACACCAATGGATATGGGATCATCCATCGCCCATCACATGGGTCGAGAGGATATACGCTAGTCTACTCTGGAATATCGATGCCCCGTCTCGATATTCCCATGACTAGGAACATTGAAGGATGTACTCATGGACCACCCAGGCCCCACTAGTATGATCTACATCATATTCCTGGAAGTCGAGTACACATCCTAAGGGCTTTATCAACATGTAACAGAGAGACAGAAAGTATACATGTTAAGATAAAGAGCAACCAGATAGCGTACTATCATGTCGAGCAAGAAAGTCCTAACTATATATGTCCCAGCATCCACTACAATATACATCCAATGTACAGTAATGGCCTCTAGGGCATACATATAACTAACAATCTCCCACTTGCACTAGGGCCATCTGTAGCAGATGTTGCAGTATCTAATACTCAACCATCCCATAAAAGTCTCTCTTTTGGAAAAAGCCTTTGTGAGTGGATCCGCTGTGTTGTCCTCTAAGTCTACTCTCCTAACCTCGATCATCCTGGAGATCAACTATCTCCATGATCAGGTGATGCTGCCTCAGAATATGTCTGGGTCACTGATGGGATCGGGGTTCATGGGCCAAAGCCACACTTCCATTGTCACACAATGGTAGGAACCTAGTTCATCTTATGAACCAATATACACCCAAACTGCCTCTTTGGTAGTATCTTTAATAGCGATGTCACCAGCCTTTATCGTCTAGTTTGCCACGGTATCACGCTTGGAACTCTTCCAACATACCATCCCTCCACTGAGGGTAAAGACAATGCCTGCGACTGACATTCAGTCGTCCTTATCACCCTGGAACCTTTCCAGTGATTCTCCCCAGGATAGATTGATACCATCTCACTAAACCTAGTGAGAAGCCTAACATCCATTTAGACCTATCTCATAGATCCAAATCCCAGGATTTAGGAGGTATCACCTTTATCCAATTGGAGAATCCTTGTGATAAGAGGAGATTGACCGTTCGTAGTATAGGAAACTCTTTTCCTATCAAGAGTATGTTGTCCACGTACAATACGAGGATGAGCACCTTACTCTCTACTACCGTTTTGTATATACAAGGTTCATCTATTATTTTGATGAAGTCAAACACTTTGACTACCACATCAAAACAGACGTTCCAACTCCGCGATGCCTGCTTTATTCTGTAAAGCATCTTGCAAACGTTTCCGCTGCTCCCACTGTCTACGAAGCCCTCTGGCTGTGTACTTATAGACGTTCTCTTCTAAATCAGTATTTAGAAAAGCAGTCATGACACCCAACCACCAGATATCGTAGTCATGGTATGTAGCAATGGCAAATAGGATCCGGATGGACTTAATTGTTAGTTATATGTATGCCCTAGAGGCCATTACTGTACATTGGATGTATATTGTAGTGGATGCCAGGACATATATAGGGAGGACTTTCTTGCTCAAGATGATAGTATGCTATCTGGTTACCCTTTGCCTTAACGTGTATACTGAATGTCTCTCTGTTACATGTTGGTAAAGCCCTTAGGATGTGTACTTGACTACCTGGACTATGATGCGGATCATACTAGTGGGGACATGGTAGTCCATAAGTACATCCTTCAAGGTCCCTAGTCGTGGGTGTATCGAGACGGGGCATCGATATACCAGAGTAGACTAGCGTATACCTTCTCGACCCATACAGATGGGCGATGGATGATCCCATATCCATTGGTGTATGACATCAGAGATAATATACGGGTGCTCAGTAGGGACTGGGTACACTGGACGGACTCGCCGAGAACTCCCAGATGGTATTATACCTTACGTCAGATGGCAGTTCTCTGGTGACACTGGTACAGAGTAGTCTGTTGACCCGAGATCGTCATAGAGTCTTGTGTGGTTCCCACTGTGCTTTGATTTCCACCTTACCACGTCCAAGAGGGCGTGCAAAACGGTGGCTTTTGGTTACAGTCCCGAATCACATGGAGGCAATGAGCGATAGGAGGGGATTCGTCTCTCCCGGTATAGGGAGTTGATGTTGCACTGTGTTCGATTGGCTATAACCGGAAATCCCTGGCCAGGGTTGCTGAGATTTACTGGTAAGTGTTACCTGTAGTTTCTCGAATTGTTATAGACCTCATATCGACACGACTTATCGATCTATTGGGGTCTGACGTTTACCACCCCTAGGCAAGATATGCGACATATCAGACGACGAGACCGGACTGTACGGTAAGTGTTACTGGTTGGATTCACAGGAGTATGAGCGGGCTTGCTCGTCGATCTTCTGATCGCTCAATACCCGGGTGGCCGTTACGTTTAGCACACCGCTTGCGGCTTGTGGGTGTTTGATATGATCATCACCTGCTGCCGGCGTATTGACGAGTCTTTAGAGTCCTACACAGAGGTTTCCTGGCTCAAGCGAAACGAAATAGGAGCGCATATGAGATATGTATGGGACCGAGAATAATGCATGTATGTGATACCGTATTCTATTCTCGCGATGAATGTATCGAATGGTTGTATGCGATATAACCTAGTTATCGAATCGAAGATTGATTCGATAGATCGATATATTGGATATTAGTCGGTTATATGCGATATGACCGGATCGTTAAATCAAGTGTTGATTTAATGATTTAATGTATAATTATATATATGATATATTAATTTACATTAACTAGTATTGGTTCATTTTAAATGGATTTTCTCACTTGAAGTTCACAACTTGTATATGTGATATACTTTTGTGCACTTGATTGTATCATGTTTGATGATACATGATTGCTAGGGTTTTTGTGTAAAGAATTAAACCTTGGTTAAGTAAATGGTTAGGGTTTTTATTTTATCATTCATTTATCTTTTTAATTTAGATTAAAAAGAAATGGCAAAAGAAAACAAAATGGTTTCTTTCTTTCTTTCTTTCATGAAGCTTGTTGAAGCTTCATGAAGCTTTGACCAAGTGACCATTTTGTCTTCATGTTTAACCCTAACCATTCATCTAACCTTAGTCAATTCTCTACACTTGACCATGGTTTGCTTATGATAAGAATTGATTTTCTTTTCTATTATTATTCTTATTATAATATGATCATCATCTTCTTCTTCTTCTTCTTCAAGAAGAAAACCTTGCTTCCATCAATGGTGATTTGAGAAAAAGAGTGAGAAATCCAATTCTAAAGTGAACCCACTTCCTATTTCTTCATCCTCTACCTCTTTCCAAGTAGTATAGGGCGTTTTCTTCACAAGTTTCATGACTTGGTTAAGTGGGAGCTTGATCTTGTGATGGCTCGACGTAGATCATCTCCGGCATCGTTGTCGATGACCTAGCCCGCCCATTTCTCCGATGAAGCCGACGCTAGAGCCCGGGATTGGATTTGGACAGCGAGGAGACTTCATTGCGGAGCTATGGAGGTGGTGGACCGGATCTACAAAGGTTGTATTTCCGTTCTTTTAGTTAAGTTGTTAACTAGATGAATCTTTCGCCTAAAATTCTAGTTAACGATCCGTATTAGAGTTTCTCGGCACCGTAAAAATTTGAAATTGGCATTGTTGATGCCTTGTGAGACCTCTTGAGAGTGCATAGGAACCCTACAGTGGTATCAGAGCCTAGCTAGAGCCTTAGGCGATGCTTAGACGATGTTTGAAACCCGATCGAATCGAAACCCTAATCCTAAAATTGCTCTCTGGACTTTTTCTAAAAACTGGGTTTTTTCCATATTAAAAATGCTTAAAAAATTCAGCAGGAAGTTCTAAGAATTACGGTGCAAAATTGGAAAAATGATGCCTCCAACATGCGGCGAAACCGCGGCATAAGCCTAGCTTATGCGGCGGTTCCGCGGCTACATGATGACGTAAGCCCTCCAAATTTGCACAGTAATTCCTATTTTACAGTGCTGGGTTTTATGGGAATTTTTAATATTTATTCAAGAGTTGAATTTTCTGGGGTGTTTTGGGAGTTCGCAGATTCGATCGGATTATCAGATTTTGTCGATATGGTTTTCCGGATATTTAGAATATGTTAAAAGTTTCGACCGGCTGTAAATACCCAATCTTTCCCCTGCCGGGAAATTTCCAATTGTTGGACTTTTCCGTAGTTTAATGACGTTCTAAGTAATGCAAGTAACGCGATGGTCCCTCTAGAAGACAACAAACCTTAACTCGATTATGTGACCGTCTTGAACTACCCTGTGAACCTTCGGGTTTGAGGCAGTACGGCGTGCCACATGTGAGGCGTTGGCTTGACCCTTCTACGGCTGGACCATTGGTACTGAGGCATGAAATGAATGTCTTTGAACTTATTTCATGTGTTGATCGGTTTCGGGAAAACTTGGGTGTTTGAATGTTCGATCGGAAATTTTAATATTTTCTATTTATCTGGAATGAGATACAATAATTGGAATTCACAAACAGTTATGAGATAACTGAATGAATGTTATAAATCTAGCGGTTTAGTCTCACTTGATATTGAAAAGAGTTTTCGATAATGAGACTAAAATGCGGGGTTTATAATTGTTAGGCATATGATGTCTAAGTATTTCATTTGATTAGGCATGCGATGTCTAAAGAGGTTGCGGATTCCAACTGTTGTAGTTTTACACTTTCTTTTCTGTGACCGTAAGTGTAATATGTGATTTCGCCGGTTTCGTTGCTATACGTCAACGATAATTGGGGTGCGCATATTTACTTACGTTGATGACATGTGATGTTGTGTGTTGCTGGATATGTTATATTGGATCGTCGTGTTCGAATAGCCGGGGGTTTTTATGTGAGATGAGTGTTTTTCATTTTCATTCATGTAAAAACTTGTATGTAATATTCTTTTATTGGGGCACTTCCAGGTAGCGGAAGTTGTCACCTTTTGTATATTATTTACTTTTCCGCATTAGGATAGACCCAAGGAGGGGAGCACAAGTAACCGGGTTCTGGGGTCCAGCGGGAGACCAACTCGAGGAGTCGAGTCCGGGTCTCCTAACCCTAGAATTGGCAGGGTTTCTTGCCGCTCTCATAGGGGTCTAGGGGTGTGGGATTGGCTATTCATCACGACCGTGGAATCCGTGTTTTATACTGGCTCGTATTGAAAACACGGACGTCCTAGTATATCCAATATTTCATATGATTCTTCTGCTGCGATATATGTGATGTGATCATGTGATGTTCTGTGATAGATACAGTATATAGTATATATGATATATTATATAGACGTTACTTATATTTTACACCCGTGCTAGCCCTGCCCCGCTCTGTCGTTAGTTACCTAACCTAACGGTGCACGAGGGGACATCGAGGCGAATGCGGATGGCATAAGTGTACGTCGTATTTATCTGTGATGTTTAGGTACTTAAATGATGGGACTTCATTAATGTGATTAATGAAATAAAAGAAACCTAAGATGTTGTAGAATCGAATTTCAAAACAAAACAGGTAGCTACAGTTCATGCTTTGCATAGCGGTATATATGATATACCCTGCACCTTATTCGATGAGGAAAGGACCGAGATCCCTTCATCGGGAGTGACTCCTTTAGCAATAACTGGCAGATGCTACACACTCGGTTTGACTTTTGATTGCTTCTATAGTTTCTGCTTGGCACAGTGATATATATGATATATCCCGCACCTCATTCGACGAGGAAAGGGCCGACGATCCCTTCACCGGGAGTGACCCCTTTAGCAAAACCAGAAAAGCCTCAAAATCACTCCATTTCAAAACTTCATTTGATTCTACAACGATATCAAGTTCATTACGCTCATGGTTTTTTCTGAAAGAACCCGCGTAGCCCTCCGTCATTTCAGATAGATATTATTTAGTATTCGTGCTATGTTTGTTGACTTAGTCAAGGCATAGTGTATGGTAGCTAAATTATGTTTATCTGTAACAACATGAGATGTGATTGGATTAGAGCATTCGCACGGCCTTGTTGACTCAGTCAAGGGTCGTACGGGTGGGTTTAATTCAATCGGGAAATGTACGGGTTGAACTTGACTTGCGATTTATGGTTTTTTGACTTAGTCAAGGTCATAGATCGCTAGGGGCAAAAGCATTATCGGGAATTTCAAGTGTTGACATTTGCAATGAGATTGCATACCTTCTATGAGATAGTTGGATCCCGATACCCACTGTGAATAATTGTTACTCCTGGGAGAGTTTTACACATTACAATTAGCCGATCAAGTAGGTGTCTAGAAAGGTGTCAACGGGGTTACGCCACTGGGAAAACGAGGTTTACTGTAATTAGGTTCGTGCGAAAGCACGGGGGACCTCCCTCAAAGTACCGACACTGGCCTGGCTGAAAGACTGGCGAACTTGTAGTGTGTAATTAATCCCGGCTAGTCTTTCCTTTTAGGGTTTGAAGGAAGATTTGATAAAAACAGTGGGAGCCATCCTGATTAGATAAAATAAAAACCAATCTATTCTTGCAAGAGCGCACGCTGAGTGTTTTCTTCTCTCTCTCTCCAGGTAGCGACCATATCACGCCTTAATCAAGATAATAATACGGAATATTGACCGAACCCGCTTGTTATACTGAGCTGGGGAACGTTGGTCCCGCTCCAACTTATTATTGTTATAAGACAGAGCAGGAAATTGGGGATTACCAGAATTCCCGTGCCGCCCAAACGAAGAAAGTGCATATGGTGCATCATCTTCGGGTGTGTTCGTTATACAGAACTGTTTCTCAATATCCTCTACGTCCTGGGTATATGATACTGGACCAGGATCCCAGATATGTAATCTGTTACATAGGGCTACAGATAGGTAGAGAACTGAGAACGGGTGATAAGTTTCATGAGGCAGAACACGGGGCAAGAGTTGCAGCCAAGTCTGTCGGTCACTGTCACCCTGTATTACCAATACATTGATTCTGAACGAATGTTATTAGATACCGAACCTGATATACAAAATCATATCAGTCTCTTTATTAGTAAAGAAATGATAAAATTTTGTATTGATGGATAATGTTTTTAACATTTCCTATATCAAAAGTTGATCGATTCAGGCACGTTATCTAAAAGCATTGATGTTCTAAATCAAACTACAGTTCGATGTATACAGAACACACACAAGAGGAAGAGTTCAGAAATGAACGATTCCTTCTTGAGGTATTGTAGACTAGGTCATATCAATGCAACCCGACTAGCTAAAGTTACATTTAGATGCATATTTAAATCGGTTTAAATTTACATCTTATGAAACTTGCTAGTCATGTCACAGAGATAAGATGACCATAGCTCCATTTACTGGAAACAGAGAAAGAGTTAGTGAACTCTTGGGATGATACATATTGATGTATGGAGGTCCCCTGTCTACACATGCCAAGACCGGTTCTTTGTACTTCATTACATTCTCTGATAATCTCTCAAGATTCAGACATATGTTCCTGTTGAAACACAAGTCCGAACCTTTTGAGATATTCGCAGAATATAAGTTAGAAGTAGAGAACCGAAATACGAGTAAAAGTATTATGTCCTTTGATCAGATCAGGGAGCAGAATACTTGAGCACGGAAATCCTGGAATATTCTAAAGGAGAATGAGATTCTCTCTCAGCATTACTCCTCCGTATACACCATAGCACGATGGTATATCGGGGCGGAGCAATCACACCCTATATGATAAGGTGTGATCTATGATGAGTACTACTGAGTTACCTATTTCCTTTAGGGAGTTACGCACTTATGAAGTTGCATACCTATTGAATAGGGTTCCAAGCAAATCAGTTGCCTACCGCTTCATATGTGATATGGAAAGGGAAGAGCCCATATCTTAAGTTAGTTAAGATTTGGGGTTGTCCGGCCTATGTCTAAAAGCAAAATCCGGACAAGCTCGAGGCAAGGTTTGTTATGTAGAACTGGAAATTTTCCAGCTATACAAACTGCAGCTGATGATTTGGTAGAACCGAAGGATTCAATAGTAACCAACGAACCTCAGCCTCTCCGCCGATCTAGTAGGGTTCCTCACCCACCTGAGAGATACTTTGGTTTCTCTATGACAGTGGGAACGAGGAATGCATCATGAAATGATGACTCAACTAGTTTCGATCTGGCCATCAGGAGTGAGACTCTGTAAGAATGGCTGGATGCTTAGCGATCTGAGATGGAATCCTTATACACCAACAAAGTATGGACTTTAGTTGCTATATCTGAAGGGTTAAATCCCCATCAGGAGCAAGTAAATCTTGAGAAGATTACTTTGTGTAGATGGAAAAATTGAGACTTTCAAAGCTAGACTTGTTAAAAGTTTGCATCATTTACCAGGCGTGAATTATGATGAAACCTTTTTCAAGTAGCTATGCTTAAGTCCATCCAGATCCTACTTGCCACGGCTACATAACATGACTACGATATCTGGTGGTTGGGTGCCATGACAGCTTTTCTAGATGGTGTTTTAGAAGAGAGCGTCTATAAGTACACAACCAGAGGGCCTCGTAGAAAGTGGGAGCAGCGGAAACGTGTGCAAGATGTTTTATGTGATAAAGCAGGCATCGCGGAGTTGGAACGTCTGTTTTGATGTGTTAGTCAAAGAGTTTGACATCATCAAAATGGTAGATGAACCTTGTATAAACAAAAAGGTAGTAGGGAGTATGGTGGCGATCCTCGTAGAGTACGTGGAAGACATACTCTTGATAGGGAAGAAGTTTCCTATGCTACGCTCGATCAATCTCCGCTTATCACAATGATTCTCCATATAGGATCAAAAAGATACCTCCTAAATCCTGAGTTTTGGATCTGTGAGATAGATCTAACTGGATATTAGGATACTCACTAGTTGTAGTGAGATAGTATCAATCGATCCTGGGGAGAATCACTGGAAGTGTTCCAGGGTGATAAGGACGACTGAATGTCAGTCGCAGGCATTTTCTTTACCCTCAGTAAAGGGACGGTATGTTGGAAGAGTTCCAAGCTAGGTACCGTGGCATACTAGACGATAAAGGTAGGATACATCGCTACTTAAGATGCTACCAAAGAGGCTGTTTGGGTGTATATTGGTTCATGAGATGAACTGCGTTCCTACCATTGTGAGACAATGGAGTTGTGGCTTATGCCAAGGAACGCCGGTCCCATCAGTGATCCAGACATATTCTAAGGCAGTATCACCTGATCATGGAGATGGTTGATCTCCAAGGAGATCGAGGTTAGGAGAGTAGACTCAGAGGACAACACAGCGGATCCACTCACGAAGGCCTATTCCCAGAGAGAGAGTTTTATGGGATGGTTGAGTATGAGATACTACAACCACTGCTATCAGATGGCCCTAGTGCAAGTGGGAGATTTTTAGTTATATGTATGCCCTAGAGGCCATTACTGTACATTGGATGTATATTGTAGTGGATGCCGGGACATATATAGGGAGGACTTTCTTACTCAAGATGATAGTATGCTATCTGGTTACCCTTTGCCTTAACGTGTATACTGAATGTCTCTCTGTTACATGTTGGTAAAGCCATTAGGATGTGTACTTGACTACCTGGACTATGATGCGGATCATACTAGTGGGGACATGGTAGTCCATAAGTACATCCTTCAAGGTCCCTAGTCGTGGGTGTATCGAGACGGGGCATCGATATACCAGAGTAGACTAGCGTATACCTTCTCGACCCATACAGATGGGCGATGGATGATCCCATATCCATTGGTGTTTGACATCAGAGATGATATACGGGTGCTCAGTAGGGACTGGGTACACTGGACGGACTCGCCGAGAACTCCATGATGGTATTATACCTTACGTCAGATGGCAGTTCTCTAGTGACACTGGTACAGAGTAGTCTGTTGACCCGAGATCGTCATAGAGCCTTGTGTGGTTCCCACTGTGCTTTGATTTCCACCTTACCACGTCCAAGAGGGCGTGCAAAACGGTGGCTTTTGGGTACAGTCACGAATCACATGGAGGCAATGAGCGATAGGAGGGGATTCGTCTCTCCCGGTATAGGGAGTTGATGTTGCACTGTGTTCGATTGGCTATAACCGGAAATCCCTGGCCAGGGTTGCTGAAATTTACTGGTAAGTGTTACCTGTAGTTTCTCAAACTGTTATAGACCTCATATCGACACGACTTATCGAGCTATTAGGGTCTGACGTTTACCACCCCTAGGCAAGATATGCGACATATCAGACGACGAGACCGGACTGTACGGTAAGTGTTACTGGTTGGATTCACAGGAGTATGAGCGGGCTTGCTCGTCGATCTTATGATCGCTCAATACCCGGGTGGCCGTTACGTTTAGCAGACCGCTTGCGGCTTGTGGGTGTTTGATATGATCTTCACCTGCTGCCGGCGTATTGTCGAGTCTTTAGAGTCCTACACAGAGGTTTCCTGGCTCAAGAGAAACGAAATAGGAGCGCATATGAGATATGTGCGGGACCGAGAATAATGCGTGTATGTGATACCGTATTCTATTCTCGCAACGAATGTATCGAATGGTTGTATGCGATATAACCTAGTTATCGAATCGAACATTGATTCGATAGATCGATACATTGGATATTAGTCGGTTATATGCGATATGACCGGATCGTTAAATCAAGTGTTGATTTAATGATTTAATGTATAATTATATATATGATATATTAATTTACATTAACTAGTATTGGTTCATTTTAAATGGATTTTCTCACTTGAAGTTCACAACTTGTATATGTGATATACTTTTGTGCACTTGATTGTATCATGTTTGATGATACATGATTGCTAGGGTTTTTGTGTAAAGAATTAAACCTTGGTTAAGTAAATGGTTAGGGTTTTTATTTTATCATTCATTTATCTTTTTAATTTACATTAAAAAGAAATGGCAAAAGAAAACAAAATGGTTTCTTTCTTTCTTTCATGAAGCTTGTTGAAGCTTCATGAAGCTTTGACCAAGTGACCATTTTGTCTTCATGTTTAACCCTAACCATTCATCTAACCTTAGTCAATTCTCTACACTTGACCATGGTTTGCTTATGATAAGAATTGATTTTCTTTTCTATTATTATTCTTATCATAATATGATCATCATCTTCTTCTTCTTCTTCTTCAAGAAGAAAACCTTGCTTCCATCAATGGTGATTTAAGAAAAAGAGTGAGAAATCCAATTCTAAAGTGAACCCACTTCCTATTTCTTCATCCTCTACCTCTTGCCAAGTAGTATAGGGTGTTTTCTTCACAAGTTTCATGACTTGGTGAAGTGGGAGCTTGATCTTGTGATGCCTCGACGTAGATCATCTACGGCATCGTTGTCGATGACCTAGCCCGCCCATTTCTCCGATGAAGCCGACGCTAGAGCCCGGGATTGGATTTGGACAGCGAGGAGACTTCATTGCGGAGCTATGGAGGTGGTGGACCGGATCTACAAAGGTTGTATTTCCGTTCTTTTAGTTAAGTTGTTAACTAGATGCATCTTTCGCCTAAAATTCTAGTTAACGATCCGTATTAGAGTTTCTCGGCACCGTAAAAATTTGAAATTGGCATGGTTGATGCCTTTTGAGACCTCTTGAGAGTGCCTAGGAACCCTACATTAAGTATAGCCACTGGAAAAGGTTTCATCATTTTTCACGCCTGGTCGATGACGAAAAACTTTAACAAGTCTAGCTTTGAAAGTCTCAACTTTTCCATCTACACCAAGTAATCTTCTCAAGATATACTTGCTCCTGATGGGGATTTAACCCTTTAGATATAGCATCCAAAATCCATACTTTGTTGGTGTACATGGATTCCATCTCAGATCGCTAAGCATCCAGCCATTCTTACAGAGTCCCTACTCTTGATGGCCTGCTCGAAACTAGTTGGGTCATCATCTCATGATGCATTCCTCGCTCCCACTGTCATCGAGAAACCGAAGTAACTCTCAGGCAGGTGAGGAACCCTGCTAGTTCGGCGGAGAGGCTGAGGTTCGTCGGGGACTATAGAATCCTTTGGTCCTGTCAAATCAGTTGCAGTTTTGTGTAGCTGGAACCTTTCCAGTTCTATAGAACTGACCTTGTCTCGATCTTGTCCGGATTTTGCTTTTGACATAGGCCAGACAATCCCAAATCTTAACTTACTTAAGAGATAGGCTCTTCCTATACTATATCTCATATGGAGTGGTAGGCACTGATTTGATACGAATCCAATTCAATAGGTATGCAACTTCTCAAGTGCACAACCCCAAAAGGAAATAGGTAACTCAGTAGTACTCATCATAGAGCATACCATATCTAATATGGTGCGATTGCTCCACCCCGATACACCGTTGTGCTGTGGTGTATTCAGAGAAGTAATACTGAGAGAGAATCTCATTCTCCTTTAGAATAGTCCAGGAATTCCATGCACAAGTATTCTCCTCCTTGATCACATCAAAGGACATAATACTTATACCCGTTTTGGTTCTCTACTTCTAACTTATATTCTGTGAATATCTCAAAAGTTTCGGACCTATGTTTCAACAGGAACATATGACTGAGCCTTGAGAAATCATCAGAGAATGTAATGAAGTACAAAGAACCGGTCCTGGCATGTGTAGACAGGGGACCTTACATACATCATCATGTATCAGTCCCAAGAGTTTACTAACTCTTTCTTTGTTTCCAATAAACAGAGCTATGGTTATATAATCTTTGTGACATGACTGGCAAGTTTCACAAGATGTAAATTCAAACTGATTTAAATATGCATCTAAAATGTAACTTAAGCTAGTCGGGTCGCATTGATATGACCTAGTCTACAATACCTTAAGAAGGAATCGTTCATATCTGAACTCTTCCTCTTGTGTGTGTTCTGTATACTAGGAACTGTAGTTTGATTTAGAACGTCAATGTTTTTAGATAACGTGCCTGAACCGATCAACTTTTAAAATGTTCAAAACAATATACAACAAAACAAAATTATATCCTTCTTTTTAAAAGAGATTGATATGATTTTGTATACCAGGTTCGGTATCTAATAGCATTTGTTCAGAATCAATGTATTGGTAATACAGGGTGACAGTGACCAACAGACTTGGCTGAAACACTTGCACCGTTTTCTGTCTCATGAAACTTATCACCCGTTCTCAGTTCTCTACCTTTCTGTAGCCCTATGTAACGGATTACATTTGCGGGATCTTGATCCGGTATCTAATACCTAGGACGTAGAGGACACTGAGAAACAGTTCTTTATAATGAACACACCCGAAGGAGATGCATCATATGCACTTTCTTCGTTTGGGCGGCATAGGAATTCTGGTATTCCCCTATTTCCTGCTCTGTCTTATAACAATTATAAGTTGGAGCGGAACCAACGTTCCCCAGCTCAGTATAACAAGCGGGTTCGGTCAATACATCCATATTATTATCTTGATTAAGGCGTGATATGGTCGCTACCTGGAAAGAGAGAAAAGAAAACACTCTGCGTGCGCTCTTGCAAGATTAGATTGGTTATTTATTTTATCTAATCAGGATGGCTCCCACTGTTTTTATCAAATCTTTCTTCAAACCCTAAAAGGAAAGACTAGCCGGGATTAATTACACTCTACAAGTTCGCCAATTTTTCAGCAAGGCCAGTGTCGGTACTTTGAGGGAGGTTCCCCGTGCTTTCGCACGGACCTAATTAAAGTAAACCTCGTTTTCCTAGAGGCGTAACCCCGTTGACACCTTTCTAGACACCTACTTGATCCGCTAATTGCAAAGTGCAAAACTCTCCTAGGAGTAACAATTACTCGCAGTGGGTATCGGGATCCAACTATCATATATAAGGTATGCAATCTCATTGCAAATTTCAACACTTGAGACTCCCGATAAAGGTTTTTACCCCTAGCACCTATGACCTTGGCTAAGGTCAACAAATCATAAGCACTAGTCAAGTTCTACCCGTCATTTCGTGATTAATTAGACCCACCCACATGACCCTTGGCTAAGGTCAACAAAGCCACATGACTGTCCTAACTAATCGCATCATTTGCGGTGTAGGAAGACATCACTTAGCTACCGTACACTGTGCCTTGACTATGGTCAACAAACACAGCACGAATACTAAGTACTCTACTTCCTAAAATGACGGAGGGTTGCTAATGGTTTTTAATAAAACCTTTAACGCTTTGAACTTGATCTCGTTGTGAAATCAGATGGTTTTTAAATAGAGTGTTTTCGAGGCTTTTCTAGTTTTGCTAAAGGGGTCACTCCCGGTGAAGGGATCGTCGGCCCTTTCCTCATCGAATAAGGTGCAGGATATATCATATATACCGCTGTGCAAAGCAAAAACTATAGAAGCAATCAAAAGACAAACCGAAGGTTGTAACATCTGCCAGTTATTGCTAAAGGAGTCACTCCCGGTGTAGGGATCTCGGTCCTTTCCTTATCGAATAAGGTGCAGGATGTTAGGAACACCGCGATGCAAAGCAAGAACTGTAGCTATCTGTTTATATTTTTGAAATTCGATTCCACAACATCTTTTAGGTTTATTTTCTTTCATTAATCACATTAATGAATATCCTATCATTTAAATCCACCTAAACATCACAGATAAATATAACGTACGCTTATGCTATCCGCATTCGCCTCGATGTCTCGTCTGCACCGTTAGGTTGGGTAACTAATGCCAGAGCGAGGCAGGGCTAGTGCGGGTGTAAAACATAAGCAACGTCTATATAATATATCATATATACTATATATAATATCTATCTGAACAAATCACATGATCACATCACAGATAACGCAGCAGAAAATATCATATGAAATATTGGATATACTAGGACGTCCGTGTTTTTAATACGAGCAAGTATAAAACACGGATTCCACGGTCGTGATGAATAGCCAAACCCACACCCCTAGACACCTACGAGAGCGGCAAGCAACCCTACCAATTCTAGAGTTAGGAGACCCGGACTCGACTCCTCGAGTTGGTCTCCCACTGGACTCCAGAACCCGGTTACTTGTGCCCTCCTCCTTGGGTCTATCCTAGTACGGAAAAGTAAATAATATACAAAAGGTAACATCTTCCTCAACCTGGAAGTGCCCCAATAAAAGAATATTACCTACAAGTTTTTACATGAATGAAAATGAAAAACACTCGTCTCACATAAAAACCCCCGGCTATTCAAACACGACGATCCAATATAACATATCCAGCAACACATAACATCACATGTCATCAACGTAAGTAAATATGCGCATCCCAATTGTTGTTGACATATAGCAACGAAACCGGCGATATCATATATTACACTTACGGTCACAGAAAAGAAAGTGTAAAACTACAACATTTGGAATCCGCAAAGGCTTTAGACATCGCATGCCTAATCAAATGAATTCCTTAGACATCGCATGCCTAACAATTATAAACCTCGCATTTTAGTCCCAATATCGAAAACACTTTTCAATATAAAGTCGGGCAATTCAACAAGATTCCCGGCATCCAGAACGAATGCTCGTCGCAAACTTTAGTAGACGGCCGCACCCCCGATACCGTCGACGAAGTGCACTAAGGCGGAACACCGCTGCCGCGAGCACCCGGACGGATGCTTTTTGGCGACGGGGCTCTCCTATAGTCACTTGGTCGAGGATAAGGGGTGTAGCTGTCTATTAAGTTTATCCGGCGAGTATCCGCGTACGCTACGTGATTGCGACGGACTTTTGATCATATCAAAATTCCGTGGCAACCGATCAAGTGAGACTAAAGTGATATGTTTATAACATTCATATTAGTTATCTCGTAACTACTTGTGAATTCCAAATATTGTATCACATTCCAGATAAATAGAAAATGTTAAACTTTTCAATCGAACAATCAAAAACACCCAAGTTTTTCCGAAACAGCTCAACACATGAAATAAGTTTAAAAACATTCACTTCATGCCATAGTACCAACGGTCCAGCCGTAGAAGGGTCAAGCCAACGCCTCACATGTGGTACACCGTACTGCCCCAAACCCTAAGGTTCAAAGGGCAGTTCAAGACGGTCACATAATCGAGTTAAGGTTTGTTGTCTTCTAGAGGGTCCATCGCGTTACTTGCACTACTTAGAACGTTCTTAAACCATGGAAAAATCCAACACTTGGAAATTTTCCGGCAGGGGAAAAATTGGGTATTTATATCCGGTCGAACTTTTTAACATATTCTAAATTATCCGGAAAAACACACAGACAAAATTAGACAATCCGATCGAATCTACGAACTCCCAATACAACCCAGAAAACACAGGCATTGGAGACGGGTATTACTGTGCAAAGAAAGTGACAAGATGCTCCTATATGGCCGTGGAACCGCCGCACATGCCATGCTCGTGCCGCGGTTCCGCGGCCACTTGGTCGAGTTATGCGCACGTGCTTCACAGTAATTCTTAAAAAAGCCTCCTGATTTTTCTGCATATTTTTAATTCAAAAAAATCACAGTTTTAAAAATTGTACAGAGAAGGGTTTTGGATTAGGGTTTCGGGTTCGATCGGACTTCTAACATCGTCTACACTTCGCGTAAAGCTCTAGCTATGCTCTGATACCACTGTAGGGTTCCTAGGCACACCCATGAGGTTCTACAACTGATCAACCATGCTAAAATCAAAAATTTCCATGTGCCAAAGAACCCTATACTAGATCGTTAACTAGAGGTAAGGCGAAAGAATGCAAGTTAACAACTTTAACTAAAAGGAAAGTGACTACAACCTTTGTAGATCCGGTCCTCCACTTCTCTAGCTCCGTGTTGACGTCCCTCCGCTGTGATCATCGGATCCCGGATTCTGGCGATGGTTTCGTCGGAGAAATGATCGGGCTAGGTCGTCGACTTCGATGCCGAAGATGATCTACGTCGAGGCAACTCAAGATCAAGCTCCATCTTCACTTGGTCATAGAACTTGTGAAGATAACACACTCTACTACATGGCAAGTGGTAGAGGATGAAGAAATAGGAAGTGGGTTCACTTTGGATTTGGATTTCTCACTCTTTTTCTCATGGCACCATTGGAGGTAGCAAGGTTTTTTCTTCTTGAAGAAGAAGAAGAAGAAGAAAGAATATGATAAGAATTATATTTTAAAAAGAAAATCCAAGTGATTCTTATCATAATGCAACCATGGGTGAGTAAACTCATGTAGAGAGTAAACTAGGGTTTAGGCTAATGGTTGGGTTAAGGATAAAACAAAATGGCTTAGACTTTGTCAAAGATGCTATGAAGCTTCATGAAGCTTCAAGCCAAAGTGAGAAAAGCCACCACCATTTTGTTTTTGTTTCTTGCCAAAAATAAATAAATGAAATAAATAAATAAGGCAAATGAAACCCTAACCATTAACTAAACATGGTGTATGGCACACACCCAAGTTTGCATGTATCATCAAACATGATACAAACTAGTGCACAAAACTATATCAAATATACAATGTGCACATCAAGTGAGTAAATCCATCTTAAGTGAACAAATACTAGTTAATGTAAAATAATATATCAAATATATAATTATACATTAAATCATTAAATCAACACTTGATTTAATGATCCGGTCATACTGCATATAACCGACTAATATCAAGTGTATCGAATCAACATTTGATTCGGTAACCCGGCTATATCATATATAACCGTCCAATGATACAAATCGCGAGAATAGAATGCAGTATCACATACTGGTATTATTCTCGGTCCCGCACATATCTCATATGAGCTCCTATTTCGTTTCTCTTGAGCCAGGAAACCTCTGTGTAGGACTCTAAAGACTCGTCAATACGTCGGCAGCAGGTGATGATCATATCAAACACCCACAAGCCGCAAGCGGTCTGCTAAACGTAACGGCCACCCAGGTATTGAGCGATCAGAAGATCAATGAGCAAGCCCGCTCACACTCCTATGAATCCAACCAGCAACACTTACCGTACAGTCCGGTCTGTTCGTCTGCTATGTCGCATATCTCGCCTAGGGGTGGTAAACGTCAGACCCTAGTAGCTTGATAAGTCATGTCGATATAAGGTCCATAACAAGCGTGAAACTACTGATAACTCTTACCAGTAAATCACTGCAACCCTGGCCAGGGATTTCCAGTTATGGCCAGTCAAGCATAGCGCAACATCAACCCCCAATACCGGGAGAGACGAATCCCCTCCTATCGCTCATTGCCTCCATATGAATCGGGACTGTACCCAAAAACCACCTGTTTGCATGACTCAGTAGAGCCTTGGTAGGGTGGAAATCAAAGCACAGTGGGAGACACACAAGACTCTATGACGATCTCGGGTCAACAGACTAAGCTGCACCAGTGTCACCAAAGAACTGCCATCTGACGTGAGGTATAATACCATCTGGGAGTTCTCGGCGAGTCCGTTCAGTGTACCCAGTCATCACTGAGCACTCGCATACCATCTCTGATGTCAAACACCAATGGATATTGGATCATCCATCGCCCATCACATGGGTCGAGAGGATATACGCTAGTCTACTCTGGAATATCGATGCCCCGTCTCGATATTCCCACGACTAGGAACATTGAAGGATGTACTCATGGACCACCCAGGCCCCACTAGTTGATCTACATCATATTCCTGGAAGTCGAGTACACATCCTAAGGGCTTTATCAACTTGTAACAGAGAGACAGAAAGTATACATGTTAAAATAAAGAGCAACCGGATAGCGTACTATCATGTCGAGCAAGAAAGTCCTACCTATATATATCCCAGCATCCACTACAATATACATCCAATGTACAGTAATGGCCTCTAGGGAATACATATAACTAACACTCTCCCACTTGCACTAGGGCCATCTGTAGCAGTGGTTGCAGTATCACATACTCAACTATCCCTTAAAAGTCTCTCTTTGGCAGCAACCTCTTCACTAATATGGAATTAGTGAAGCAAACACCCTAAACTAAATGTCTAGTATAGTAGAGAATGAGGAAGTAGGAATTTTGCTCACTTTAGATTTATTTTTCTCACAATATTTCATCACCTTGAGAAAAGCTAGAAAGATTTCTCTTGATGAAGATGAAGATGATGTGGAGATGGGAATGAAACTCATGAGGTGAGAATAGCAACTATGGGTGAGTTTGTATCATATGCTAACTCATGTAGAGACTAAACTATGGCTAAGGATAATGGTTAGCTTAATAAATATCTCTTGTAAAACAAAATTAGTGGACTAAGTCAATGGTTAGCATAAGCTTCTCCAAGCTTCCAACCATGACAAATTTCCATCAATTTTGAATTACTTGGATAAATAAAAACCCTAATATTATCTTAAGTATAGTGTAAGTCTCATTAATATAAGTCTCAATATTTCACCAATTTTCTCACTTGTGTAAGTCTCAATAAAAACCCATGAAGCATGTGACATCAAGCATGACACAAAAAATGTACATTAATATATATCACATATATACTATATGCACACAAGTGAGAAAAAGAAATGTTTAAGTGAGCTAATATTAGTTAATGTAAATCAATATATCAAATATATATAATTATACATTAAATTATTAAATCAACACTTGATTTAATAATCCAGTTATATCATATACAACCGGCTAATATCAAATGTATCAACCTACTGAATCAACACTTGATCCGATAACCCGGCTATATCACATATCACGAGAATAGAATATGGTATCACATACACGTATTAATCTCGGTCCCGCATATATCATATATGTGCTCCTTCTTCGTTTCGCTTGAGCCAGGAAACCTCTGTGTTGGACTCTAAAGACTCGTCAATACGCCGGCAGCAGGTGGTGATTATATCATACACCCACAAGCCGCAAGCGGTTTGCTAAACGTAATGGCCACACGGGTATTGAGCGATCAGAAGATCAACAAGCAAGTCTGCTAATACTCCTGCGAATCCATTCAGTAACACTACCGTACAGTCCGGTATCTTCGTAAGATATGTCGCATATCACAGCCTGAGGGTGGTATAACGTCAGACCCCAATAGCCAGATAAGTCATGCCGATGTGAGGTCCATAACGGTTCGAGAAACTACTGATAACACTTACCAGTAGATCTCCGCAACCCTGGCCAGGGATTTTCTGTTATGGCCAATCAAGCATAGCGCAACATCAACCCCCAATACCGGGAGAGACGAAATCACCTCCTATCGCTCATTGCCTCCATATGACTCGGGACTGTATCCAAAAACCACCGTTTTGCACGATCTCTTGAACGTGGAAAGGTGGAAATCAAAGCATAGTGGGAATCATACAAGACTCTATGACGATCTCGGGTCGACAGACTAACCTGTACAAGTGTCACCAGAGAACTGCTATCCGACGATAGGTATAATACCATCTAGGAGTTCTCGGCGAGTCCTTTCAGTGTACCCAGTCTCCACTGAGCACCCGTATACCATCTCTGATGTCAAACACCAATGGATATGGGATCATCCATCGCCCATCATATGGGTAGAGAAGCGTATACGCTAGTATACTCTGGAATATCGATGCCCCGTCTCGATACTCCCATGACTAGGAACAATTGAAGGATGTACTTACCGACTAGCTCTGCCCCACTAGTATGGTCTGCATCATAATCCTGGTAGTCAAGTACTCATCCTAAGGGCTTTATCAACATGTAATAGAGAGACAATAAGTGTACATGTTAAGATAAAGAGCAACCAGATAGCATACTATCATGTCGAGCAAAAAAGTCCTCCCTATATATGTCTAAGCATCCACTACAATATACATCGTATGTACAGTAATGGCCTCTAGGGCATACATATAACTAACAATCTCCCACTTTCACTAAGGCCATTTGTTGTAGTATCTCATACTCAACATCCTATAGAAGTCTCTCTAGGGTAAGGCCTTTGTGAGTGGATCCGTTGTGTTATCCTTCACGTCTACTCTCCTAACCTCGATCCCTTGGAGATCAACCATCTCCATGATCAGGTGATACTGTCCTCAGAATATGTTTGGAACGCTGATGCGACCGGTGTTCCTAGGCCAAAGCCACAACTCCATTGTTGTCACAATAACAGTTATTGGACGCTTAATGGTAGGAACCATGTTCTTCTCATGAACAAGAAATATCCAGACATCCACTTTGGTAGCATCGTTGGTAGCGATGTATCCAGCCTTTATCGTCTAGATTGCCACGGTATCTAGCTTGGAACTCTTCCAACATACCGTTCCTCCACTGAGGGTAAAGACAAAGCCCGTGACTGACTTTCAGTCTTCCTTATCACTCTGGGAGCTGGAACCAATATCATTCATTTAGTGCTTCTAAAGTACTTAAGAATGTCCTCCACAGCTGTCCATTGATTCTCCCAAGATCCGATTGATTCCTGATCACTACACCTAGTGAGTCATCTACATCTAGTCTGGTACATAATATCGCATACATGATAAAACTTACTGCCGAAGCATAGGGTATCCCTTGCACGCGAGCACTCTCCAAATCAGTCTTGGAAGACATCTTTTTGGAGAGAGTGATTCCTGAGTAAAGGGACGAACCACCACGCTTAGAATCTTCCATACTAAACCCCTTTAGTATAGTGTTAATGTACCTGGATTTGGGACAATCCCAACATCCACTTAGATCTATCACCATAGATCATAATCCATAAGATGTAGTAGGTATCATCCAAATCTTCCATGGAGAATCCTCGTGATAAGAGGAGCTTGACCGAATGTACCATAGGAAATCATTTCCTATCAAGAGTATGTCATCTACGCACAATACGTGTAAGACAACCTCACTCTCTACAACCTTCTTATATATACAAGGTTCATCTACCATTTTGATGAGGTCAAACTCATTGACTGCCACATCAAAACAGATGTTCCAACTCCGCGATGCTTGCTTTAATCCTGATGGACTTAAGCAAAGCTTTGAAAGTCTCAACTTTTCCATCTACACCAAGAATCTTCTCAAGATCCATTTGCTCTTATGGATTTTACCCCTTTAGGTGCAACATTCAAAGTCATACTTTGTTGGTGTACATGGATTCCATTTCTGATTGCATAGCATCCAGCCTTTTCACAGAGTCCCCAATCGTGATGGCCTGCCTGAACCCGGTTGGGTCATCATCAACCATGATGCAATCCTCGCTCCCACTATCACCGAGAAGACCGTAGTATCTCTCAAGTGGATGAGCAACCCTACCAGTTTCGCGGAGAGGCCGAGGTTCGTTGGAGACTATCGAATCCTTTGGTTTCACCAAATCATCAGCTGTTAGTTTGTCTAGCTGGAACTCTTTCCAGTTCTACCGCATGACCACTAATTTCTTCATAAGAAATTCCTTTTCTAAAAATGTGGCATGCTGAGAAACAAAACACCTTTTGCTCCTCAGTGTGGTAGAAGATATTCCCTCGTGAATGTTCGGGATATCCAACAAACTTATACAGAACTGACCTTGCCTCGAGTTTGTCCGGATTTTGCTTTTCAACGTAGGCCGGACAACCACCCCATATCTTAACTCGTTTAAGATATGGTCTCTTCCCATACCATATCTCATATGGAGTGGCAGGCATTGATTTGGTTGGAACCCCATTCAATAGGTATGCATCTTCTCATGTGCATAACTCCAAAAGGAAACAAGTAACTCAGCAATACTCATCATAGAGCGCACCATATCTCATTGGGCGCGATACCTTCGCCCCGATACACTGTTGTGCTGTGGTGTACTCATAGGAGTAAGCTGAGAGAGAACCCCATTCTCTGTTTTAGAAACTCCAGGAACTCCATGCGCAAGTATTCTCCTCCTCAATCACATCGAAGGACTTAATACTTCTACCCGTCTGGTTCTTAACTTCAAGCTTATATTCCTTGAATTTCTCAAAAGTTTCAGACTTGTGTTTCAATAGGAACATATGTAATCCTGAGAGATGATTAGTGAATATAATGAAGTATGAAGAACAAACCTTGGAATTTGTAGAAATAGGATCGTATACATCATCATGTATCCGTCCCAAGATTTCAGTAACTCTTTCTCTGTTTCCAGTAAACGGAGTATTGGTCATTTTACCTTTGAGACAAGACTGGCAAGTATCATAAAATGAAAAATTGTATAGATTCTCATATTCATCCTTATGTAACTTAGCTAGTCGTGTCGCATTGATATGACCTAGTCTACAATGCTACAAGAAGGATTCATTCATTTCTGAACTACTCCTCTTGTGTGTGTTTTACATACTCTGAACTGTGGTTTGATTTAGAACGTATATGCTATTATATAACATGCCTGATCCAATCAACTCTTGATTCAGGAAAATGTTCACAACATTATCCTACAATACAGAATTATATCCTTCTTTAACTTAATAAAAAATCTGATGTAATGTTGTATATCAGGTTCGTTATGTAATAACATTCATTCAGAATCAATGTATTTACCACTTGGTAATACAAGGTAATATCTGCCAACTGATTTGGCCGCAACAATTGCACCATTCTCTAACACTTAGAGACATATCACCCAATTCCAGTTCTCTACCTTTCTTTAGCCCATACAAAAGATTACATATGTGGGATCCTAATCCGGTATCTCATACCTAGGACGTAGAGTGTACTGAGAAACAATTCTTGGTTACGAACACACCCGAAGAACATGCATCAACATGCTCATTTCTCGATTGGGTTGCGTAGGAATCCGGATATTCCCCTATTTCCTGCTCGGACCTATAACAATTATAATATAGAGCGGAACCAACGTTCCCTAGCACAGTATAATAAGCAGGTTTGGTCAATACATCCATATTATTATCTTGATTAAGGCGTGACATGGTCGCTACCAGGAGAGAGAGAAGAAAACACTCTGCGTGCGCTCTTTCAAGATCAGATTGGTTATTATTTTATCTAATCAGGATGGCTCCCACTGTTTTTATCAAATCTTCCTTCAAACCCTAAAAGGTAAGACTAGCCGGGATTAATTACACCCTACAAGTTCGCCAATCTTTCAGCCAGGCCAGTGTCGGTACTTTGAGGGAGGTTTCCCGTGCTTTCGCACAGACCTAATTAAAATAAACCTCGTTTTCCCAGGGGCGTAACCCCGTTAACACCTTTCTAGACACCTAGTTGATCGGCTAGTTGTAATGTGCAAAACTCTCCTAGGAGTAACTCTTACTCGCAGTGGGTATCGGGATCCAACTATCTCATAGAAGGTATGCAATCTCATTGCAAATTTCAACACTTGAAATTCCCGATAATATTTTTCCCCTAGCAACTTATGACCTTAACAAGGTCAACAAATCATAAGCGCTAGCCAAGTTCAACCCGTCATTTCCTGATTGAATTAAACCCACCCGCACGACCCTTAACAAGGTCAACAAAGTTGTACGACTACCCTAATCTAATCGCATCATATGCTTAAGAAGATAAGCACTAATCAGCTACCGCATACTACGCCTTAACAAGGTCAAAAAACGTAGCACGAATACTAAGTAGCACTTATCTGAAATGGCAGAGGGCTACAACAAGTTTTTAAGAAAACCTTTTGCGTAATGAACTTGATATCGTTGTAGAATCGAGTGATTTTGAAAAGGAGTGTTTTTGAGGCTTTTACTAGTTTTGCTAAAGAGGTCACTCCCGGTGAAGGGATCTCGGCTCTTTCCACATCGAATGAGGTGCTGGATATTTCACAAATGCCACTATGCAAAGCATAAATTAAAAAAGCAATCAAAAGACAAAACCGAGTGGGTTGTAGCATCTGCCAGTTTTGCTAAAGAGGTCACTCCCGGTGAAGGGATCTCGGCTCTTTCCTTATCGAATAAGGTGCTGGATATTCTACAAGGAATACTGCTATGCAAAGCAAAAACTAGAGCTACCAATTTTTAAAACAAGTTTCTACAACATCTTTAGGTTTCTTTTATTTCAGTAATCTCATTAATGAAGTCATATCAAATTATGCTTCCTAAGCATCACAGAAGAAACGAAAGGAGCAATATTTATTATATATCATATATATATATATATAATATAAGCATTCGTCTCAACATATAAAGTGATCACATCACAAAATATCAGCAGCTGAAGAACACATATGAAATATTGGATATACTAGAAATTCCGTGTTTTAATTAATCCAAATAAAAAACGAGGATTCTACGGTCGCGATGAATAGCCAGACCCACATCCCTAGACCCCTACGAGAGCGGCAAGCAACCCTACCAATTCTAGAGTTATGAGACCCGGTCTCTACTCCTCAAGATGGTCTCCCACTGGATTCTAGAACCTTGTTACTTGGTCTCTCCTCCTTGGGTCTATCATAATGCGGAAAAGTAAATAATATACATCAATGGTGACATCATCCTCAACCCGGAAGTGCCCTAATAAAAGAATATTACATACAAGCTTTTACATGAATGAAAATGAAAAACTCTAATCTCACATAAAGAACCCCGGCTATTCAAAACACGATGATCCAATATAACATATCACAGCAACACATAACATCACATGTCATCAACGTAAGTAAATATGCGTATCCCAATTGTCGTTGACATATAAAAACGAAACCAGCGATACACCACATATTACACTTACGGTCGCAGAAAAGAAAGTGAAAAACCATAACAATTGGAATCCGCAACCACCTTAGACATCATAAACCTAATGTATCGCATACTTTGTATTTCATGCCCAACCAAATGAATTCCTTAGACATCACATGCCTAACAATTATAAACTCCGCATTTTAGTCTCGATATTGAAAACACTTTCCAATAACCTGTTGGGTAATGCAACAAGATTCCCGATAACCTGATCAAATGCTCGTCGAAAACTTTAGTAGACGGCCGCACCCCCGATACCGTCGACGAAGTGCACTTAGGCGGAACACCGCGGCCGCGAGCACCCAAACGGATGCTTTTGGCGATGGAGTTCTCCTACAGTCACTTGGTCGGGGCTATGGGGCGTGGCTATCTAGTAAGGTTACCCGGTGAGTATCCGCGTACGCTAAGTAATTGCGACGGAGTTTTGATCCACATCAAAATTCTGTGGCAACCGATCAAATGAGACTAAATTAGCTAGATTTATAAAATTCAAACTAGTTATCACATAACTAATCATTGCGGATTCCAAATATTGTATCACGATCATAGATAGCCAGACGATGTTAAACATTTCGATCGAATAAACAAACACCCAAAATTTCCCAAAGAGATCAACACTTGAGCGGAGTTTAAAAAGTACCCAGAACATGCCACAACACCTATGGACCAACCGTAGAAGGGTCAACCCTTGCCTCACCTATGGCGCCGCGGAACTACCACAAACCCTAGTGGCGGTTCCGACGGTCACAGAATCAAGTTAGGGTTTCGTTCTTCTAGAGGGTCCACGGAATCACCTGCATGATTTTCTGAAGATTTTAAACTTGAAAAAAATCCAACTCTTGGAAAATTTCCAGCGAGGGAAAAATTGGGTTATTGATATCCGTTCGAACTTTTTAACATCGTCTAAATAACCCGAAACGATGTAAGAATTACGACTACGAAACACTCCGAATTCCCTTTGCACAAAGATAACATCACATGCAATTTTAGCAAAAACAAGCAACACCTGAAATACCAAAACCCAGAGACTAGAACACCATAAAAATTTGAAGCCTAAATGCCCTAGAAAAACCAGTGAGCTCGAAAATTCTTGCCTTGTGGCCGGCTAAAATCCGGTGGGGAGGGTTCAAATTTATATTGTGTTCATGTTACATCTCATATAACATTTTGCAGTCGTGTAAAAAATTTTTGACACTTTAAAATTTCGACAGAAGCTAGATTTTTATTTCGTGTGTTTCAGAGTTGTTTCGGTTTGGTAATCCTACAAACATCGTCTAATTCTCTAGCTTGGCTCTGATACCATTGCAGGTTTCTATAGGGCGGTAGCAAGGTTTCGGGAGGCATCGTCCATGCCAATTTCAAAAATTTGCCGTACTAAAGAACCCTAACCTAGAATCTTAACTAGAGATTTAGATAAAACAACAATGTAAACAACTTTATATCTAAGTGAACAAGGATTAAAACCTTTGTAGACCGGTCCTTCACTTCAATAGCTCCGTATAGTAGTCCCTTCATAAGTAGTGAACTCCCGGACTCTAGAAAGGCTCCATAAGATGAACGAAACAAGCTTGCTTGATGTCTTTAAGGCTGAAGATGATCTACATGGAGGAGACACCAACTCAAGCTACCTCTTCGCTAATATAGAATTAGTGAAGCAAACACCCTAAACTAAATGGCTAGCATAGTAGAGGATGATGAAGTAGGAATTTTGCTCACTTTAGATTTATTTTTCTCACAATATTTCATCACCTTGAGAAAAGCTAGAAAGATTTCTCTTGATGAAGAAGAAGATGAAGTTGAGATGAGAATAAAACTCATTAGGTGAGAATAGCAACCATGAGTGAGTTTGTATCATATACTAACTCATGTAGAGACTAAACTATGGCTAATGATAATGGTTAGGTTAATAAATATCTCATGTAAAACAAAGTTAGTGGACTAAGTCAATGGTTAGCATAAGCTTCTCCAAGCTTCCAACCATGACAAATTTCCATCAATTTTGAATTACTTGGATAAATAAAAACCCTAATATTATCTTAAATATAGTGTAAGTCTCATACACCCATGAAGCATGCGGCATCAAGCATGACACGAAAAAATATAAATTAATATATATCACATATATACTTTATGCACACAAGTGAGAAAAAGAAATGTTTAAGTGAGCTAATATTAGTTAATGTAAATCAATATATAAAATATATATAATTATACATTAAATTATTAAATCAACACTTGATTTAATAATCCGGCTATAACACATACAACCGGTTAATATCAAATGTATCAACCTATCAAATCAACACTTGATCCGATAACCCGGCTATATCACATATAACCGTTCGATATCACATATCGTGAGAATAGAATACGGTATCACATACACATATTAATCTCGGTCCCTCACATATCACATATGTGTTCCTACTTCGTTTCGCTTGAGCCAGGAAACCTCTGTGTAGGACTTTAAAGACTCGTCAATACGCCGGCAGTAGGTGGTGATCATATCAGACACCCACAAACCGCAAGAGGTCTGCTAAATGTAACAGCTACCCGGGTATTGAGCAATCGGAAGATCAACAAGCAAGCCTGCTCATACTCCTGCGAATCTATTCAGTAACACTACCGTACAGTCCGGTCTCTTCGTCTGATATGTCGCATATCACAGCCTGAGGGTGGTATAACGTCAGACCCCAATAGCCAGATAAGTCATGCCGATGTGAGGTACATAATGGTTCGAGAAACTACTGGTAATACTTACCAGTAGATCTCAGCAACCCTGGCCAAGGATTTCCTGTTATGGCTAATCAAGCATAGCGCAACATCAACCCCCAATACCGGGAGAGACGAAATCCCCTCCTATCGCTTATTGCCTCTATGTGTCTCGGGACTGTACCCAAAAACCACCGTTTTGCACGATCTCTTGAACGTGGTAAGGTGGAAATCAAAGCACAGTGGGAATCACACAAGACTCTATGATGATCTCGGGTCGACAGACTAACCTGTACAAGTGTCACCAGAGAACTGCTATCTGACGATAGGTATAATACCATCTAGGAGTTCTCGGCGAGTCCGTTCAGTGTACCCAGTCTCCACTGAGCACCCGCATACTATCTCTGATGTCAAACACCAATGGATATGGGATCATCCATCGCCTATCATATGGGTCGAGAAGCGTATACGCTAGTCTACTCTGGAATATCGATGCCCCGTCTCGATACTCCCACGACTAGGAACAATTGAAGGATGTACTTACCGACCACCTCTGACCACTAGTATGATCCGCATCATAATCCTGGTAGTCAAGTACTCATCCTAGGAGCTTTATCAACATGTAATATAGAGACAAGAAGTGTACATATGAAGATAAAGAGCAACCAGATAGCATACTATCATGTCGAGCAAGAAAGTCCTCCCTATATATGTCCAAGCATCCACAAAAATATACATCGTATGTACAATAATGTCCTCTAAGGCATACATATAACTAACACTTAGGCAGTTTCGGGTCCGTCTCACCCCTTGGCCACCTCGTGGTGGCCTCGGGGGTAGGGTACCCCCTCTAAGCCCCCATTCGATTGTAAAATTTGCCATGCTTGATACCTCTAGAACCTCATGGTGGTGTTAAGGTATACTTTCATGGTATCATAGCCAAGCTAGAACAATAGGGTAACTTGTAGCGACGTTAGAAATCCGCCGTTTTTGTCGCGCAAAAACTGCCGATAAAAACAGTTTCGAAATTGATGTTTTGAGTTGTTTGCACGCCCCGCGTGCTCACGGTTTGAACTGAGAAGCCGCGGGGTAGAGCGTGCGCACCCCGGGGACACCCCGGGTGGGGACCAAATGGTTGTGCCCACTCCCCAAGAGCACCACAAGGTGTTCTTGGCGGTGGGGACCAGAAACTGACCCACCTTAGGCAGTTTCGTATCTGCCTCATCCCCTGGCCACCTCGTGGTGGCCTCGGGGGTAGGGTACCCTCTCTAGGCCCCCTATTCGATAGTTAATTTTGGGATCTTCGCACCCGTGAAGTTTCGGGTGGGTTTCGAGTTCGTTTCGACTCCCGGATTGGCTTAAAATGATTGGTTTGGGAACTTTAGCTCACTGTATTTTTCAAGTTTTGGAAAAATTGGTTAAGTTTGCTAATTCCATGCGAAATTCTAATGTCACGGTTACTTTACAAGCTTTGTGATGTGTGTGATACAATTATTAGAATCCGGATTAATTATTTTTATGAAAACTAGTTAGTATATTGTAAAGCTAGCCGTTTAGTCTCAATTGATCGATTGCCACGAAGTTTTGATTCGGATCAAAACTCTTTCGCAATTGCGTATTGTATGCGATCACAAAGACGGAAATCTTATTGAATTATCCGACAACCAATTCAAAAGAGTTTTCAATTTGAGACTAAATTGCAAGTTTTATAAGTTAGGCATGAAATTCGGAATATGAGATATTCCGGATTTATGATGTCTAAGGTTATTGCGGATTCTAATTATTGTAGGTTTCTGTTTTCTTTTCTGCGACCGTAACTGTAATATGTGGGGTATCCCAATCTCGTTGCTATATGTCAACAAGTTTTAGGGATACACATATTTGCTTACGTTGATGATATGTGATATCATGTGTTGTTGTTGATATGATTTATTGGATCGTCGTGAAAGAATAGCCGGGGTTTTTATGTGAGATAAGGGTTTTTTATTTTCATTCATGTAAAATCTGTATGTAATATTCTTTTATTGGGGAACTTCAAGTTTGAGGATGATGTCACCACTGTTGTATATTATTTACTTTTCCGCATTAGGATAGACCCAAGGCGGGGAGCACAAGTAACCAGGTTCTAGAGTCCAGTGAGAAACCATCTCAAGGAGTTGAGATGGGGTCTCCTAACTCTAGAATTTGTAGGGTTACTTGCCGCTCTCGTAGGGGTCTAGGGATGTGGGTTTGTGTCACGACCCGAAATATTAGCTCGTGACCGGCACTTAAATCACGCAACGTCTACAGGCGTAATGTAACTTAAGTAAGCCGAAGCCCAGAAATCTAAACCATTCAAAAGAAGTAAGTAATGAAAACATTGATAAAACATTTGGAAACCTTAAGTAAAAATCCTTAAACTTTTTTTAAAAAAAAATTTCGGCAGCTCCTCCTTTGTAAAAACTAGCCCCGAAACGGGTACAAACATAGAATATAAATAAAGTATCTCCAAACGGGAGCAAATCATGCCCAACGGCGGAAACGACCACCACAAGCATATATATGTATACGACGCCCAACGGCGAAGATCAACACAAAGGAAAATGAAAAGCAAGACTTCAAACCCACCAAGCGAACAAATAAACTATCGCTCTAAGTCTCGCAACTACAAGTCTTGCTAAGTCTTATTACATATACAAATACTAGTTTTCTGATTGATGGAGTTGACTAGATACACTAGGAATAATAATACAAGAGTGGCATGAGCCGATGTGTACCACCTACCAAAGCAAATCATCCGAAAGCAAGCTTTATGCCAGCGGTGCCGCTACTGATCTGTGCGGTCAACCTGCAAGAACTGTGGCACAACGGGGGTGAGTTGCCAACTCGCGAGTAGAAAACATCAGCAGGTAGAAATCAAATAAAACAACGATTTCCTTGGTCAACTATATCATAAAGGTAATACTATGATATCTAGGGTGACCATGTCTACATATATGCCAATAATCAATGCCTGTATGCATGTGGATCTCGTCCAACAATATAATCAATACATGTATGCATGTAGATATCATCCAACAATATAATCAATGCATGTATGCATGTGGATCTCGTCCACTCGAAACATCATGAAAGCATATGCATGGAAATATATGAGGATATCAAGAACATGTGTCCATCAATAACACATCAAATCATGGAACCTGAGTGTCCAATACCGACACTCGAAACATCATGAAACCCGGGTCCAGCATTGTAACATTTCAGAAAATATAAAATATTATTTTGGAATTTAATATTAAAATAATATATTTCGCGGAAACTACCGATTTGCGAATTGGGGTTTTTGTAAAATGGTATAAATATATATACCAATAATTGTGAAATAATTTGGAGATTTAAATGATTTATTCATTTGAAAATATAATTAATGGTTAATATATGTGTGAAATGTGAGCATGTTATTTTTTCCTTGCCAAATACATTTTTGGCCGAACCTTGTGATTGGGCAGTGAGGTGGCTTCCAATTTTGGTGAGTCATTTGCTTTCATTTATTGGGCATGGGCTATTTTGTGAGGTAGCTATTACATTAATGGCTTTCGTATGTTTGAAAGATATTTGTCGTAAAGGGGGGGACTGAATTTTTCCAGCAATTGGACTTTCTTTTGAGTGTGCTGGCAATTTGAGGGGTGAGGGAAATCTTAATTGTGTGGCTTTTCTTACACTCACCTCTTGCCTTATGTTATCCTCACCGCCTCACCACCACTTGAAAAAAAAATCCCCAGTGAACCATTTCTTGAATGGTGGCTGAGCACAATTTTTAGGCTGCCCAATATTGCGTAAGCTAATTTGTTTGCTTGATTTTTCCAAGCTAAATTCCTTTGATCACAATTTCCATGGCAACTTCAATTTACCTCCACCCAATTACTTGGGTGCCTTGAGACAAAATATTCTACACTCTCTCTACTTCAATCTTGGACATGTCGGTTAGCAAACTTCATGTCCGAGTTGCTTCGGTTTGAAGCGGGAGCCCGTATAAAGATTCGTTGACGTGGTGCCACATCGACGAGGAGACCGGAGATTGAGCGAGATCGGAGATGCCGCGAGGAGCGTGGAATGATAGCTAAAGACCGAAGGACACGGATCGATCGGTATAATTTCTTATACCACTTTACAGTTTACTAGTATAGGGTTATTGGTACGATTGGGAGTTTTAGGCTGGGTGGTTTTCATGGATAGCGACTATAGTTATGGTTTTGGCTATGTTTTCCGGTATAGGGATTCTTGGTTTTGAGATTTGATATTGTATTTGGTCGTTGGACGTTTGTACGTCAACGATAAGGGTTGTTTTGTTATTTTGCATGCGTAAGCTATAGGTTCTAACCTATGAGCGCACCGCGTGCCGTATTTTGGATTTCGGAACTTGATGTTAATAGCTTTGCTATACGTGTTGATATTGTAGGTACATTCGCGTGGATTCCGAGATGACGAAGTGCATCGACTACGGCTAAGCGATGAGTTTAGAAGGTGAGTAGATTTGTATCTACGGGGAAGTCGGGTGGATGGCGTATAGCACCCCCGCAAACATTGATATGGAATATCGTTTGATTATTTTATCCTGATAATGATATGCGACGGACATGACTGTAGGATTTACGAACGATAATATGATAGAAGTTGATACTAATGGACATATTGACATATGAGAATATGGAATGATAAGCGAATCATGATGGTTACAAATTGAAAGAGAATAAGTGTGATGTTTATATTATTATGATGCGAGATATTAATGTGATGAACGAGTATACGATGTGATATGATGACTTAGTGCGATATGTCTTTATATAGATTTCGAGTCAATATGAGATTGTTGATACCTTTATAGGTCCCTGATACGAGTTTGACATGGATGTGACCTGAGAGATAGGTATATCTATATGGATAATGTTTTGCATTTTGAGTGATATGCCGTACGAGACTTAGATCCGTAACCCGATGTTGTATAGGTTGATAGAATCCCTATTTGTTTAATGCCACCGTATGTGGATTTCCGTACGCGATGAGTTTTACCTGTTGATTTATCCAAACCCTAGTTAGAGGATGACGTACGATGGTTTGTACCGTACGTGATGTTGTGAGGCTGGATGTCGATTGATGGATTCACCGACTCGGATATATTGTAGACACGCATACCTTATATCTTTTAGTTGACGATGTACATTATGCTACGTTCATGTTATTCTCATTGCATTACATATACCTGTGCTAGTACACCTACACCATTATAGATGATGCGTATGTTGCACACACAGATTGCCGGCTCACACATTTCATCATCGATAATTTCTATGTCACTACACAGTAGAATTGCTACATCATGCTATGATATATTTGCTATGTTCATATTACTGTTCCACGTTGCATGAGATATACGGACATGCTAACATCCTGTAATATGTTGCATACCTTGCTACAGCTACATGCACATCATGCATGCATACTGACATGTACACCCACATATCTTGCCATAGCTGCATATACCCCTAAGTGGTATTGTTTTGACATGTGATATTGAGACGTTGCTTATTGTGCTATTGTGCTTATGAGATGCATCATACATACCTGCTTACATGTAGATACACTCACCTTGCTATAGATAAATGTACACCTCATATGATGCTGCACTTGATTTCGGAGGATTTGGGAACCGCATGATATATTTTAAAACTGGATTCATTTAAAAGAGCGGTTTTCCCTTAATATGCTCATATTGCTGTTTTATGTTACATATATCATTTTTTCATGGATTTACACATTGAGATATGGATTTCATGTGATTTATGGATTTGAGAACCATGGGGGTATTTCAAGAAACTATGTATTGTTTGAAAACCCGGTTTCTCTTGATATGAAATTTCGATGCATCCACCATGAGATTAATCGGTTCTGAGATTTGTGATATATACCCGATGCGAGGAGTGGAGTAGGCCATGTGTGGGTACATGGTGGAGCCCGGTATGGTTCCCCTTGGCAAGAAGATCGCAGGTGATGGCGATGAGCCTGGAAGGCTGGGCAAGTACCTACCGGTGATAGTATTTGGACTCGGCGGTTATCGTGGGATACCAACCGGAGTGATGTACAGACATGACATCAGGGCCAGTCGTGGGGATGGTGCCTTAGGTATGAGGATTTACGTGTCGATGCTAGAAACGAGTTTCATGATGTTTCGAGTGTCGAGGTTAGACACTCAGGTTTCCATGATTTTGTTGTGTCGCGAGGGACACACGTTTTATATCCTCATTTTTACCTGCTTATGCTTTGATGATGTTTACATGCAGGAGTTGTTGTGTCAGTGGTTGACACGTGGACGAGATCCACTACATACATGCATTGATTATATTGTTGGACGAGATTCACCTGCATACATGCATTTATTATATTGTTGGATGATATCCATTTGCCGATAGGCTTTTATTATGTGTTGGCACATATGCAGATACAGTCACCCTAGATATCATAGTATTACTTTTATGATATAGCTGACCTAGGAATCGTTGTTTATTTCGATTTCTACCTGAGATGTTTTTCTATTCACGAGTTGGCAACTCACCCCCGTTGTGGTACAGTTCTTGCAGGTTGACCGCTTGGATCAGTAGCGGCATCATTAGAACACAGCTTACTTTCGGGTGTTTTGCTTTGGTAAGTGGTACATGTTAGACCGTGCCCATCTCGTATTTGTTATTCATATTGTATCTAGTCGACTCCATCAAATCAGAAACTAGAAATTTGTATATGTTGAAGACTTAAAAGACTTGTAGTGGCGAGACTTGAGCGATGGGTTTTATGTTCGCTTTTGGGGTTGATGTCTTGCTTTACTTTATTTCCTTCTGTGGATCTTCGCCGTTGGGCGTCGTATACTTGTTATTTATACTTGTGGTGGTTGTTTCCGCCGTTGGGCGTGTTTTTCTCCTATTTGGGTATGCTTTCTTTTTATTCTTTGTTGTACCCGTTTCGGGGCTAGTTTTTACAAAGGAGGCGCTGCCAAAATTTTTATGAAAGAAAATTTAAGTTTAAAGACTTTTACTTCAGGTTTCCAAATATTGTATCAATGTTTTCATTACTTACTTCTGTTGGGAGGTTTAGACTTCTGGGTTTCGTCTTACTTAGGTTACGTTACGCATGTAGACGTTGCGTGATATAAGTGCCGGTCACGAGCTAATATTTCGAGTCGTGACAAAGTTGGTATCAGAGCGCTAGGTTTAACCTTCGTTCGAGTCTAGGTTTGACTATGTAGAGTCTAGGGTGTATATATTTTGGAACCTAGGCTTGACCTTACGGAACTTAGACTTGAACAGAGGGGTGTTAGACCCGGACTTTCGTTACATAGGCTGACCCTGATTGATGGAGTAGGTAGCTTGAGTAGAGTGACGTACCGTACGTATGTTCTGCGGCATATTTACGATACGATACTCCACTTAAGTGACCTTAGGATGTACATATCTTGAGACTTGTGATTCTCTTCGTTTTCTTGATTATACATCCATTTGAGATCCTTGATTCTATTCGTTTACATGATCATACTCTCACTGATTCCGTTCCTCCTTATGATCATATATTCATTCTGGATCTGTTGTTTCATTTCATCACTTTGATCTTTTTCATCGATACATGATTGAGGTTCCTGTCACCATGGTTTGAGCTCAGTTTGAGCTGCTGCTAGTAATATGGTCAGGGCGAGCTCTTCGTGAACGAGGACTGACCATCGTGTTTTCTGGTGACATGGGAACGTATCGATGTAGTGTGGTGTTGAGATCTCTCATTTGAGACGATTGTACGGTTTTGTACCGGATGATAAGGCTATTGTTAGAGGCTGCCTGCTGTGAGAGGACTGTTGATGTACAACATACCTTAGAGATTGTGATGTCATCGACCGTGCAGACAGATGACCCAACTGTTGCTGAGATTGATGTGATGTCGCTTACAGAGCTTACGATCTGAGATTACTGGAACTTTCAGGCAGATATGCGACATGTGATAGCTAGTCTATCTTGAGTTGAGAGACGAAAGTGATTCGTCAGATTTGATGCGCCGACGCAGGCCCTGTTGAGTTGAAGATTTCCAGTAGGAGAGTCTTACGCAGATCTAGAGTAGATCGATCCAGAGATGACGTTGTTCGTCGGATGTTTCGATGTGAGATCGGTAAGCTGACCAGTTTCAGATGGAGGACCTCACCCAGATGTGTTGTGAGTTGATCGAGAAACCGATGAGTATTGAGTATTCTTCCGATGGTTGGGAAGAGTTCCCGGGGACGTTTTTGGCTAAAGATCTTCTACAGGGTGATGAAGATACCGAGTTTGTGATTTCGAGTCCTTGCGAGAGATTTCAGATTGATTGTCCCTGAGAACATTTGCAGTACGCAGATAGCGTGACATGATTTCAAAGTGGAGGATAATAAGGACGAGTGGAACAAGAGGTTCGTGCATGATGCTGACGAGCTGCTGTTACACCCCGTCGAGATTAGAGATCTGATATGTATGCAGAGGAGTTGGGATATGACCAGTTCCCAAGGAAATGCTGTGATGAGAACGCAGATGTCCAGAGAACGAGAAAAGATTAGGTAAGTGTACCGGCCTCCGTATAGTCGGTGTAGGCGAGATTGGAAGAGACCTTGAGCAGGTTCTTTCCAGGACACTGTTGCGATAAGTTTTGCACCGAGGATCAGTGGTGTTACGTGTATTCAGAAGGCCAGAGGCCGACGCCAGTGACGTGCTGCCTTATGAGTGATCATACTAATTTGCCGAGAGTTGACCTGAGGAGTGCCAGAGCGGAATCGTTTCCGTTAGCACACCTGACCGGGCAGATGAGCCGATAGAGTGCAAGATTTGTAATCCACAGAGAAACGAGGACCCAGAGACAGAAGACGTCAGACTGTGAGCAGGAGGCAAGCGGATGTTCTTGCTCTGCCAGTTTGGGCGCACCGACTTTTTCGACATTGTAGGAAGTGTACCTCAATATCATTTATTGCGATTTGCGTTTGTGATCCGAGTATCACGCTTATATTGCTTGGATTTGAGTTTTGATGATTGAGTTTCAAGATATTGTTTCGTGCAGTGCACCTACTGTGTATTTACATTTTGTGCAAAGTTATTGCACTGGATACACGTTTTACATACTGTTGTATTGGTTTATGATTTGTGTATATCTATTCGCACTTGATATTGATTTTGTGCCTTGGCTGCACATGTTTATGATTTCGTGGATTTTATACGGTTGATTTGATATGTACGTGTGGTACGCACTCGATTTGATTTTTGCACTCGGTGTAGCTTATATGTGCTTGCAGTGCATTGATACGAGTTTTGTGCACGCAGTTGCACACGTTTATGATTTTTATACGCCTTGGTACACTCGGTGTATTTTTCATATGCATTTGAGTTATTGATGAGATTTCGTGCACTGGATGCACAGGATTTGTATTTCGTGCATTGGATGCACCCGATTTGTATTTCGTGCACAGGATTTGTATTTCGTGCACTGGATGCACCCGATTTGTATTTCGTGCATTTGTTGCACTAGATTTATACTTCATACGTTGGTTGCACCCAATTTATGTCGTTGAGCATTCGTTTTGCCGGATTTGTGTTTTCGTACGCGTGTGTACTTGATATTCGTTTTCATGCATGCTACTGCACTTGATGCTTATTACGGACCTGACGCACTTGGGTTGGATTTTGCACATATTAGGCGCTTGGTATTGGATTATGTGCTCATTGGATGCGCTTGATTGAGAATTTTATTCGTGCATGTTGCATACACTTGACTTTGATTTTTATTCGTGCATGTTGGATGCACTTGACTTAGATCTTATTTGTGCATGACGGATGCACTTGATTTGGATTCGCGCATGTTGGGCGCATGATATAAGAGGCGATTTGTGCACACCTGATGCATTCGACTGGGATCTTCGTTCGTGCTTGATAGTTGCACTGGATTAAGACTTTCATGCACAATAGATGCACTAGATGTTGTTGTCATGCACACCTGTTGCACTGGACAGATACTTTCGTGCACACCCGTTGCACTTAGTTTTACTTTTGTGCATATTGTGGCACATGTATTTGGATTTGATTTCCGTGCGCACCAGATGCACGTGATTGTTGGATACGCCTTTTGAGGCTGATTTTGCTCTTGAGCCCTTTGTTTTCATGATAGGTACTATACTATGCAGTAGTCGAATATGACTGATCTGAGGACAGTGCCTGAGTACTTTGCATGCATAAACAGGTTTACCAAGAGGTTTTTATAAAAAAAAAAGGAGCTACAGTCTCGCTATTTCTTACGTGTCCGCGAGCGACACGAACGTTTACAAAAGAAAACCTTTTGGGATTTTTCAAAAAGGCGGAACGTATATTTGAGCAAAACATATATGAAAGTATATTATTACTTTACAAATGAGCGTCCGTCACTTGTGCCGTGAGTTACGCATCACACGGCGATTCAGAAAAGATTTTGCATATGTTTTATTCAGTTTTAAAAGCTTTTCTAAGGATGCGTACTATAACCGTATTATAGTATTTGACTAGTGCATATGGGATTTCGGTAGTGGATTTCGAGATCTGTGTCTCCATTGTGACTCCGATGATATGCGTGCAAGTCCGATGATTTGCGTGACGCTTGACGAAGTCCGGTTTTGAGTTTCGTACTCATTTTCCGGCACACAGGATACGCTGTGGTATTTCTGTATCTTCTGTGATTTCGAAGCCCCGTTGATTTGAGCTGATTATTGAAATGTTTAGCACTTGGGGATTTAAATTTAAATTCGGGGACCAAATTTATTTAAGGGGGGAAGATGTAACATTTCAGAAAATATAAAATATTATTTTGGAATTTAATATTGAAATAATATATTTCGTGGAAACTACCAATTTGCGAATTGGGTTTTCGTAAAATGGTATAAATATATATACCAATATTTATGAAATAATTTGGAGATTTAAATGATTTATTCATTTGAAAATATAATTAATGGTTAATGTATGTGTGAAATGTGAGCATGTTATTTTTTCCTTGCCAAATAAATTTTTGGCCGAACCTTGTGATTGGGTAGTGAGGTGGCTGCCAATTTTGGTGAGTCATTTGCTTGCATTTATTGGGCATGGGCTATTTTGTAAGGTGGCTATTACATTAATGGATTTGTATGTGTGAAAGATATTTGTAGTAAAGGGGTGGGGTGGGGCTAAATTTTTCCAGCAATTGGACTTTCGTTTGAGTGTGCTGGAAATTTGAGGGGTGAGGGAAATCTTAATTGTGTGGCTTTTCTTACACTCACCTCTTGCCTTATGTTATCCTCACCACCTCACCACGACTTGAAAAAAAAATCCCCTGTGAACCATTTCTTGAATGGCGGCTGAGCACAATTTTTAGGCTGCCCAATATTGTGTAAGCTAATTTGTTTGCTTGATTTTTCCAAGCTAAATTCCTTTGATCACAATTTCAATGGCAACTTCAATTTACCTCCACCCAATTACTTGGGTGCCTTGAGACAAAGTATTTTACAATCTCTCTACTTCAACCTTGGACATGTCGGTTAGCAAACTTCATGTCCGAATTGCTTCGGTTTGAAGCGGGAGCCCGTATAAAGATTCGTTGACGTGGTGCCACTTCGACGAGGAGACCGGAGATCGAGCGAGATTGGAGATGCCGTGAGGAGCGTGGAATGATAGCTAAAGACCGAAGGAAACGGATCGATCGATATAATTTCTTATACCACTTTACTGTTACTAGTATAGGGTTATTGGTACGATTGGGAGTTTTAGGCTGGGTGGTTTTCATGGATAGCGACTATAGTTATGGTTTTGGCTTTGTTTTCCGGTATGGGGATTCTTGGTTTTGAGATTTGATATTGTATTTGGTCGTTGGTGGTTTGTACGTCAACGACGAGGGTTGTTTTGTTTTTTTGCATGCGTAGGCTATATGTTCTAACCTATGAGCGCACCGCGTGCCATATTTTGGATTTCGGAACTTGATGTTAATAGCTTTGCGATACGTGTTGATATTGTAGGTACATTCGCGTGGATTCCGAGATGACGAAGTGCTTCGACTACGGCTAAGCGAGGAGTTTAGAAGGTGGGTAGATTTTTATCTATGGGGATGTCGGGTGGATGGCGTATAGCACCCCCGCAAACATTGATAAGGAATATCGTTTGATTATTTTATCCTGATAATGATATGCGACGGACATGATTGTAGGATTTACGAACGATAATATGATAGAAGTTGATACTAATGGACATATTGACATATAAGAATATGGAATGATAAGAGAATCATGATGGCTACAAATTGAAAGAGAACAAGTGTGATGTTTATATTATTGTGATGCGAGATATTAATGTGATGAACGGGTATACGATGTGATATGATGTCTTAGTGCGATATGTCGTTATATAGATTTCGAGTCGATATGAGATTGTTGATACCTTTATAGGTCCCCTGATACGAGTTTGACATGGATTTTACCTGAGAGATAGGTATATTTATATGGATAATGTTTTGCATTTTGAGTGATATGCCGTACGGGACTTAGATCCGTACCCCGATGTTGTATAGGTTGATAGAATCCCTATTTGTTTAATGTCGCCGTATGTAGATTTCCGTACGCGATGATTTTTACCTGTTGATTTATCCAAACCCTTGTTAGAGGATGTCGTACGATGGTTTGTACCGTAAGTGATGTTGTGAGACTGGATGCCGATTGATTGATTCACCGACTCGGATATATTGTAGACACGTATACCTGATTGTTTGAGTTTCGCGTATGCGTTTTGAAAGATAGATTTTGAAATCAAAGAATTAACCGCAATCAATAACGGTGTCTCTTGGTAGCTAGCCGGTTGAGTACGGGTCTGTCCACAGGGAGATGGATTCCTTATCTTTATGTTCTAACAAGTTAAGTCCAAAAAATGGTGTTTTTATTTTAAGATCTACGGCAGATAAAAAAACCTTATAACTACGGCAGATAAAAAACTTAACTAGGGCAGATAAGAAATTCAAGATTAAAAAAACTTACTCTTTATTGATGCACTCTTTGATGATTACAATGGTATTGAAAATTTAAATAAAAAGAGGCATCTCAAAAGAGGCACCCAAAGGAGGCACCCTCCAAAAAGAGCTGTAGGGTTCCTATTTATAGATTATAGAAATCCTAGGGTTTACATCTGATCCATATATAGAATTACAAAAATACCCTTAAGAAAACCGAGTCAATGCACCGACACGCACTGACACGCGCCGACACACGCTTAGCACGGCCGCGGATCCGCGGCCATAAGCATGGTTTGGCCGCGGTTCCGCGGCCATTTGATGGTCTTGATGCTTCATTTCTTCAATGCTTCATTATGTTGCTTTTTCCTTCTATTTTATTCACTTGGTTCTTAAGAATGTCTTCTAGTTTCTTCCTGATTTCCACAGTGCAGAATGTTGTGGACTTTTACCGTTCGCTTCGTGTTGAAGTCTTGAATCTTGCACTGCCTTGGTACTTTGTGAAATTGTTCATTGATCTGTGTTTGTCCTTCAAACTGTAGGCATGATAAAGATTCTTCTATTTGTTGGTCGTAGTCTCACTTTTGTAATGTCTTTTCATCATTTTCACTGTTTTGTTCCGAGAACCTGTAACCTGCAACTATTTAGCAGACATGGATCAAAAGCACCTATTTATTTTCAAAATGAATAAGAATAGGGAATATAATAATGCAAAATTATGATATAAACAAATACCCCCAAACTTATTTTTTTCTCGTCCTCGAGCAAAACTAGTTTTATTCTTGAAAAAGCCTAACCTCACTTTCGCAGGGAAAAGCGATTGCACTGAGCTCGTGCAACAAGCCGTTAAACCTCTAGGTGTCCCTAGTAGGAGGAATGTTGTCTCCTGAGGGTTTTCAGCGGATACTACCCACAAAATCCGATCAATTTGGCCCATTGACTTTCATTTTTCAATTCGGTTTTCTAGCAAGAAATTATATTATCTTCAACTCAGAAATTATCAACCCGTATTTCTCACACTCACTTATCATTTAACTTAAGATCATATATGTTTTGTAAATTTATTTAGCTTTTAGCATCTTTCGAGTTTTCCTTCTAAGGTTCCATCTCAACTTAGGAATTTTTATCATCTCTACTAAAGATATAAGCCCTATTTTTCATTCCTATCTCTCATCCAAACCCCAATCATATACCCCTACGTGTGTGTATGTATCACCCCTACACTTGGAAATTCAATTCAAGCTATCATACTCTTGTCCATCTTCCAAAGTACTTTTAGTTGGTGAATTTTAGATGAAATTGCTCACACATTCTTCATGCGACCGTTAATACTTCTTGAGGTACTAACGACCGATTACAAAATGTGTTCGCGCATTAAGGCGTAATTCCTCGTCTTGTAATACCTAAGTCTTTTAGCAGTGACTCCCAAACCAGTTGGTCTAAGGCATTATGTGACAAAGCACCCTTGCTATATATATTTTTTATTTTACGCAGCCTTAAGTAATTACAAAATCAGTGTTCATTTTTTTTTATATCTCTTTATTCACACTTATAATTTTATCATACTAAGGACTTTAGACAAGAGCATTTCAAGGTATCATCTACTATTCCAAGTTTCAAGGTTCGTGTTTGTGCAAGTTGTAGGGTATATATTTTCAGAATTTAGACTTAAGGTTCAGAATTATTTTTCAGACTTACACTTTAATAAAAATTCAATATTCTTCCCTTATTTTGACTTATCCCTAGAACTGAACACAAAATTTGCATATTTCTAAGTAAACTACAAGGACATGTATTTTCTACCGTTAAACTTTAAGAAAGGTTATTTTTAGGGTTTTAAATTTACCAAGTTTAGGATCTAGTTTTTCCTAACTATTCAACCGTCATGTTGAACTATGGACAAAATTGAAGTTTTCAATTTTTATAATTTTTTCAATTTTTATGGGTTTTAAAAATAAGTATGCAAATGCAAAAATATACACATGAATGCGAAGGAAGAAAGCTTACCGAGCACACCCCCAAACTTAAACTTGACAGTTTCCTCGCTGTCAGGCTAACCAAGAGGGTCAAAATTGTCGGCACCCCCTGTTTATTTTTTTTTTTTAATTTTTTGTATTGTTAAAAGAAAAAAAACAAAATATATATACAAAAAGGTCCCCCCAAACTTAAGTGAGATAGTGTTTCCACTATTTAAGCGTTAAAGTTCAGAGTTAGGAAGGAGAAAAATACAGTATCAAGCTATACAAGGCCTTACACAGGCCAAAGGTTAGCACAAACCATTCAAAAATTTTATCGTTATAATGGTAAGGTTGGTGAAAGAATGGAGTGTAGAGAAAAGAGATAAGAAGCACACGAGATCGTGTGGAGATAGAAGCAGTATGCGGTCTCGGTGGAGGAGAAGAATGGCGGAAGGGAAAAAGAAATAGTGGTGGTGGTTCGACTTCTTCGGATGGAGGTTGATTAATCACAAAAGCCGTGTCGTTTATGAATGCGAGTTCGTCGGCGAAAATATCTTCGAAACTTTCATCGAAGGTCCGATTGAACGTTTCAATGTCAATAAGTGTCACGGCAGAATTCAACACACTTGATTTTCCAAAAATTACGGATGTAGGAGACTCGTATAGCTCATCTACCTTATTCTCAAAAGATTCTAAATCAAGTTGTTTTTCTAAAATTATCGAACTCAAAATATTGGATTGTGATTCATTAACACCCGATATCATTAAAGGAAGATTAGAAGAAGATCCAAAGAAAGTGGGAATACGAACTTGAGGGCGTGAATGGAGTGTATAAATTAGCACAATTTGTAATGACCGATGTGTAAAAAGCGATTGTGCTAATCTATCAACCCACGGAGAAATGAGATCAAATCCCTCAAGATTCGTGAGAAAACATGGGTACGTCGACTTTGGTAAACCAGACATTGATAATGAAAGGGATACGGTCTCTTGCAAGGTCGGAACGAGGATGGATGGAAGTGAGTGAGGAGGGCGGTTAAAGATTCAGGAGGGTGTGCACAAGCGATGGAAGGGACATAATGAATTGGAAAATCCGACTCATCAAACAAAACTGGTTCATCCTCAATAATTTCCTCAATATTCTCCTCAAAATTTAGCTTATCCATGCCATTCTCATCAAAATCAAGATGCATATGAAGTTCGGGAAAAATATTTAATGACTCGGGAGGATGAATTGGAGAGAAAAATTCAATCAAATCTGCGGGTTCATCATCCAAAATATTCCCAGCGTCAATATCCTCAATCAAGTGAAAATCAATTTTTTTAGACACCTCATCAAAAGCATGGATATTATTCAATTCAGGTTCTAGAGTGGAGGTGTAGAGGTCAAAAGGATTGGTGACGGTTTCACTCGAAAGGGGCTCTTCACAATCAGGTAAATCAAACACTACAAAGTCGCACAACTCATTACACGTTTTATCTTTAACTGGTGAATCATTTGGGACACTTGATTGAAAACCAGAGTTGTGGGATTCAATTGGGGATGGGTAGGTTTGATTTGGAAGTGTGTAAAGCTCACTTTCACTACTCAAATTCTCACTCTATCCAACTGCCTCATCATACATTGGAATTTTTGGAGCTAGTTGGAAACTAGCTACCGGGTCATTAGGTTGTGATAGGGCGGCTATAGACGCATCAGATTCCTTATCTGTTGGTTTGTCGTTACTATATAAGCTTCCAATGACTGTTCCAGACAAGACATGGGTTGTGAAGGGGTTTCAGTAAATGATTCAAAGTTGTTTGGATACTGGAAATTCCCAAATGGGTGTGTAGAAGAAACGTCTAGGGAAGATGTGAAAGTCGGGTAGAACTGGTAGGAATTGAATGGTTGGACAGGAGTAGGATCAACATTTGGATAAAAAGGTGAATGGACTTGTTGATCCGAAGAACTGGAAGTGTTAAAAGGAGTGAAAGATCGGTTACGAGATTGTTCAATATGTTCAGCAATAGACATGGGTTTCGGGGTTACAACAGGACTCGAAAAAGGAGTATCAACGTAAGAAGGTGGTGAAGGTTGAAACGGTTGATACACAGTGGAATGCGGAGTCCAACTGTTTCTCCTAGACGCTTCTATTCGATCTTTCAAAGAAATTTTGGGCATGGAGGGGTCGTCCATAATTCGACCAAAACAATTCGCCTAGGAAGCAAAGTTTGGTTCAGTGTATCAAAGTTCGGCAAGAGTTTTTGGAGGTGGGGTACCCATGATGTGAGAAAAGGAGAAGAAAAGAATGTGATGATTTTTTTATTTATTTTAAAAAAAATTGTTTTTGGAGTTTTGAAATTTTTGAAAGTGTTTTTTTTAGAAAGAGTTTTGCAAAAATTTGTACGGAACTATGGCACAATCACAATTTGAACATGCACAATCAAGCCTAAAGCTAGGGTCTCCTAAGTCAACTAGACTGCTCCTAACTGTTCCAAAGGGCAAGTTGTGAGATCCTCAAATCGCCTTTTCACTGCGAATTGTGGCCAGGTAAGCACAAGTAAAAAGAGGAGGGATCTGCTCACGAATCACCGTGAGACGAGCCTTTGAAAATTACCTCTCCGACTTGTCTAGCCTAGGCACCACAAAGTATGGTTTAGATAAACGACCGATGCATACAACTATTCCTTTGTCCTAATGAGGACGACAGTCCTTATTGGCTGAGTCTAATATTTTTTTAATTAACTCGAGGGTTGATGCAAAATGCTTTTTGTGATTTTTGGGGTCCTAGGAAGGGTAATGAAATCCCCACCCAATCTGGATTGGTGTTATAGCCCCTTAAAAGTCCGTTTTAAAAATGCAAAGCAGTAAACACACAAAAATCTAAAACACTTTCAAAAAAAATTTTTTAGCCGCGCAAAGAGTCCTGCACAAAAACAATTATTGGAGAGGGAGAAGAATTTTGCGCAAAGAACCCTGCAGGAAAATTTTTCAGAGGACTACAGAGGGCAGAAGAGAGGAAAAGAGTGCTTACAGAGAAGTTTTGGCTTGCTGACGTCAGCAAGCCGCGGAGGATCCGCGGTCAAAAGCAGGTTCCCACGGCGGTTCCGCGGTTGACTAGTCGGTTCAGATCTCCAAAATTCTTCTGTTTCTCTGTTGTGGTTCTCCTATGTTTGTTCAGATCTGCTATTTGCTGTTTAGCTCACTGGATTTTTCCAGATCTGAATCTGTTCGTCTTTCCGATCCTGCACAATTCACACAAAACCCCTCAAAAAGAACAAGATGATTTTTTTTGTGTTTTAAGATTTTTCAATTTTTATAATTTTTTTATTCTTATAAATTTTTTTCTTAACCCGAAATTACACAAAGAAAGAGACTACCGTCTCCCCGGCAACGGCGCCATTTGATTGTTTGAGTTTCGCGTATGCGTTTTGAAAGATAGATTTTGAAATCAAAGAATTAACCGCAATCAATAACAGTGTCACTTGGTAGCTAGCCAATTGAGTACGGGTCGGTCCACAGGGAGATGGATTCCTTTTCTTTATGTTCTAACGAGTTAAGTCCAAAAAAATTGTGTTTTTATTTTAAGATCTACGACAGATAAAAAAAACTTATAACTACGGCAGATAAAAAACTTAACTAGGGCAGATAAGAAATTCAAGATAAAAGAAAACTTACTCTTTATTGATGCACTCTTTGACGATTACAATGATATTGAAAATTTAAATTAAAAGAGGCATCTCAAAAGAGGCACCCAAAGGAAGCACCCTCTAAAAAGAGCTGTAGGGTTCCTATTTATAGATTATAGAAACCCTAGGGTTTACATCTGATCTATATCTAGAATTACAAAACTACCCTTAAGAAAAACGAGTCAATGCACCGACGCACCGATGTTCATAACAGAATACTGCATTTTATACCGCCCATTCTTATGCTCGTGTGTTTATAGGTAGGTGCTTTTAATCCGTGTTTGTTACATATTTGCTGGATACAGGTTCTCGGATCTAAAACGGTGAAATTCATGGAAAACACGACAAAATCCGGGTTCCTGCCAACCACTGAGAAAACACGGTGTCCGCTCGTCATCCGTATGTTGCCAGATACCAGTTTAGGAAGACAAAATGTCAAATCAATGTCACCTTCATGCACAAGGCTCAATGGCAACAACAAGTTCCAAGAAATCTACGCGGAGCTCGAGGCAATCAGGAAAAATGCATCCACAAAAGTCCACCTTTCCTCAACAGAAATTCTGGAAGAAATGTGAATGTATTTTCAGAAAATACATGAACCAGAGAACAGAGCACAGAAGACCAGGGGAGCACAGAAAAAACGACACCCTAACTCTACAGTAGAGCCGCGGATCCGCGGCCAAAGTGGGGTCCAGGCCGCGGATCCGGGGCCGTACTGGCGCCGAACATGCAGAATTTTGGGGGGTATATTGGTCATTCTGTTTGGGTTCTGGTAGTTGCCCTAGGGTTTCATTTCCCTGCCTATAAATACAGCAGAACTTGCCAAGCCTTAGGGTCATTCTTTTGTTCATCTTTCTTTTGTAGTTTTAGTTCTTTTTTCTTCTTCTTCTTCATTCTTGTTCCATGAAAATTGTAGTGAGAGCTTTTTGAGTGGGAGATTAATGAAGATGAGGGTTTTGTATCATTCTCTTTTGTTTCTTCTTCCCCTTGAGATTCTTGCTTTCTCTTGATCATTCAACCTCTTCATTGAGCTTGAATGGTTAAGGGTTAGTTATTGATCTCAAGGGTCGTATTCTTTCGTGGAATTAGCACTTCATTTCACATGCGTTCTCTACCCTTCCCTTGATCTTGCAACCTCTTGATTGAGCTTGCAAGTTTAAAGGTTGGCTATTGATCACATGCTTGTCTTGAGTCCTAGTTTCTTGTTCTCTTTATTACCCGCTTTTTATTACTTGCTTTTTATTACTTGCAATTTATTTCCATGCAATTTAATTACTTGCAATTTAATTCATGCACTTAATACTTGTAATCTTTTCTTTTCTTTGTTCTTTTCTTTTTGTTCTCTCTTTTTGGTTCTCTTTTGTGAATGAATTTAATTATTATTGTTAAGAAGAAATACGGTATTATAAGTTAAAGATTTTCTATTCTCTTTTCCTTTTCCCGTTATTTTCCATTGAACTCCGCCCAAACCATACGCAAGCGCTCCGTTAGACACCCTACCCTAACAAGGTAACGGTGATTCCTAACCGCGACCGGTTGCGTTTGGTTTGGCCGGAGGCGAAAGCAAGAGACAAGAACGGAAGGACAAGGGTAAATAAGCCGGATTCCACGAATACCGCGCTTAAATCCCCTAATCCACGTTGTTGCCGATTGCTCTAGCTTCAATTGGTCAAGACTCGGCTCAAAGGTTTCGAGTACGGATTTCTTTAGCTTATAATCTCGTATCTTTTCTTAACAACTTTATACTTGCAAATAAACACATAGGTTAGAATCAAACTCATACAGATTCTTTATTGACTCGTCTAAGATAAGAAGGTAAAATACCACCATCTCCCTGTGGACCGACCCGTGCTCAACCGGCTAGCTGCAAAGCGACACCGTCCTGATCGCGGTTATACTTTAATTCTTTGAACATCCGACACGCCAAAAGCGTGCGATCAAATGGCGCCGTTGCCGGGGAGACGGTAGCGTATTTTTTTTCTTGTTATTCGGGTTAATATTCTTTTTGTATATATTTAAAAAAAAAATCTTTTTGTTTTTTTTTTTTGATAATTTTTGTGGGCAAGAGTGCAGATTTTTGCAAGTTTGCAAACTGCGATTGTGGGGAGCAAAGTGTGCATTCAAGGAAAAGGTGATTACGAAGTACAGTGCCAAAGATCCGGGTAGTTTGACCCGCGCAAGTGAACCTTTCAAGCTTACCGGATTTGATTCAACGGGGGTTTCCTAACCCAAAACTTAAACGGTACGTACTTTACTAACACCTTCTTCTCAAATCCGACGCTTCCAATATACTATTCTTTGCAGGATTCTTTGCAAGTTCGCTAGCAAACGCCAAAATTGACTAACCCGTATTTGTTGCAGTGCTGTGCTAAAATAAAAAAAAAAACAATTTTTTGATTCTTTATAGAATTTTTATTGAATTGTGCATTGCATACATTAATACGGACTTAAGGGCAAGCGAACTCCACAAGATACGGTAAAGGATTTCATCACCTTTTCCGTGGCCCACAAATCACGAACTTGAGCATAACGTTTACCCACACAAATTTTAAAAGAAACTAGACTTTAAGCCTTAAGGACTTCGCGCTCACTAGGAGAAGTTAACTGTGTTTAGAACCTTGCTTAACGGTATATTGTTTACGGGGTGTCTATGAAAGTGTTAACGGCGAAACCGCCAAAAGAGAAAGGGTTATTTAATTAAGGAACTTCGCGAAAGCATTGGAAAACCTCCCCTTATCTCTGCACTTACCTGGCCTCGTGATCAGTGTATCTTGAGCCTGTTTCTCGACACAGTTTTACTTCGACAATCAAGTTCTGGAGCAGGTCTAGTTGACCTAGGTTAACCCTAGAACGATTAGGTGTGTGGTATTTTTGTGTCGTGATTATTTTTTTTTGTGTATATTTCATTCTTTTGTCTATAAAAAAAAATTAAAAATATCACATTCTTTTTTCCCCTCCTTTTCTCTACCTTTCTTTCTCTCTCTTCATATCATGGGTACTCCACCTCGCAAAACTCTTGCCGAACTTTGGTACCCACAACCAGACATTACTTCCTACGGTTCTTGTTTTGGTTGAACTTCAAACGATTCATCCATGCCAAAAATTTCTTTGAAAGATCGAATAGACGCGTCTAGGACGAACAACTGGACCCCGCAATCCACTTCGTATCAACCGTTTCAAACATTCACACCTTCTTGCGTTGATACCCCTTTTGAAAATCCAGTTGTGACCCCGAGACCTATGTCTATTTCTGAACGTATTGAACAATCTCGCAGCCGATCTTTCACTCCTTTCACCACTACAAATTCTTAGGATCAACAATTCCATTCACCTTCTTATCCCAATGTTGATCCCACTCCTGTCCAGCCATTCAATTCCTACCAGTCCTACCTAACTTTTACACCTTCCCTAGACATTGCTTCTACACAGCCTTTTGGGAGTTTTCAGTATCCAAACAACTTTGAATCTTTTACTGAAACCCCCTCACAACCCATGTCTAGTCTGGAACAGTCGTTGGAAGACTTTAGGGTAGCGTCAAGCCAACAGATGATGGATTTGAATGCATCCATGGCCGCTCTCATACAACTTACTGACTCGGTAGCTAGTTTCCAGCTAGCTCCAAATTTTCCAATGTATGAAGAGGCGGTAGGACAGGCTGTGAATTTGAGTGGAGAGAGTGAGATGTACCCCCTTACAAATCAAACCTACCCGTCCCAAGTTGAATCCCACAACTCTTGTTTTGAAAGTCTATCGAGTGTCCCACATGCTTTATCAATTGAAGATAGAATGCTTAATGAGTTGTGCGACTTTGTAGTGTTTGATTTACCTGATTGTGAAGGGTCCCTTCCAAGTGAAACCAATCCCAAACCTTTTGACCTCTACACCTCCACTCTAGAACCTGAATCAATTGAAATCCATGCTTTTGTAGAGGTGTCTGAGAATATTGATTTTCACTTGATTGAGGATATCGACGCTGGGAATATTTTAGATGATGAACCCGTTGATTTGACTGAGTTTTTCTCTCCAATTCATCATCCCGAGTCATTAACTGTTTTTCCCGAACAACATATGCGTCTGGACTTTGATGAAATATGCATGGATAAGCTTAACTTTGAGGAGAATTTTGAGGATATTTTTGAGGATGAAACAGTACTAGATGATGAGTCGGATTTTCCAATTCATCCTGTTCCTTTCACTGACTGTATACACCCTCCAGAACCCTTAACCGATTCCCTTCCTCAACCACTTCCCTCCATCCTTTCCATCGTTCCGACCTTGCAAGAACCCGTACCATTTTCACTTCCTGTGTTTGGTTTACCAAGTTCGGCGTACCCATGGTTTCTCACGAATCTTGAGGGATTTGACCCCATTTCTCGACGGGTAAATATATTAGCACAATCGCTTTTTACACATCGCTCATCACAAATTGTGCTAATCTATTTACTCCATTTTCACCCTCAAGTTCGTATTCCACTTCTTTTTCCCTTCCGCCATTCTTCTTCCTCTCATATACCGAGACCGTATCCCGCTTCTCTCTGCATACGGTCTCGCGTATTCTCCATTTCCTTCCTCTTCACCTTCTTTCACCAGCCACTGCTTTATCACGATAAGATCTTTGAATGGTTGGTACTAACTTTTGGCCTGTGTAAGGCCTTGTATAGCTTGATACTGTTCTCTTTCCCCCCTAATCCTGAATTTCAACGCTTAACAGTGGAAACACTGTTTTACTTAAGTTTGGGGGGGGACACCTTTTTTTGTATATATTTTTTGTTTTCCTTTTTTGTTTTGTATATAATTTGTTTTTGGGGGAGCGCCGACAATTTTGACCCTCTTGGTATAGCCTGACAGTGAGGGCACTGTCAAGTTTAAGTTTGGGGGTGTGCTCGGTAAGCTTTCTTTCTTCGCATTCATATGTATATTTTGCATCTGCATTTTAAACCATAAAATCCATAAAAATCTGAAAATTTTCTTAAAATATAAAAACTTTTTTGTCAAGTTAGCTTGTGGAAGAACTCTGATTCAACATTCGACGGTTTTTGTTTGAAAAAATAGGAATAACTAAACCTTATGTTTAGATTTTGAAAACATGAAAGATAACTCTCCTTTGAAATTAACTATAGCTGATATACGTCTTTACATCACACTACACGTATCGTGAGTTTTTGAAATTAGATGACAAGTCTTTTATGTTTAAAAACTTTTAAACAGATAAATAATTTTCTGAGGATCAAATAGGTTTGTTCTGAAATAAGTAATGTCAAGAATAGTTTATGAAATAAAGCGAATATGAAGGAATGTTATTGATGCCGTAATTGGAACTAAGTCTGAAAAATAACCCATCTGAAACTTGATTGGAATGATTACACACCAAACCCACTAAACACGTCTTTTATCCAAAAAAATAATTGAACTACCGGTTATATCTCCGTTCGTATTGAATCATCATGATTTTCACGCCAAACTGTCTTTTGTTTTTGGACCTAGGTAACTTGAGTAATTAAGTCCGCTGGGGTGTTTCTACACCTAATGCCCTAAAACCAACTGGTTTGGGTGCATTGGCCCAAAGCTCGCTAAGAAGCCTAGAAAGTCCAGATAAAAACAAGGTCAAGCAAGTGTTCTCTCCGAGTTAAAATTCCTAACGGTTCTTTGTGTGAGAATAATCTTGATAAAAGACAGGCTTTTATAAAAAAATTTAACGGAGATATGAAGGTTTTATTCTATGATAAAGACTATTGCACGTTCACAGAGGTGTGTATGAAATGAAAACAAGAAAAATGTGGAGTGAAGAATATGACCTAGTTTCCTGTTAGGGAAGATAGAAATTCTGAAGTTGAAACCTTACAGGAAAACGAAACTTGAAAAATGCTTAACTCTTTATAAAACTTATGTGATCCTTTTAAAATTGTTATCTGGGCTTTATTGTGCGACATGATGACTTTAATCGACCTTTCTGGAACTTAACGGCACTATTTGCACTACACGTAAAGACATATAAAACCTGTAGTTAAATAAGAAGCGAGGTGTGAAAACTAAAGGTTCGATAGTCTAGACTTAGGATTATAGAATTGTTATTTTCTGAAACAAAACTTTAGGGTTTGAATCTTAGTTATTTTATGACACTAGCTTGACGGGATTTTGTGGGTGTAATCCGCAGAAAACCCTCAGGAGACAACACTCCTCCTATTAGGGACACCTAGGGGTTTAACGGCTTGTTGCACGTGCTCAGTGCAATCGCGTTCCCTGCGAAAGTGCGGTTAGGATTTTATTTTTTGTGAATAATTGGTTTTGCTCGGGACGAGCAAAAGTTAAGTTTGGGGGTATTTGTTCATAACAGAATACTGCATTTTATACCGCCCATTCTTATGCTCGTGTGTTTATAGGTAGGTGCTTTTAATCCGTGTTTGTTACATATTTGCTGGATACAGGTTCTCGGTTCTAAAACGGTGAAATTCATGGAAAACACGACAAAATCCGGGTTCCTGCCAACCACTGAGAAAACACGGTCTCCGCTCGTCATCCGTATGTTGCCAGATACCAGTTTAGGAAGACAAAATGTCAAATCAATGTCACCTTCATGCACAAGGCTCAATGGCAACAACAAGTTCCAAGAAATCTACGCGGAGCTCGAGGCAATCATGACAAATGCATCCACAAAAGTCCACCTTTCCTCAACAGAAATTCTGGAAGAAATGTGAATGTATTTTCAGAAAATACATGAACCAGAGAACAGAGCACAGAAGACCAGGGGAGCACAGAAAAAACGACACCCTAACTCTACAGTAGAGCCGCGGATCCGCGGCCGTACTGGCGCCGCACATGCAGAATTTTGGGGGGTATATTGGTCATTCTGTTTGGGTTCTGGTAGTTGCCCTAGGGTTTCATTTCACTGCCTATAAATACAGCAGAACTTGCCAAGCCTTAGGGTCATTCTTTTGTTCATCTTTCTTTTGTAGTTTTAGATCTTTTTTCTTCTTCTTCTTCATTCTTGTTCCATGAAAATTGTAGTGAGAGCTTTTTGAGTGGGAGATTAATGAAGATGAGGGTTTTGTATCATTCTCTTTTGTTTCTTCTTCCCCTTGAGATTCTTGCTTTCTCTTGATCATTCAACCTCTTCATTGAGCTTGAATGGTTAAGGGTTAGTTATTGATCTCAAGGGTCGTATTCTTTCGTGGAATTAGCACTTCATTTCACATGCGTTCTCTACCCTTCCCTTGATCTTGCAACCTCTTGATTGAGCTTGCAAGTTTAAGGGTTGGCTATTGATCACATGCTTGTCTTGAGTCCTAGTTTCTTGTTCTCTTTATTACCCGCTTTTTATTACTTGCTTTTTATTACTTGCAATTTATTTCCATGCAATTTAATTACTTGCAATTTAATTCATGCACTTAATACTTGTAATCTTTTCTTTTCTTTGTTCTTTTCTTTTTGTTCTCTCTTTTTGGTTCTCTTTTGTGAATGAATGTAATTATTATTGTTAAGAAGAAATACGGTATTATAAGTTAAAGATTTTCTTTTCTCTTTTCCTTTTCCCGTTATTTTCCATTGAACTCCGCCCAAACCATACGCAAGCGCTCCGTTAGGCACCCTATCCTAACAAGGTAACGGTGATTCCTAACCGCGACCGGTTGCGTTCGGTTTGGCCGGAGGCGAAAGCAAGAGACAAGAACGGAAGGACAAGGGTAAATAAGCCGGATTCCACGAATACCGCGCTTAAATCTCCTAATCCACGTTGTTGCCGATTGCTCTAGCTTCAATTGGTCAAGACTCGGCTCAAAGGTTTCGAGTACGGATTTCTTTAGCTTATAATCTCGTATCTTTTCTTAACAACTTTATACTTGCAAATAAACACATAGGTTAGAATCAAACTCATACAGATTCTTTATTGACTCGTCTAAGACAAGAAGGTAAAATACCACCATCTCCCTGTGGACCGACCCGTGCTCAACCGGCTAGCTGCAAAGAGACACCATCCTGATCGCGGTTATACTTTAATTCTTTGAACATCCGACACGCCAAAAGCGTGCGATCAACCGACACGTGCCGACACGCGCTTAGCACGGCCGCGGATCCGCGGCCATAAGCATGGTTTGGCCACGGTTCCGCGGCCATTTGATGGTCTTCATGTTTCATTTCTTCTGGGCTTCATTCTGTTGCTTTTTCCTTCTATTTTATTCACTTGGTTCTTCAGAATGTCTTCTAGTTTCTTCCAGATCTCCACAGTGCAGAATGTTGTGGACTTTTACCGTTCGTTTCGAGTTGAAGCCTTGAATCTTGCGCTGCCTTTGTACTTTGTGAAATTATTCATTGATCTTTGTTTGTCCTTCAAACTGTAGGCATGATAAAGATTCTTCTATTTGTTGGTCGTAGTCTCACTTTTGTAATGTCTTTCCATCATTTTCATTGTTTTGTTCTGAGAACCTGTAACATGCAACTATTTAGCAGACATGGATCAAAAGCACCTATTTATTTGCAAAATGAATAAGAATGGGGAATATAATAATGCAAAATTATGATATGAACAATACCTTATAGCTTTTAGTTGATGATGTACTTTATGCTACGTTCATGTTACTCTCATTGCATTACATATACCTATGCTAGTACACCTACACCATTATCGATGATGCGTATGTTACATACACAGATTGCCGGCTCACACATTTCATCATCGATAATTTCTATATCACTACAAAGTAGAATTGCTACATATTTCTATGATATATTTGCTATGTTCATATCACTGTTCCACGTTGCATGAGATATACGGACATGCTAACATCCTGTTATATGTTGCATACCTTTCTACAGCTACATGCACATCATGCATGCGTACTGACATGTACACACACATATCTTGCCATAGCTGCATATACCCCTAAGTGGTATTGTTTTGACATGTAATATTGAGACGTTGCTTATTGTGCTATTGTGCTTATGAGATGCATCATACATACCTGCTTACATGTAGATACACTCACCTTGCTATTGATAAATGTACACCTCATATGATCCTGCACTTGATTTCGGAGGATTTGGGAACCGCATGATATATTTTAAAACTGGATTCATTTAAAAGAGAGGTTTTCTCATATGATGCTGCACTTGATTTCGGGAGATCACAGGTGATGGCGATGAGCCTGGAAGGCTGGGCAAGTACCTACCGGTGATAGTATTTGGACTTGGCGGTTATCGTGGGGATACCGACAGGAGTGATGTACAGACATGACATCAGGGCCAGTCGTGGGGAAGACACCTGAGGCATGAGGATTTACGTGTCGATGCTAGACACGAGATTCATGATGTTCGAGTGTCGAGGTTAGACACTCAGGTTTCCATGATTTTGTTGTGTCGCGACGAACAAACGTTGTTTTATATCCTCATTTTTACCTGCTTATGCTTTGATGATATTTACATGCAGGAGTTGTTGTGTCAGTGGTTGACACGTGGATGAGATCCACTGCATACATGCATTGATTATATTGTTGGACGAGATCCACCTGCATACATGCATTTATTATATTGTTGGATGATATCCACTTGCTGATGGGCTTTTATTATATGTTGGCACATATGCAGATACGTTCACCCTAGTATCATATTATTACTTTTATGATATAGCTGACCTAGGAATCGTTGTTTATTTCGATTTCTACCTGATGATTTTTTTCTATTCACGAGTTGGCAACTCACCCCCGTTGTGCCACAGTTCTTGCAGGTTGACCGCTTGGATCGGTAGCGGCATCGTTGGCACACAGCTTACTTTCAGGTGTTTTGCTTTGGTAGGTGGTACATGTTGGATCATGCCCCTCTCGTATTTGTTATTCATATTGTATCTAGTCGACTCCATCAAATCAGAAACTTGAAATTTGTATATGTTGAGGACTTAGAAGACTTGTAGTGGCGAGACTTAAGCGATGGGTTTTATGTTCATTTTTGGGTTTGATGTCTTTCTTTACTTTATTTCCTTGTGTGGATCTTCGCCGTTGGGCGTCGTATACTTGTGGTGGTTGTTTCCGTCGTTGGGGGTGTTTTGCTCCCGTTTGGGGATGCTTTCTTTTTATTCTTTGTTGTACCTGTTTTGGGGATAGTTTTTACAAAGGAAGTTGTTAGTGATATGTATGCCCTAGAGGCCATTACTGTACATATGATGTATATTGTAGTGGATGCTTGGACATATATATGGAGGACTTTCTTGCTCGACATGATAGTATGCTATCTGGTTGCTCTTTATCTTAACGTGTACACTGATTGTCTCTATGTTACATGTTGATAAAGTCCTTAGGATGAGTACTTGACTACCAGGACTATGATGCAGATCATACTAGTGAGGACAGTGTAGTCGCTAAGTACATCCTTCAAATGTTCCAAGTTGTAGGTGTATCGAGACAGGGCATCGATATACCAGAGTAGACTAGCGTATAGCTTCTCGACCCATGTAGATAGGCGATGGATGATCACATATCCATTGGTGTTTCACATCAGAGACAGTATATGGGTGCTTAGTGGAGACTGGGTACACTGGACGGATTCGTCGAGAGCTCCCAGATGGTATTATACCTAACGTCAGATGGCAGTTCTTTGGTGACACTGGTACAGGTTAGTCTGTAGACCCGAGATCGTCATAGAGTCTTGTGTGGTTCCCACTGTACTTTGATTTCCACCTTACCACGTTCAAGAGAACGTGCAAAATGGTGTCTTTTGGGTACAGTCTCGAGTCACATGGAGGCAATGAGCGATAGGAGAGGTTTCGTCTCTCCCGGTATTAGGAGTTGATGTTGCGCTGTGCTCGATTGGCTATAAAAGGAAGTCCTTGGCCAAGGCAGCTAAAGAGATATACTGGTAAGTGTTATCAGTAGTTTCTTGACCCGTTATGAGCCTCATATCGACACGACTTATCGAGTTACTGAGGTCTGGCGTTTACCACCCCTAGACGAGATATGCGATATATCAGACGAAGAGACTGGACTGTACGGTAGTGTTACTGACTGGATTCGCAGGAGTGTGAGAAGACTTTCTTGTTTATCTTCTGATCGCTCAATACCCGGGTGGCCGTTATGTTTAGCAGACTGCTTGCGGCTTGTGGGTGTTTGATATGATCATCACCTACTGCCGGCGTATTGACGAGTCTTTGGAGTCCTACAGAGGGGTTTCCTGGCTCAAGAAAAACGGAGTAGGAGCACATATGTGATATGTGCGGGACCGAGATTAATACGATATGAGATACCGTATTCTATTCTTACGATTTGTGACATTGATCGGTTGTTTGCGATATAGCCGGGTTATCGGATCAAGTGTTGATTCGATAAGTTGTTACACATAATATTAGTCGGTTATAGCCGGATTATTAAATCAAGAGTTGATTTAATAATTTAATGTATAATTATATATTTGATATATTACATTACATTAACTAGTATTAGCTCACTTATGATTTATTTTCTCACTAGATTTTGCACATTGTTTATATTTGATATATGCAAGTGTACATGTTTGTATCATGCTTGATGATACATACAAGATGGGTGTATGAGACTTATACTATGATTAGGTTAAATTAGGGTTTTGTTTATGTCTGAAGAATAACAAAAGAGAATGACTTAGTCAAAGTTGTCAAGCTTTCATGAAGCTTGTAGAAACTTTGACAAAGTCAACTCTTTTGTCATTCCATAAGATATTATCAAACCCAACCCTTAACCATAGTGTATGGTTTATTCTCTACATGAGTTAAGCATGATAGTTTTAACTCACCCATGGTTACATAATTCATTTGGATGAATTATTGAGATGAGTTCATCTTCTTCTTCTTCCTCCTCAAAAGCTTTCTAGCTCTAATGGAGTTATGAGAAAAAGTGTGAGAAAATCAATTCTAAAGTGAGTTCACTTGCTACTTCATCATTCTCTACTACTTGCCATGTAGAATAGGGTGTTCTCTTCACAAAGTTCATAACCTAGTGAAGGAATAGCTTGAGTTAGTGTCTCCTCGACGTAGATCATCTTCGGCCTCGAAGTCCTCGAAGCAAGCACGTTCGTTTCTTCGTGGAGCCTCTCTAGAGTCCGGAGTTCACGATCGCAGCGAAGGGGACTTCTACACGGAGCTATTGAGTGAAGGACCGGTCTACAAATATTGTATTCCATGCTCACTTAGATTGCAATGTTTTTGCTTTTGATATTCCGTATTATTTCTAGTTAACGATTCTAGTTAGGGTTAGCTAAAATGGCAAAATTTTAATTTGGAATGGACGATGCCTCCCGGAACCTTGCTGCCGTCGTAGGTAACCCTACTGTGGTATCAGAGCCATGCTAGAAATAAATACGGATTTTGTTAAGATCACGAAACTGAAACAACTCCGTAACTTAAAACAGAAAATTGATGTTTCTGCAGATTTTAAAATTTGTCAAAAAAATCTGAAAACAAGTGCAGAGTGATGCATGAGATATATCATGAATACTGTAAAAATTTCAGGGCATTTCCAAAATTTTTGGCCGTCCACCACCCTAGAGATCTCGGCCTAATCCGAGCAGCACCCCTCTTGAATTTTTGTCAGTTTTCTAGTGGCTTTATTTTGATGTTTCAGGTGTTGTTTATTTTTGCTAATTTTGCATGTGATGTAATTTTACACTATAAGAAATTCGGAGTGTTTCGTATTCGTAGTTTTAACATTGTTTCGGGTGTTTCACGTATTGTCTAGACGAAGTTAAAAGGTTCGATCAAATGTTAAAAACCCGATTTTCCAAGTTTAACGTACTCGGAAAAACATGCAAGTGATTCCATGGACCCTCTAGAAGAATGAAACCTTAACTCGATTATATGGCCGTCAAAACCGCCACTTGAACCCTAGGGTTTGTGGTAGTTTAGCGTTGTAACATGTGAGGCGTTGGTTTGACCCTTCTACGGCTGGTTCATAGGTACTGTGGCATCTTCTGGGTATTATTAAAACTGTTCTCAAGTGTTGAGCTGTCGGGAAATTATGGGACTTTGATGAATCGATCGAAGAGTTTATCGTCGTCCAGATATTATGTGATAGGATACAATATTTGGAATCCACATGTAGTTATGAGATAACTAGTTTGGATGTTATAAATCTAGAAGTTTAGTCTCATTTGATCGGTTGCCACGGGATTTTGATGTGATCAAAAGTCCGTCGCAATCACGTAATGTACGTGGATACTCGCCGGGTAAACTTAATAGATAACCACACCCCATAGCCCCGACCAAGTGACTGTAGGAGAACCCCGTCACCAAAAGCATCCATTCGGGTGCTCGCGGCAGCGGTGTTCCGCCTTGGTGCACTTCGTCGACGGCATCGGGGGGTGCGGCTGTCTACTAAAGTTTCCGACGAGCATTCGATCAAGATGTCAGGAATCTTGTTGAATTTCCCGACTAGATATTGAAAAGAGTTTGCGATATTTAGACTAAAATGCAGGGTTTATAATTTATAGGCATGCGATGTCTAAGGAATTCATTTGGTTAGGCATGTGATGTCTAAAGTGGTTGCGGATTCCAACTGTTGTAGTTTTTCACTTTCTTTTCCGCATCCGTAAGTGTAATATGTGGTGTATCGCCAGTTTCGGTGCTATATGTCAACGACAACTGGGATACGCATATTTACTTACGTTGATGACATGTGATGTTATGTGTTGCTTGGATATGTTATATTGGATCGTCGTGTTTTGAATAGCCGGGTTTTTTTTGTGAGATGAGAGTTTTTCATTTTCATTCATGTAAAATTCATTGTATGTAATATTCTTTTATTGGGGCACTTCTGGGTTGAGGATGATATCACCATTGTATATTATTTACTTTTCCGCATTAGGATGACCCAAGGCGGGGAGCACAAGTAACCGGGTTCTGGAGTCCAGTGGGAGATCATCTCGAGGAGTCGAGACCGGTTCTCCTAACTCTAGAATTGGTAGGGTTGCTTGCCGCTCTCGTAGGGGTCTAGGAGTATGGGATTGGCTATTCATCACAACCGTGGAATCCGTGTTTTATACGGGCTTAAAATAAAACACGGAAATCCTAGTATATTCAATATTTCATATGTTGTTCTTCTGCTGCGATATCTGTGATGTGATCATTTGATATGTTGAAATGGATACAGGATATAGTATATGTGATATATTATATAGACGTTGCTTATGTTTTACACCGGCACTAGCACTGCCCCGCTCTGCCGTTAGTTACCTAACATAACGGTGCACGAGGGTACATCGAGGCGAATGCGGATGGTATAAGCGTACGTTGTATTTATCTATGATGTTTAGTTAACTTAAAATGATGGGACTTCATTAATGAGATTAATGAAATAAAAGAAACCTAAAGATGTTGTGGAATCGAATTTTCAAAAACAGGTAGCTCTAGTTGTTGTTTTGCATAGCGGTGTTCCTTGTAGAACATCCAGCACCTTATTCGATAAGGAAAGAGCCGAGATCCCTTCACCGGGAGTGACCTCTTTGGCAATAACTGACAGATGCTACAACCCTCGGTTTTGTCTTTTGATTGCTTTTCTAGTTTTTTCTTTGCATAGTTGTATTGTGAATATCCTGCACCTTATTCGATAAGGAAAGAGCCGACGATCCCTTCACCGGGAGTGACCTCTTTAGCAAAACTATCAAAGGCCTCAAAAACACTCCATTTAAATCATTTGATTCTATGACGAGATAAAGTTCATTACACAAAGGGTTTTCTTAAAAACCTGTTGTAGCCCTCCGTCATTTCAGATAAGTACTTCATAGTATTCATGCTACATTTGTTGGGTTTCGTTAAGGCGTAGTGTGCGGTAGCTATTTATGATTATCTGCATAAGCATATGATGCGATTGAGTTAGGGTAGTTGTGCGACTTTATTAGCTTTCGTCAAGGGTCGTGCGGGTGGGTTTAATTCAATCGGGAAATGACGGGTTGAACTTGACTAGCAGCCTATGGTTTGTTGGCTTTCGTCAAGGTCATAGGATGCTAGGGGTAAAATACTATTGGGAATTTCAAGTGTTGAAATTTGCAATGAGATTGCATACCTTCTATGAGATTGTTGGATCCCGATACCCGCTGCGAGTAAGAGTTACTCCTGGAAGAGTTTTACACATTATAATTAGCCAATCAAGTAGGTGTCTAGAAAGGTGTCAACGGGGTTACGCCCCTGGGAAAACGAGGTTTATTCTAACTAGGTCCGTGAGAAAGCACGGGGAACCTCCCTCAAAGTACCGGCACTGGCCTGGCTGAAAGATTGACGAACTTGTAGAGTGTAATTAATCCTGGCTAGTCTTTCCTTTTAGGTTTTGAAGGAAGATTTGACTAAAACAGTGGGAGCCATCCTGATTAGATATATTAATAACCAATCTAATCTTGCAAGAGCATACACTGAGTGTTTTCTTCTCTCTCTCTCTCTAGGTAATGACCATGTCACGCCTTAATCAAGATAATAATACAGATGTATTGACCGAACCCGCTTGTTATACTGCGCTAGGGAACGTTGGTCCCGCTCCAACTTATAATTGTTATAAGACAGAGCAGGAAATAGGGGATTACCAGAATTCCCGTGCCGCCCAAACGAAGAAAGTACATGATGATGCATCTTCTTCGGGTGTGTTCATTACAGAGAATTGTTTCTCAGTATCCTTTACGTCCTGGGTATGAGATACCGGATTAGGATCCCACATATGTAATCAGTTACACGGGCTATAAGACAGGTAGAGAACTGAGAACGGGTGATAATTTTTAAGAGTTAAAAATGGTGCAAGTGTTGCAGCCAAGTCTGTTGGCAGTTATCACCCTGTATTACCAAATACATTGATTCTGAACGAATGTTATTAGATACCGAACCTGATATACAATATCATATCAGTCTCTTTATTAGTAAAGAAGGATATAATTTTGTATTGTTGGATAATGTTTTGAACATTTCCTATATCAAGAGTTGATCGGTTCAGGCACGTTATCTAAAAGCATATCCGTTCTAAATCAAACCACAGTTCTTAATGTACAAAACACACACAAGAGGAAGGGTTCAGAAATGAACGCATCCTTCTTGAGGCATTGTAGACTAGGTCATATTAATGCGACCCGACTTGTTGAAGTTACATAAAGATGCATATTTAAATCAGTTTGAATTTACATCTTGTGAAACTTTCCAGTCATGTCACAAAGATAAGATGACCATAAATCCATTTATTGGAAACAGAGAAAGACTAAATGAACTCTTGGGATTGATACATGATGATGTATGTAGGTCCCCTGTCTACATATGCCAGGACTGGTTCTTTGTACTTCATTACATTCACTGACGATCTCTCAAGATTCACACTTATGTTCTTGTTGAAACACAAGTCTGAACCTTTTGAGATATTCAAAGAATATAAGTTAGAAGTAGAGAACCACAATGGGTATATGTATTATGTCCTATGATGTGATCAAGGAGGAGAATACTTGAGCACGGAATTCCTGGATTATTCTAAAGAAGAATGAGATTCTCTCTCAGCATTACTTCTCCGTATGCACCACAGCTTGTCGGTGTATCGGGGCGGAGCAATTGCACCCTAAGTGATATGGTGTGCTCTATGATCAGTACTACTGAGTTGCCTATTTCCTTTTGGGGGTTATGCACTTGAGAAGCTGCATACCTATTGAATAGGGTTCCAACCAAATCAGATGCCTACCTCTCCATATGTGATATGGTATGGGAAGAGCCCATCTCTTAAGTATGTTAAGATTTGCGGTTGTACGGCCTATGTCTAAAAGAAAAATCCGGACAAGCTCGAGGCAAGGTCTGTTCTGTGGAAGTTTGTTGGATATCCCAAGCATTCACAAGGGAATATCTTCTACCACTCTGAGGAGCAAAAGTTGTTTTGTTTCTCAGCATGCCACCTTTGGGAAAGGGAATTTCTTGTGAAGAAATTAGTGGTAATGAGGTAGAACTGGAAGGAGTTTCATCTATACAAACTACAGCTGATGATTTAGTAGAACCGAAGGATTCAATAGTTCCCAACGAACCTCAGCCTCTCCGCCGATCTAGTAAGGTTCCTCATCCACTTGAGAGACCCAACTAGTTTCGAGCAGGCCTTCAGGAGTGGGGACTCTATGAGAATGGCTGGATGCTAAACGATCTGAGATGTAATTTATATACACCAACAATGTATGGACTTTGGTTGCTTTATCTGAAGGGTTAAATCCCCATCAGGAGCAAGTATATCTTGAGAAGATTACTTGGTGTACATGGAAAAGTTGAGACTTTCAAAGGTAAGACTAGTTGCAAAAGGTTCTCATCATCGACTATGTATGGATAATGATGAAACCTTTTCTAGTGCCAATTCTTAAGTCCATCCAGATCCTACTTGCCACTGCTACATACCATGACTACGATATCTGGCGGTTGGGTGTCATGACTACTATTCTAAATGATGATTTAGAAGAGAGCGTCTATAAGTACACAGCCAGAGGTCTTCGTAGACAGTGGGAGCAGCGGAAACGTGTGCAAGTTGCTTTATGGGATAAAACAGGCATCGCGGAGTTGGAACATCTTGTTGGATATAGTGTCCTCAAAGTCAATTATTGGATCGCAGGCACGTGATTGCAATGATTGAGGGAGGACCTATGCCGGAAGGACAGTCTTACTCAAGATGATAATATGCTATCTGGTTTATTTTTATCATCGTGTACATGCTTTAGGTGACATCACAGGTTACTATTACACGTTGATAGAGCCCTTGGGATTCTTGCTTGACTACCAGCAGTATGATGGCAATCATATACGTGAGAGTTGGGTAGTTTATAAGCACATCCTTAAAGTGGTCCCTAGTCGTGGGAGTTTCGAGACTGGGCATCAATACTCCGATAGTAGACTAGTGTATACGATCGAGACCCCGATGAGGGGCGGTGGCTGGTCTCACAAGCCATTGGTGTCAGTTGGTTCACTTAAGACGTATACAGGTGCTCATTGGGTTATGAGTACATCGGACAGGACTCGCCGGGAACATGCTAGTTGGTATTATACCTGACGTCAGATAGCAGTTCCCTGATGACATGTGTACAGGTTAGTTCATCGACCTGAGATCGTCATTTGTCTCGTGTGAGTTCCCACTGTGCATTGATTACTACCCTACGACGGCTCAAAGGAGTCGTGCAAACAGGTTTTAGTTGGGTACAGTCCCGAGCCATATGGAGGCAGTGAGCGGATCGGCAGGGGTTTTGTCTCTCCCGGTATTGGGGGTGAGATCGTGTTGTGTCTAGGAGAGCCATTACATGAAGTCCTTGGCCAAGGCAAGAGATTTACTGGTAGGTATTCCTGTAGTATCTCAGGGTGTTCTGGGCTACACTCCAACACGACTTGTACCGCTTTTGGGGGTCTGACTTTTACCAACCCCTTAGGCCCGACATGCGATACTCATAGACGAACGGACCGGACTGTACGGATATTGTCACTGACAGGCTCAGTAGGGTTTCTGGATGAGTTCAGTCATCAGCTTCCCTTTCGGTCAATACAAGGGTAGCCGTTACGTACAGCTAGTACCACTGACATGCTTGTGGTTAAACCCACTGCCAGCGTATTGACGAGTCTTTAGAGTCCCCCATAGATAGTTTCCCAAGTTTCGGGCGAAACGTTGTAGAGGCCGTATAACATTATGACAGGGTTCGATCATATACGTGCACTTGTGCACGGATCATGATCGGACGGATCATACTAGTGGGCTTTGGTTTAAGCCGGATCCTAGTATTAGATTTGTTGGATTGCTTTCGTCTCATCGTATTCGCAATCAGTCAGAATGCGGATGAAGGTATGTATATACAGGTGAGGTGTATTCTTATGATCCGTCACGAGTTTACTTTAGATGATGCCGTTCTTTTTGTAGGGTTCCTAGGCACTCTCAAGAGGTCTCACAAGGCATCAACCATGACAATTTCAAAAATTACGGTGCCGAGAAACCCTAGTGTACGGATCGTTGGCTAGAAATCTAGGCGAATATGAAATCTAGTTAATAACTTAACAGAAAGATAACGGAAATACAACCTTTGTAGATCCGGTGCTCCACCTCCATAGCTCCGCAACGAAGCCCCCTCGCTGTCCTAGTGAATTCCCGGGCTCTAGCGTCGGCTTCATCGGAGAATAAGCGAGCTAGGTCGTCGATGTCCATGCCGAAGATGATCTACGTCGAGGCATCGCTAAATCAAGCTCCACCTTCACCAAGTCATGAAAACTTGTGAAGGAAACACACTCTACTACTTGGCAAGAGGTAGAGGATGAAGAAATAGGAAGTGGGTAGACTTTAGAATTGTATTTCTCACTCATTTCCATCAATCACCATTGATGGAGCTTGCTTTCTTCAAGTGAAGAAAGGAAGAAGAAGAAGAATTATGTTATGATAAGTTAATTAGAATAGAATAGAAAATCAATTCTTATCATAATTATAACTATGGTTATGTGTAGAGAATTGACCAAGGTTAAAGTAATGGTTAGGGTTAAGGATGAGATAAGAATGGTGGACTAAGTCAAAGCTTCATGAAGCTTCAACTAAACAACAAATAAAGCCACCATTCTTTTCTCTTTTCCATTTATTTTCCAAAATGTATAAACAAATAAATAAATGAATAAATAAGTAATGGATAAATAAAACCCTAATTATATGTTTAACCATGGTTTAATTCTTTACACTTAACCAAGTAAACATGTATCATCAAACATGATACAATCATGTGTACAAAAGTATATCACATATACAATGTGCACATCCCGAGTGAGAAAATCCATTTAAAGTGAACCAATACTAGTTAGTGCAAAGTAATATATCAAATATATAATTATGTATTAAATCATTAAATCAACACTTGATTCAATGATCCGGTCATGTCGCACACAACCGACTAGTATACAATGTATCGGCTTATTGAATCAACGCTTGAATCGATAACTAGGTTATATCGCATACAACCATTCGATACATTCGTCGCGAGAATGAAATACGGTATCACATAAACGCATTATTCTCTGTCCCGCACATATCTCATATGCGCTCCTATTTCGTTTCGCTTGAGCCAGGAAACCTCTGTGTAGGACTCTAAAGACTCGTCAATACGCCGGCAGCAGGTGATGATCATATCAAGCACCCACAAGCCGCAAGCGGTCTGCTAAACGTAACGGCCACCCGGGTATTGAGCGATCAGAAGATCGACGAGCAAGCCCGCTCACACTCCAGTGAATCCAACCAGTAACACTACCGTACAGTCCGGTCTCGTCGTCTGATATGTCGCATATCTTGCCTAGGGGTGGTGAACGTCAGACCCCAATAGCTCGATAATTCGTGTCGATATGAGGTCTATAACAATTCGAGAAACTACTGGTAACACTTACTAGTAAATCTCAGCAACCCTGGCCAGGGATTTCCTGTTATAGCCAATCGAACACAGCGCAACATCAACCCCCTATACCGGGAGAGACGAATCCCCACCTATCGCTCATTGCCTCCATGTGACTCGGGACTGTACCCAAAAACCACCGTTTTGCACGCCTTCTTGGACGTGGTAAGATGGAAATCAAAGCACAGTGGGAACCACACAAGACTCTATGACGATCTCGGGTCAACAGACTACTCTGTACCAGTGTCACCAGAGAACAGCCATCTGACGTGAGGTATAATACCATCTGGGAGTTCTCGGCGAGTCCGTCCAGTGTACCCAGTCTCTACTGAGCTCCCGTATATCATCTCTGATGTCATACACCGATGGATATGGGATCATCCATCGCCCATCTGTATGGGTCGAGAAGGTATACGCTAGTCTACTGTGGTATATCGATGACCCATCTCGATACACCCACGACTAGGGACTTTCAAGGATGTACTTATGGACTACCATATCCCCACTAGTATGATCCGCATCATAGTCCAGGTAGTCAAGTAGACATCCTAAGGGCTTTACCAACATGTAACAGAGAGACAATCAGTGTACACGTTAAGGTAAAGATCAACCGGATAGCATACTATCATGTCGAGCAAGAAAGTCCTCCCTATATATGTCCAAGCATCCACTACAATATACATCCTATGTACAGTAATGGCCTCTAGGGCATACATATAACTAACAATCTCCCACTTGCACTAGGGCCATCTGTAGCAGTGGTTGCAGTATCTCATAGTCAACCATCCCATAAAAGTCTCTCTCTGGGAATAGGCCTTCGTGAGTGGATCCGTTGCGTTATCCTCTAAGTCTGCTCTCCTTGCCTCGATCACCTTGGAGATCAACTATCTCCATGATCAGGTGATACTGCCTTAGAATAAGTCTGGATCACTGATGGGACCGGCGTTCCTTGGCATAAGCCACAAGTCCATTGTCACACAATGGTAGGAACTAAGTTCATCTCATGAACTATTATACATCCAAACAGCCTCTTTGGTAGCATCTTAAGTAGCGATGTATCCTGCCTTTATCGTCTAGTATGTCACGGTATCTAGCTTGGAACTCTTCCAACATACCGTCCCTTTACTGAGAGTAAAGACAATGCCTGCGACTGACATTCAGTCGTTTTTACCACTCTGGAACACTTCCAGAGATTCTCCCCAGGATCGATTGATACCATCTCACTGCTACTAGTGAGTATCCTAACATCCAATTAGATCTATCTCATAGATCCAAAAACCAGGATATAGGAGGTATCACATTGATCCTATATGGAGAATCATTGTGATAAGCGGAGATTGACCGAGCGTAGCATTGGAAACTCCTTTCTTATCAAGAGTATGTCATCCACGTACTCTACGAGGATCACCACCATACCCCCTACTACCTTTTTGTTTATACAAGGTTCATCTACCATTTTGATGATGTCAAACTCTTTGACTTACACATCAAAACAGACGTTCCAACTCCGCGATGCCTGCTTTATCAGATAAAGCATCTTGCTCACGTTTCCGCTGCTCCCACTGTCTACGAGGCCTTCTGGCTGTGTACTTATAGACACACTCTTCTAAAACATCATTTAGAAAAGGAGTCATGGCACCCATCCGCCAGATATCGTAGTCATGGTATGTAGCCGTGATAAGTAGGATCTGGATGGACTTAAGAATAGGTACTGGAAAAGGTTTCATCATTATCCACGCCTGGTCAATGACGAAAACCTTTAACAAGTCTAGCTTTGAAAGTCGCAACTTTTCCATGTACACCAAGTAATCTTCTCAAGATATACTTGCTCCTGATGGGGATTTAACCCTTCAGATATAGCAACCAAAGTCCATACTTTGTTGGTGTATAAGGATTCCATCTCAGATCGATAAGCATCCAGCCATTCTTACAGAGTCTTACTCCTGATGGCCAGCTCGAAACAAGTTGGGTCATCATCTCATGATGCAATCCTCGCTCCCACTGTCATAGAGAAACCGAAGTATCTCTCAGGTGGGTGAGGAACCCTACTAGATCGACGGAGAGGATGAGGTTCGTTGGTATCTACTGAATCCTTTGGTTGTACCAAATCACCTGCTGTATTTTGTATAGCTGGAACCTTTCCAGTTCTACTCAACAGACCTTGCCTCGAGCTTGTCCAGATTTTGCTTTTAGACATAGGCTGGACAACCCCAAATCTTAACTGACTTAAGACGTGGGCTCTTCCCTTTCCATGTCACATATGAAACGGTAGACAACTGATTTGATTGGAACCCTATTCAATAGGTATGCAACTTCTCAAGTGCATAACACCCAATAGGAAAAATTTAACTCAGTAGTACTCATCATAGAGCACACCATATCAAATAGGGTGTATCTGCTCCGCCCCGATATACCATCGTGCAATGGTGTATACGGAGGAGTAATGCTGAGAGAGAATCTCATTCTTATAATAGTCCAGGAATCCCGTGCTTTAGTATTCTCCTCCTTGATCACATCAAAGGACATAATACTTATACCCGTATTTTGGTTCTCTACTTCTAACTTATATTCTGTGAATATCTCAAAAGGTTCGGACTTGTGTTTCAACAGGAACATATGTCTGAATCTTGGGAGATTATCAGAGAATGTAATGAAGTACAAAGAACCGGTCTTGGTATGTGTAGACAGGGGACCTACATACATCAACATGTATCATCCCAAGAGTTCATTAACTCTTTCTCTTTTTCCAACAAACAGAGCTGTGGTCATCTTATCTTTGTGACATGACTGGCGAGTTCCACAAGATGTAAATTCAAGCTAATTTAAATATGCATCTTTATGTAACTCCAGCTAGTCGGGTCGCATTGATATGACCTAGTCTACAATACCTCAAGAAGGATTCGTTCATTTCTGAACTCTTCCTCTTGTGTGTGTTCCGAATACTAAGAACTGTAGTTTGATTTAGAACATCAACGCATTTAGATAACGTGCCTGAACCGATCAACTTTTGATATAGGAAATGTTCAAAACATTATCCAACAATACAAAATTTTATCGTTTCTTTACTAATAAAGAGACTGATATGATTTTGTATATCAGGTTCGGTATCTAATAACATTCATTCAGAATCAATGTATTGGTAATACAGGGTGACAGTGACCGACAGACTTGGCTGCAACACTTGCCCCGTTTTCCGCCTCATGAAACTTATCACCCGTTCTCAGTTTTTCTACCCTTTTGTAGCCCTATGTAACATATTACATATCTGGGATCCTGATCCGGTATCATATACCTAGGATGCGGAGGATACTGAGAAACAGTTCTGTATAATGAACACACCCGAAGATGATGCATCAGCATGCACTCTCTTCGTTTGGGCGGCATGGGAATCTTGGTATTCCCCAATTTCCTGCTCTGTCTTATAACAATTATAAGTTGGAGCGGGACCAACGTTCCCCAGCTCAGTATAACAAGCGGGTTCGGTCAATAATCCGTTTTATTATCTTGATTAAGGCGTGATATGGTCGCTACCAGGAGAGAGAGAGAAGAAAACACTCAGCGTGCGCTCTTGCAAGAATAGATTGGTTATTATTTTATCTAATCAGGATGGCTCCCACTGCTTTTTATCAAATCTTCCTTCAAACCCTAAAAGGAATGACTAGCCGGGATTAATTACACACTACAAGTTCACCAATCTTTCAGCCAGGCCAGTGTCGGTACTTTGAGGGAGGTTCCCCGTGCTTTCGCACGGACCTAATTAATGTAAACCTCGTTTTCCCAGAGGCGTAACTCCGTTGACACCTTTCTAGACACCTACTTGATCGGCTAATTGTAATGTGTAAAACTCTCCCAGGAGTAACTCTTACTCGCAGCGGGTATCGGGATCCAACTATCTCATAGAAGGTATGCAATCTCATTGCAAATTTCAACACTTGAAATTACCGATAATATTTTGCCCTATCGTGCTATGACCTTGACGGAGGCCAAACTACCCATAGTCCGCTAGTCAAGTTCAACCCGTCATTTCCTGATTGAATTAAACCCACCCGCACGACCCTTGACGGAGGCCAAACAACGCCGTACGAATACCCTAATCCAATCGCATCATATGCTAACAGATAAGCACTAGTTAGCTACCGTACACTACGCCTTGACGGAGGCCAAACAACCGCAGCACGAATACTAACTAGTACTTATCTGAAATGACGGAGGGCTACGACAGGTTTTTCTGAAAACCTATTGCGTAATGAACTTGATATCGTTGTAGAATCAAATGATTTTAAAATGGAGTGCTTTTGAGGCTTTTCTTGTTCTGCTAAAGGAGTCACTCCCGGAGAAGGGATCGTCGGTCCTTTCCTCGTCGAATGAGGTGCGGGATATATCATATATATCACTGTGCAAAGCAAAAACACTTAAAAGCAATCAAAAGACAAACCGAGGGTGTAGCATCTGCCAGTTATTGCTAAAGTAGTCACTCCCGGTGAAGGGATCTCGGTCCTTTCCTTATCGAATAAGGTGCAGGATATATCATATATACCGCTGTGCAAAGCAAGAACTGTAGCTACCTGTTTTATTTTGAAATTCGATTCTACAACATCTTAGGTTTCTTTTTCTTTCATTAATCACATTAATGAAGTCCCATCATTTAAATACCTAAACATCACAGATAAATACGACGTACACTTATGCCATCCGCATTCGCCTCGATGTCCCCTCGTGCACCGTTAGGTTAGGTAACTAACGACAGAGCGGGGTAGGGCTAGCGCGGGTGTAAAACATAAGTAACGGCTATATAATATATCGTATATACTATATACTGTATCTATCACAGAACATCACATGATCACATCACAGATATCGCAGCAGAAGAAACATATGAAATATTGGATATACTAGGACGTCCGTGTTTTCAATACGAGCCAGTATAAAACACGGATTCCACGGTCGTGATGAATAGCCAAACCCACACCCCTAGACCCCTACGAGAGCGGCAAGCAACCCTACCAATTCTGGAGTTAGAAGACCCGGACTCGACTCCTCGAGTTGGTCTCCCACTGGACTCCAGAACCCGGTTACTTGTGCCCTCCTCCTAGGGTCTATCCTAGTGCGGAAAAGTAAATAATATACAAAATGTGACAACTTCCGCAACCTGGAAGTGCCCCAATAAAAGAATATTACATACAAGTTTTTACATGAATGAAAATGAAAAACACTCATCTCACATAAAAAACCCCGGCTATTCGAACACGACGATCCAATATAACATATCCAGCAACACATAACATCACATGTCATCAACGTAAGTAAATATGCGCATCCCAATTGTCGTTGACATATAGCAACGAAACCGGCGATATCACATATTACACTTACGGTCAAAGAAAAGAAAGTGTAAAACTACAACAGTTGGAATCCGCAACCTATATAGACATCGCATGCCTAATCAAATGAATTCCTTAGACATCGCAGGCCTAACAGTTATAAACCCCGCATTTTGTCTCAAAATCGAAAACTCTTTTCAATATTAAGTCGGGCAATTCAACAAGATTCCCGATATCCTGATCGAATGCTCGTCGCAAACTTTAGTAGGCGGCCGCACCCCCGATACCGTCGACGAAGTGCACCAAGGCGGAACACCGCTACCGCGAGCACCCGAACGGATGCTTTCGGCGACGGGGTTCTCCTACAGTCACTTGGTCGGGGCTATGGGGTGTAGCTGTCTATTAAGTTTACCCGGCGAGTATCCGCGTACGCTATGTGATTGCGACGGACTTTTGATCACATCAAAATTCCGTGGCAACCGATCAAGTGAGACTAAACTGCTATGTTTATAACATTCATTCAGTTATCACATAACTTTTGTGAATTCCAATTGTGGTATCACATTCCGGATAAATGGAAAATGTCAAACTTTCTGATCGAACAATCGAACACCCAAGTTTTCCCGATACAGCTCAACACATGAAATAAGTCTAACAACATTCAGTTCGTGCCTCAGTACCAACGGTCCAGCCGTAGAAGGGTCAAGCCAACGCCTCACATGTGGCACGCCGTACTGCCCCAAACCCGAAGGTTCAAAAGGCAGTTCAAGACGGTCACATAATCGAGTTAAGGTTTGTTGTCTTCTAGAGGGTCCATCGCGTTACTTGCACTACTTAGAACGTCGTTAAACTACGGAAAAGTCCAACACCTGGAAATTTCCCGACAGGGGAAAAATTGGATATTTATATCCGGTCGAACTTTTTAACATATTCTAAAAAATTATCCGGAACGACACATAGACAAAGTTTGACAATCCGATCGAATGTATGAACTCCCAATACAACCCAAAATACTCAACTCTTTATTTCAGATTAAAAATTCCCAGGAAAACCAGCACTGAAAAATAGGAGTTAGTGTGCAAAATTCAATAGCAGATAAGACAAAAGGGCCGCGGAAGGGCCGCATTAGCACGCTAATGCCGCGGTTCCGCCGCACTTTAGAAAGATCATTAGGTAATTTTTGCATCGTAATTCTTAGATTTACCTGCTGATTTTTCTGCATATTTTTAATTTGCAAAAATCCACATTTTACAAAAATGTCCAGAGAGCATTTTAAAGTCGGGGTTTCGGGTCGATCGGACTTCCAACTCCGTCTACGCATCGCCTAAGGCTCTAGCTAGGCTCTGATACCACTGTAGGGTTCCTAGGCACTCTCAAGAGGTCTCACAAGGCATCAACCATGCCAATTTCAAAAATTACGGTGCCGAGAAACCCTAGTGTACGGATCGTTGGCTAGAAATCTAGGCGAATATGAAATCTAGTTAATAACTTAACAGAAAGATAACGGAAATACAACCTTTGTAGATCCGGTGCTCCACCTCCATAGCTCCGCAACGAAGCCCCCTCGCTGTCCTAGTGAATTCCCGGGCTCTAGTGTCGGCTTCATCGGAGAATAGGCGAGCTAGGTCGTCGATGTCCATGCCGAAGATGATCTACGTCGAGGCATCGCTAAATCAAGCTCCACCTTCACCAAGTCATGAAAACTTGTTAAGGAAACACACTCTACTACTTGGCAAGAGGTAGAGGATGAAGAAATAGGAAGTGGGTAGACTTTAGAATTGTATTTCTCACTCATTTCCATCAATCACCATTGATGGAGCTTGCTTTCTTCAAGTGAAGAAAGGAAGAAGAAGAAGAATTATGTTATGATAAGTTAATTAGAATAGAATAGAAAATCAATTCTTATCATAATTATAACTACGGTTATGTGTAGAGAATTGACCAAGGTTAAAGTAATGGTTAGGGTTAAGGATGAGATAAGAATGGTGGACTAAGTCAAAGCTTTATGAAGCTTCAACTAAACAACAAATAAAGCCACCATTCTTTTCTCTTTTCCATTTATTTTCCAAAATGTATAAACAAATAAATAAATGAATAAATAAGTAATGGAAAAATAAAACCCTAATTATATGTTTAACCATGGTTTAATTCTTTACACTTAACCAAGTAAACATGTATCATCAAACATGATACAATCATGTGTACAAAAGTATATCACATATACAATGTGCACATCCCGAGTGAGAAAATCCATTTAAAGTGAACCAATACTAGTTAGTGCAAAGTAATATATCAAATATATAATTATGCATTAAATCATTAAATCAACACTTGATTCAATGATCCGGTCATGTCGCACACAACCGACTAGTATACAATGTATCGGCTTATCGAATCAACGCTTGAATCGATAACAAGGTTATATCGCATACAACCATTCGATACATTCATCGCGAGAATGAAATATGGTATCACATACACGCATTATTCTCGGTCCCGCACATATCTCATATGCGCTCCTATTTCATTTCGCTTGAGCCAGGAAACCTCTGTGTAGGACTCTAAAGACTCATCAATACGCCGGCAGCAGGTGATGATCATATCAAGCACCCACAAGCCGCAAGCGGTCTGCTAAACGTAACGGCCACCCGGGTATTGAGCGATCAAAAGATCGACGAGCAAGCCCGCTCACACTCCAGTGAATCCAACCAGTAACACTACCGTACAGTCCGGTCTCGTCGTCTGATATGTCGCATATCTTGCCTAGGGGTGGTGAACGTCAGACCCCAATAGCTCGATAAGTCGTGTCGATATGAGGTCTATAACAATTCGAGAAACTACTGGTAACACTTACCAGTAAATCTTAGCAACCCTGGCCAGGGATTTCCTGTTATAGCCAATCGAACACAGCGCAACATCAACCCCCTATACCGGGAGAGACGAATCCCCTCCTATCGCTCATTGCCTCCATGTGACTCGGGACTGTACCCAAAAACCACCGTTTTGCACGCCTTCTTGGACGTGGTAAGATGGAAATCAAAGCACAGTGGGAACCACACAAGACTCTATGACGATCTCGGGTCAACAGACTACTCTGTACCAGTGTCACAAGAGAACTGCCATCTGACGTGAGGTATAATATCATCTGGGAGTTCTCGGCGAGTCCGTCCAGTGTACCCAGTCTCTACTGAGCACCCGTATATCATCTCTGATGTCATACACCGATGGATATGGGATCATCCATCGCCCATCTGTATGGGTCGAGAAGGTATACGCTAGTCTACTCTGGTATATCGATGCCCCATCTCGATACACCCACGACTAGGGACTTTCAAGGATGTACTTATGGACTACCATGTCCCCACTAGTATGATCCGCATCATAGTCCAGGTAGTCAAGTCGACATCATAAGGGCTTTACCAACATGTAACAGAGAGACAATCAGTGTACACGTTAAGGTAAAGATCAACCAGATAGCATACTATCATGTCGAGCAAGAAAGTCCTCCCTATATATGTCCAAGCATCCACTACAATATACGTCCTTTGTACAGTAATGGCCTCTAGGGCATACATATAACTAACACTTTTCATTGTCATAAACATTTGGGTTAATGTTTTGGTGGAAATTGTGAGTGGATTTCATCATGAGGAGCATTTATTGTGACATGTACATAAGTGGTGACTCATGGTCTCTTTATTTGTGCATATGTCACATTTTATTTTGATTAATATGTTGAAATGATAAGTGGAGAAAGAAGGGGCAGCCATGAGGCAAGGGGTTAGCTCTTGGATTGTATTTTAACTCTCACATTATTATTCCAACACATTAAAAAAAGAAACCTCTTCTTCTTCCTCTTTCTTCTAGCTCACCATTTCCACCATGGCTTCATCTTCAACCTCCATAAATACACTCTCATGAGTTGAGAATCAATGGATGCATGAGACAAAGTTATCACACACATTCTCTACATCACCTTGGACATGTCGGCTAGCAAACCTCATGTCCGAGTTGCTTCGGTTTGAAGCGGGAGCCCATAAAAAAGACTTCTTGACATGGTGCCATTCTGACGGGAGACCGGAGACCGGAGATGCCGCGATGAGCTAAAGATGGTGGCTAAAGACCGAAGGACACGGATCGATCGGTATAGCCTTTCTATCATCTTTCTAGTTAGCTAGTATAGGTTAATGGTACGATCCAGGTGAAAGACTACGATAGCGCCGGTTTCGTAAAAAGTTTTTGTTCCGCACTTGGCCTCGGATTGACGGCCGGGGCTCTACCGTAGACTTACTTGGTATCAGAGCCACGCCATTAACCTTTACTAGCTTGTTCTACGTGTTTAAAATATCGATCGATCGAAATTTCTGAATTGTATTTTCATTTCAGTGTGCTTGCTGTCGAATTTCAAAGTTGTTCAAAAAATTATTTTAGGCATCTTAAAAATACATGCAGGCATAACTAAAGCTACAGAAAAAGTTTAGAGACCTAACTCTAAAATTCCACCGCGGAACCGCCGCGAAATGTCGCATTTGGCGGCTCTTCCGCGGCCCTTTTTGGGCTACTGTGCCTCAAATGTTTTCTGGGGCTTTATTTCATGGAAATATGATTTTAGTGATATATAGTTTTGTCCCAGATTCTTTTGAGTGCTGGATTTGCACTTGGGGCCTACTTCGGGAAGTTTTGTCGATTGGAATTTTAAATACGTTAGTTTACAGTACTTACATTATATTTGCGACCGTGAATGTCATTTGATCGGTAAATCTTGTCTAATCGCTATAGCCCTTTTAGACGGATTTGCGAATGTGATATTCACGTTGATGTTCTGTGTTGTGCTGTGATGTTGCAGATTTGTCGTGGTGGATAGCCTGGATGCAATGTTAGTACAGGTTAGTTTCATTTATACATTTGATATTGCAGGGCGAGCGTCCGACATGTGGGCTGCCGTCACTGCCTGTTTGTATATCATTCTTTTTGGGGCACGACCGGGTTGAGGTCGATGTCACCGTTGTACATATTTTTATTTTCTGTACTAGGATTACCCCGCGGTGGGGTGCACGGATAGCCGGGTTCTACAGGGAAACGTACCCGCATCTCATAGCTTTGAGACGGAAGGGGCTTCACTCTAGAATTAACGGGCTATTCGCCGCACTCGTAGGGGGTATAAGTTGACACAAGGAGGGGTGCTTAAGTTACCGGATTCCGTGAAGTGCTGGGTGGTCCATTCACTTTGTTGAAGAGGGCTACCTCGCTTCAGGTTTTAGCGGGTAACTTGCCGCACCCGTAGGGGTCTAGGTTTTCATTGCACAGGCTATCCACACGACCAGGGGAACGTCGGGTTTCAGTTGCGGCTCTATGAAACCCGGGGCTCTCAGATTATTTGTATTGTTCTGTGATGCTTATTACTTTTCTGTAATGTTGCATTTATCACGTCATGAGCGATTATTATATATTGATATATATACTAGTAGATGTTGTTTATGTTTTTCATCCGCGCTAGTCCAGTCCCCGCTCTGTCGTTAGTTAAGTAACCTAACAGGTGATGACGGGACCCAGTGGCGAATGTGGATGGCATATACGTACATCATATTTTCGTTCTTTGTTGTGTGATAAATTGATGGGACTGCGTTGATTCAGATCAATGCATGAAAAAAAACCTGTTTGATGTTGTTGGAATATTTTTCAAAAGGTTGTTATTGCAAGGACGTTCTCATTTGCTTTGCACAGTGGTATTCGGTTATGAATATCCAGCACCTCAGTCGACGAGGCAAGTGCCGAGATCCCTTCACCGGGAGTGACCCCTTGGGCAGAAGTTTGCGTAAGGGTAATAACTTCACTATAGCCGATTGCATTTTTGCTTTGCATCGCGGTATTCAGTTGGAATATCCTGCACCTCATTCTACGGGGAAAGAGCCGAGATCCCATCACCGGGAGTGACCTCTTTAGCAAAGGTTTTCACCACTATATATTTATAAAAAGCTATCCGGTTCCTTCAACGAAATAAAGTTCATTACGTTAAAGGCTTTTCGCCAAAAACCATTCGTATCCCTCCGTCATTTCAGACGGGTAGCACTTAGTATTCATGCTATGTATGTTGGCCTCCGTCAAGGCATAGTGTATGGTAGCTATTTGTTACTTTTCTGTTGCATAGATAGATGTGTTTGTTTGGGACAGTCGTACTACCATTTTGGCCTTCGTCAAGGGTATGTACGGGTGGGTTCAAATTAACCTGGATAATGACGGGTAGAACTTGACAGGTGACTTATGATATGTTGGCCTTCGTCAAGGTCATAAGAGCATGGGGTAAAAATCACATTGGGAGTTTCTAAAGAAACTGAAACTTGCCAGGCATGCGCATACCTTCTGGAGTGTGATAACGTGAGTGGATTCCATCACGTTATCATGTGATGATAGTTGGATCCCGATTCCCACTGATGAGTTGGTTTACTTCTCGGGTGATCCCGACTAAATCTTCATTCAGGTTTGGATGAGAATTTGAGGATATGGTGGGAGGCTTCCTGATTAGATAAATTTATAACCATTCTGATCTAGGTTTGAGTGCACACAGAGTGTTTCTTTTCTCTCTCTCTTTGGCATCGTCCATGGCCCGACCCTAGACTATGACTCAGTGACCAAGTTGACCGAATCTTCTTAAAACACTGGCTTTTGGATTGTCTGAGTTGCATACATCATTACCACTCCTTCTTTTACCCTTTGCATTTCTCCAGAACACCCCGTATTTTTATGAACATCCAATTCCATTGGATAAATCCATCGTATGGTTATATACGAACTCGAAAGAACTTCTTCGAGGATGGATTCTGGTTCTGGAGAGAATGAATAGGATTATTCAGTTGTCTTTTCCTTTATCCTTTTCCCAGGTTGTGAGGGCTCCTAGGATTAGGAGAGAGTACACCTATTACGCTTATTGGATAGTCTTCTTCCAAATCATAGGCAGGTGCCGAATGGTAGGGAATGAAGAAAGCCGATTAGCCTAAGTGAGGTGTACAGAAGGTAATAAGTAAAGACAAATAAAGAGATTAGAAAGAGGGCAAAGTAAAATGCGACTTCTATCATTCACGACCAAACCAAGTATTTCATCGCCACTTCTATTTCACCTTTGTATTTCTCCAGAACACCCCATATCACTACGAAGATCCACAGTTTATTGAATAATCCATCGTATAGTTATATACGAACTCGAAGGAACTTGTTCTAGTTCGGGGATAGATTCTGGTTCAGGAGAAATAAGAATAATGTTTATTCAGTTGTCTTTCAACTTTACCTTCTCTCGGAATGCGGGTGCTCCTGGGATTAGGGCAGTACACCTATTACACTTATTAGATAGTCTTCTTCCAAACCATAGGCTAGTGCCGAACGGTAGGGAAGGAAGAAAACCATTTAGCTTAAAGGGGTGTACAGAAGGTAATGAGTAAAGACAAATAAAGGGATTTGGAGGCTGGCAAAGAAATATACGGTTACAGTTGTGAATCTGATAATGGAAGAGGCATTACTAGGAATACCCGGATACCCCTACGATACATTTTTATGTTTCAGTTTTATTATGCGTTGTTAATAGAAAACTAATTTCACAATTAGGTCCTTACTCCAGGGTATGTATTTACCAGGTTTGATTCTCACATCTATATAGTTTTACAGATGATGAGTGGGAGTAAGTTATTGGGAATTAGGTGATCATCCTCATTATATCGGGATTCGTTGTAATTGGTGATATTTGAGGAAATTTCCTGGGTTTTTGCCGGACGCCAAATATTTGGTTTAGAATATCCGTTGTTATGCACCAATTTCAAACTGATATATCCGTACGTTTATTTTTATAAAGTGAGATATAAATTTTTGAAATTATGTCGATAACATTTACCTATATCAGTTGATGGTTAGGTAAAGAGCATTAAACAACGGTGTAATTCTTCATAACCATAGTACAGTTTTCAACATACGACGCACAGGGTTTGAGTTATTCAACTCAGGGGACTTATACAGAGTATTGTATGTTGTCCAGTGTCCATTAGGACAGAGGGGTTGGTCCTCGTACTATATTCTGTTTACTTGTGACTTCTCTAGTTCTTAAACATGTGTTTCATAGAATTACATGGTCCAAGTTTTGAGAAGTTATAGGTATATGAATAAAGTAGAGAACCAAGTGTCGCAAGTATCAGGATTCTTCAAGGCGATCGAAGATGTAGATACTTGTGTATGGTATTCAGTTGATAGTAATGGTTATGAGAAACTTGTTTCTCTTTCAGGTTACTCATGTTTGGATGCACTCCTAAGTTGAGTAATGCTAATTGGCCTCTCTCCATTTAGTTGACATGCACTGGAGACAGCTGCATGATTTGAATCTGGTTCCAATTAAATCAGTGTCTCTGTTTCTATATTAGATATAGAATGGCTCATATCTTAACGATGTTAAGGTATATGGAGTTGTCCGGCTTATGCTTAAAACCAGACTCTGGATAACTCAAGGCACGTTTCTGTAATGGTTGTTTGTGGGTTAACCCGGGATTTGACGAGGGTTGATTTTCTACCATCTGGAAGATCAATAGTGATATTGTTCATGACTCGCCACAGTTTTAGTAAAATGGATTTTTTCAGAAAACAGTAGTGGGAGTATGGTAGAACTGGAAGTGATTCCAGAACCGCAAACGATTAATGAAAATTTAATAGGACCTAAAGATTCAATCTGGATTGACATTCCATTAGCCACTCCGCAGATATGGTGGGTAACCTCAGGCGCCCGAGAGGTACTCCGGTATCCTCAAGGACGGTGATAGGGAGGTTCTTGTTTACCCAGACTTGCCATTACTGCTGTTCTGGACTCTGAAACCCGGCAGGAGGATGAGTATAGCGTCGTTCTAAACTAGCTTTAGAAGTGCACGTGTATATGACTCTGCCAGAGGGTTGTCGTAGTCAGTGGGAGCAGTGGAAGCATAGTGGACAAGTAGCTTATGTCTATTTATAGACTAAAGAAGATATAGCAGAGGTAGATCATCTATTTCTGATGTGACAGTCATAGGTTTGACTTCATCAGAATAAGAGATGGATCTGTTAAGAAAGTTGTAGGGTGTGATGTCTTGGTATTTAGATGACATACACAAAGTAGGAAGTGATATTCCTATACTACGATCGGTTAAACTTTGGTTGTCACACAGTAGTTTCTTCACATAGGATATGGATATTATATCAGATATACTGGTTACTAGATCTATGGTTTTAGATTTAGATTTGGGTAGTTTCCAATCTGGGTACTTAGACAGTATTCTAAAGGTATTTAGAATGGACGACTCCTGGCACGGTAGTATACCTGCAGGTGATGGAGTCACCCTCTCTAAAGGTGTCTTACAGACTAAAGGGGAGAGGAATGTCCATGATTGGCATATCACTTGCTTAGGCAATTGAGTCAATCATGATATGTCAAGTACCATACCAGATGTTGTTTTTGCACTAGATGCAATAAGTTGAGATATTAATCCAATCCTGGAGAAATTTTCGGAAGTAGTTTTAGAACATAAGTGAATGTTCTAGGGATTTGATAATGGCAGCCTCCTTTAGGAAACGGTTATCATTCCAGGCTTCCAAGATGACCTGGATGACAGATGTTGGAGATAGTGCCCTCAGAGTTAATTATTAGGTCACAGGTACATGATTGCAATGATTGATGGAGGACCTATCCCGGTAGAACAGTCTTACTCGAGATGATAGTATGCTATCTGGTTTATCTTTGTCATCGTGTACTGCTTTAGGTGACCCGACAAGTCGCTACTACACGTTGATAGAGCCCCTAGGATTCTTGCTTGACCACCAGCAGTATGAGGGCGATCATATAAGTTGGAGCTGGGGTCTATAAGCATATCTTTAAATGATCCCTAGTCGTGTGAGTTTCGAGACAGGGCATCGATACTCCAGAGTAGACTAGTGTATACAGTCGAGACCCCGACGAGGGGCGGTGGCCGGTCTCACAAGCCACTGGTGTCAGTTGGATCACCTAAGATGTATACAGGTGCTCATTGGGTTATGAGTACACCAGACAGGACTCGCCGGGAACATGCTAGTTGGTCATATACCAGACGTCAGATGGCAGTTCCCTGGTGACATGTGTGCAGGTTAGTTCATCGACCTGGGGATCGTCATTTGTCTCGTGTGAGTTCCCACTGTACTTTGATTACTACCCTACCACGGCTCAAAGAAGTCGTGCAAACAGGTTTTAGTTGGGTACAGTCCCGAGCCACATGGAGTCAGTGAGCGTATCTTCAGGGGTTCGTCTCTCCCGGTATTGGGGGTGAGGTCGTGCTGTGTCTAGGAGAGCCATTACACGAAGTCCTTGGCCAAGGCAGGAGATTTACTGGTAGGTATTCCAGTAGTATCTCAGGGTGTTCTGGGCTACACTCCGACACGACTTGTACCGCTTTTGGGGGTCTGACTTTTACCAACCCCCTAGGCCCGCCATGCGATACTCATAGACGAACGGACCGGACTGTACGGATATTGTCACTGACAGGCTCAGTAGGGTTGTCAGGCTGAGTTCGCTCACAGACATCCCTTTTAGTCAATACCTGGTAGCCCGTTACGTAATGGCTTATACCTCTGACTTGCTAGTGGTTAAATCCACAACCAAGGTGTTGACGAGTCTTTAGAGTCCCCCACATTCTGTTACTCAGCTTTCGGGCGAAAGGTTGTAGAGGCCGTATGGAGATATGGCAAGGTCCGATCAGATACGTGCGGTATTGCACGGATCAGGATCGGACAGTTTGTACTACAGGCCGTATGGATATATGGCAGGGTTGGATCAGATACGTACGGTATTGCACGGATCAGGATCGAACGGATATTACTAGCCGGCTTTGGTATAAGCCGGATCCTAGTATAGTACAGTGTACATTTTGTCTCATTGCATTTGTATTTCGGTCGGAATACAAATGCGGGCGTGTATGCACAGTATCGGGGTTTTTCCTGTAATTTATTACGGGACCAGTTTTATGGAGTTGCCAGTTTGCTTATCGTTTCGGCCGATTTCCTTTGTATCGTTCATTGGCCGAAGTTTGGTGGAGGAGGGCTTATTTGCATTGTTGCAAATAAGCATTTGTGGAGGGGGTCTTTGCACTTTGTAACATCATGATTATTGCACCATACCTTGACTTTCTTTAGTTGATCATGGCTTGACTTTTGCTATCATGGTTGTTGATTGAGTGTTGGAATTGTTGTAATCATTTGATTTTTCCTCATCATCATTTGCTTTCCAACCACCCCCTTGTTTTTGCTCTCTCTCTCCTATCACACAAAAAGGGGGGGCCGGACACTATTGTAGGATGAGGGAAATGCTTCTCTTTTGAGTTGGGAGAAAAATGTTACTCTCATTCTTTGTATATCACATTTTTCTTCACCTCTCTCCAAGTTCTTTTTCTTCCACCACAAAGGCATCTCCATGAACCCCAAAATGAGACTTCTTCTCTACACATTCTACAGCGAATCTTGGGCACGTCGACTAGCCAGCTTCGTGCCCAAGTTGCCTCGGCATTGAGGTGGGAGCCCGTAAAAGAAGTAGGCGATGTGGTGCACTTCCGGCGACGAGGTGGAGACCGGAGCTTCCGCAGGAGATCGGGACGACGACGAGAAGACCGGAGGACTCGGATCTGTCGGTATATCTCTCTTCCCTTTCTTGTAGATAGCTAGGACTAGTTAGTGGTTCGATCCGGGTATTAGTGCGCGGCGGTTTGCCAGTTCAAGAAAAATTTAAGTTTATCACCGCTTCCGCATTTGGCCGTCGGATTGACGGCCGGGGCGCCGCCGTGCACTTACAGTGGTATCAGAGCCTCGCCATTAACTTAGTCTAGCTTGGTTTAATGTGTTTTTCAGTTCCGATCGATCAAATGTTCCAAAACCCGCATTTCCTTCAGCATCAGTTTCTGTTGAAAATTTTTGGTCTCGAAAAATTTTTCAGGTTGTAAAATAGTGATGTACTGGAAATTATAAGGATACTGTAGAAATTCGACACTGTGATTCACCAATGGGAGCGCGGAACCGCGGCCAAACCCCCCTTTGGGCCGCGGTTTCGCCGCACAATGGAGTGATCACTGTATCCAATTTCTACAGTTCCTTTCTGGGGTTAAAATTGGGGTTTTGGAATATTAATATTGGGCCCAGAATTTCTTGATGTGCTACAGTAGTGCTTGGGGCCCACTTGTTAAAATTTGATTGATCGGATATTTTAAACACATTATTTCACAGTATTTACATTATATCTGCGACCGTGAATGTCACTTGATCGGTAAATCCAGTCTAACTGCTATAGCTCGGTTAGACGGATTTGCGAACGTGACCTTCACGTTGATGTTCTGTTTTTGCTGTGATGTTGCGGATCGGTCGTGGGGGATAGCCTGGATGCAATGCTAGTACAGTTGTGGTTGTATTATGTACATTTGATATTGCAGGACGAGCGTCCGACATGTGGACTGCCGTCACTGCCTGATTGTATTATTATTTTGGGGCACGACCTGGTTGCGGTCGATGTACCCGTTGTATGTATATTTTATTTTCTGTACTAGGATTACCCTGGGGAGGGGTGCATGGATAGCCGGGTTCTAGAGGGCAACAAGCCCGCATCTCATGGCATTGAGACGGAGGGGGCTTCACTCTAGGATTGGCGGGCTATTCGCCGCACTCGTAGGGGGTACAGGTTGACCCAGGAGGGGTGCCTAAGTTACCGGATTCCGTGAAGTGCTGGGTGGTCCATTCACGGTGCTGAAGGGGGCTGCCTCGCTTCAGGTTTTGGCGGGTAACTTGCCGCGCCCGTAGGGGTCTAGGATTTCATTGCACAGGCTATCCACACGACCAGGGGAACGTCGGGTTTCAGTAGTGGCCCTGTGAAACCCGGGGATCCCAGATATCTGTATTATTTCTGTGATGCTGTTCATTCTCTGTGATGTTGCATTTTATCACGCCTTGAGCGAATATAATATATTGGTATATATATTAGTAGATGTTGTATATGTTTTACATCCGCGCTAGTCCAGTCCCCGCTCTGTCGTTAGTTAGCTAACCTAACGGGTAATGACGGGACCCAGTGGCGAATGCGGATGGCATATACGTACATCAGTATATTTTCGTTCTTTTTGGTGTGATCAATTGATGGGACTGCATTGATTCGGATCAATGCAAGTTTAAAAACAAACCTTATCTGATGTTGTTCGAACACTTTTCAAAAAGCTGTTATTGCAAGGACGTTCTCTTTTGTTTTGCATCGTGGTATTCAGTTGGAATATCCTGCTCCTCAGTCGACGAGGCAAGGGCCGAGATCCCTTCACCGGGAGTGACCCCTTGGACAAAGAGTTTGCGTCAGGGCATTAACTTCACTATAGCCGATTGCTTTTGCTTTGCATCGCGGTATTCATTTGGAATATCCTGCACCCCATTCTACGGGGAAAGAGCCGAGATCCCTTCATCGGGAGTGACCTCTTTAGCAACGGTTTTCGTCACTATATTTTTAAAAGCTATCCGTTCCTTCAACGATATCAAGTTCTTTACGTTAAAGGTTTTCGCCAGAAACCATTCGTAGCCCTCCGTCGTTTCAGACGGGTAGCACGTAGTATTCATGCTATGTTTGTTGACCTTCGTCAAGGCATAGTGTATGGTAGCTGCTTGTTACCTTTCTGCTGCATAGATAGATGCGTTGGTTTGGGACAGTCGTATAGCCTTGTTGGCCTTCGTCAAGGGCTTGTACTGGTGGATTCAAATTAACCTGGATAATGACGGGTAGAACTTGACATGTGACTTATGATTTGTTGACCTTCGCCAAGGTCATAAGAGCATGGGGCAAAAATCCACATCGGGAGTTTCAAAAGAACTGAAACTTGCCAGATATGCGCATACCTTCTGGAGTGTGATGACGTGAGCGGATTCCGTCACGTTATCATGCAATGATAGTTGGATCCCGATTCCCACTGATGAGTTGGTTTACTCCTCGGGTCACCCCGACTAATTCTTCTTTCAGGTTTGGAGGAGAATTTGAGGTACAGTGGGAGGTTTCCAGATTAGATAAATTGGTAACCATTCTGATCTAGGTTAGAGTGCACGCTGAGTGTTTCTTTTCTCTCTCTCTTTGGCAGCGACCATTGACCCGACCCTAAGACTATGACTCAGTGACCAAGTTGACCGAACCTTCTTAACACTGGCTTTTGGATTGTCAGAGTTGCAGACCTCATTGCCACTCCTACTTTTACCCTTTTCTCCAGGACACCCCGTTTTACTACGAACGTCCACATCCATTGGACAAAACGATCGTATGGTTAGATACGAACTCGAAAGAATTTATTCGAGGATGGTTTCCGGTTCTGGAGAAAACGGATAGGATTATTCAGTTGTCTTTTCCTTTTTCCTTCTCTCAGGTTACGAGTACTCCTTGGTTTAGGAGATAGTACACCTATTACGCAAATTGGATAGTCTTCTTCTAAACTATAGGCAGGTGCCGACCGGTAGGGAATGAAGAAAACCAATTTGCCTAACGATGGTGTACAGAAGGTATTAAGTTAAGACAAAGCAAGGGATTAGTAAGAGGGCAAAGTAAATTGCAACAGATATTCACGACCAAACCAAGTATTTCTTCGCCAATCCTAAAATCACCTTTGTATTTCTCCAGGACACTCCGTATCACTACGAAGATCCACAGTTTATTTGGATACTCCATCGTATGGTTATATACGAACTCGAAAGGAACTTGTTCCAGTTCGGGGATGGATTCAAGTTTAGGAGAAATAGGAATAAGATTTATTCGGTTGTCTTTTATCTTCACCCTCTCTCATTGCGAGTGTTCCTAGGATTGGGACAGTACACCCATTATGCTTATTGGATAGTCTTCTTCCAAACCATAGGCTGGTGTCGAACGGTAGGGAAGGAAGAAAACCATTTGGCCTAAAGGGGTGTGCAGAAGGTAATGACTAAAGACATATGAAGGGATTTGGAGAGGTGGCAAAGAACTATACGGTTACAGTCGTGAATCTGGAAGAGGCATTACTAGGAATACCGGGATACCCCATCGAAACATTTCAATGTTTCAGTTTCACTGTGTACTGTTAAAAGAAAACTGATTTCCCGATTAGATACTTACTCCAGGGTATGTATTTACCAAGTATAATTCTCACATCTGTATGGTTTTACAGATGATGAGTGGGAGTAAGTTATTGGGAATTAGGTGATCATCCTCATTATATCGGGATTCGTTGTAATCGGTGATATTTGAGGAGATCGCCTGGGCTGTTTGCCGGTCGGCAAATATTTGGTTTTGAATATCCGCTGTCATGCACCAATTTCAAATTGATATATCTGTACGTCTATTTTCATAGAGTGAGATATACCTTTTTGAAATTATGTCTGTGACATTTACCTATATCAGTGGATGGTTAGGTAAGGAGCATTAAACAGCGGTGTAATTCTTCTTAACCATAAGTACAGTTTTCGACCTACGACATACAGTGAATGAGTTATCAGACTCGAGGGACTTATACAGAGTATTGTATGTTGTCCAGGGTCCATCAGGACAGAGGGGTTGGTCCTCGTACTATATTCGGTTTACTTATGACTTCTCTAGTTTTTAGACAGGTGTTTCGCGGAAACACAGGGTCCGAATTTTGAGAAGTTATAGGTATTTGAATAGAGTAGAGAACCAGGTATAGCAAGTATCGGGATTCTTCAAAGTGATCGAAGATGTAGATACTTGTGTATGGTATTCAGTTGGTAGTAGTGACTAAGAGATCTTGCTTCTCTTTCAGGTTACTCATAATTGGAAGCATTCCTAAGTTGAGTAACGCTGATCAGGCCTCCTTCCATTTAGTTCACATGCACTGGAGACAGCTGCATGATTTGAATCTGGTTCAATTAAATCAGTGCCTCTGGTCCTATATGGGATATAGAACAGTTTGTATCTTAACAATGTTAAGGTACGGGGAGTTGTCCGGTTTATGCTTAAAACCAGACACTGGACAACTCAAGGCACGTTTCTGTAATGGCTGTTTGTGGGTTGACCCAGGCTATGACGAGGGTTGACTTTCTACCATCTGAATGAACATAGCAATATTGTTCTAGACTCGCCACAGTTTTATTAAAAATGGATTTTTTTTCAGAAAACAGTAGTGGGAGTTTGGTAAAACTGGAAGTGATTCCAGAACCACAAACGATTACTGAAGTTTTGATAGGAACCTAAAGATTCAATCTGGATTGACATTCCATTGGCCACTCCGCAGATAAGGTGGGTAACTTCAGGCACCCGAGAGGTACTCCGGTAGCTTCAAGGACGGTGACAAGGAAGTTCTTGTTTACCCACAATTACCATTGCTGTTGTTCCAGGCTGCGAGACCTGGCGGGAGGATGAGTATAGCGTCGTTCTAAACTTGCTTTAGAAGTGTACGTTTGTATGACTCTGCCAGAGGGTTGTCGTAGTCAGTGGGAGCAACGGAAGCATTGGTGGACAGGTAGCTTAAGTCTATTTATAGACTAAAGCGGATGCAGCGGATATAGATCATCTATTTCTGACGTGACAGTCATGGGTTTGACTTCATCAGAATAGGGGATGGATCTGTTGAGAAGGTAGTAGAGTGTGATATCCTGGTATTTGGATGACATACACAGAATAGGAAAAGAAACTCCTATACTACGATCGGTTATACTTTGGTCGTCACACAGTGTTTTCTCCATAAAGGAAATGGATTTTATATCAGACATACTGGTTACTAGATCTATGGTTTTAGATCTAGATTTGGGTAGTCTCCCAATCAGGGTACTTAGACAGCATTCTAAGAGTATTTAGAATGGACGACTCCTGGCACGGTAGTGTACCTGCAGGTGATGGAGTCACCCTCTCCAAAGGTGTCTTACAGACTAAAGGGGAGAGGGACGTGCATGATTGACAGATCACTTGCTCAGGCAATTGAGTCAATCATGAGATGTCAAGTACCACACCAAATGTTGTTCTTGCACTAGACGCAATAAGTTGACATTAATACAATCCTGGAGAAACAGTAGGAAGCAGTTTTAGAACATAAGTGGATGTTCTAGGGATATGATAACGACAACCTCATTCGGGAAACAGTTATCATTCCAGGCTTCCAAGGTGACATGGACGACAAGGAGGTTGTCAGAGTTATAGTTTTCCTTCTGATGAGGGGCAGTATTTTGGACAGGTGATCCAAGGCAATACTGAGGGTGGCATGGCGCAGGACACTGATTAAGTTCAGTTGATGATACAGTCTAAGAAGTTTGGATTTGGAGTTCTTTTATGAGCTAGGTCCCATCAGACATCCAGACATTCTAAGACAGGTATTGCTCATTTCGGGAGATGGTTTTCTCCGCGAACTTGAGATATAGAGAGACATAGAAAGAGACAACAAAACGGATCCACTCACTGAGGCTATTCCTCGAACGCAATAGTTCCGCAGGCGAGCTTTGTGGGACTGATTAGTAGAGGAGTTGGGTGTTCGGTATCATACGGGCTGTGAGTATGCGACATCGCAATAATTAGCCTTGAGTGCAAGTGGGAGATTGTTGGAGATAGTGCCCTCAGAGTTAATTATTAGGTCACAGGTACGTGATTGCAATGATTGATGGAGGACCTATCCCGGTAGAACAGTCTTACTCGAGATGATAGTATGCTATCTGGTTTATCTTTGTCATCGTGTACTGCTTTAGGTGACCCGACAAGTCGCTATTACACGTTGATAGAGCCCCTAGGATTCTTGCTTGACCACCAGCAGTATGAGGGCGATCATATAAGTGGGAGCTGGGGTCTATAAGCATATCCTTAAATGGTCCCTAGTCGTGTGAGTTTCGAGACAGGGCATCGATACTCCAGAGTAGACTAGTGTATACAGTCGAGACCCCGACGAGGGGCGGTGGCCGGTCTCACAAGCCACTGGTGTCAGTTGGATCACCTAAGATGTATACCGGTGCTCATTGGGTTATGAGTACACCAGACTGGACTCGCCGGGAACATGCTAGTTGGTCATATACCAGACGTCAGATGGCAGTTCCCTGGTGACATGTGTGCAGGTTAGTTCATCGACCTGGGGATCGTCATTTGTCTCGTGTGAGTTCCCACTGTACTTTGATTACTACCCTACCACGGCTCAAAGGAGTCGTGCAAACAGGTTTTAGTTGGGTACAGTCCCGAGCCACATGGAGGCAGTGAGCGTATCTTCAGGGGTTCGTCTCTCCCGGTATTGGGGGTGAGGTCGTGCTGTGTCTAGGAGAGCCATTACACGAAGTCCTTGGCCAAGGCAGGAGATTTACTGGTAGGTATTCCAGTAGTATCTCAGGGTGTTCTGGGCTACACTCCGACACGACTTGTACCGCTTTTGGGGGTCTGACTTTTACCAACCCCCTAGGCCCGCCATGCGATACTCATAGACGAACGGACCGGATTGTACGGATATTGTCACTGACAGGCTCAGTAAGGTTGTCAGGATGAGTTCGCTCACAGACATCCCTTTTAGTCAATATCTGGTAGCCCGTTACGTATTGGCTTATACCTCTGACGTGCTAGTGGTTAAATCCACAACCAAGGTGTTGACGAGTCTTTAGAGTCCCCCACATTCTGTTACTCAGCTTTCGGGCGAAAGGTTGTAGAGGCCGTATGGAGATATGGCAAGGTCCGATCAGATACGTGCGGTATTGCACGGATCAGGATCGGACAGTTTGTACTACAGGTCGTATGGATATATGGCAGGGTTCGATCAGATACGTACGGTATTGCACGGATCAGGATCGAACGGATATTACTAGCCGGCTTTGGTATAAGCCGGATCCTAGTATAGTACAGTATACATTTTGTCTCATTGCATTTGTATTTCGGTCGGAATACAAATGCGGGCGTGTATGCACAGTATCGGGGTTTTTCCTGTAATTTATTACGGGACCAGTTTTATGGAGTTGCCAGTTTGCTTTTCGTTTCGGCCGATTTCCTTTGTATCGTTCATTGGCCGAAGTTTGGTGGAGGAGGGCTTATTTGCATTGTTGCAAATAAGCATTTGTGGAGGGGGTCTTTGCACTTTGTGACATCATGATTATTGCACCATACCTTGACTTTCTTTAGTTGATCATGGCTTGACTTTTGCTATCATGGTTGTTGATTGAGTGTTGGAATTGTTGTGATCATTTGATTTTTCCTCATCATCATTTGCTTTCCAACCACCCCCTTGTTTTTGCTCTCTCTCTCCTATCACACAAAAAGGGGGGCCGGCCACTATTGTAGGATGAGGGAAATGCTTCTCTTTTGAGTTGGGAGAAAAATGTTACTCTCATTCTTTGTATATCACATTTTTCTTCACCTCTCTCCAAGTTCTTTTTCTTCCACCAGAAAGGCATCTCCATGAACCCCAAAATGAGACTTCTTCTCTACACATTCTACAGTGAATCTTGGGCACGTCGACTAGCCAGCTTCGTGCCCGAGTTGCCTCGGCATTGAGGTGGGAGCCCGTAAAAGAAGTAGGTGATGTGGTGCACTTCCGGCGATGAGGTGGAGACCGGAGCTTCCGCAGGAGATCGGGACGACGACGAGAAGACCGGAGGACTCGGATCTGTCGGTATATCTCTCTTCCCTTTCTTGTAGATAGCTAGGACTAGTTAGTGGTTCGATCCGGGTATTAGTGCGCGGTGGTTTGCCAGTTCAAGAAAAATTTAAGTTTATCACCGCTTCCGCATTTGGCCGTCGGATTGACGGCCGGGGCGCCGCCGTGCACTTACAACAGAGTGACTGTCAGAGTTATAGTTTCCCTCTCACGAGGGGAAGTAGTTTGGACAGGTGGTCCAAGCGGATACTGAGGGAGGGATGACGCAGGATACTGATTAAATTCAGTTGACGATACAGTCTAAGAAGTTTTCTGGATTTGGAGTTCATTTATGAACTAGGTCCCATCAGATATCCAGATATATTCTAAGACAGGTATTGCTCATTTCGGGAGGTGGCTTTCTCCACGGACTTGAGATAAAGAGAGACATAGAAAGAAACATCAGGGTGGATCCACTCACTGAGGTTATTCCTCGAACGCAATAGTTTCACAAACGTGCTTTATGAGACTGATCAGTAGAGGAGTTGGGTGTTCGGTATCACACGGGCTGTGAGTACGTGACATCGCAATAATTAGCCTTGAGTGCAAGTGGGAGATTGTGGGATATAGTGCCCTCAAAGTCAATTATTGGATCGCAGGCACGTGATTGCAATGATTGAGGGAGGACCTATGCCGGAAGGACAGTCTTACTCAAGATGATAGTATGCTACCTGTTTTATCTTTATCATCGTGTACATGCTTTAGGTGACATTACAGGTCACTATTACACGTTGATAAAGCCCTTGGGATTCTTGCTTGACTACCAGCAGTATGATGGCGATCATATACGTGAGAGTTGGGTAGTCTATAAGCACATCCTTAAAGTGGCCCCTAGTCGTGGGAGTTTCGAGATTGGGCATCGATACTCCGATAGTAGACTAGTGTATACGATCGAGACCCCGAAGAGGGACGGTGGCTGGTCTCACAAGCCATTGGTGTCATTTGGTTCACCTAAGACGTATACAGGTGCTCATTGGGTTATGAGTACACCGGACAGGACTCGCCGGGAACATGCTAGTTGGTATTATACCTGACGTCAGATAGCAGTTCCCTGATGACATGTGTACAGGTTAGTTCATCGACCTGAGATCGTCAATTGTCTCGTGTGAGTTCCCACCGTGCATTGATTACTACCCTACCACGGCTCAAAGGAGTCATGCAAACAGGTTTTAGTTGGGTACAGTCCCGAGCCATATGGAGGCAGTGAGCGGATCGGCAGGGGTTTTGTCACTCCCGATATTGGGGGTGAGATCGCCCTGTGTCTAGGAGAGCCATTACACGAAGTCCTTGGCCAAGGCAAGATATTTACTGGTAGGTATTCCAGTAGTATCTCAAGGTGTTCTGGGCTACACTCCGACACGACTTGTACCGCTTTTGGGGTCTGACTTTTACCAACTCCTTGGCCCAACATGTGATACTCATAAACAAACAGACTGGACTGTACGGATATTGTCACTGACAGGCTCAGTAGGGTTTCTGGATGAGTTCGCTCATCAGCTTTCATTTCGGTCAATACAAGGGTAGCCGTTACGTACAGCTAGTACCACTGACGTGCTTGTGGTTAAACCCACTGCCAGCGTATTGACGAGTCTTTAGAGTCTCCCACAGATAGTTTCCCAAGTTTCGGGCGAAACGTTGTAGAGGCCGTATGACATTATGGCAGGGTTCGATCATATACGTGCACTTGTGCACAAATCATGATCGGACGGATCATACTAGTGGGCTTTGGTTTAAGCCGGATCCTAGTATTAGATTTGTTGGATTGCTTTCGTCTCATCGCATTCGCATTCAGTCAGAATGCGGATGCAGGTATGTATATACAGGTGAGGGGTATTCTTGTGATCCGTCATGAGTTTACTTTAGATGATGCCGTTCTTTTCATTGTCATAAACATTTGGGTTAATGTTTTGGTGGAAATTGTGAGTGGATTTCATCATGAGGAGCATTTATTGTGACATGTACATAAGTGGTGACTCATGGTCTCTTTATTTCTGCATATGTCACATTTTATTTTGATTAATGTGTTGAAATGATAAGTGGAGAGAGAAGGCCAGCCATGAAGCAAGGGTTTAGCTCTTGGATTGTATTCTAACTTTCACATTATTATTCCAACACATTAAAAAAAAAGAAACCTCTTCTTCTTCCTCTTTCTTCTAGATCACCATTTCCACCATGGCTTCATCTTCAACCTCCATACATACACTCTCATGAGTTAAGAATCAATGGATGCATGAGACAAAGTTATCACACACATTCTCTACATCACCTTGGACATGTCGGCTAGCAAACATCATGTCTGAGTTGCTTCGGTTTGAAGCGGGAGCCAGTAAAAAGTCTTCTTGACGTGGTGCCCTTCCGACAGGAGACCGGAGATCGGGGATGCCGCGATGTGCAAAAGATGGTGGCTAAAGACCGAAGGACACAGATCGATCGGTATAGCCTTTCTATTATCTTTCTAGTTATCTAGTATAAGTTAATGGTACGATCCGAGTGAAAGACTACGATAGCGCCGGTTTCGTAAAAAGTTTTTGTTCCGCGTTTGGCCTCGGATTGACGGCCGGGGCGCTACAGTAGACTTACACATCTGTTTTGATGTGGTAGTCAAAGCGTTTGACTTCATCAAAATTGTAGATTAACTTTGTATATACAAAAAGGTAGTAGGAAGTATGGTGATGATCCTCGTATTGTACGTGGATGACATACTCTTGATAGGAAAGGAGTTTCCTATGCTACGCTCTGTCAATCTCCTCTTATCACAAGGATTCTCCATATAGGATCAAAGTGATACCTCTTAAATCCTGGGTTTTGGATCTATGAGATAGATCTAAGTGGATGATAGGATTCTCACTAGGTGTAGTGTGATGGTGTCAATCGATCCTGGGGAGAATCATTGGATAGGATCCAGGGTGGTAAGAACGATTGAATGTCAGTCACATGCATTGTCTTTACCCTCAGTGCATGGACGGTATGTTGGAAGAGTTCCAAGCTAGATACCGTGGCATACTAGATGATAATGGCTGGATACATTGCTACCTACGATACTACCAAAGAGAAAGTCTGGATGTATATAAGTTTATGAGAAGAACTTCGTTCCTACTATTGTGTGACAATGGAGTTGTGGCTTTGGCCTAGCAACCTCCATCCCATCAGTGATCCAGACATATTCTTAGGCAGTATCACCTGATCATGGAGATGGTTGATCTCCAGGGACATCGAGGTTAGGAAAGTAGACACAGAGGACAACAGCGCGGATCCACTCACAAAGGCCTATTTCCCAGTAGAGACTTTTATGGGATGGTTGAGTATGAGATACTTCAACCACAGCTGATTGTTGGGTATGAGATACTACAACAGATGTCCCTGGTGCAAGTGGGAGATTGTTAGTGATATGTATGCCCTAAAGGCCATTACTGTACATATGATGTATATCGTAGTGGATGCTTGGACATATATATGGAGGACTTTCTTGCTTGACATGATAGTATGCTATCTGGTTGCTCTTTATCTTAACGTGTACACTGATTGTCTCTATGTTACATGTTGATAAAGTCCTTAGGATGAGTACTTGACTACCAGGACTTTGATGCAGATCATACTAGTGGGGACAGTGTAGTCGCTAAGTACATCCTTCAAATGTTCCTAGTCGTAAGTGTATCGAGATAGGGCATCGATATACCAGAGTAGACTAGCGTATAGCTTCTCAACATGTAGATGGGCGATGGATGATCCCATATCCATTGGTGTTTAACATCAGAGACAGTATACGGGTGCTCAGTGGAGACTGGGTACACTGAAAGGACTCGTCGAGAACTCCCAGATGGTATTATACCTAACGTCAGATGGCAGTTCTGTGGTGACACTGGTACAGGTTAGTCTGTAGACCCGAGATCGTCATAGAGTCTTGTGTGGTTCCCACTGTGCTTTGATGTCCACCTTACCACGTTCAAGAGAACGTCCAAAACGGTGGCTTTTGGGTACAGTCCCGAGTCACATGGAGGAAATGAGCGATAGGAGGGGTTTCGTCTCTCCGGGTATTGGGAGTTGATGTTGCGCTGTGTCGATTGGCTATAACAGGAAGTCCTTGGCCAAGGCAGCATAAGAGATATATTGGTAAGTGTTATCAGTAGTTTCTTGACCCGTTATGAGCATCATATCGACACGACTTATCGAGTTACTGGGGTCTGGCGTTTACCACCCCTAGACGAGATATGCGACATATCAGACGAAGAGACCGGACTGTACGGTAATGTTACTGACTGGATTCACAGGAGTGTGAGCAGGCTTGCTTGTTGATCTTCTGATCGCTCAATAACCGGGTGGCCGTTATGTTTAGCAGACCGCTTGCGGCTTGTGGGTGTTTGATATGATCATCACCTACTGCCGGCGTATTGACGAGTCTTTAGAGTCCTACACAGGGGTTTCCTGGCTCAAGCGAAACAGAGTAGGAGAACCTATGTGATATGTGCGGGACCGAGATTACTACGATATGAGATACCGTATTCTATTCTCGTGATTAGTGACATTGATCGGTTGTATGCGATATAGCCGGGTTATCGGATCAAGTGTTGATTCGATAAATTGTTACACATGATATTAGTCGGTTATAGCCGGATTATTAAATCAAGAGTTGATTTAATAATTTAATGTATAATTATATATTTGATATATTACATTACATTAATTAGTATTATCTCACTTATGATTTATTTTCTCACTAGATTGTGCACATTGTTTATATGTGATATATGCAAGTGTACATGTTTGTATCATGCTTGATGATACATACAAGATGGGTGTATGAGACTTATACCATGATTAGGTTAAATTAGGGTTTTGTTTATGTCTTAAGAATAACAAAAGAGAACGACTTAGTCAAAGTTGTCAAGCTTTCATGAAGCTTGTAGAAACTTTGACAAAGTCAACTCTTTTGTCATTCCATAAGATATTATCAAACCCAACCCTTAACCATAGTGTATGGTTTATTCTCTACATGAGTTAAGCATGATAGATTTTACTCACCCATGGTTACATAATTCATTTGAAAGAATTATTGAGATGAGTTCATCTTCTTCTTCTTCTTCCTCCTCAAAATCTTTCTAGCTCTAATGGAGTTATGAGAAAAAGTGTGAGAAAATAAATTCTAAAGTGAGCCCACTTCCTACTTCTTCATCCTCTACTACTTGCCATATAGTATACAGTGTTCTCTTCACAAAGTTCATGACCTAGTGAAGGAATAGCTTGAGTTAGTGTCTCCTCGACGTAGATCATCTTCGGCCTCGAAGTCATCGAAGCAAGCATGCTCGTTTCTTCGTGGAGCCTCTCTAGAGTCCGGAGTTCACGATCACTGCGGAGGGGAATTCTACACGGAGCTATTGAAGTGAATGACCGGTCTACAAAGGTTGTATTCCATGCTCACTTAGATTGCAAAGTGTTTGCTTTTCATATTCCGTATTATTTCTAGTTAAAGATTCTAGTTAGGGTTAGCTAAAATGGAAAAAATTTAATTTGGCATGGACGATACCAACCGGAACCTTGCTACCGTCGTAGGTAACCCTCCAGAGGCGCTGCTGAAATTTTTATGAAAGAAAATTTTAAGTTTAAAGACTTTTACTTGAGGTTTCCAAATATTGTATCAATGTTTTCATTACTTACTTCTGTTGGGAGGTTTAGATTTTAGGGTTTCGGCTTACGTAGGTTACGTTACGCCTATAGATGTTGCGTGATTTAAGTGCCGGTCATGAGCTAATATTTCGGGACGTGACAAGCATTGACACGTAAATCCTCATATCTCAGGCGCCACATCCTCAGATCGGCCCTCAGGCGCCGCAAACTCCAGTCGGCCCTCATATCCATCTCACGACCCCGATCGGTATCCTCCGGATGACCGCTGAGTCCAAATACTATCACCGGTAGGTAGTGCTCCCCTGCCAGGCTCACCACCTAACAATACGAGTCTTCTTGCCCCGGGATACCTCACCGAGTCCACAATGTACCCGCAGACGGTGCCTACCGCTCCTTGAATCGGGTTTCACATGCCAATCTCAGAACCGAGAAAACACATGGTGGACGCCTCGAAATATCATATCAAGAGAAACCGGGTTTTTAAAACAATACATATTTTTCTTTGAAATATAACCACGGTTCTCAAATCCAGAATCTCATGAAAACAGCATCTCAATGCGTAATATCATAAAGCATGATGTATGCAACATATAACCGAAATGTGAGCATATCAAGTATATCATGCAACCAAGTATAGTGATGTGAGCATAGCAAGTATATCATGAAACCAAGTATAGTGATGTGACAATACTGAACAATCATGAGTAGTAGCATGATGCTGCAATTCTACTATGTAAGTGACATAGCAATTATCGATGATAAAGTGTGTGAGCCGGCCAGTCTGTGTAAGTGTAACATACGCATCATCGATAATGGTGTAGGTGTACTAGCACAGGTATATGCAATGCAATGAGAATGACATGAACGTAGCATAAGGTAAATCGTGAGCGAAATGCTAAAAGGTATACGTATCTATAATATGTCCGAGTCGGTGAATCTATCAATCGGCATCCAGCCTCACAATGTCACGTACGGTATAATCTATCCTACGACATCCTCTAATCAAGGGTATGGATCAATCAACAGGTAAAACTCATTGTGTACGGTAATCCATCGTACGACGGCATTAAACAATTAGGGATTCTATCAACCTATACAACAACGAGGGTACGGATCTAAGTCTCGTACGGCATATCACTCATTATTCTCATCATTATCCATATATATATATATCTATATCCCAGGTCACATCCGTATCAATCTCATATCAGGGGACCGACAAAGGTATCAATTATCTCATGTCGACTCGCATATGTATAACGACATATAAAACAAGTCATCATGTCTCATCGTATACTCTTTTCATCGTATCAATCTCTCACATCAAGTCATTTTACATATACATTCTATCTTATGAATCTCATGTCATGCTATACGACCCGAAATTGCCACGTGACGGCCCTTAAACTACGCAACGTCTACAGGCGTAACACAATTTAAGTAAGCCAAAAACCCAGCAATCAAAACCATCAAAAGTAGTAAGTGATAAGAACATTGTTAAAACTTTTGAAAATCCCGAGTATAAATTCTTTAAAGTCCAATTTAGTTTCTTAAAAATTTTGGCAGCACCTCCTTTGTAAAAACTAACCCCAAAAATGGGTACAACATAAATATAAGTAAAGCATCCCCAACGGGAGCAAAATCCACGCCCAAAGGCGGAAACAACCACCACAACAGATATACGACGCCGTAGAGAAGAAATAAAAGACGATATAAGTAAAACTGCATAAAAGACTCCAAGTCACAAAATAACATACAATATCGTCATCACATCAAGTCTTTAAGTCTTACATGAAAGTGGTAGATGGAGAGTACATGGTAAAAAGATAACAATAAACAATATCGGATAGCCTCAAAACTCACCTATAGCAAAGCTGCGCACAATCAGCCGAAGCGGTATCCGCTGCAAAAGATGATACGAAAGATGAAAAGCCTACCGCGACTGCCCTGAGGGACTACCTGCAAAACACTGTGGCACAACGGGGGTGAGTTGCTAACTCTTGAATACTAAATAACATATGCAGGTAATCGCAAGTATGCGCGTACAGCGCGAATCTAATGCATGCAAGCTGATAGCAACAAATGGCAACATGTATGCAACAGTTATGTAAGGTACTTTATCAGGTACTACTATTACATGAACAATAATAGCAATATGTATGCAACAGTCATGTAAGGTACTCTATCAGGTACTACTATTACATGAACAATAATAGCAATATGTATGCAACAGTCATGTAAGGTACACTATCAGGTACTACTAATACACGAAGCAATGCATATACAATAAATGCGGAGTATGGGATAAAACATGTCATCCTCACGGAATCCTGACCTCGTGGTAGGACCAAAGTCTATCAAGACAATCTAAATCCAAAATTTCCATATATCAGCCCCCAAATTGGCCCTCATATTCTGTAAGTCTCATAAATCCTGAGTGTCGAATATCAAGTAAATCTCATATAACCTGTAAGTCCACGTTGCGACCCCCGGTTCTTACGGGGAGGCGGAAACGGTATAAAATCAAAATTTTAACGCAAGAGGCAACATGGACTAAGCTAGGTCGGGATCTTTACCTAACTAAAACTAGCATACTAAGCTAAAGATATTTAGCTACTCGGATGAAGATGGTTATACCTAAACTTGAACTCCTTCTCTTCAAGCTCCTATGGTGGTTCGATGGCTCCTTCTCGTTGTCTCCGTACGCCGAAGATAGATCCACTTGAAAGCTCCAACCTTTAGCTCCTTCTTCGTTCTTTGAAGAAACTAGTTCACTTGGTTTGCTAAACCTAGTGAACTAGAATGAGTAGAGATGATTTAGAATGGGATTTTATCTATGGTTCTTGATTCTCAACTCATGAGACAAGAGAACCATAGATCAAGAGAGGGAGCAAGAGGTTGAGGGTGAGAGCAAGAGGAGAGCTCAAGAACAAGAGAGAGAATGAGCAAGAAAGAATGAGGCTCTCTTCTGTCTCTCACCCTCTCATAATCCAAAGTAATCATAACTCATCATATTAACAAAAGTCTTATGTGATGGTAGAAGCAACCATAAGCTTATCATGTCATGCACTCATTTTACTTAAATGAACAAGCAAGTAAAAGTCTTTGGCATGAAATGATAGCCATGGTTATCATGATGGTCAACTAGTCAAGCCTAGTCAACCGGTCAACAAAGTCAACAAGTCAACAAAAGTCAACAAGTCAACAAAGTCAACAACCAAGTCACCATAATACTTAATTAATACAATAGTTAATCACATATCATATTCTCATTAGGGTTGAGCAAAAAGTCAAAAAGTCAACGGTCAACTGTCAACAACCCTAATGAGAATCCGCTGTCTGTGCCTCCCTGTCAACAGTGCATACACACCCGCATCCGCGTTCCGAGGAACACGAATGCAAACTGGATAAATCCAATCCCATAAGGTACACTAGGATCTGGCTTAAACCAAAGCCCGCTAGTGTAAACTGTCCGGACACTGTACGTGCACAAGTGCACGGATGTGACCGAACCCTGTCGCAAAACCATGCGACCTGTCGCAATACCATGCGACCTCTACTCTTTTGCCTAAAGGCGAAAAGCTTTCTGTGTGGGACTCTAAAGACTCGACACTACGCTGGCAGTGGGTTTAACCACAGACCGCAAGCGGCACTAGCTGTGCGTAACGGTCCCCAGGTAATGCCGACAAGAAGACCGACGAGGCGAAACCCATCTGAACTCCTACTGAGCCTGAGTGTGACATTCTCCGTACAGTCCGGTCTGTTCGTCTGATACATCGCATGGCGGGCCTAGGGGGCGGTAAACGTCAGTCCCCCAATAGCGGTACAAGTCGTGCCGGAGCGAAGCCCAAAACACCCTGAGATAACACTGGAAACCTACCAGTATATCTCGTTTGCCCTGGCCAGGGACTACTCGTGTAATGGCTCTCCTAGACACAGCGCGATGTCAACCCCCAATACCGGGAGAGACGAATCCTGTCTAACCGTCACTGCCTCCAAGTGCTTCGGGACTGCACCCAACCACCACCTGTTTGCACGACTCCTTTGAGCCGTGGTAGGGTAGTGATCAAAGTACAGTGGGAACACACCCGAGGCGAAGTGACAGTGTCAAGTCAGCGGACTAAGCTGTACTCATGTCACCTGGGAACTGATAACTGACGATAGGTATAATACCAACTGGTCAGTTCCCGACGAGTCCTGTCCAGTATACCCGTAACCTAACGGGCACCCGCATACTATCTCAAGTACGACGTACTGACGGCTGTGGGACAGACCGTCTCCCACACTGGGATGAGAAGCGCATGCGCTGGTCTACTCCGGAGTATCGATGCCCTGTCTCGATAGTCCTGCGACCAGGGACCTGCATAAGGATGTGCTTCTAGATTACCCAGCCCCACTAGTGTGACGGCCATCACATCGCTGGTAATCAAGCAAAGATCCTAAGGGCTCCACTAATGTGTATAAGTAATATACAAAGATAAACACATGTACACATTGAAGTAGAAATAAACCAAGTAGCATACTACTATTTTGAGCAAGATTGTACATACAAGGTGAATATCCCAAGCTTCCATTAAGTAATATACATACTAGTATGATACAGTAATGGCCTCTAGGGCATATACACTAACAATCTCCCACTTGCACTAAGGCCATGTACTGGCGTATCGAAGACCTATCATCTCGATCAGCCGCTCGAACTGAGTCTGGGGTAGGGCCTTGGTGAATGGATCTGCTGTGTTGTCTTCTGAGGTGACTCTCCGAACCTCGATCTCCCTGATCAGGTGATACCGCCTCAAGATGTGCCTGGATTTCTGATGGGACCTGGGTTCCTTCGCTAAAGCTATAGCCCCGTTGTTGTCGCAATATAGAGGTATTGGATCAACAATGGACGGAACCACCTGAAGTTCTTTCAAGAACTTCCTTATCCAGACAGCTTCTTTTGCGGCATCAGATGCAGCGATGTATTCCGCTTCCATCGTCGAGTCTGCAACGGTTTCCTGTTTGGAACTCTTCCAACACACCGCCCCTCCATTGAGGGTAAAGACAAAACCCGACATGGACTTGGAATCATCCTTGTCACTCTGGAAGCTGGAGTCAGCAAAGGCCTCGATCTGGAGGTCCTTTCCGCCATACACCAAGAACATCGCCTTAGTCCTTCTCAGGTACTTGAGAATGTTCTTTACCGCTATCCAATGTTTCTCCCCAGGGTTTGACTGATACCGGCTTACCACACTCAGTGCATAAGCTACGTCCGGTCTGGTACACAACATCGCATACATTATAGAGCCTACCGCAGAAGCGTAGGGTATAATAGACATGCGATCCCTCTCTAAATCAGTCTTGGGAGACATCTCTTTAGTGAGGGTGATCCCGTGACAAGCCGGTAGGTTACCGCGCTTGGAATCTTCCATACTGAATCTCTTCAGTATGGTGTCGATGTACCTGGACTGTGAAAGTCCTAATATCCTCTTGGATCTGTCACGGTAGATCCGGATACCCAGAATGTATGAGGCATCACCCAGGTCTTTCATGGAGAACTTGTGTGACAAGAACCCCTTGACAGATTGTAGCATAGGAATGTCATTTCCTATTAAGAGAATGTCATCCACGTATAAAACGAGGAATACTGCAGTTCTCGCTACAAATCTACTATAGATGCATGGTTCATCTGGATTTTTGATAAAGCCAAATTCTTTGACCGTCTCATCAAAGCAGATGTTCCAACTCCGCGATGCCTGCTTTAGTCCATAGATAGACTTAAGCAACTTGCACACCTTTCCGCTGCTCCCACTCTGAATGAAACCCTCTGGCTGGTCCATATAGACACACTCCTCTAAATTTCCATTTAGAAAAGCTGTCTTTACGTCCATTTGCCAAATCTCATAATCGTGGAAGGCAGCAATGGCAAGAAGGATCCGAATGGATTTCAGCATGGCTACTGGAGAGAAGGTTTCGTCATAGTCCAAGCCAGGTCTTTGACGAAAACCTTTTGCTACCAGCCTAGCTTTATAGGTCTCAACCTGTCCATCTACACCAATCTTCCTTTTGAAGATCCACTTGCATCCTACGGGTTTTACCCCGTCTGGAGCAATGTCCAACGTCCATACCTTGTTGGTGTACATGGACTCCATTTCGGTCCGCATTGCATCCAGCCATTTCACTGAGTCAACGCTCTGAACGGCCTGCTGGAAGCTAGTAGGCTCATCATAATCTATGATGCAATCCTCTCTATCCCCGTCTATGAGAAAACCGTAGTATCTCTCGGGCGGATGAGACTGCCTACTACTTCTGCGGAGCGGCGTAGGAATGTCCTGTTCTTCCGAACCTTCTGGTTCCACTAAACTTTCAGTAATAGTCCGTGGTTCTGGAATTTCTTCCAGTTCTACTGTGCTCCCACTTATCTGGTTTTCCAAAAACTCAGTTTCCAAGAAGTAGGCATGACGAGAAACAAGAACTTTTTGTTCCTCTTCACAGTAGAAGAAATATCCTTTTGAGTTCTTTGGATACCCCACAAACTTGCACTGTACTGAGCGTGCCTCGAGCTTGTCCGCATGCTGCTTTTTGACAAAAGCCGGACATCCCCATGTCTTAATGTGCTTAAGATAGGGTCTCTTCCCACACCACATTTCATATGGTGTGGAAGGCACAGTCTTAGTCGGAACTCGGTTCAAAAGGTACGCAGCTGATTCTAGCGCATACCCCCAGAATGATCGCGGCAACTCAGCGTTACTCATCATGGACCGAACCATATCCAATAGGGTTCGGTTCCGTCTCTCCGATACACCGTTATGTTGCGGAGTGTATGGAGGAGTAAGCTGAGAGAGAATACCATTCTCTTTTAAGTAATTCAGGAATTCGGCACTTAAGTATTCTCCACCTCGATCCGATCTTAGAATCTTAATACTTTTGCCGGTCTGTTTCTCTACTTCATTCTTATACTCCTGGAATTTTCCAAAAGCCTCGGACTTATGTTTCATTAAGAAGACATAACCGTACCTTGAGAAGTCATCCGTAAAAGTAATGAAGTAAGAATGTCCGCTTCGGGCATGTGTAGACATTGGACCGCACACGTCACTGTGTACGAGTCCCAAGAGCTCGCTCGCTCTTACTCCATGTCCAGTAAACGGAGTCTTTGTCATCTTTCCTTTGAGACAGGATTGACAAGTGGCATACGACTGATATTCGAACGCATTCAAATACCCTTCTGTATGTAACTTCGTCAACCTTCTCTCATTGATGTGACCCAATCTACAATGCCATAAGAAAGTCTGATTTATTTCTGGAGACTTTCTTTTGTGTGTATTCTGGACATTAAAAATCTGTGGTTGGTTCAATACGTATATACCATTACTCAAAGTACCTGACCCAATCAAAACTTGATTAAGGTGAATGTTTACAACATTACTTACAAACGCAAATTCATAACCTTCTTTAGAAACTAAAGATACAGAAATGATATTACAAGTTGCGTTGGGTACAAAAAAGCAATTACGCAAAACCAAAACATGTCCATCTGACATTCCTAGGTGATAGTCCCCCACGGCTTTAGCATCCATGCTAGCTCCGTTCGCAACTCTGAGGGTCATGTCACCTGCCTTCAAAACCCTACGGTTTCTCAACGCCTGCAAAGAATTACAGATATGAGATCCTGATCCGGTATCCAATACCCAGGAAGTAGAGTTTATTGAAAAACAGTTTTCAATAACATACACACCTGAAGCTGAAGCTGCAACCTGCTTCAATTCCTGTGTTCTGGCCTTCCAGGCCCTGCAATCATTCTTCCAGTGTCCTTTCTTATGACAATAGAAGCATTCTTCCTTATCCACAAGCTTCCCCGCTATTTTTGTTGCTTTACCTTTTCCCTTCGTATCCACTTTACTTACACCGCCCCTTGGTTTGGCGGGGGCCTTCTTCTTCTTTCCCTTGGCTTTCGCCTTGGACCTAGAAGAAGATGATCCTCCTACAAACAAAGTGGATGTATCCCTACCTTTCTGTAGGGTGCCCTCTGCGCTCCTCAGCATGTTGAGGAGCTCTGATAGTTCAACCTCTTTTTCTTGTAGGTTGAAGTTCAGTATAAACTGGGCGTAAGTGGAAGGAAGGGACTGGAGAACTATATCCGTATATAGCTCACTCTCCAATGTGATCCCTAGGTCAGCGAGCTCCTCAATGAAGCCGATCATCTTTAGCACGTGCTCGGCTACTGATGATCCGACGGCCATTCTTGTCGAAAATAACTTTTTCGACGCTTCGTATCTTGCGATACGAGATTGCTCTCCATATAGTTCTTTTGTATGGAGCAATATGGATTCCATGTCCATATTCTCATGCCTCCTCTGATGTTCGTTGTCCATCGAGGCAAGCAGGAGGCACTTGGCCTTTGCGCTATCAATCTCCCAAGTCTTGCGGATTTCCTTATCCGCGACACTCGAAGTTGGACCAGGGACAGGGGGAGCTTTGGTGGTAAGAAGATACCCCAGCTTGTCATAAGTGATTGCTATCTTGACATTCCTGAGCCAATCTTTGTAGTTTGGCCCTGTCAGTTTGTTTTTATCTAGGAGTAACTTAAGTCCAGTCATGTTGATTGGTCGCTGCAATTTGGAGAGAAGAGGAAAACACTCAGCATGATGCTCTTGCAAGTTTAGAATGGTTTTTAGTTTGTCTAAACAGGATGGCTCCCACTGTTTCTCGAATCCCTCCTCAAACCATAAAGGAAGAATTAGTCAGGATCAATCCCACCGTACAATACTTGCTTAACCGTTCGGCCAGGCTGGTGTCGGTACTTCGAGGGAGGTTTTCCAACGCTTTCGCGAAGTTCCTTAATTAAAGAACCTCTTTTCCCTGGGGGCATAGCCCCGCTAACACCTTTCTAGGCACCCTACTAGGTTTATAGCATTGATCGTTAAGTGAGAAATTTCCCGAGGAGTAGCATATACTCACAGTAGGATCGGGATCCAAATATCATTGCGTGACGAAACTGAAGGAATCCTACCAGAATCATCACACTCCAAATGGTATGCAAAACTAGCAAGTTTCAGTACTTATGAAACTCCCGATGTGGATTTTTGCCCCATGCTCTTATGACCTTGACTTTGGCCAACAAATCATAAGTCACATGTCAAGTTCTACCCGTCGTTCTCCAGGTTAATTTGAATCCACCCGCACATACCCTTGACTTTGGCCAACAAGGCAGTACGACTGTTCCAAACCAACGCATCTATCTATGCTGCACATGAATACCCAATAGCTACCAATCACTATGCCTTGACTTTAGCCAACAAACACAGCTTGAATACTATTGACTATTCATGTGAAACGACGGAGGGCTACGAATGGTTTTGGCAAAACCGTGAACGTAGTGAACTTGATTTAGTCGATGGAACGAGATAGCTTTTAAATGGAGTGGCTCAAACTCCGTATTTTAAAAGTTGTTTTGAAAAGAACCGAGTGGTTTTTCGAAAGTGTTCCAACGACTTTAACTTGGTTTATTATCTTGCATTAGTTCTTTTAATGCGTGATATTCTTGCATTAGTTCTTTTAATGCATCCCATCATTTAATCCTACCATTGCAGAAAACAACCAAAATATGACGTACGCTTATGCCATTCGCATTCGCCACTGGGCCCCGTCATTACCCGTTAGGTTACTTAACTAACGACAGAGCGGGGGCTGGGCTAGCGCGTCTGTAAAACATAAGCAACGCCTAAATAATATCATATATAGATATACTGCAATGATAAACATTTCAGATCACAGATAAATACATTGGATATACTAGTAATCTGTAATTTGTACGAGCCTGTAACAAAAACAGATAACACGGTCGCGGTGAATAGCCAATACCCCACCCAAGACCCCTACGGGTGCGGCAAACTACCCGCCAAGTACCCGAAGCGTAGCAACCTCCCTCATCTCCATGAGTAGGCCACTCGACACTTCGGCATACCCGGTAGTTTTTGCACCCCTCCATGGGTCTATCCTAAGAGCAAAAACAGTAAAAAGAAATTATACAATGACGGCTACAACCCCGACCCGGTTGTGCGGCCAAACAAATAATTATTACATCAATTTACAAATTTACATGAATTGCAAGAAAAGAAAACTCTCGTCTCACAACCCCCGGCTATTCACCCGCGACAATCCAACATATTTATATACACATTCCAGCACATTACAGATCATGTATAACTCCGACTAATCGACTTATAGCGATTAGCCGACGTTCAATACATGCAAACAACACAGATATAACCATCATAGTCAAAGTGCAGTGAAGTTCGGAAAAATACGGAATTATAGGACCCCAAAAGGAAATTTCTTTTCTGGAAAATCTGGGCACATATAATATATCTCAAAAATCCCAAAACCAACACAGACACACACTGCACGAAAAAACGATGCACTGAAGACGACAAACCGCGGCGCTTCCGCGGCACATGCCTACCTCGTGCGGCGGAAGCGCGGCGGTTTGAACGAATTAGTGGGCCGTTTTTCATGGGTGTTCTAACAAAACCCTGAGCCGAATTTAGGAGTATAAAGTTTTTCATTTTGACCAGAAACAATTTCAACAGAAACTCAGTTTTTGTAAAAGTTTGGTTTTTGGATTTTTCCGGTTCCGAACTTCGTTACACTTCACTACCAAGCTAGTTTAAGTTTAGTTAGGCTCTGATACCACTGTAAGTCCACGTTGCGACCCCCGGTTCTTACGGGGAGGCGGAAACGGTATAAAATCAAAATTTTAACGCAAGAGGCAACATGGACTAAGCTAGGTCGGGATCTTTACCTAAACTAAAACTAGCATACTAAGCTAAAGATATTTAGCTACTCGGATGAAGATGGTTATACCTAAACTTGAACTCCTTCTCTTCAAGCTCCGATGGTGGTTCGATGGCTCCTTCTCGTTGTCTCCGTACGCCGAAGATAGATCCACCTGAAAGCTCCAACCTTTAGCTCCTTCTTCGTTCTTTGAAGAAACTAGTTCACTTGGTTTGCTAAACCTAGTGAACTAGAATGAGTAGAGATGATTTAGAATGGGATTTTATCTATGGTTCTTGATTCTCAACTCATGAGACAAGAGAACCATAGATCAAGAGAGGGAGCAAGAGGTTGAGGGTGAGAGCAAGAGGAGAGCTCAAGAACAAGAGAGAGAATGAGCAAGAAAGAATGAGGCTCTCTTTTGTCTCTCACCCTCTCATAATCCAAAGTAATCATAACTCATCATATTAACAAAAGTCTTATGTGATGGTAGAAGCAACCATAAGCTTATCATGTCATTCACTCATTTTACTTAAATGAACAAGCAAGTAAAAGTCTTTGGCATGAAATGATAGCCATGGTTATCATGATGGTCAACTAGTCAAGCCTAGTCAACCGGTCAACAAAGTCAACAAGTCAACAAAAGTCAACAAGTCAACAAAGTCAACAACCAAGTCACCATAATACTTAATTAATACAATAGTTAATCACATATCATATTCTCATTAGGGTTGAGCAAAAAGTCAATAAGTCAACGGTCAACTGTCAACAACCCTAATGAGAATCCGCTGTCTGTGCCTCCCTGTCAACTGTGCATACACACCCGCATCCGCGTTCCGAGGAACACGAATGCAAACTGGATAAATCCAATCCCATAAGGTACACTAGGATCTGGCTTAAACCAAAGCCCGCTAGTGTAAACTATCCGGACACTGTACGTGCACAAGTGCACGGATGTGACCGAACCCTGTCGCAAAACCATGCGACCTGTCGCAATACCATGCGACCTCTACTCTTTTGCCTAAAGGCGTAAAGCTTTCTGTGTGGGACTCTAAAGACTCGACACTACGCTGGCAGTGGGTTTAACCACAGACCGCAAGCGGCACTAGCTGTGCGTAACGGTCCCCAGGTAATGCCGACAAGAAGACCGACGAGGCGAAACCCATCTGAACTCCTACTGAGCCTGAGTGTGACATTCTCCGTACAGTCCGGTCTGTTCGTCTGATACATCGCATGGCGGGCCTAGGGGGCGGTAAACGTCAGTCCCCCAATAGCGGTACAAGTCGTGCCGGAGCGAAGCCCAAAACACCCTGAGATAACACTGGAAACCTACCAGTATATCTCGTTTGCCCTGGCCAGGGACTACTCGTGTAATGGCTCTCCTAGACACAGCGCGATGTCAACCCCCAATACCGGGAGAGACGAATCCTGTCTAACCGTCACTGCCTCCAAGTGCTTCGGGACTGCACCCAACCACCACCTGTTTGCACGACTCCTTTGAGCCGTGGTAGGGTAGTGATCAAAGTACAGTGGGAACACACCCGAGGCGAAGTGACAGTGTCAAGTCAGCGGACTAAGCTGTACTCATGTCACCTGGGAACTGATAACTGACGATAGGTATAATACCAACTGGTCAGTTCCCGACGAGTCCTGTCCAGTGTACCCGTAACCTAACGGGCACCCGCATACTATCTCAAGTACGACGTACTGACGGCTGTGGGACAGACCGTCTCCCACACTGGGATGAGAAGCGCATGCGCTGGTCTACTCCGGAGTATCGATGCCCTGTCTCGATAGTCCTGCGACCAGGGACCTGCATAAGGATGTGCTTCTAGATTACCCAGCCCCACTAGTGTGACGGCCATCACATCGCTGGTAATCAAGCAAAGATCCTAAGGGCTCCACTAATGTGTATAAGTAATATACAAAGATAAACACATGTACACATTGAAGTAGAAATAAACCAAGTAGCATACTACTATTTTGAGCAAGATTGTACATACAAGGTGAATATCCCAAGCTTCCATTAAGTAATATACATACTAGTATGATACAGTAATGGCCTCTAGGGCATATACACTAACATAACCAGTATCCAATATCGAGTATGTCTCATGAAACCGGAGTGTCCTACATCTACACCGAAAAACATCATGAAAACAAGTGTCTAGTATCGACACAAAATACTCAAATCTGAGGCTCCATCACCTGGGACTGGTCCTCATGTGTCATGTACGTATATCCTATGAACCTGGGTAAGCACCACCCGCAATCTGCAAGCCATGTGCGTACTGTTGGAGATAGTGCCCTCAGAGTCAATTATTGGATCACAGGCACGTGATTGCAATGATTGAGGGAGAACCTATCCCGGTAGGACAGTCTTACTCAAGATGATAGTATGCTATCTGGTTTATCTTTATCATCGTGTACTGCTTTAGGTGACCTTACAGGTCACTATTGCGCGTTGATAGAGCCCCTAGGATTCTTACTTGACTGCCAGCAGTATGAGGGCGATCATATACGTGGGAGCTGGTAGTCTATAAGCACATGCTTAAAAGGTTTCTAGTCGTAGGAGTTTCGAGACAGGGCATCGATACTCCAGAGTAGACTAGTGTATACATTCGAGACCCCGACGAGGGGCGGTGGCCGGTCTCACAAGCCACTGGTGTCAGTTGGTTCACCTAAGATGTATACAGGTGCTCATTGGGTTATGAGTATGTTAGTGTATATGCCCTAGAGGCCATTACTGTATCATACTAGTTTGTATATTACTTGATGGAAGCTTGGGATATTCACAGTTGTATATACAATCTTGCTCGAAATGGTAGTATGCTACTTGGTTTGTCTCTGTTTTAATATGTGCATGTGTTTCTTTTAGCATATCGCTGATATACATATTAGTAGAGCCTTTAGGATCTTTGCTTGATTACCAGCGTTGTGATGGCGCTCACACTCGTGGGGGCTGGGTAATCCATAAGCACATCCTTATACTGGTCCCTGGTCGTTGGACTATCGAGACAGGGCATCGATACTCCGGAGTAGACTAGCGTAAGCTCTTCTCATCCCAGTGTGGGAGACGGTCTGTACCACAGCCGTCAGTACGTCGTACTTGAGATAGTATACGGGTGCTCGTTAGGTTACGAGTATACAGGACAGGACTCGTTGGGAACTATTGGTTGGTATTATACCTATCGTCAGTTAGCAGTTCCCAGGTGACATGAGTACAGCTTAGTCCGCTGACTTGACACTGTCACTTCGCCTCGAGTGTGTTCCCACTGCACTTTGATTTCTACCCTACCACGGCTCAAAGGAGTCGTGCAAACAGGTAGTAGTTGGGTGCAGTCCTGAAGCACTTGGAGGCAGTAACGGTTAGACAGTATTCGTCTATCCCGGTATTGGGGGTTGACATCGCGCTGTGTCTAGGAGAGCCATTACACAAGTAGTCCCTGGCCAGGGCAAGCGAGATATACTGGTAGGTTTCCAGTGTTATCTCAGGGTGTTCTGGGCTACACCCCGACATGACTTGTACCGCTATTAGGGGACTGACGTTCACCGCCCCCCTAGGCCCGCCATGCGATGTATCAGACGAACAGACCGGACTGTACGGAGACTGTCACATACAGGCTCAGCAGGAGTTCAGATGGGGTTCACCTCGTCAGTCTTCTTATCGGCATCTACCTGGGGACCGTTACGCACAGCTAGTGCCGCTTGCGGTCTGTGGTTAAACCCACTGCCAGCGTAGTGTCGAGTCTTTAGAGTCCCACACAGAGAGTTATTCGCCTTTAGGCAAAATGAGTAGAGGTCGCATGGTTTTACGACAGGGTTCGTTCACATCCGCGCACTTATGCACGTTTGCTGTCCGGACAGCTTATACTAGCGGGCTTTGGTTTAAGCCAGATCTTAGTATATAATTTGGGGTTGGTTTTATCTCTTTGTATTCCTGTTCCTCGGATCACGAATACAGGTGCGTATGCACAGTTGATTGAGGCAGAGGAAGAGGTTTTTTCATTAGGGTTTTGAAACGGGTGTGTATGCACTGTTGACAGTCTTATATTTTCCAAACCCTAATGATATTGTGATTTATCAATTAATAATATTAATTAAGTGAAATTGTGTCATGGTTGGGCTTGTTGACTTGTTGACCAAGGTTGACTAGTTGACTAGGTTTGAAACATTGACCATCATCATTACCTTTTTAGATGCTCTTTGATCTTTGCAAAATCATTTATTGTGATATGATAATGGTCTCTTCAAACTAACCATCACCTTTTCATTTTTAATTAATATTATTATTTGAAAAATCACATATATTTTGTTATGGTTGTAAAAACCATATTCATTCTATCATATACTTTCTCTCTCTTGTTCTTCCTCTTCCTCAAGCTCTCCCCTCTCATGTGTTGAGAAACACTTGAGCTTGAGAAAAACCACTCCATAGTAATCTCTACTCTCATCTAGGGTTCTAGGATTAGCACTTCTAGCACCCTAGTTACTTCTAGCTTGAAGTTGAAGCCAAAGGTTGAGGCTTTCGGGTGGATCTTTCTTCGACGTGAGAAGACGACAAAGGTGACCTCTTTCCACTACTCCAAGGAGCAAGGAGAGAAGGACATAAAGCCCTAGGTATAACCGTTCTAACCCTTAGCTAGTTTCTAGTTAGCTTTAGCTTGTTTTTGTTTAGCAAAGATCCTTCTTTGTCTAGTCTATGTTGCCTAAGTTGATAAAAATTTGATTTTTATTCCGTTTTCCGCCTCCCCATAAGCACCGGGGTGGGCAACGTGGACTTACAGTGGTATCAGAGCATAACTAAACATAAACTAGCTAGGTAGTAAAGTGTATCGAAGTTCAATCGGAAAAAATCGAAAAACCGAGTTTTCAAAACCCTAAGTTTCTGTTAAAATATTTTCTGTTCAAAACAAAATAAATCATACTCCAAAAATCTTCTCAGGGTTTTGTGAAGAAAGCCACCAAAAACGATCCAGAGATTCGACCAAAGAGCCGCGGTTCCGCGGCAATAGCTTGCTATTGCCGCGCAACCGCGGCCGTCTTGGCTCGGCTCTGGGTCGAGTTTGGTGCAGTATTTTTCTGGCTTGGTTTTAGGTATTTTAAGATGGTTTATAAGTGCCCAGATTTTCCAGAATAGAAATTTTCTTTTTGGGGGCCTATAAATCCGTATTTTTTATCGAACTTCAATACACTTTGACTAAAGGGTTATATCTGTGATGTTTATATGTATTGAACGTCGGCTAATCGCTATATGTCGATTAGTCGGGGTTATACATATCTGTGATCTGTGTTTGATGATGGTATGTGTATATGAATGTGTTGGATTGTCGCGGGTGAATAGCCGGGGTGGATGTGAGATGAGTGTTTCTTTTTTCTTTCATTCATTGTAATATGTAAATTGATGTAATTTTATTATTTGTTTGGCCGCACAACCGGGTCGGGGTTGTAGCCGTCTTTGTATAATTCTTTTTACTGTTTTTGCTCCTAGGATAGACCCATGGAGGGGGTGCAAAAACTACCGGGTATCTCGACGTGCCGAGTGGCCTACTCACGGTGTTGAGGGAGGTTGCTTCGCTTCGGGTACTTGGCGGGTAGTTTGCCGCACCCGTAGGGGTCTTGGGTGGGGTATTTGGCTATTCACCGCGACCGTGTAATTCGCTTTTCGTTGCAGGCTCGAACGTATTGCGGATTCCTAGTATATCCAATGTATTCATCTGTGATCTGTAATGTCTATCATTGCTATATATTTATATATGATAACTATTTAGGCGTTGCTTATGTTTTACAGCCGCGCTGGCCCAGCCCCCGCTCTGTCGTTAGTTAAGTAACCTAACGGGTGATGACGGGGCCCCGTGGCGAATGCGAATGGCATAAGCGTACGTCATATTTTGGTTGTTTTCTGCAATGGTAGGATTAAATGATGGGACGCATTAAAAGAACTAATGCAAGAAAATAAACCAAGTAAAAGTCGATTGGAACACTTTGGAAACCACTCGGTTCTTTTCAAAACTAAACTTTTAAACGCGGAGCTTGAACCACTCCTTTTAAAAGCTATCTCGTTCCATCGATTATATCAAGTTCACTACGTTCACGGTTTCGCCAAAACCATCCGTAGCCCTCCATCATTTCAGTTAAATATACGGTAGCATTCAAGCTATGTATTTTAACCTCAGGCCAAGGCATAGTGATTGGTAGCTGCCGGATATTTATCTGTTGCATAGATAGAATGCGTTGGTTTGAGACAGTCGTACTGCCATTTTGGCCTACGTCAAGGGTAGGTACGGGTGGGTTCAAATTAACCGGGATAATGATGGGAAGAACTTGACATGCGACTTATGACATTTTGACCTCACGCCAAGGTCATAAGAGCATGGGGCAAAAATCCACATCGGGAGTTTCATAAGTACTGAAACTTGCTAGCGCTGCATACCATTTGTAGTGTGATAATTCTGGTAGGATTCCTTCGGTTTTATCACGCAATGATATTTGGATCCCGATCCTACTGTGAGTATATGCTACTCCTCGGGAAAACTCTCACTTAACGATCAATGCTATAAACCTAGTAGGTGTCTAGAAAGGTGTTAGCGGGGCTACGCCCACAGGGAAAAGAGGTTACTTAATTAAGGAACTTCGCGAAAGCGTTGGAAAACCTCCTTCGAAGTACCGACACTGGCCTGGCTGAACGGTTATGCAAGTATTGTACGGTGAGATTGATCCTGACTAATCCTTTCTTTACGGTTTGAGAAGGGATTCGAGAGACAGTACGAGCCATCCAGTTTAGACAAATTAAAAACCACTCTAAACTTGCAAGAGCATCATGCTAAAGTGTTTCTTTTCTCTCTCCTAATTGCAGCGACCATTCATCATGACCGGACTTAAGTTATTACTAGATAAAAACATATTGACATGGCCAAACTACAAAGATTGGCTCAGGAATGTCAAGATGGCAATCACTTACGACAAGTTGGGGTATGTCCTTACCACTAAAGCTCACCCTGTCCCAGGTCCTACCTCCAGCGTCGCGGATAAGGAAATCCGTAAGACATGGGAGATAGATTGCGCGAAGGCCAAATGCCTCGTACTAGCCTCGATGGACAATGAACATCAGAGGAGGCACGAGAATATGGACCTAGAGTCCATATTTCTTCATACAAAAGAACTGTATGGAGAGCAGTCTCGTATCGCCAGATACGAAGTGTCGAAGAAGTTGTTTTCGGCAAGGTTGGCCGTCGGATCATCGGTAGCGGAACACGTGCTTAAGATGATTGGCTACATAGAGGAGCTCGCGGACCTTGGGACCACGTTGGATAATGAACTCTCTATTGATTTGATTCTCCAGTCCCTTCCTTCCACTTACGCCCAGTTTATCCTTAACTTCAACATGCAAGGAAAGGAGGTTGAACTTTCCGAACTTCTGAACATGTTGAGAAGTGCTGAGGGCACCCTACAGAAAGGTAAGGAGACATCCACTTTGTTTGTAGGAGGATCTTCCTCTTCTAAATCCAGGACGAAAGCCAAGGGTAAGAAGAAGAAAGCCCCCGCCAAACCAAGAGGCGGTGTCGGTAAAGTGGATACGAAGGGAAAAGGAAAAGCAACAAAGATAGCGGGAAAGATGGTGGGGAAGGAAGAATGCTTCTATTGTCACAAAAGTTGTCACTGGAAACAGGATTGCAAGGCTTGGAAGGCCAGAACACAGGATTTGAAGCGAGTTGCAGCTTCAGCTTCAGGTGTGTATGTTATTGAAAACTGTCTATCAATAAACTCCACATCCTGGGTATTGGATACCGGATCAGGATCTCATATCTGTAATTCATTGCAGGCGTTGAGAAAGCGTAGAGTTTTGAAGGCAGGTGACATGACCCTCAGAGTTGCAAACGGTGCTAGCATGGATGCTGAGGCCGTGGGGGACTATCACCTGGGATTGTCTGATGGACACTTTTTGGTTTTGCGTAGTTGTTATTATGTACCAAATGCAACCTGTAATATCATTTCTGTATCTTTATTATCTAAAGAAGGTTATGAATTTGCATGTGTAAGTAATGTAGTGAACATTCACCTTAATCAAGTTTTGATTGGGTCAGGTATATTGAACAACGGTATATACGTATTAAACCAACCACAGATTTTCAATGTCCAGAATACACACAAAAGAAAGTCTCCAGAAATTAATAAAACTTTATTGTGGCATTGTAGACTGGGTCACATCAATGAGAGATGGTTGACTAAGTTACATGCAGAAGGATATTTGGATCCGTTCGAATATCAATCGTATGCAACTTGTCAATCCTGTCTCAAAGGAAAGATAACAAAGACTCCGTTCACTGGACATGGAGAAAGAGCGAGCGAGCTCTTGGGACTCGTACACAGCGATGTGTGCGGTCCAATGTCTATACATGCGCGAAGCGGTTATTCTTACTTCATTACTTTTACGGATGATTTCTCAAGGCTCGGACATGTCTTCTTGATGAAGCATAAATCCGAAGCTTTCGAAAAGTTCCAGGAATATAAAAATGAAGTAGAAAAACAAACAGGCAGAAGTATCAAGACACTAAGATCTGATCGAGGTGGTGAATACTTGAGTACCGAGTTCCTGGGTTACTTAAAAGAGAATGGAATTCTCTCTCAGCTTACTCCTCCATACACTCCGCAACATAACGGTGTATCGGAGAGACGGAACCGAACCCTATTGGATATGGTACGGTCCAGATGAGTAACGCTGAGTTGCCGCGATCGTTCTGGGGATATGCGCTAGAATCAGCTGCATACCTTTTGAACCGAGTTCCAACTAAGACTGTGCCTACCACACAATATGAGTTATGGAGTGGGAAGAAACCCTATCTTCAATACCTGAAGATTTGGGGATGTCCGGCTTATGTCAAAAAGCAGCATGCGGACAAGCTCGAGGCACGCTCAGTACTGTGCAAGTTTGTGGGATACCCAAAGAACTCCAGGGGGTATCTTTTCTATTACGCAGAGGAACAAAAAGTCCTTGTTTCTCGCAATGCCCATTTTCTGGAACATCAGTTCTTAGAAAAAGAAATAAGTGGGAGCGCAATAGAACTGGAAGAAATTCCAGAACCACAAGCTATTACTGAAAGCTTAGTAGAACCAGAGGGTTCGAAAGATCAGGACATTCCCACGCCACTCCGCAAAAGTAGTAGGCAGTCTCATCCGCCCGAGAGATACTACGGTTTTCTCATTGACAGGGATAGAGAGGATTGCATCATAGATTGTGATGAGCCTACTAGCTTCCAGCAAGCCATTCAGAGCGTCGACTCGGTAAAATGGCTGGATGCAATGCGGACCGAAATGGAGTCCATGTACACCAACAAAGTATGGACGTTGGACATTGCTCCAGATGGGGTAAAACCCGTAGGCTGCAAGTGGATCTTCAAAAGGAAGATTGGTGTAGATGGACAGGTTGAGACCTATAAAGCTAGACTGGTTGCAAAGGGTTTTCGTCAGCGACCTGGTTTGGACTATGACGAAACATTTTCTCCAGTAGCTATGCTGAAATCCATTCGGATCCTTCTTGCCATTGCTGCCTTCCACGATTATTAGATTTGGCAGATGGACGTAAAGACAGCTTTTCTAAATGGACATTTAGAGGAGTGTGTCTATATGGACCAGCCAGAGGGTTTCATTCAGAGTGGGAGCAGCGGAAAGGTGTGCAAGTTGCTTAAGTCCATTTATGGACTAAAGCAGGCATCGCGGAGTTGGAACATCTGTTTTGATGAGACGGTCAAGGAATTTGGCTTTATCAAAAATCCAGATGAACCATGCATCTATTGTAGATTTGTAGCGAGAACTGTAGTATTCCTCGTTTTATACGTGGATGACATTCTCTTAATAGGAAATGACATTCCTATGCTACAATCTGTCAAGGGGTTCTTGTCACACAGGTTCTCCATGAAAGACCTGGGTGATGCCTCATACATTCTGGGTATCCGGATCTACCGTGACAGATCCAAGAGGATATTAGGACTTTCACAGTCCAGGTACATCGACACCATACTGAAGAGATTCAGTATGGAAGATTCCAAGCGCGGTAATCTACCGGCTTGTCACGGGATCACCCTCTCCAAGGAGATGTCTCCCAAGACTGATTTGGAGAGGGATCGCATGTCTATTATACCCTACGCTTCTGCGGTAGGCTCTATAATGTATACGATATTGTGTACCAGACCGGATGTGGCTTATGCACTGAGTGTGGTAAGCAGGTATCAGTCAAACCCTAGGGAGAAACATTGGATAGCAGTAAAGAACATTCTCAAGTACCTGAGAAGGACTAAGGAGATGTTCTTGTGTCACGACCCGAAAGAGCACGTGACTGGCCCTTGAACCATATGAAGTCTATAGGACCCCATCTGATCCAAGTAAGCCAAAAGCCCAGCAATCTAAAACCTTTTAAAGAGTAAATAAGGAAAACTGGTTTTGAAAAGTAAGGAAATCATGTTTCGAAAATCAAAGTTTTTAAATAACTAAGCCGAATGTGTATTTTTAAAATGTGTAACCTTTCCTGAAAATTTCGGCAGAGTTTCCTTTGTAAAAACTGGCCTCGAACAGGGTACAACAAGAATAATATATAAGGAATGATAAAAGGCATCCCCAAGCGGGAGCTAGCTCTTCGTCAATCGACGGTCACAACCACGCAAGCAATAATAATATACAACGCCAAAGGGCGAGGATAAAAACCCAAAAAGAAACTCAAAACGGCCAGAAAACCGTAATACTACAAGCGCGACTCTAAGGTCGAAATAATACAACATTGTTTTCTAAGTCTGAAACAATATACAAGTTTTGGTTGATGGAATGACTAGATACAATAAATAATAATACAGGAGCAATGACGGTTCTGATACAAAAGAACCCACCTAACAACGCAAGTCACCCATATGGAAGCAGTGTGCCAGAAAAGCCGTTATGAAATCTGTACGGCAAAAACCTGCAAGGACTGTGGCACAACGGGGTTGAGTTGCCAACTCGTGAATAGAAAATATCTACAAGCAGAGATCGAATGCATGACCCATCCTAGGTCAATACAATCAGATATATATAAACCTCAATATGAATAAGTCTAAAACACGCTAAACTGGCAATGTAATCTCTATACATGAGTGTAATGACTAGTGCTCGTGCCAGTGCCTCAGGTAATAGCATATCATAAATGTGAGGTACAATCAATGAAATCAATCTGCATGTACGTGGATCCCGTCCACTCGTCACCCAATGACAATAACCATCATGCATGTAAATATCATCAGCATATGCATGGAAATATGAGGATATAAACCACCTGTGTCCCTCGCGACACGTCAAAATCATGGAACCGGAGTGCCCAGCATCGGTACTCTAAAACATCATGAAAACTGTGCCCAGCATCGGCACGTAAATCCTCATATATCGGGCTCCGTCAGTCCGGATCGGCCCACAGGCTCTGTCTGCGGTATCGGCCCTCGGCCCCGGCAGTACGCCTATATCCAACTATCGACTCCGGTCGGTATCCTCCGGATAACCGCCAGGTCCAACAAAATCACCGGTAGGTACTCGCCACCCTGCCAGGCTCATCGTCTACTCCACGAAAAACATTTCTTGCCCCGGGGAACCATACCGGGTCCACCATGTACCCGCAATCGGCCTCATCCGCCTCCTCGAATCGGGTTTCACATGTCGCTCTCAGCACCGAGAAAACACATGGTGGACGCACTAAAATATCATATCAAGGGTAACCGGGTTTTCAAAACAATTACATATCCTCTTTGAAAACACCCACGGTTCCCAAAAACCAGAAATATCATGGAAACAGCATATCTCAATGCGTATAATCAGAAAGCAACATGTATGCGACATATAACAGAAAGGTAAGAATATCAATATGTCATGCAAGGGTCAAATCCTGAATGCAACAGTACTACAGTGTAGTGACATGGCAATTATCGATGATGAAGTGTGTGAGCCGGCAACAGTGTACGTGGAACATACGCATCATCGATAATGGTGCTGGTGTCCTAGCAGCATGACTGAAATATATCAACAATACAAGCGATGCAATGCAAACAGCATGAATGTGCGGAATCGAGTAATCAACGCAACAGTAGAGAACCTGCCTCAAAAGATATATCATGCAACCTTGCCTTTTGAAATAAGACGAACCAGGGCTTTTGGTAAAATAAGGGCTACGGTGTTTTAAGAAAAGATGCGCCTTTTTAAATATCCGTATAAACCCTTTTGCTTGTCTTTAAAATATCACCGATTCGTTAGTTTTGAAATAGGTATGACTCGGGTCTAGTCTAACGCCTACTATGCGAACTACGAACCCACAGTCAAGTCAAAAGAGAGGGGTATGGAAACCACCTAAATCTGAGTCGATAAAACACTATCTCATCACATGACAGGCATCACTACCATCATATCACATCTCCAATACGAACCCTGTCATGTCGCCAAATCTCACGGCCTCAATCGAATCTCATCGACTCGTCTCAATCCCACGTATCATCCTCAAAACTCGTATATGAACACACAATCCCATACCCATGTGTAGATATACCCACCATCATATGCGCACAGATATATGAAAGAATGTATGCAAGTATGTGTGTATGTGTGAGTGTGGGTGCAACCACTACTCTAGGGTTTCGCACTACTCAACCAATACATCCTTATCACCAATAATCCATTATTACCATCACTAATCCTAAACAACACATAATAAATATATGTGTGTATACGTATTCGTATACATCACCACGGACCGCGGGGGTGCTATACGCCATCCACCCGACTTCTCCCCGTAGATATAATCTACTCACCTTGCTTCTCATGTGTCGGTGCCGATGTCGCCATCTTCATCTTCTTTGCCTCAACATCTCGTAGGGTACCAACAAGTATATATCACAATGCAAAAGCACATGAAAATCACATCGAAAACCAAAATAGCACACGCTACCCGCATAGGTAAAAACCTATCGACTCGCATGTAAACACAATCAATATCCACTTGTCGTTGACGTCCAAACGCCACCCGACAGCAATGAATCACCAAACACCAAAATCCATGCTAAATCAAGTCGTAAACCATGCACCAACATAGGAAAATCAACCCAGATTTTACCCTAGATGGAATCAGTTAAAACTAGACATGCCCAGGGTCAAGACTAGAGGAAATGGGGCCATGCACGCAAAACGAGGCAGATCCACCCTGCTCTGGCCGCAAATTGCCGCCAGAATGGGAGAATTGGTGGCCAGGAAATGGAGTTGGGGGCTAGGGTTTGGGGTGGTGGTTCACTGGTGCCTGCACATCTCACTGTTAACTCAGTTTTATTTTAGGGATCTCGGGGTGATAGCAGATTCCACAAAACACTTCCAGATTAACTGTTTTCCCCGATATCGATTCCGTAATTCCGTATTCTGTTTACAAGTTCAGGTTAGGGTTCAAATTAGCATCACACAAGGGATTCTAAGGTCACCTCAATCCTCAATTTCATCTTAAGTTTCAGTTTTACCCTAAACCCTAACTTGAATTCTCTAAAATCCACAAACATCACAATATCGATATGAAACTAGAATAGATACACAAGGAATTGAAATACTACTCTAATAGGTGCAGAAATTATCTCCTTTGGCAACTCAAGAAAATTCTTGAGTTGCTCAAAGTCCTCCAAATCCAATCTTGCTAGGTTCAATGTGAAGCTAGTGAGCTTGGGAGTAAGTTTTGTGAAGTGGGAATGGGGTTTTGGCATTGTTTTCTTGATGGATCTAGGGTTTTAGTGAAGAGGGTGAGAGAGGGGAAGTGGGCTGTAGCTCCATGGGAGAGGGGAAAGAGAAATGAGATGGGAGAAAATGATGAAGGAAAGGGTCCAAGTCAAAGCAACCTACTCTCTCTCTCTCTCATCATCACTTACCTTTTTCTTTTCTTTTCTTTTCTAAACTCTTCTCACTTGAATAGTGAACCCAAAAGAAAGCCATGGCAAAAGAAATATAACACAAGTGTAACAAGTGTGGAAAATGATATGTGCATATTTTTGCTCAAAAGTGCTAAAAATCCAATTAGCGATTTTTAATCGCGATTAACACTAAATTAGCATATAACTAATCTTAAAAACTTTAAAATGGCATAATTCCATTAAATACCCTATTTTAGAATTTTCCATAATTTTTCCCCATTTATTTGTATTTAATTATACCAGAATATTAAAATATTCATTAAAATAATATTAATTTATAAAATTTCCCAAAAATCATATTTTATTATTTTGAAGACGTTACAATCTACCCCCCTTAAAGAAATTCGGTCCCCGAATTTAAATTTAAACCCCCAAATACTAAAATATTGCAATACAATTTCCAAGTCATCGGGGCTCCGAAATCATCTATACCTAAAACATCATAGCGCAATGCATGCGCAAAAGTACTGAGCAGATAACTCAAAAGCAACACTCCATCAAGCGTCCCGCAATCATCGGAGTCATGGTAAAGACACAAATGTCAAATCCAATACAAAATCAATATGATATAAATCAGAACTATACATGTAGACATCCAATCTATACATGTGAATAGCTGATGTAAATGCATGCTAAATCTTTTTAAGTCGCTGTGCGATGCGCGTAACACTGCACAGTGGCAGACGTTTTTCACAAGAAAATAACTATATACGTATATATATATCCTTTGTTTAATAGGTACGTTCCGCCATTTTGAAAACAATCTAGAAGGGTTTCCTTGTTTTTAAACGTTTCGTGTCATATCGGACACGTAGGTATATATATATCGAGACCATAGCTCGCTCTTAGAAATCCCTTCGAACTATCAATGCATGCAAAATATATCCAGGTACTGTCCTCTGACTAGTCCTGCTCAGTATGAAAACAAATATCCAATATCATAGAAATGTACTGCTCCAAAAGGAATAAATCCCAAAGGTGCACATAACACCACCCTGTGCGTCTGGTGCGCACGGAAATCAAAATCCATATATGTGCCATACAGGTGCACAAAACAACACCTAGGTGCAACGGATGTGCACGAAGCATCTGTCATAAGCAACGTGTGTGCCTGATAGCCCAAACATGTGCATCTGACCTGCATGAAGAATCTCGATTTAGTGCATCTGGTGTGCACCAAAATCGTATCTCAAAACATGCGCCCAACATGCGCGAAAATCCAAATCGGTGCATCCATCGTGCACGAATGAAAATCTAGACCCTGCGCACTCAACATGCACGGAATCACAAAAATCCAATAGCAACGCCGAATATGCGTAAGTCCAGTCAAAAGCACGGAGTGCAAGAATCCACAACAATATCACAATCAAAATCGACATACCGAAAGGCATCAAATCGAAGTCAGGTGCAACCGTAATGCACAAAAATATAAATCCGGTGCAACAAAGGCACGAAATATAAATCTGGTGCGATAAACGCAAGAAACATAAAACTGGTGCGACAAACGCACGAAGTATAGAACTGGTGCATCCCATGCACAAATACCAAGCAATAACTCAAATACGTAAGCAGCAACACCAAGTGTACGCAGATATGAAGAAAATCATAAACGTGTGCAACTGCGTGCACAGAACACATATCAATGCACTACAAGCACATATAAGCTATACCGAGTGCAAAATCAAAACACTAAAAGTACATGAAACTCTGCTAGAAGCGTAAATCAAATCACCGGCATAAAATAGGCATGAAATCTCAATCAACACCTCAAGAGTAATAACTATGTATAAGGTATAAATACCCAGTAGGTGCAACCATGGTGCACAAAATCAAATATCATGAAACTCAGTCATCAAGACTAAATCATGCGAATAGATCGCCCAAAATACCGAAATCCAAAGCAATGGATACATGATAATCAAATTACAAAATCACAAATCATAAATACCGTCGTCGGTATATCCTCCTTCAGGGTCGAGAAGGTACCGGAACATCCGATGCTAGCGGCGCAAGATATCTACTTGCCTCTTGCTCGTGGCTGGCGTCCTCTGCCTCTGGTTCCTGATCTTTCCTGTAGATTACCAATCTCGCAATCCATCGGCTCATCGGCCCGGTCAGGTGTGCTGACAGGAACGATTCCGTTCTTGCACTTTCCTGGTCATCTCTCGGTCAATCCTCACGACCGCTCGTAAAGCAGCACATCTCTGGCGCCGACCTCGGGTCCTCTGAATGCACATCACGCATCTACTCCTGGTGCAAATCATATAGCAGCAGTGTACTGGAAGGAATCCTACACAAGGTCTCTTCTGATCTTGCCTAAGCCAAACTGTAAGGAGGATGGTACTCTGGCGTAATCTTTCCTCGCTTTCTGAGCATCTGCACCCTTAGTACAACATCTCCTCGAAAGCTGGTCGCATCTCTGCACCTCTGTATGCATGTCCGGCCTTTAATCTTAACGGGGTGTAGTGACAGCTCGTCTGCCTCTCGCACGAACTTCTTGTCCCGCTTGTCTGTATCATCGACCATTCGACGTCGCGTCTTATCTGCGCACTGCAATGTCCTCGGGTACGGTCCATCTGAAGTCTCTAACACGGACTCGAAATCACGAACTCGGTATCTTCATCACTCAGTAGAAGATATCTAGCCGAACACGTCCTCAGCGTGCATATCGCATCTCTGATGTCAGCGGAGTGAAACGTCATCTCGTCGAAATCTCGTGCAAACTCTTTACTCCACCTTGCTCCAATATCAACTGATTCGGACTCACCTCATCGTGGCTACACGGACTGCGCTCCGACGGCTATGCTCGTATCTGGAGTCTCCCAAGCAGTTTCCCATCACATGATATCCGAATGATGTCGAATCGTCCGATCGACCCGTCAGAACCTCACAATCCCCCAAGAGCTCAACATCTCGGGTACAGTTTAATAGTATCGAGTACATACCACAGCATCGGTGGTCCAGCCGTAGAAGTGCAAACCCAAGCCTCACTAATGGCGCCGAGGAACTGCCGCAAACCCTAAGGTTCAAAGGCTTTCACACGGTCATTAAGTCGAATTAGGGTTTCATTCTTTTAGAGGGTCCATAGAATCTCTTGCATGTCTTTCCGAATACTTTAAACTTGGAAAATGGGTTCCTGACATTCGATCGTCTCAATCGACTCTCAACGAACCTGCATGAAGTCGTCTCTAGCTGGAATCAATCTACCTGATGACCTCGCATCGGGGTAAGCAAACGAACCACATGTCCTAGTCATTCATCCTCGGTGACTAGCGACTCACCGACATATATCTAAGTATATGCTCATGCTGCCATAGCTCCAATCATCTGGACGATATCTCATCCTTCGCAGCAACAACTGGCTCATTCGTCGGTACGCTAAGCAGCGCCTCAACCATCATGAATAAGCGATATATCAACAGTCATCACATCCTGGCTGGCCTCTATCAGTGGCTCAATCCTCTGGTGCCGATCAGCACACCCGGGAAATCTCGCAACAGCGATCTGTCAAACGCTCAAAGTGCGGAAACACAAAATACGAAGCCTCAATGCAACCGTATGTCTCTGGAATCACGCCCCGGTCAGCCCTCGTCCACGGCGAGCTCATGCTGATGCAACTCGAGCCGTAGCTCACTCTGCCCGTGCAATCGCGGCAGCAAAACCACAACCAGTATCGATGAAGATAGATCAAAGGAAGGAATATAATACGGCGCAAGGAAATGTACAACCTAAGGTTTCTTAAGCGGAGTGGCGTGTCGTAAGTATGCCGCGGAACATACCCACGGTACGTCACTCTACTTTAGTCACCTATTCCATCAACCAAGGGTCATCCTACACGACGAAAGTTCGGGTTTAATACCCCCTCGACTAAGTCTAAGTTCCGTAAGGTCAAGCCTAAGTTCCGTATATAAATAACGCCCTAGGATCCACATAGTCAAACTCAGACTCGAACCAAGGTCAACCTAGCGCTCTGATACCAACTTTGTCACGACCCGAAAGAGCACGTGACTGGCCCTTGAACCATATGAAGTCTATAGGACCCCATCTGATCCAAGTAAGCCAAAAGCCCAGCAATCTAAAACCATTTAAAGAGTAAATAAGGAAAACTGGTTTTGAAAAGTAAGGAAATCATGTTTCGAAAATCAAAGTTTTTAAATAACTAAGCCGAATGTGTATTTTTAAAATGTGTAACCTTTGCTGAAAATTTCGGCAGAGTTTCCTTTGTAAAAACTGGCCTCGAACGGGGTACAACAAGAATAATATATAAGGAATGATAAAAGGCATCACCAAGCGGGAGCTAGCTCTTCGTCAATCGACGGTCACAACCACGCAAGCAATAATAATATACAACGCCAAAGGGCGAGGATAAAAACCCAAAAAGAAACTCAAAACGGCCAGAAAACCGTAATACTACAAGCGCGACTCTAAGGTCGAAATAATACAACACTGTTTTCTAAGTCTGAAACAATATACAAGTTTTGGTTGATGGAATGACTAGATACAATAAATAATAATACAGGAGCAATGGCGGTTCTGATACAAAAGAACCCACCTAACAACGCAAGTCACCCATATGGAAGCAGTGTGCCAGAAATGCCGCTATGAAATTTGTACGGCAAAAACCTGCAAGGACTGTGGCACAACGGGGGTGAGTTGCCAACTCGTGAATAGAAAATATCTACAAGCAGAGATCGAATGCATGACCCATCCTAGGTCAATACAATCAGATATATATAAACCTGAATATGAATAAGTCTGAAACATGCTAAACTGGTAATGTAATCTCTATACATGAGTGTAATGACTAGTGCTCGTGCCAGTGCCTCAGGTAATAGCATATCATAAATGTGAGGTACAATCAATGAAATCAATCTGCATGTACGTGGATCCCGTCCACTCGTCACCCAATGACAATAACCATCATGCATGTAAATATCATCATTATATGCATGGAAATATGAGGATATAAACCACCTGTGTCCCTCGCGACACGTCAAAATCATGGAACCGGAGTGCCCAGCATCGGCACTCGAAAACAACATGAAAACTGTGCCCAGCATCGGCACGTAAATCCTCATATATCGGGCTCCGTCAGTCCGGATCGGCCCACAGGCTCTGCCTGCGGTATCGGCCCTCGGCCCCGGCAGTACGCCTATATCCAACTATCGACTCCGGTCGGTATCCTCCGGATTACCGCCAGGTCCAACAAAATCACCGGTAGGTACTCGCCACCCTGCCAGGCTCATCGTCTACTCCACGAAAAACATTTCTTGCCCCGGGGAACCATACCGGGTCCACCATGTACCCGCAATCGGCCTCATCCGCCTCCTCGAATCGGGTTTCACATGTCGCTCTCAGCACCGAGAAAACACATGGTGGACGCACTGAAATATCATATCAAGGGTAACCGGGTTTTCAAAACAATTACATATCCTCTTTGAAAACACCCACGGTTCCCAAAAACCAGAAATATCATGGAAACAGCATATCTCAATGCGTATAATCAGAAAGCAACATGTATGCGACATATAACAGAAAGGTAAGAATATCAATATGTCATGCCAGGGTCAAATCCTGAATGCAACAGTACTACAGTGTAGTGACATGGCAATTATCGATGATGAAGTGTGTGAGCTGGCAACAGTGTACGTGGAACATACGCATCATCGATAATGGTGCTGGTGTCTAAGCAGCATGACTGAAATATATCAACAATACAAGCGATGCAATGCAAACAGCATGAATGTGCGGAATCGAGTAAACAACGCAACTGTAGAGAACCTGCCTCAAAAGATATATCAAGCAACCTTGCCTTTTGAAATAAGACGAATCAGGGCTTTTGGTAAAATAAGGGCTACGGTGTTTTAAGAAAAGATGCGCCTTTTTAAATATCCGTATAAACCCTTTTGCTTTTCTTTAAAATATCACCGATTCGTTAGTTTTGAAATAGGTATGACTCGGGTCTAGTCTAACGCCTACTATGCGAACTACGAACCCACAGTCAAGTCAAAAGAGAGGGGTATGGAAACCACCTAAATCTGAGTCGATAAAACACTATCTCATCACATGACAGGCATCACTACTATCATATCACATCTCCAATACGAACCCTGTCATGTCGCCAAATCTTACGGCCCCAATCGAATCCCATCGACTCGTCTCAATCCCACGTATCATCCTCAAAACTCGTATATGAACACACAGTCCCATACCTTTGTGTAGATATACCCACCATCATATGGGCACAGATATATGAAAGATTGTATGCAAGTATGTGTGTATGTGTGAGTGTGGGTGCAACCACTACTCTAGGGTTTCGCACTACTCAACCAATACATCCTTATCACCAATTATCCATTATTACCATCACTAATCCTAAACAACACATAATAAATATATGGGTGTATACGTATTCGTATACATCACCACGGACCGCGGGGGTGCTATACGCCATCCACCCGACTTCTCCCCGTAGATATAATCTACTCACCTTGCTTCTCATGTGTCTGTGCCGATGTCGCCATCTTCATCTTCTTTACCTCAACATCTCGTAGGGTACCTACAAGTATATCACAATGCTAAAGCACATGAAAATCACATCGGAAACCAAAATAGCACACGCTACCCGCATAGGTAAAAACCTATCGACTCGCATGTAAACACAATCAATATCCACTTGTCGTTGACGTCCAAACGCCACCCGACAGCAATGAATCACCAAACACCAAAATCCATGCTAAATCAAGTCGTAAACCATGCACCAACATAGGAAAATCAACCCAGATTTTACCCTAGATGGAATCAGTCAAAACTAGACATGCCCAGGGTCAAGACTAGAGGAAATGGGGCCATGCACGCAAAACGAGGCAGATCCACCCTGCTCTGGCCGCAAATTGCGGCCAGAATGGGAGAATTGGCGGCCAGGAAATGGAGTTGGGGGCTAGGGTTTAGGGTGGTGGTTCACTGGTGCCTGCACATCTCACTGTTAACTCAGTTTTATTTTAGGGATCTAGGGGTGATAGCAGATTCCACAAAACACTTCCAGATTAACTGTTTTCCCCGATATCGATTCCGTAATTCCGTATTCTGTTTACAAGTTCAGGTTAGGGTTCAAATTAGCATCACACAAGGGATTCTAAGGTCACCTCAATCCTCAATTTCATCTTAAGTTTCAGTTTTACCCTAAACCCTAACTTGAATTCTCTAAAATCCACAAACATCACAATATCGATATGAAACTAGAATAGATACACAAGGAATTGAAATACTACTCTAATAGGTGCAGAAATTACCTCCTTTGGCAACTCAAGAAAATTCTTGAGTTGCTCAAAGTCCTCCAAATCCAATCTTGCTAGGTTCAATGTGAAGCTAGTGAGCTTGGAAGTAAGTTTTGTGAAGTGGGAATGGGGTTTTGGCATTGTTTTCTTGATGGATCTAGGGTTTTAGTGAAGAGGGTGAGAGAGGGGAAGAGGGCAGCAGCTCCATGGGAGAGGGGAAAGAGAAATGAGATGGGAGAAAATGATGAAGGAAAGGGTCCAAGTCAAAGCAACCTACTCTCTCTCTCTCATCATCACTTACCTTTTTCTTTTCTTTTCTTTTCTAAACTCTTCTCACTTGAATAGTGAACCCAAAAGAAAGCCATGGCAAAAAAAATGTAACACAAGTGTAACAAGTGTGGAAAATGATATGTGCACATTTTTGCTCAAAAGTGCTAAAAATCCAATTAGCGATTTTTAATCGCGATTAACACTAAATTAGCATATAACTAATCTTAAAAACTTTAAAATGGCATAATTCCATTAAATACCCTATTTTAGAATTTTCCATAATTTTTCCCCATTTATTTGTATTTAATTATACCAGAATATTAAAATATTCATTAAAATAATATTAATTTATAAAATTTCCCAAAAATCATATTTTATTATTTTGAAGACGTTACATCTTGGTGTATGGCGGAAAAGACCTCCAGATTGAGGCCTTTGCTGACTCCAACTTCCAGAGTGACAAGGATGATTCCAAGTCCATGTCGGGTTTTGTCTTCACCCTCAATCGAGGGGCGGTGTGTTGGAAGAGCTCCAAACAGGAAACCGTTGCTGACTCGACTATGGAAGCGGAATACATCGCTGCATCTGATACCGCAAAAGAAGCTGTCTGGATAAGGAAGTTCTTGAAAGAACTTCAGGTGGTTCCGTCCATTGTTGACCCAATACCTCTGTATTGCGACAGCAACGGGGATATAGCTTTAGCGAAGGAACCCATGTCCCGTCAGAAATCCAGACACATCTTAAGGCGGTATCACCTGATCAGGGAGATCGTGGATCGCCAGGAGATCGAGGTTCGGAGGGTTGCTTCAGAAGATAACACTGCAGATCCATTCACCAAGGCCTTGCCCCAGACTCAGTTCGAGCGGCTGATCGAGATGATAGGTCTTCGATACGCCAGTACATGGCCTTAGTGCAAGTGGGAGATTGTTAGTGTATATGCCCTAGAGGCCATTACTGTATCATACTAGTTTGTATATTACTTGATGGAAGCTTGGGATATTCACAGTTGTATATACAATCTTGCTCGAAATGTAAGTATGCTACTTGGTTTGTCTCTGCTTTAATATGTGCATGTGTTTCTTTTAGCATATCGCTGATATACATATTAGTAGAGCCCTTAGGATCTTTGCTTGATTACCAGCGTTGTGATGGCGCTCACACTCGTGGGGGCTGGGTAATCCATAAGCACATCCTTATACTGGTCCCTGGTCGTTGGACTATCGAGACAGGGCATCGATACTCCGGAGTAGACTAGCGTATGCACTTCTCATCCCAGTGTGGGAGACGGTCTGTCCCACAGCCGTCAGTACGTCGTACTTGAGATAGTATACGGGTGCTCATTAGGTTACGAGTACACTGGACAGGACTCGGTGGGAACTGTTGGTTGGTATTATACCTATCGTCAGTTATCAGTTCCCAGGTGACATGAGTACAGCTTAGTCCGCTGACTTGACACTGTCACTTCGCCTCGAGTGTGTTCCCACTGCACTTTGATTACTACCCTACCACGGCTCAAAGGAGTCGTGCAAACAGGTAGTAGTTGGGTGCAGTCCCGAAGCACTTGGAGGCAGTGACGGTTAGACAGGATTCGTCTCTCCCGGTATTGGGGGTTGACATCGCGCTGTGTCTAGGAGAGCCATTACACAAGTAGTCCCTGGCCAGGGCAAGCGAGATATACTGGTAGGTTTCCAGTGTTATCTCAGGGTGTTCTGGGCTACACTCCGACACGACTTGTACCTGTTAGTGTTTATGCCCTAGAAGGCCATTACTGTATCATACTAGCTTGTATATTACTTAATGGAAGCTTGGGATATTCACATGTATATAACAGTCTTGCTAAACATGGTAGTATGCTACTTGGTTTTTCTATCTTAATATGTGAGTGTACGTATTGATAGAGCTCTTAGGATCTTGCTTGTCTACCAGCGTTGTGATGGCAGTCACACTAGTGGGGGCTGGGTAGTCTACAAGCACATCCTCATTCAGGTCCCTGGTCGTTGGATTATCGAGACAGAGCATCGATACTCCGGAGTAGACTGGTGTGTACGCTTCTCATCCCAGTTGGGGAGATGGTCTGTCCCACAGCCGTCAGTACGTCGTACTGGAGATAGTATGCAGGTGCTCGTTAGGTTACGGGTACACCGGACAGGACTCACAGGGAACTGTTGGTTGGTTTGATACCAGTCGTCAGTGAACAGTTCCCAGGTGACATGAGTACAGCGTAGTCCGCAGACTTGACACTGCTACTTCGCCTCGAGTGTGTCCCACTGTTCTTAGATTGCTACCCTACTACGGCTCAAAGGAGTCGTGCAAACAGGTAGCAGTTGGGTGCAGTCCCGAGCACTTGGAGGCAGTGGCGGTTAGACAGGATTCGTCCCTCCCGGTATTGGGAGTAGATATCGTGCTGTGTCAGAGAGCCATTACGCAAAGTCCCTGGCCAGGGCAAGCGAGATTTGCTGGTAGGTTCCAGTAGTTTCTCAGGGTGTAATGGGCTTCCCTCCGACACGACTTATACCGCTATTAGGGGACTGACGCTTGCCGCCCCCTAGGCCCGATATGCGATAGTCTTGGACGAACGGACCGGACTGTATGGAGATTGTCACATCAGACTCAGTAGGAGTTCGGATGGGTTTTCTCATCGGCCTTCTTATCGACAACTACCTGGGGACCGTTACGTACAGCTAGTGCCGCTTGCGGTCTGTGGTTAAACCCACTGCCAGCGTAGTAGTCGAGTCTCTAGAGTCCCACACAGAGAGTTTCCTACTCCAGGCGAAACGATATAGAGGTTGCATGGTTTTGCGACAAAGGGTTCGGACGCATACGTGCGTTTACGCGCGTACAACTTTCGGACAGTTTTTACCAGTCGGCTTTGGTTTAAGCCAGTTACTGGTATCCGGTTATTGGATTTTTACAGTCTAAAGTTTTTCCGTATTTTTGCGGATTGGAGGGGCGTTCTCGTAATTATACGAGAAGCTTCTAGAAGATGTGACTAAGGAGGTTACTTTGGATGAGGTTGTGAGTCATGGTGGTGATTCATTCATTTCATTAATGCACATTTATTGCTTAATGACTCATGCTAATGAATCACCACTAGATATTTTATGAAGCATGCTTATTCATTTCTTTTATTCATTATTCTTAAATAAGAATGCTTCATAATATATTATGATACACTCTCTCTCTTCTCTCATTATCTTATCTCATATTCTCTCTCCTCAAGCTCTCATCTTCAAGATACTAATCCTTAATCCTCATGTGTTGAGATCAAAGGTTTAGTTAGACTTAAGCATCCATTACCTTCACTCTATATCAACCTTTCTTCTTTGATTAGCAATCAAAGTAGATTAGTTACCTCAAGTTAGAGGTGTAGCTTGGTGTTTTGCTCTCGGGTGGATCGTCTACTACCTAGAGAAGGTCGAGGAGAACAAAGGAGGACACAAAGACGAAGGACCGGTTTCATTAGGTATAATCCCTAATCACAAGTGATAAGAAAATCTTTGTGTACGGTTATTTATAGTTTAGCTTTCGATTTAAGCGGTTAGTCGATGTTCGTTCCTTAAACTTGATTGTTTTTGTTATTTCCGCCTCCCCACAAGTACTGGGGTGTACTACATCGACTTACAGTGGTATCAGAGCCTCGCTAAACACTAAATAACTTAATCGCAAATTTGTACGAATTTCGAACGGAAAAACGAAACCGGAAAACCCTAAAAATTGCAAGTTTCTGTCGAATTTAAAACGATGTCAGAAAATTTTTCAGGTGTGTTCAGAAAGCTAGAAAGGAGTCCAGGAGAACACCCAAGAAATTCGAGTCCATGAATCGGCAACTCGGCCGCGGAAGCGCGGCGGATCGGTGTGATTCGCCGCCCTTCCGCGGCGCTTTGGTCGAGTCATGGACTCATCTTTCTTGTGTGGGTCCCCTGTGATATTTGGGGTTATCTGGAATATTTAATAATTGCTCAGGTTACTGTTTAACAGAGCAGATTTTGGAGCAATATTGATGTTGTTTAATCGATCGAAATTGTACAGTATTTGCATATTGGATTATATCTGTGATTGTTTAATGTGTTCGTAAACCTCCCCCAACTGCTAGTATGTCGGTTGGCAGGGGGTTGCATATTTCTGAAATGGTTATATCTGTTTGTGCATATAAACTGTATTGGACTGTTGTGGTGTATAGCCGGGGTTAGCAATGGGTTATTCTTTAATTCATTTGTTGTAAATGTAATTTGTTGTAATATTATTTTCGCGGGGCACTTCCAGGTTGCGGTTGTAGCCACCGTTGTATTATTTCATTTTACTGTTTTTGCTCCTAGGACTGACCCAAGGTGGGGTACACAAACTGCCGGGCGGGTAGTTTGCCGTACCCGTAGGGGTCGAGGGTGGGGTAACGGCTATTCATCACAACTGTGTAATCTGTCTTTTCTTGCAGGCTCAAAAGAAATACAGATTGCTTGCAAATCCAATATTGTTTATCTGTGTTCTGGAATGAATATCATTGCGTCAGACGAATGTAAAATATCTATATTTATTGTAGCTATTTAGACGTCACTTATGTTTTACACCCGCGCTAGCCCAGCCCCCGCTCTGTCGTTAGTTAAGTAACCTAACGGGTGATGACGGGACCCAGTGGCGAATGCGGATGGCATAAGAGGACGTTGTATTTTCGTTGTTTTCTGCAATGATAGGTTAATGATGGGACGCATTATCTATAATGCAAAGTAAAACAAACCAAAATTTTAATCGTTGGAACAATTTAAAAGAAACCACTCGGTTATTTTTAAAACAGATATTTTTAAATGCGGAGCTTTAACCACTCCTTTTAAAAAGCTATCAGGTTCCTTCGGTTATATCAAGTTCACTACGTTCACGGTTTCGCCAAAACCAGTCGTAGCCCTCCGTCATTTCATCTGGGTATTCAGTAGTATTCAAGCTATGTATTTTGACCTAACGCCAAGGCATAGTGTTTGGTAGCTGCTGGATATTCATTTGTTGCATAGATAGATGAGTTAGTTTGGGACAGTCGTATTATCATTTTGGCCGAACGTCAAGGATATATACGGATGGGTTCAAATTGACAAGATAATGATGGGTAGAACTTGACATGTGACTTATGACATTTTGACCTAACGCCAAGGTCATAAGAGCATGGGGCAAAAACTTATATCGGGAATTTCTAAAGAAACTGAAATTTGCAAAGAGATGCATACCATTTGGAGTTTGATGAATGTTGGTAGGATTCCTTCAACATTATCATACGATGATATTTGGATCCCGATCCTACTGTGAGTATATGATACTTATCAGGATATTCGTCACTTAACGATCAATGCTATAAACTTAGTAGGTGTCCAGAAAAGTGTCAGCGGGGTTACGCCCCCAGAGAAAAGAGGTTATTTAATTAAGGAACTTCGCGAAAGCGTTGGAAAACCTCCCTCGAAGTATCGACACCGGCCTGGCTGAACAGTTAAGCAAGTATTGTACGGTGAGAATAGTCTTGGCTAATTCTTCTTTTATGGTTTGAGGAAGGATTCGAGAAACAGTGGGAGCCATCCAGTTTAGATAAACTAAAAACCACTCTAAACTTGCAAGAGCATCATGCTAAAGAGTTTTCTTCTCTCTCTCCTAATTGCAGCGACCCTGAAAATGACTGGACTTAAGTTACTTTTAGAGAAAAATATACTGACGGGGCCAAACTATAAAGATTGGCTGCGGAATGTCAAGATGGCTTTGACCTATGACAAACTGGGGTACGTCCTCACCGCTACGGCACCTGCTGTCCCTGGTCCCAAATCCAGTAATGCGGATAAGGAAATCCGCAAAACCTGGGATTTAGCTTGCGCGAGAGCCAAGTGCATCGTGCTTGCCTCGATGAACAATGAACATCAGAGGAGGCACGAGGATATGTCCCTTGATGGCATATTTCTCCATACAAAGGAACTTTATGGAGAGCAATCTCGTATAGCAAGATACGAGACCTCTAAGAAATTGTTTCGAGCGAGGTTGGCTGTCGGATCATCGGTAGGTGAACATGTCCTACAGATGATTGGCTATATAGAAGAGCTCGCAGACCTTGGGACGACTTTGGATAATGAGCTCTATACAGACCTTGTTCTCCAGTCCCTTCCTCCCACCTACGCCCAGTTTATCCTCAACTTCAATCTTCAAGGAAAAGAAGTTGAACTTGCGGAACTCCTGAACATGTTAAGGAGTGCGGGGGGCACCTTGCAGAAGGCAAGGGAAACACCCGCTATGTTTGTTGGCGGTTCATCTTCTTCCGGGTCCAAGGCTAGGGCCAAAGGAAGGAAGAAGAAGGCCGCACCCAGACCTAGAGGAGGTGTTAGTAAGGTGGGAGGGAAGGGAAAGAAAAAGAAAGCAGTACCGATAGTTGGCCTGGATGAGTGCTTCCATTGTCACAGGAAAGGGCACTGGAAGAAGGATTGCAAGGCGTGGAACGCCAAGAACCAGGAACCGAAGCAAGCTGTGGCTTCGACTTCAGGTGTGTTTGTAATTGAGAATTGTCTGTCGATCAACTCTACTTCCTGGGTATTGGATACCGGGTCAGGATCTCATATTTGCAATTCATTGCAGGCACTGAGAAACCGTAGAGTGCTGAAGGAAGGTGATATGATCCTCAGGGTTGCTAATGGAGCTAGCGTGGGAGCTGCGTCCGTCGGGGATTATCACCTAGGATTGACGAGTGGACACATTTTGGTTTTACATAACTGTTATTTTGTACCCAGCTTAACGTGTAATATCATATCAGTTTCCTTGTTATCAAATAAAGGTTATGATTTCACGTTTGTAAGAGATGTTGTCAACATCCACCTTAATCATGGTTTGATTGGGTCCGGTACTCTAAATAACGGCATATATGTTTTAAACCAACTCCAAATTTTCAATGTCCAGAACACACTAAAAAGATAGTCTCCAGATTTAAATAAAGCTTTCTTATGGCATTGTAGACTGGGTCACATCAATGAGAGAAGGTTGACTAAGTTGCATAGAGAAGGATATTTGGACTCGTTCGAATATCAATCTTATGACACTTGTCAATCTTGTCTCAAAGGAAAGATGACAAAGACTCCATTTACTGGACAAGGAGTAAGAGCGAGCGAGCTCTTAGGACTCATACACAGCGATGTATGTGGTCCAATGTCTACACAGGCGAGAGGTGGTTTTTCCTATTTCATTACTTTCACGGATGATTACTCAAGATACGGATTCATTTATCTGATGAAACATAAATCCGAGGCTTTTGAGAAATTCCAGGAGTATAAGAATGAAGTAGAAAACCAAACCGGCAAAAGTATTAAGACACTTAGATCTGATCGAGGTGGTGAATACTTGAGTGCCGAGTTCCTAGGTTACCTAAAAGAGAAAGGAATTCTCTCTCAGCTTACTCCTCCGTACACTCCACAGCATAATGGTGTATCGGAGAGACGGAATCGAACCCTATTGGATATGGTACAATCCATGATGAGTAATGCTGAGTTACCGCGATCTTTCTGGCGACATGCGCTAGAATCAGCGGTATATCTTTTGAACATGGTACCTACCAAGACTGTGCCTACCACTCCATATCAGATGTGGAGTGGGAAGAAACCCCGTCTACAGTATATAAAGATTTGGGGATGTCCAGCTTTTGTTAAAAAGCAGCATGTGGACAAGCTCGAGGCACGATCAGTAAAGTGTTTGTTTGTGGGATATCCAAAGCACTCCAGGGGATATCTATTCTATTACGCAGAGGAACAAAAGGTGTTTGTTTCTCGTAATGCCCATTTTCTAGAACATCAGTTTTTAGAAAAGGAATCAAGTGGGAGCGAAATAGAACTGGAAGAAATTCCAGAACCACAAACTGCTACTGAAAGTTTGGTAGAACCAGAGGTTCAAGAAGAACAGAACATTCCCGCACCCCTCCGCAGGAGTAGTAGGCCGTCTCATCCGCCTGAGAAATACTACGGTTTTCTCATAGACGGGGATAGAGAGGATTGCATCATAGATGATGATGAACCTACTGACTTCCAGCAGGCCATCCAGAGCGGCGACTCGGTACGATGGCTAGATGCAATGCGGACCGAGATGGAGTCCATGTACACCAACAAAGTATGGACTTTGGACTTTGCTCCAGATGGGGTAAAACCCATAGGATGCAAATGGATCTTCAAGAAAAAGATTGGTGTAGATGGACAGGTGGAAACCTATAAGGCTAGACTTGTTGCAAAGGGTTTTCGTCAAAGACCTGGTTTGGACTATGACGAAACCTTTTCTCCAGTGGCTATGCTCAAATCCATTCGGGTCCTTCTTGCTATTGCTGCCTTCCATGATTATGAAATCTGGCAGATGGACGTAAAGACGGCTTTTCTGAATGGAAATTTAGAAGAGAGCGTCTATATGGATCAGCCAGAGGGTTTCAATCAGAGTGGGAGCAGCGGGAAAGTATGCAAGCTGCTTAAGTCTATTTATGGACTAAAGCAGGCATCACGGAGTTGGAACATCTGTTTTGATGAGACAGTCAAAGAATATGACTTTATCAAAAATCCAGATGAGCCGTGCATATATAGTAAAGTTGTAGCCAGAAGTGTCGTATTCCTCGTCTTGTACGTGGATGACATTCTATTGATAGGAAATGACATTCCTATGCTACAATCTGTCAAAGGATTCTTGTCACACAGGTTCTCCATGAAAGACCTGGGTGATGCCTCTTACATTCTGGGGATCCGGATCTATCGTGATAGATCCAAGAGGATGTTGGGACTTTCGCAGTCCAGGTATATCGACACTGTACTGAAAAGATTCAGTATGGAAGATTCTAAGCGCGGTAATCTACCGGCTTGTCACGGAATCACCCTCTCCAAAGAGATGTCTCCCAAGACTGATTTGGAAAGGGAACGCATGTCTATTATACCCTACGCTTCTGCGGTAGGCTCTATAATGTATGCGATGTTGTGTACCAGACCAGATGTAGCTTACGCACTGAGCGTGGTAAGCCGGTATCAGTCAGACCCAGGGGAGAAGCACTGGATAGCAGTAAAGAACATTCTCAAGTACCTGAGGAGGACTAAGGAGATGTTCTTGGTATACGGCGGAAAAGACCTCAGGTTGGAGGCCTTTGCTGATTCCGGCTTCCAGAGTGATAAGGACGATTCCAAGTCCATGTCGGGTTATGTATTTACCCTCAATGGAGGGACGGTGTGCTGGAGGAGCTCCAAGCAGGACACCGTTGCTGACTCGACGATGGAAGCGGAGTATATAGCTGCTTGCGATGCCGCAAAAGAAGCAGTCTGGATGAAGAAGTTCCTAACAGAACTTCAGGTTGTTCCTACCATAGTTGATCCAATACCTCTGTATTGCGACAACAACGGAGCTATAGCTTTAGCGAAGGAACCAAGGTCCCATCAGAAGTCCAGACACATCTTGAGGCGGTATCACCTGATCAGGGAGATCACTGATCGTCAGGAGATCGAGGTTCGGAGAGTTGCTTCAGAAGAGAACATTGCTGATCCATTCACGAAGGCCCTTCCTCAGATTCAGTTCGAGAGGTTACTCGAGATCATCGGTCTTCGATACGCCAGTACATGGCCCTAGTGCAAGTGGGAGATTGTTAGTGTTTATGCCCTAGAAGGCCATTACTGTATCATACTAGCTTGTATATTACTTAATGGAAGCTTGGGATATTCACATGTATATAACAGTCTTGCTAAACATGGCAGTATGCTACTTGGTTTTTCTATCTTAATATGTGAGTGTACGTATTGATAGAGCTCTTAGGATCTTTCTTGTCTACCAGCGTTGTGATGGCAGTCACACTAGTGGGGGCTGGGTAGTCTACAAGCACATCCTCATTCAGGTCCCTGGTCGTTGGATTATCGAGACAGAGCATCGATACTCCGGAGTAGACTGGTGTGTACGCTTCTCATCCCAGTTGGGGAGATGGTCTGTCCCACAGCCGTCAGTACGTCGTACTGGAGATAGTATGCAGGTGCTCGTTAGGTTACGGGTACACCGGACAGGACTCACAGGGAACTGTTGGTTGGTTTGATACCAGTCGTCAGTGAACAGTTCCCAGGTGACATGAGTACAGCGTAGTCCGCAGACTTGACACTGCTACTTCGCCTCGAGTGTGTCCCACTGTTCTTAGATTGCTACCCTACCACGGCTCAAAGGAGTCGTGCAAACAGGTAGCAGTTGGGTGCAGTCCCGAGCACTTGGAGGCAGTGGCGGTTAGACAGGATTCGTCCCTCCCGGTATTGGGAGTAGATATCGTGCTGTGTCAGAGAGCCATTACGCAAAGTCCCTGGCCAGGGCAAGCGAGATTTGCTGGTAGGTTCCAGTAGTTCCTCAGGGTGTAATGGGCTTCCCTCCGACACGACTTATACCGCTATTAGGGGACTGACGCTTGCCGCCCCCCTAGGCCCGATATGCGATAGTCTTGGACGAACGGACCGGACTGTATGGAGATTGTCACATCAGACTCAGTAGGAGTTCGGATGGGTTTTCTCATCGGCCTTCTTATCGACAACTACCTGGGGACCGTTACGTACAGCTAGTGCCGCTTGCGGTCTGTGGTTAAACCCACTGCCAGCGTAGTAGTCGAGTCTCTAGAGTCCCACACAGAGAGTTTCCTACTCCAGGCGAAACGATATAGAGGTTGCATGGTTTTGCGACAAAGGGTTCGGACGCATACGTGCGTTTACGCGCGTACGACTTTCGGACAGTTTTTACCAGTCGGCTTTGGTTTAAGCCAGTTACTGGTATCCGGTTATTGGATTTTTACAGTCTAAAGTTTTTCCGTATTTTTGCGGATTGGAGGGGCGTTCTCGTAATTATACGAGAAGCTTCTAGAAGATGTGACTAAGGAGGTTACTTTGGATGAGGTTGTGAGTCATGGTGGTGATTCATTCATTTCATTAATGCACATTTATTGCTTAATGACTCATGCTAATGAATCACCACTAGATATTTTATAAAGCATGCTTATTCATTTCTTTTATTCATTATTCTTAAATAAGAATGCTTCATAATATATTATGATACACTCTCTCTCTTCTCTCATTATCTTATCTCATATTCTCTCTCCTCAAGCTCTCATCTTCAAGATACTAATCCTTAATCCTCATGTGTTGAGATCAAAGGTTTAGTTAGACTTAAGCATCCATTACCTTCACTCTATATCAACCTTTCTTCTTTGATTAGCAATCAAAGTAGATTAGTTACCTCAAGTTAGAGGTGTAGCTTGGTGTTTTGCTCTCGGGTGGATCGTCTACTACCTAGAGAAGGTCGAGGAGAACAAAGGAGGACACAAAGACGAAGGACCGGTTTCATTAGGTATAATCCCTAATCACAAGTGATAAGAAAATCTTTGTGTACGGTTATTTATAGTTTAGCTTTCGATTTAAGCGGTTAGTCGATGTTCGTTCCTTAAACTTGATTGTTTTTGTTATTTCCGCCTCCCCACAAGTACTGGGGTGTACTACATCGACTTACAGTACCGCTATTAGGGTACTGACGTTCACCGCCCCCCTAGGTCAGCCATGCGATGTATCATACGAACAGACCGGACTGTACGGAGACTGTTACTTACAGGCTCAGCAGGAGTTCAGATGGGGTTCACCACGTCAGTCTTCTTATCGGCATCTACCTGGGGACCGTTACGCACAGCTAGTGCCGCTTTCGGTCTGTGGTTAAACCCACTGCCATCGTAGTGTCGAGTCTTTAGAGTCCCACACAGAGAGTTATTCGCCTTTAGGCAAAATGGGTAGAGGTCGCATGGTTTTGCGACAGGGTTCGTTCACATCCGCGCACTTGTGCACGTTTGCTGTCCGGACATCTTATACTAGCGGGCTTTGGTTTAAGCCAGATCCTAGTATATAATTTGGGGTTGGTTTTATCTCTTTGTATTCGTGTTCCTCGGATCACGAATACGGGTGCGTATGCACAGTTGATTGAGGCAGAGGAAGAAGTTTTTTCATTAGGGTTTTGGAACGGGTGTGTATGCACCGTTGACAGTCTTCTATTTTCCAAACCCTAATGATATTGTGATTTATCAATTAATAATATTAATTAAGTGAAATTGTGTCATGGTTGGGCTTGTTGACTTGTTGACCAAGGTTGACTAGTTGACTAGGTTTGAAACATTGACCACCATCATTACCTTTTTAGATGCTCTTTGATCTTTGCAAAATCATTTATTGTGATATGAAAATGGTCTCTTCAAACTAAACATCACCTTTTCATTTTTGATTAATATTATTATTTGAAAAATCACATATATTTTGTTATGGTTGTAAAAACCATATTCATTCTATCATATACTTTCTCTCTCTTGTTCTTCCTCTTCCTCAAGCTCTCCCCTCTCATGTGTTGAGAAACACTTGAGCTTGAGAAAAACCACTCCATAGTAATCTCTACTCTCATCTAGAATTCTAGGATTAACACTTCTAGCACCCTAGTTACTTCTAGCTTGAAGTTGAAGCCAAAGGTTGAGGCTTTCGGGTGGATCTTTCTTCGACGTGAGAAGACGACAAAGGTGACCTCTTTCCACTACTCCAAGGAGCAAGGAGAGAAGGACATAAAGCCCTTGGTATAACCGTTCTAACCCGTAGCTAGTTTCTAGTTAGCTTTAGCTTGTTTTTGTTTAGCAAAGATCCTTCTTTTTCTAGTCCATGTTGCCTAAGTTGATAAAAATTTGATTTTTATTCCGTTTTCCGCCTCCCCGTAAGCACCGGGGTGGGCAACGTGGACTTACAGAGTACACCGGACCGGACTCGCCGGGAACATGCTAGTTGGTCTTATACCTGACGTCAGATAGCAGTTCCCTGGTGACATGTGTACAGGTTAGTTCATCGACCTGAGGATCGTCATTTGTCTCGTGTGAGTTCCCACTGTACTTTGATTACTACTCTACCGCGCTCAAAGGAGACGTGCAAACAGGTTTTAGTTGGGTACAGTCCCGAGCCACATGGAGGCAGTGAGCGGATCTGCAGGGGTTCGTCTCTCCCGGTATTGGGGGTGAGGTCGCGCTGTGTCTAGAAGAGCCATTACACAAAGCTCTCGGCCGAGACAGGAGATTTACTGGTAGGTATTCCATTAGTATCTCAGGGTGTTCTGGGCTACACTCCGACACGACTTGTACCGCTTTTGGGGGTCTGACTTTTACCAACCCCCTAGGCCCGCCATGCGAGACGAACGGACCGGACTGTACGGATATTGTCACTGACAGGCTTAGTAGGGTGTTAGGATGAGTTCGCTCATCGACGTCCCTTTTAGTCAATACCTGGTAGCCTGTTACGCATAGGCTAATACCTCTGACGTGCTAGTGGTTAAATCCAAAACCAAAGTATTGGCGAGTCTTTAGAGTCTCCCAAAGACCAGTTTCTCAAGTTTCGGGCGAAACGCTGTAGAGGCCGTATGGAGATATAGCAGGGTTCGATCAGATACGTGAGGTATTTCACGGATCATGATCGGACGGTTAATACTAGCAGGCTTTGGTTTAAGCCGGATCCTAGTATAGTACAGTATAGATTTTGTCTCTTTGCATTTGTATTTCGGTCGGAATACAAATGCGGGTATGTATATACAGTCGCGGGGTATTCCTATAATTTATTACGGGATCAGTTTTATGAAGTTGGCAGTTTGCTTTTCGTTTCGGCCAATTTTCTTTGTATCTTTCATTGGCTAAAGATTTGTGGAGGAAGGCTTATTTGCATTTGTGCAAATAAGCATTTTGGAGGGTGGTCTTTGCATATTATTTCTTCATGATGGTTGCACCCTCATTTGACTTTCCTTGGATAATCATTGCTAGACTTTCTTATTCATCATGGTTTACTTTTGGAGTCATCATGCTTGATGATGATGGTTGGTTATGATGAGGGAGTGTGGTTTACTTTTTGACTTGATGATCTATCATTCCTTTTTCTTTGTATGATTGATTCACCCCCCCTTAAGATTTTTGCTCATTCATTTTTCACAAGAAAAGGGGGGCCGACCATTCCTCTCATGGGCTGTCCAAATTTTAGCAAGGGGTTTTGTTCTCTTTTGGCTTTGCAAAATTCCCTCGACTCCATCTCCAAAAAGCTTATCTCATTTCCTCCACCATATGGGCAACTTCTAGTAACCCCAAGTGAGACACATAGCGTTCTACACTTCATTCTACAGCAACTCTTGGGCACGTCGGCTCACCAACTTCGTGCCCGAGTTGCCTCGGTCCAGAGGTGGGAGCCCGTAAAAGAACCCGGCGATGTGGTGCCCTTCCGGCGAGGAGGCGAAGACCGGAGATTCCGCGGGGAGATCGGTACGACGACGAGAAGACCGTAGGACACGGATCTCTCGGTATATCTCTCTACCCGTTCTTTAGTTTGCTAGGACGAGATTAATGGCCCGATCCGGGATTTTTGTGCGCGGTAGTGCCGGTTTACAAGTTCGTAAAAAGTTTCGTTTCCGCATTCCGGCATCGGATTGACGGCCGGGGCGCCGCCGTGCACTTACATGGTATGAGAGCCACGCCATTAACCTAGTCTAGCTTGGTCTAATGTGTTTACATCTTCGATCGAACAAAATTCCAAAACCCGCGTTTTCAAAAGCATCAGTTTCTGTCGAAATTTGTTTTGGCTTCAAAAATTTTTCAGGTTGTTGCAGAATACTGTGCAGGGAATTCTAAGCACTCTGTGAAAATTTGGTCGCGTGATCTCACCATACCACCGCGGAACCGCGGCCAAACCCATGCTTGGGCCGCGGTTCTGCCGCCACTTTTACAGTTCAGTGTACCAAATTTTTACAGAGAGCTCCTGTGTAGAAAATAGGGTTTTTGGAACATTCTTTTTGGACCCAGAATTTCTTTAAGTGCTACAGTAGTGCTTGCGGGCCCACTTGGGAAAATTTGATCAATCGAATATTTTAAACATGTTAGTTCACAGTATTTACATTATATCTGCGACCGTGAATGTCACTTGATCGGTAAATCCTGTCTAACTGCTATAGCCCGGTTAGACGAATTTGCGAACGTGACATTTACGTTGATGTTCTGTGTTGTGCTGTGATGTTGCGGATTGGTCGTGGGGGATAGCCTGGATGCAATGCTAGTACAATTTTGGTTGTATTATGCACATTTGATATTGCGGGGCGAGCGTCCGACATGTGGACTGCCGTCAGTGCCTGTTTGTATATTAAGCTTTTGGGGCACGACCAGGGTGAGGTCGATGTACCTATTGTATGTATATTTTACTTTCTGTACTAGGATTACCCCGCGGTGGGGTGCACGGATAGCCGGGTTCTAGAGGGAAACAAGCCCGCATCTCATGGCATAGAGACGGAGGGGGCTTTACTCTAGAATTGGCGGGCTATTCGCCGCACTCGTAGGGGGTACAGGTTGACCCAAGAGGGGTGCCCAAGTTATCGGATTCCGTGAAGTGTTGGGTGGTCCATTCACGTTGCTGAAGGGAGCTGCCTCGCTTCAGGTTTTGGCGGGTAACTTGCCGCGCCCGTAGGGGTCTAGGATTTCATTGCACAGGCTATCCACAAGACCAGGGGAACGTCGGGTTTCAGTAGCGGCTCTATGAAACCCGGGGATCCCAAATATCTGTATTGTTCTGTGATGCTTATTACATTTCTGTGATGTTGCATTTTATCATGCCTTGAGCGAAATATTATATATTGATATATATACTAGTAGATGTTGTATATGTTTTGCATCCGCGCTAGTCCAGTCCCCGCTCTGTCGTTAGTTAAGCAACCTAACGGGTAATGACGGGACCCACTGGCGAATGCGGATGGAATATACGTACATCATTATTTTCGTTCTTTATTGGTGTGGTCAATTGATGGGACTGCGTTGATTCGGATCAATGCAAGCTAAACAAACCTATTCTGATGCTGTTGGAACACTTTTCAAAAAGCTGTTATTGCAAGGACGTTCACTTTTGTTTTGCACAGTGGTATTCAGATGGAATATCCTGCACCTCAGTCGACGAGGCAAGGGCCGAGATCCCTTCACCGGGAGTGACCCCTTGGACAGAAGTTTGCGTTAGGGAAATAACTTCACTATAGCCGATTACTTTTGCTTTGCATCGTGGTATTCAGTTGGAATATCCTGCACCTCATTCTACGGGGAATGAGCCAAGATCCCTTCACCGGGAGTGACCTCTTTAGCAAAAGTTTTCGCCACTATATTTTCATAAAAGCTATCCAGTTCCTTCAACGATATCAAGTTCATTACGTTAAAGGTTTTTCGCCAGAAACCATTCGTAGCCCTCCGTCGTTTCAGACGGATAGCACGTAGTATTCATGCTATGTTTGTTGGCCTTCGTCAAGGCATAGTGTATGGTAGCTGCTTGTTGCCTTTCTGCAGCATAGATATATGCGTTGGTTTGGGACAGTCGTATAGCCTTGTTGACCTTCGTCAAGGGCTTGTACGGGTGGGTTCAAATTAACCTGGACAATGATGGGTAGAACTTGACATGTGACTTATGATTTGTTGACCTTCGTCAAGGTCATAAGAGCATGGGGAAAAAATCACATTGGGAGTTTCTAAAGAAACTGAAACTTGCCAGATATGCGCATACCTTCTGGAGTGTGATAACGTGAGTGGATTCCATCACGTTATCATGCGATGATAGTTGGATCCCGATTCCCACTGATGAGTTTTTTTACTCCTCGGGTGATCCCGACTAATTCTTCTTTCAGGTTTGGAGGAGAATTTGAGGTTACAGTGGGAGGTTTCCAGATTAGATAAATTGGTAACCAATCTGATCTAGGTTAGAGTGCACGATGAGTGTTTCTTTTCTCTCTCTCTTTGGCAGCGACCATTGACCCGACCCTAAGACTATGACTCAGTGACCAAGATTGACCGAACCTTCTTAAACACTGGCTTTTGGATTGTCAGAGTTGCAAACCTCATTGCCACTTCTACTTTTACCCTTTTCTCCAGGACACCCCGTATTACTACGAACGTCCACTTCCATTGGATTAAACCATTGTATGGTTATATACGAACTCGAAGGAATTTATTCGAGGATAGTTTCTGGTTCTGGAGAAAACGAATAGGACTATTCAGTTGTCTTTTCCTTTTACCTTCTCTCAGGTTGCGAGTACTCCTTGGTTTAGGAGATAGTACACCTATTACGCAAATTGGATAGTCTTCTTCCAAACCTTAAGTTGGTGCCGAACGGTGGGGAATGAAGAAAACCAATTAGCATAACAATGGTGCACAGAAGGTATTAAGTAAAGACATATCAAGGGATTAGTAAGAGGGCAAAGTAAATTGCGACTGATATTCACGACCAAACCAAGTATTTCTTCGCCAATCCTAAAATCACCTTTGTATTTCTCCAGAACACTCCGTATCATTACGAAGACGGTTTATTGGATACTCCATCGTATGGTTATATACGAACTCGAAAGGAACTTGTTCCAGTTCGGGGATGGATTCTGGTTCAAGAGAAATAGGAAAAAGGTTTATTCGGTTGTCTTTTATCTTCACCTTCTCTCGCATTGGGAGTGCTCATAGGATTAGGACAGTACACCCATTATACTTATTGGATAGTCTTCTTCCAAACCATAGGCTGGTGCCGAACGGTAGGGAAGGAAGAAAACCATTTAGCCTAAGAGGGTGTACAGAAGGTAATGAATAAAGACATATAAAGGGATTTGGAGAGATGGAAAAGAATTATATGGTTACAGTTGTGAATCTGGATAATGGAAGAGGCATTACTAGGAATACCAGAATACCCCATCGAAACATTTCAATATTTCAGTTTCACTGTGTACTGTTAAAGGAAAACTGATTTTCCAATTAGATACTTACTCCAGGGTATGTATTTACCATGTATGATTCTCATATATGTATGGTTTTACAGATGATGAGTGGGAGTATGTTATTGGGAATTGGGTGATCATCCTCATTATATCGGGGTTCGTTGTAATCGGTGATATTTGAGGAAGTCACCTGGGTTGTTTGCCGGACGACAAATATTTGGTTTTGAATATCCGCTGTTATGCACCAATTTCAAATTGATATATCTGTACGTCTATTTTTATAGAGTGAGATATACCTTTTTGAAATTATGTCGATGACATTTACCTATATCAGTGAATGGTTTGGTAAGGAGCATTAAACAGCGGTGTAATTCTTCTTAACCATATGTGCAGTTTTCAACCTACGACACACAGGGATTGAGTTATCAGACTCAAGGGACTTATACAGAGTATTGTATGTTGTCCAGCGTCCATGAGGACAGAGGGGTTGGTTCTCATACTATATTCGGTTTACTTATGACTTCTCTAGTTTTTAGACAGGTGTTTCGTAGAAACACAGGGTCCAAGTTTTGAGAAGTTATAGGTATATGAATAAAGTAGAAAACCAGGTATTGCAAGTATCGGGATTCTTCAAGGTGATCGAAGATGTAGATACTTGTATATGTATTCAGTTGATAGTAATGATTAAGAGAACTTGCTTCTCTTTCAGATTACTCATAATTGGAAGCACTCCTAAGTTGAGTAATGCTGACCGGCCTCTCTATATTTAGTTGACATGCACTGGAGACAGTTGCATGATTTGAATATGGTTCAATTAAATCAGTGCCTCTGGTTCTATATTGGATATAGAACAGTTCATATCTTAACGATGTTAAGGTACGGGGAGTTGTCCGGCTTATGCTTAAAACCAGACTCTGGATAACTCAAGGCACGTTTCTGTAATGGTTGTTTGTGGGTTGACCCAGGCTATGACGAGGGTTGACTTTCTACCATCTGGAAGATCAATAGTGATATTGTTCTTGACTCGCCACAGTTTTAATAAAAATGGATTTTTTCAGAAAACAGTAGTGGGAGTATGGTAGAACTGGAAGTGATTCCAGAACCGCAAACGATTACTGAAAGTTTGAAAGGAACCTAAAGATTCAATCTGGCTTGATATTCCATTGGCCACTCCGCAGATACGGTGGGTAACATCAGGCACCCGAGAGGTACTCCGGTAGCCTCAAAGATGGTGACAGGGAGGTTCTTGTTTACCCAGACTTGCCATTGCTGTTGTTCCAGACCGTGAGACCCGGCAGGAGGATGAGTATAGCGTCGTTCTAAACTAGCTTTAGAAGTGTATGTCTATATGACTCTGCCAAAGGGTTGTCGTAGTCAGTGGGAGCAGCAGAAGCATTGGTGGACAGGTGGCTTATGTCTATTTATAGACTAAAGCAGATGTAGCGGAGATAGATCATCTATTTCTGATGTGACAGTCATAGGTTTGACTTCATCAGAATAGGGGATGGATCTGTTAAGAAGGTAGTAGGGTGTGATGTCCTGGTATTTGGATGACATACACAGAGTAGGAAGTGATATTCCTATACTACGATCGGTTATACTTTGGTTGTTACACAGTGGTTTCTCCACATAGGAATTGGATATTATATCAGACATTCTGGTTACTAAATCTATGGTTTTAGATCTAGATATGGGTGGTTTCCCAATCTGGGTACTTTGACAGCATTCTAAGAGTATTTAGAATGGACGACTCCAGGCATGGTGGTGTACCTGCAGGTGATGGAGTCACCCTCTCTAAAGGTGTCTTATAGACTAAAGGGGAGAGGGATGTGCATGATTGGCAGATCACTTGCTTAGGCAATTGAGTCAATCATGAGATGTCAAGTACCACACCAGATGTTGTTCTTGCACTAGATGCAATAAGTTGACATTGATCCTATCCTAGAGAAACAGTCGGAAGCAGTTTTAGAACATAAGTGGATGTTCTAGGGATATGATAACGACAGCCTCATTCGGGAGACAGTTATCATTCCAGGCTTCCAAGGTGTCCTTGATGACAGAGAGGTTGTCAGAGTTATAGTTTTCCCTCTGACGAGGGGCGGTATTATGGACAGGTGGTCCAGGAGGATACTGAGGGAGGCATGGCGCAGGATACTGATTAAGTTCAGTTGACGATACAGTCTAAGAAGTTTGGATTTAGAGTTATTTTATGAGCTAGGTCCCATCAGATATCCAGACATACTCTAAGATAGGTATTGCTCATTTCGGGAGATGGCTTTCTCCGCGAACTTGAGATATAGAGAGACATAGAAAGATACATCAAAGCGGATCCACTCGCTTAGGCTATTCCTCGAACGCAATAGTTTAACAAACGGGTTTTGTGAGACTGACTGGTAGAGGAGTTGGGTGTTCGGTATCACACGGGCTGTGAGTATGCGACATTGCAATAATTAGCCTTGAGTGCAAGTGGGAGATTGTTGGAGATAGTGCCCTCAGAGTCAATTATTGGATCACAGGCACGTGATTGCAATGATTGAGGGAGGACCTATCCCGGTAGGACAGTCTTACTCAAGATGATAGTATGCTATCTGGTTTATCTTTATCATCGTGTACTGCTTTAGGTGACCTTACAGGTCACTATTGCGCGTTGATAGAGCCCCTAGGATTCTTGCTTGACTGCCAGCAGTATGAGGGCGATCATATACGTGGGAGCTGGTAGTCTATAAGCACATCCTTAAAAAGTCCCTAGTCGTGGGAGTTTCGAGACAGGGCATCGATACTCTATAGTAGACTAGTGTATACAGTCGAGACCCCGACGAGGGGCGGTGGCCGGTCTCACAAGCCACCGGTGTCAGTTGGTTCACCTAAAATGTATACAGGTGCTCATTGGGTTATGAGTACACCGGACAGGACTCGCCGGGAACATGCTAGTTGGTCTTATACCTGACGTCAGATAGCAGTTCCCTGGTGACATGTGTACAGGTTAGTTCATCGACCTGAGGATCGTCATTTGTCTCGTGTGAGTTCCCACTGTACTTTGATTACTATCCTACCACGCTCAAAGGAGACGTGCAAACAGGTTTTAGTTGGGTACAGTCCCGAGCCACATGAAGGTAGTGAGCGGATCTGCAGGGGTTCGTCTCTCCCGGTATTGGGGGTGAGGTCGCGCTGTGTCTAGGAGAGCCATTATACAAAGCCCTCGGCCGAGGCAGGAGATTTACTGGTAGGTATTCCAGTAGTATCTTAGGGTGTTCTGGGCTACACTCCGACACGACTTGTACCGCTTTTAGGGGTCTGACTTTTACCAACCCCCTAGGCCCGCCATAAGAGACGAACAGACCGGACTGTATGGATATTGTCACTGACAGGCTCAGTAGGGTGTCAGGATGAGTTCGCTCATCGACGTCCCTTTTAGTCAATACCTGGTAGCCCGTTACGTATAGGCTAATACCTCTGACGTGCTAGTGATTAAATCCACAACCAAAGTATTGACGAGTCTTTAGAGTCCCCCAGAGACCAGTTTCTCAAGTTTCGGGCGAAACGCTGTAGAGGCCGTATGGAGATATGGCAGGGTTCGATCAGATACATGCGGTATTGCACAGATCATGATCAGACGGTTAATCCTAGTATAGTACAGTGTAGATTTTGTCTCTTTGCATTTGTATTTCGGTCTGAATACAAATGCGGGTATGTATATACAGTCGCGGGGTATTCCTGTAATTTATTACGGGATCAGTTTTATGAAGTTGCCAGTTTGCTTTCCGTTTCGGCCAATTTTCTTTGTATCTTTCATTGGCTAAAGATTGGTGGAGGAGGGCTTATTTGCATTTGTGCAAATAAGCATTTTGGAGGGTGGTCTTTGCATATTATTGCTTCATGATGGTTGCACCCTCATTTGACTTTCCTTGGATAATTATTGCTTGACTTTCTTATTCATCATGGTTTACTTTTGGAGTCATCATGCTTGATGATGATGGTTGGTTATGATGAGGGAGTGTGGTTTACTTTTTGACTTGATGATCTATCATTCTTTTTTCCTTGTATGATTGATTCACCCCCCCTTGAGATTTTTGCTCATTCATTTTTCACAAGAAAAGGGGGGCCTTCCATTCCTCTCATTGGCTGTCCAAATTTTAGCAAGGGGTTTTGTTCTCTTTTGGCATTGCAAAATTCCCTTGACTCCATCTCCAAAAAGCTTATCTCATTTCCTTTACCATATGGGCAACTTCTAGTAACCCTAAGTGAGACACATAGCGTTCTACAGCAACTCTTGGGCACGTCGGCTCACCAACTTCGTGCCCGAGTTGCCTCGGTCCAGAGGTGGGAGCCCGTAAAAGAACCCGGCGATGTGGTGACCTTCCGGCGAGGAGGCGAAGACCGGAGATTCCGTGGGGAGATCGGGACGACGACGAGAAGACCGAAGGACACGGATCGCTCGGTATATCTCTCTACCCGTTCTTTAGTTTACTAGGACTAGATTAATGGCCCGATCCGGGATTTTTGTGCGCGGTGGTACTGGTTTACAAGTTCGTAAAAAGTTTCGTTTCCGCATTGCGGCGTCGGATTGACGGCCGGGGCGCCGCCGTGCACTTACACGTACATAACCTCGATCGATATCCCCCAGATATACGTTGAGTCCAAATACTATCACCGGTTGGCGAACGCCCCAGCCAGGCTCATCGGCATGTACCGTCGATCATCTTGCCCCGGGGAACCAACCAGGCTCCACCTTGAACCCACACACGGCCTACGACGCCTCCTCGCATGGGGTAATATATAAGCTCAGAACCGAGAAATCTCATGGTGGAAGCTGAAATATCATATCAAGAGAAACCGGGTTTTCAAATAATGCATAATTTCATCAAACAACCACGGTCCTCAAATCCATAAAACATCAAGTAATGAATAAGTATAACTGCATGAATCAATACATATATATTAGCATCCCACTCTACTAATATATATATATATATATATATATATATATATATATATATATATAACAGCGTTCCACACCACTGTTATATATACTTAAGAGTAAAAATATCAGAGAACATCATATGAAATCCATGAATGTAATATATGCAACATGAAACAATAATATGAGCATATAAAGGAGAACGGCTATTTAAGTGCACAAGTTAATGTATATATCATGCGGTTCCTAATTTCTCCAAGTCCATACAACATCAAATAAAGGTGAACATGTACCTATAGCCAAGTATGCGTAACCATGTTGGCATAGCAAGATATGTGTGTCTACCTATCAATAATGATGTAATACCCCCCAGGTATATATATAAGTATGTATGCAATATGTACCTGTAGCTATGTCCCATATGTGTATATACCTATCACTAATGGTACAATACCATATAGGTATATGGGTAACTAGTATGTAAGCATGTCAAGGCATATGTGTAAGCATATTGGTATACATGTATGCTATATGTCATATGCAAAATGGAATATGAGTCAATGTCTCAATGTCCCTAACCAATACAATATCATAGAGTATAGGTGTTGTGTGTGTCATAACAATTATTGACGTTGTGTGTGTAGCAAGCAATTAGTGCTCGTGAAACATGAACCGTCAATAATGGTGTTGTGTCTCATTAATACTAAGTCCAGGCACAATAGGAAATGAGATATGCAATAAAGGTACACATGCACAATCAATATCCGTATATATCTAACTAATAGTCATATTATTTAATCTAGCCCAGACGCATAACGCTATGCGGGCGATCCCCCTGTAGATGTTAAATCTACTCACTACAATCCTGGCTAAGTAAAGCCAACAACTCGCTTTCCCTTCTTCGCAGCGCCCGAAGCCCCCGCCAGCGATCCTGAAAGCAAATAACAATATAACAAGTATATATTAGCAATCGACCAATAACACGTACCAACTACGTTTGACCGACGCACCAACTCCAAACATACTCTCAAGAGTTCGTTAAGTGGCTAACGCGCGTAGCGACACTACGAAACCAACTCAAGAGCAAAAGCTACACAAAGACATGAACGACATCGACACGACCCTAGCTAGAATTGCAAAGGGACACAACTACCAAGCCTAGACCCTGATCGTACCGATTGCGTATTCACAACAGAATAATATATGTGGAATCTAATATAAATAACGTCGCAATATCAAAAAAACCCACCCCAAAACTTACCGAAATCAAGTAAGCAACATATATCATTTTAGCACAAAACTACAAGTTTTTACCAAAACTAGAATTTACAAACATCACAATATAACAAGATTAAACCATTCATACCTTTACTAAAATTTTAATCTCACTTAATTAGGATTTAGTAAAAGTCTAGTTTGTAATTATGCTAATTATCCAATTAGGAAAATATCAATCAACAAACTAGCAACTTGGTTTAGTTTTCATTTGTATAAAATTATCAACTAATCATTTCACTAATCAAAACCCTAATTTGATTACAAAAAACCTTTCTAGAATTTCTAAATATGAAATTAAAAGCTTTAAATTAACATCTAATTAATCTAGTTTGAAGTATTAAGCAACAATTAGAGTTTAGGGTTTGGATTTATACCTTCAAAGAAACACAACTTGCAACAAGAAAATCCAAAGATTAGCCTCCCAAAAATCCTCACTTGAATGAAGATCCAAGCTAGTTTAGTGAAGAAGAATAATGGGTATTGATTTATTTTTGAGTTTGTGTGATAAATTTAGGATTTTTGATGAATTTGTGAAGCTTTGAAATGAAAGAATGGAGCAAAAGAGAAGAGAGGGCAGCAAGCATGAAGGTTTCGGCCAAGGCTAAGGAAGCTAGGGTTTATGGAATTTTGTAGAAAAATCTAGAAGTAAAATAGCAATAATTGCATAATAAAACAAAAATCCTTTATGTCATCTTTATTCTTTTCTTTAAAAATTCAATTTATTTACCCAATTAACAAGATATTTTGGGAAGAGAAGTTTCTAGCATAAACTAGTGATTAACTTAGCATAGATTTACTTTAGTAGTAATTAACCCAAGCTAAAATGTAATTACCACTAATTAAGTGCACAAATAAAGCATTAAAATAATATTTAATTAGGGAAATATTATATGTGAACCAAAGCTTCCAATTGACCCCCAAAATTCGTGCACTAGCTTCATTCTAGCTAAACTAGATGCCGTCAACTCTATACAGAACTTTGATCACAATCGGGTTAAAACGGAATATTCGCAAAACGATTTCTAAAACGTTACAATTTTCCCCCCTTAAAAAAATTCGGTCCTCGAATTTAAAATTCGTCTACGCGTACCTTCAAAAGGATGAAGGAAAGTCTTCCACATCTCGCTCGTAGCCAGTCAAGTGATCACCTCACTAGACGGCTACGCCAAAGAACCCTCACATATAGCAAGACCCTTAACCGAAGTCCCTCCACCTGCCGATCTACTAAAACTATCGGCTGCTGGTGAACGAAAGATCGTGTCCAATCTAAATGGTCTGATGCAGAATAATGTGGGAAAAGTCATGAAGGTAATTGCGAAGTATCAACACAAGGAAATACAGGGTGAAAACTCAATAATCTGGGCGGAAGTGCCGTATTATAGGCAATGGTACTAACTCGCTCGAGGATCTCAAAGGACCAACAATCTGGGACTAAGCTTCCCAAAACTCAACATGCCATTTCATCTGAAAAATCCGTAGGAATACATGATCTCCCACCGCGAACTCAAGTCTGCGACCACCACGGTCGGCATAAGAATTCTGTCTACACCGGGCTGCTCTCATCCTGACCTGAATCAACTGGATCTTCTCTGAAGCCTCACGAGTAGCTGGGGTCCAAAATCCTATTCTCGCAGTGTCAGAAAAACAGACTGGCGATCGAAACGACCTACCAAACAAAACCTAAAGGTTGCCAATTGGAACGTCTCCTGATAACAGCTATCAAAGGAGAACCCAAACAATGGCAAGTGACGATCCCGACTGCCAACAAACACCTAGTACGTACGCACAAGCCTATCCTCCAGAGTTTGTATAGTCCGCTCTCACAAACCATCAGCCTACAGATGGAAAAGCGGAGCTAAAACTCAACCAGTACCCAAGGCTTCCTGAAGCTTCTGCCTACGATGGCTAGCGAACGGGTTGCCTATATTGGATACAACGCATGAAGGAACTCCGTGCAAACGCACAAACTTAACAAAGAACAACTGAGCAAACTGAGCATAACCAGACAACAAACAACCAAATGGAGTCACACCCTGTCTAACCCTGGGTAGACACCACAACGAAATTCATGGAGATCTGCTCCCATTCCCAGTCTGGAACGGTTAAAGATTGCAACTCTCCAGCCGGTCTCAGATGCCCAACCTTAGCTCACAACAAGTCAGACACCTCGAAACGAAATCTGAAACTTCACTCTTCATCCCTGCCCACCCGTAACTAACTCTCAAGTCACGTTACATCTTGGTGTCACTTGGGGTGAACACGGAAAGATGACTGATGTGCCTGCTCTAGGACCTCGCGTCACTACCTATCAGTATCAGGTACACACCAACGAGTTCAGAACGTAGCACACCCTGGTCATAAATCAAGAACTCCGAATCTTTACCCTGCCGGACATGCTCAAGTATCACAGACAACGTGCATCGGTGGGCTGTGCCTCACAAAAACGATTAAGGAAAACTGGTCGGGCGAGGACATGAGCAAGATATTTCCCCCCTTTAGAAGAGGCGAACCAAGCTATACTCCACGATCACACAAGAACTGCAAATCTGCAGAAGACCGTCTCTGAGCTGCGCACAATTGGAACAAGCTACCCTCGGGCCTACGACTCAAAGCATCAGCTACCACAATCGTCTTGCCATGGGAAACAAAGGATCTCACAATCACAATCCTTCACAAGCTCTATCCAACGGCGCTGTTCAACAATCAAAATACGCTGCAGGAAAATGTACATTATGCTCCGGTGGTCCGTGAAAATCCGACACGACTCTCCGCACAAGTAGTGTCCTCAGATCTTCAACGCACGACCACCGCGGCCATCTCTAGATTATGAGTGGGATATCCTGCTCATACTTCCTCCAACTATCGGGAAGCATGAGCGATAACTCTATCGTGCTACATCAGTACACAATCGAGCCCCACTTGTGAAACATCACAGTTAAACCACAAAGTCCCCCGATCCAGAAAACAAAGAAAGAACTGGTGCAGTTGTCAACCGAATCTTCAACTCCAGAAAATTCCGCACGCATGCCACAGTCCAAGAAAAAAAAACTCCCTTCCTGGTCAACCCGGTCAACGGTGCAGCGCTACACAAGCAATCCTGCACGAAACGGCGGTAAAAACCGGCTAAGCCCAAAAGCTACGGACCTCCCTCCCTGCTACAAGTCTGGGCCAAAGCTGTACGGCCTCGATTTCCCTCGGGCCCGTACGAAAACCGTCTCCCGTAACTACATGACCTTAGGAAGTCAACACAATCAATCCTGAAAGAACACTCTGAGAATTTAGCAAACCGTCGGGGCTCTCCCAATGTCTGCAAAGCAAATCCTCAAGTGTTGCACATGTTCCTCAGGACTCTTGGAAAAGACCAGAATGTCATCAATAACACAAAAATAAACTGGTCGAGGAACGGCCTGAAGAAATCTGGTTCATCACATCCACGAATGCTGCTAGGATATTGGTGAGTCCAACGACACCACCAAAACACTGTCACGTCCTGAAAGTACGGAACATGACCGGCACTTAAACTACGAGACGTCTTGAGACGTACGTAATCTAAGTAAGCCGAAAACCCAGAAATCCAAACCAAGAAAAGTAGTAGAGTGAAGGAAAACCAATTTAAAACAAGTAGTTTTAATAGCATAAGCCGAATTATGCGGTTTTTAAAAACATCAAGTATTTTCTGAAAATTTCGGCAGAGTCTCCTTTGTAAATACTGCCCCCCAAACGGGATACAATATGAATAGTATACGAAATCAAAAAAAAGGGCATCCCCAAGCGGGAGCTAGCTCTTCGTCAATCGACGGGCACAACCACACAAGCAATATAGTATACAACGCCAACGGCGAGGATCAAAATTCAAAAGGAAACTCAAAACCACAGAAATGTAACGCGCAACTCTAAGGTCGAAAGAATAAACATCACTGGTCTCTAACTCAAATAAATACTTGTTTGGTTGATGGAACTTCTAGATACAACAGAATAATGATATACAAGATATATAATGGGGGTACGATACAAGTAAACCCACCTACTAGCAAATCACCCGAAGGAAACTATGCCCGCAAAGCCGTAATGAAACTTGTACGGCAAACCTGCAAGAAACTGGGGCACAACGGGGGTGAGTTGCCAACTCGTGAATAGAAAAACATCTACGAAAAGAAATCGCATAAATAACGCAATCCTAGGTCAATGATCATAATATATCCTCAAATATAAGAATAACATGCAACCTATAACAAGGCTAGGGTAAATATCTAACCCGAGTGTAATCTCAGGTGCCCGTGTCAGTGCCTCAGGTAGCAATATATCATATGAATGAGGTATGAATGCATGAAAACAGAATACATGTAAATGAAGAACCGTTTTCATAATTTAGTGAGATTTTCCTTGTATTCGTAAAATGAGGTATCATAATGAAATCAGCATAAAACGGTGCATAGCATCGGTACAAAACGTAATCCCAATATCTCGATATCTCTGTATCACAGTCTCTGTACCTCAATATCTCGAAATCTCAATATCACAGTCTCAATATCTAGGGCGCCGTCGGTCCAGACCGGCCCCTACCATCCATCTCAAGACCACGACGGTATCCTCCGGATATCCGACGCGTCGGGTAAAATCACCGGTAGGTAGTGCTCCCCTGCCAGGCTCACATCGTCATCATCACACGCTTCTTGCCCCGGGGTACCTTACCGGGTCCACCATGTACCCGAAACGGTTCATCCGTCTCCTCGAATCGGGTCTCGAAATCCATCAGCAAACTCATGGTGGACGACTCATACATCATGAGAAAACCGCACTTTTTATTTTAAAAGAGAGAAAAGGTTTATTTATGTTTTTGCGGTTTTCCTCCAAATCCAGAAAATCTCATGGAAATCCGAATCCAAAACCTCAATAACACGTAAAATAGTGAATATATGCATGAGAATCCATGAATGCGGCATAACAATGAATAACAGTATGCATGAAGTAGCAGGTAATAACTACAATGTCTAAACTAACATATAAGGCAAGTACACTAATATCATGTCTAACTATTAGCTAACAGGCTATGTCAAGCAAATATTATTTTCTAAGGTGTACGTGACATGGCAATTACCGATGAAGATGTGTGTGAGCCGGCAAATAAGTGTACGTGGTACATACGCATCATCGGTAATGGTGCTGGTGTCCTAACAGCATGATATCAATAATGGAGTATGAAACATAAAATAAGCATGCGATGCGAAGCGAACCACAATAATGAGCGGGAGCTGAATACTAGACGCAACTATAACTAATCTGCATTAATCTAATATAAGTCCTACAAATGATGCCTTTTGAAATAACACGAATCATGGGGTTTTGAAAATAGGGGCTACGGTGTTTTTATGAAAAGATACGTCTTTTGAAATATCCGTAGGATCCCTTGGGCTGTCTTTTAAAATACCCACGATTCGTTAGTTTTTGAAATAGGTAAGAATCGAATCTAATCTAACAACTAAACTAAACTGAAGGGCTAAGCTGACCAGCTGGGCTACAGGTAAGGAAACCGCCTAACATCTGAGTCGATACATATACATACCTGTATATATATTAGTCGGTGATCCCGCCTCAATAATATCATATCCGATACCATATCTATAATCAGACATCCCAAGTCAAGAGTGCGGATCAATCATCAAAATATAGCTCGTACGTAAATCTATCGTACGGCATCCCCAAATCTGGGTACGGGTTAATATCATATTCATCGCACTATTCATCTGGTATCCTCTTTATCCAAGATCATAGTCTAGGGTACTGACCTATGTCTAGTACAATACTAATATCATCAATATAGTCATGATCTGACTACTGATCGACAGTCCCGTACAAACCGATATCACAACCACAAAATAAATCTCATCGACTCAGCTCAATCCCTAGTATCGTCCTCATATCCGTATGTGAACACATAGTCCCATACCCATGTGAACACATAACTATAAAGAATCCCATGAGCACATATAAATAGGAATGTATGCAAGTATGTATGTGTGTATGTATGTGTGTATGTGTAGTGCAACACTACCCTAGGGTTCGCAACACTAAATTAATCCAACACACCAATATCCATCCTAAACATCGTTATAAATCCTAAATAACATATAACAACTGTTGGTGTGTATACGCATCCGTATACACCACCATGGACTGCGGGGGTGCTATACGCCATCCACCCGACTTCTCCCCGTAGATATAAATCTACTCACCTGGTCCTCGCTCGCCGGTGCCGACGTCGCCATGCGCTTGCTTGCCGTCTCGAAGTCCACATGGGGGTACCTACATATCATAACGCACCGCATCGCATTAAAATCCGACTCATGACCAAAACGACACACGAATCCCACATAGGTCAAAACCTATGGTTGCTTCCACAAATCAACCCAAAAACCCTCGACATCGGCGTACAAACGCCAGACCATCGAGAAAAACCCAAATACACTCATTTGCACATTCACGAACACTAATTTTGATATAAAATAGTTTAAAACTCACAAAAACCCCAAATTCACTTTAAAAGCCGTTTTTCCGAAAAACTAGCAAGCAAAATTTCCCGTTTTAGTACAAAACTCGACGTTTAAACAATTCTAGCGGCCATAATACTTATTAAATAACTTAAATAAGTCATATAACCCATAACCACAATTTAATCTCATCAAACTATATACGTTCAAAAAAACTAGTTTGCAATTTTAACCAAATTTCAACCATTTTAGCAAAAATGCATAAACAACAATTTAGTTTGGATTTGCATGATCTAAAATATTAAAATAAAATTTAAAATGTTAATAATACCATGGATACCCTAATTAGATTTTTATCCCAATTGATTAATTAAATTCCCAAAACCTAGTTAACCAAATTAACACAATTAGCAAAATTTTAGACTAACAAATAGCAACTAATAACCAATTTGGGTTTTGCATTCAATTAACATGCTAATCTACCCATTAAAACCATGATCAAACACGACAAACCCTATCTTGATCACAACCCACTCTCTTGAATTTTTCAAAATGAGCAATTCCAATCCAAACTATACATGAAAACACTAAATTAACACTAATTTGAGCCCACTAAGCAAAGTAACCTCTTAAATTTGGTTTGTATAATAACTAGATAACAAAATAACTTAATTAACCTGATAATGGTTTCTAAAACCCTAATTAAAATTCAAACCATTCACTTTAAAACCTAGATTAGAAATCAACAACAAAAATTAACACATCAAGGTTCTAATTTAGCATATAACAACTACCAATTAACCAAAGATTGAAATTATACCTCACAAGTTCAAACCTTAGCTTGCCCTAGCCTCCCAAGGCACCTCCTTTCTCCAAGATTTAAACCAATTGGGATGTGAGAAAAGATGGATTAAGGGTTTGCATTGGATTTGTGAATGAAATTTGAATTTTTGATGGATTTTTGAGGTGAAAACGAAGCAAAATAGAAGGAGAAATGGGGAAAATTTTTGGGGCTGTTTTCTGCAGGAATTTGGGCTGAGGAGGGAGTGGGGAGAGGTGTGGGGGAGTTGGGGAAAAGTCAAGGTCAACCTTACCAATCAACTAAAGACCCATACCCAATTAATAAATCAAAAACCTTAAAAAACACCTCATTTCAACACATAATAAAAAGTCAAAGGAGGCAAGGAATTTTTTTCCTTGTGCTGCTGAAGTGGGCCGGCCTGGGGTGAGGGAAGAGTGAATGGGGGTTTTACAAAAAAAAAATTATGCAAAAAGACCCCCTACAAGTCTAAAATTGCAAGTTTAAGCTTAAATTCAATAAATTTCGTTTTCTATAATAAAAATTAGTTAAAACATAAAATAAAATACTAAAAATTTATGTTACAACTAGATTTTAATTAAAATGATTTTAAAGCTAAAATTTAGCCCATTTAAATTTGTATTTATCGCTAATTTAATGTATTTTCTTACCGGCTTAAAATAATATTAAAAATTGAAAAATTAGGGAAAATTTTTAAACGACCAGAATTTTATAAGTAACTCATTAGCTACTAAAAACTAGCAATTACCTATCCAAATTAAGTATAATTAGGCCTAAACTGCAAAATAACAAAAAGACGATTTACGGAAAAATACCAAATTTTCACCGATTTTCGGGAAAATACCAAAACGAATTTTCAAGGCATTACAAAGACATACTGCCCGTAGCACGCACAAAAGAAGTATTCGGAATGTCATCACTCTGAACCCTCAACCAATGATGACCTGATCCCAAACAAACTTAGAAAACGTCTCTCACTCTTTAGCAAGTTTAACAAATCGTCAATGCGAGGTAAATGATACCTATCAGTACTGTAACTCGGTTCAATTGATGATCAATCAACACACAACCTCAAACTGTCGTCATTCCCTTGACGACCAAAATATGAGCTCCCCAAAGCGAAACACTTGGACGTACAAGTCCCCTAACAAACAACTCTGCAGCTGATCCTTAAGCTCCCTAAGCTCCGCCGGCTCATCTGGAACAAGTCGGAAACTCCCGCACGATAGGAACCCGGTCCAACAAACCCAGTGTGGCTCCGGCATCCCGAATGAAAGCCACGAATCCTCGACATCCTCTCCTCAAAAGTCGACTATCGATAAAGGCTGAATTCAAGCTGTGATGGGCGGCACCACTGTCCCCCTGCATAACAAGAACTGCCCCGCCGGGAAACAAATCCTGACTGTTTCCTCACGGCAGTCCACAGACGCCTAGCACGTAGCTAACTAGTCCGTGCCCAGAAGAACGTCAAATCCAACATCTCAAGAAGGATCAAAATGATGGACGAATCTCCATCTCCTATCCGATTGGCACATGACCGATGTACGTGTTGTGCAACAAAAGAATCATTGACAGAAGTTAACACAACAAACGGCTGATCTAGCTAACACGTCTCTCATCCCAAGCCTCAGCTACTCCCGCGACGTGCAAGAAACCTGTCACGGCGACTGAACCTCTGTCTCTGGGCTGGTACACCTGCACGAGCCCTCCTCTGTCCTCGAACTCCTAAAGTCTCGGAAAGATCCTCCTCGTCAAATAGGGCTGCGTCCACTGGTGCTGTGTAAGTAACACAAAGCTGAGTGCTGATCGCAAGGAACAACTGGGTAACAGGGGTTGCAACCTCCTGTCGCCATGCTCTACTGGCCTCAACCAAAGGCCTCATCGTCTGGCGCAAGTCCTGCATCTCTGCCTCAAGCCTAGCGATACGATCTATCGAAGGCGGATCCATCTGCTCCTGTGCAACGAGCGTGCCATCCTGGTCAGTCCTTATCCCACACGAGTCAAATCAGACCTTGGCTCTCGCTGCACCACTCTGAGTCCTCATAGTCATCGGCGGCAAAGGCTATAAATGGAAAAAGGATTCGATATGAACACGGAAATCGAATCACAAGGATATGTATCATCAAGGAAGGAATTTCAAGCAATTAGTAGTTAGGTCACTTTAGGCGGAGTACCGTGTCGTGAGTATGCCGCGGACATACACACACTACGTTACTCTGCTTAAGCTACCTACTCGAGGTCATCCTATACTCCGAAAGGTAAAACCTAGCGCTCTGATACCAACTTTGTCACGACCCGAAATTGGCACGTGACGGCCCTTAAACTACGCAATGTCTACAGGCGTAACACAATTTATGTAAGACGAAAACCCATCAATCTAAACCATCAAAAGTAGTAAGTGATAAGAACATTGTTAAAAATTTTGAAAATCTCGAGTATAAATTCTTTAAAGTCCAATTTAGTTTCTTAAAAATTTTGGCAGCACCTCCTTTGTAAAAACTAACCCCAAAAATGGGTACAACATAAATATAAGTAAAGCATCCCCAACGGGATCAAAATCCACACCCAAAGTCGGAAACAACCACCACAACAGATATACGACGCCGTAGCGAAGAAATAAAAGACGATATAAGTAAAACTGCATAAAAGACCTCCAAGTCACAAAATAACATACAATATCGTCCTCACATCAAGTCTCTAAGTCATACTTGAAAGTGGTAGATGGAGAGTACATGGTACAAAGATAAAAATAAACAACATCGAATAGCCGCAAAACCCACCTATAGAAAAACTGCGTACAGTCAGCCGAAGCGGTATTCGCAGCAAAAGATGATACGAAAAATCAAAAGCCTGTCGCGACTGCCCTGAAGGACTACCTGCAAAACACTGCGGCACAACGGGGGTGAGTTGGCAACTCATGAATAGTAAATAACATATGCAGGTAATCGCAAGTGTGTACGTACAGCGCGAATCTAATGCATGCAAGCTAAAAGCAACAAATGGTAATTTGTATGCAACAGTCATGTAAGGTACTCTATCAGGTACTACTACTACATGAACAATAATAGCAATATGTATGCAACAGTCATGTAAGGTACTCTATCAGGTACTACTACTACATGAACAATAATAGTAATATGTAAGCAACAGTCATGTAAGGTACTCTATCAGGTAATACTAATACACGAAGCAATACATATACAATAAATGCGGAGTATGGGATAAAACATGTCATCCTCACGGAATCCTGACCTCGTGGTAGGACCAAAGTCCATCAAGACAATCTAAATCACAAATTTCCACGTATCAGCCCCTAAATTGGCCCTCATATCCTGTAAGTCTCATAGATCCTGAGTGTCCAATATCAAGTAAATCTCATATAACCTGTATCCACTGTTATATATACTTAAGAGTAAAAATATCAGAGAACATCATATGAAATCCATGAATGTAATATATGCAACATGAAACAGTAATACGAGCATATAAAGGAAAACCGCTATTTAACTACACAAGTTAATGTATATATCATGCGGTTCCTAATTTCTCCAAGTCCATACAATATCAAATAAATATGAACATGTAGCTATAGCCAGGTATGCGTAACCATGTTGGCAGAGCAAGATATATGTATCTACCTATCAATAATGATGTAATACCCCCAGGTATATGTATAAGTATGTATGCAAGATGTACCTATAGCTATGTCCCATATGTGTATATACCTATCACTAATGGTACAATACTATATTGGTATATGGGTAACAAGCATGTAAGCATGTCAAGGCATATGTGTAAGCATGTAGGTATACAGGTATGCTATGTGTTATATGCAAAATGAAATATGAGTCAATGTCTCAATTTTCCCTAACCAATACAATATCACAGAGTATAGGTGTTTTGCGCGTCATAGCAATTATTGACGGTGTGTGTGTAGCATGCAATCAGTGCTCGTGAAACATGAACCGTCAATAATAGTGTTGTGTCACATTAATACTAAGTCCAGGCACAATAAGAAATGAGATATGCAACAATGGTACACATGCACAATCAATATCCGTATACATCTAAATAATAGTCATATCATTTAATCTAGCCCAGACGCATAACGCCATGCGGGCAATTCCTCTATAGATGTTAAATCAGCTCACTACAATCCTGGCTAAGTAAAGCAAACAACTTGCTTTACCTTCTTCGCAGCGCCCGAAGTCCTCGCTTGCGATCCTGAAAGCAAATAACAATATAACATGTATATATTATCAATTGACCAATAACACGTACCAACTACGTTTGACCGATGCACTAACTCCAAACATACTCTCAAGTGTTCGTTAAGTGGCAAACGCGCATAGCGACACTACGAAACCAACTCAAGAGTAAAAGCTACACAAAGACATGGACGACATCGGCACGACCCTAGCTAGGAACGCAAAGCGACACAACTACCAAGCCTAGACCCTGATCGTATCGATCGCGTATTCAAAACACAATAATAAATGTGGAATCTAATATAAATAACGTCGCAACGTCGAAAGTGTTGGCTATAGTGCCCTCAAGGCAATTATCATAGTTGCGGACAGATGATTATGATGATTGAGGCATGACCTATACCGATAAAACAGTCTTTCTCAAGATGATAGTATGCTATCTGGTTTGCCTTTATCATCATGTTGATAGAGCCCATAGGATTTTTTCTTGACTGCCAGCATTATGATGTCGATCATATATGTGGGAGCTGGGGTCTATAAGCACATCCTTAAATGTCCCTAGTCGTAGGAGTATCGAGACCGGGCATCGATACTCCAGTGTAGACTAGTGTATACTGATCGAGACCCCGACGAGGGGCGGTGGCCAGGTCTCACAAGCCATTGGTGTTAGTTTGTTCACCTAAGATAGTATGCAAGTGCTCATTTGGTTATGAGTACACTGGACTCGCCGGGAACCTGCTAGTTGGTATTATACCTATTGTCAGATAGCAGTTCCCAGGTGACATGTGTACAGGTTAGACTGTCGACCTGAGATCATCATTTGTCTCGTGTGAGTTCGCACTGTGCTTTGATTACTACCCTAGCACGGCTCAAAGGAGTCATGCAAACAGGTTTTAGTTGGGTACAGTCCCGAGCCACATGGAGGCAGTGATCGGATCGTCGGGGATTCGTCTCTCCCGGTATTGGGGGTTGATGTCGTATTGTGTACAGGTGGCCATCACCAGAAATCCATGGCCATGGTGAACGAGAATTACCGATTCAGGATCGATAGTTTCTCAGGTGGTGATGGGTTACATGCCGACACTAAATATCGCGTTGTTAGGGGTCTGACTTTATCCACCCCACTAAACTCGATATGTGATACTCTTAGACGAACAGACCGGACTATATGGATATTGTCACTGACAGGATCAGTAGGGGTTCAGGATGTGTTTGCTCGTCGGCCTCCCTTTCGCTCAATACCTGGGTAGCCGTTACGTACAGCTAGTGCCTGTAGGGTTCCTAGGCACACTCAAGAGGTTCCACAAGGCATCTACCATGCCAAATTCAAATTTTTCTTGTGCCGAGAAACCCTAATATAGATCGTTAACTAGAGGATAGGGGAAACAAACAAGCAAGCAAACTACTTTGCTACTAAGTGAATGGAAATACAACCTTTGTAGATCCAGTCCACCACTTCATTAGCTCCGTGATGACGTCCCTCCGCTGCGATCATCGGGATCCCGGACACTAGCGTCGGTTTCATCGGAGAAATGAGCGGGCTAGGTCGTTGACTTCGGTGCCGAAGATGATCTACGTCGAGGCGACTCAAACTCAAGCTCCATCTTCACTTGGTCATGAACCTTATGAAGAAAACACCCTATACAACATGGCAAGTGGTAGAGGATGAAGAAATAGGAAGTGGGTTCACTTTGGATTTGGATTTCTCACTTGATTTCATCACTTGAAATTTTCAAGAATGGTTTCTTCACTTGAAGAAGAAGATGAAGAAGAAGAAAGAATATCAATTATCCTTGAAAATAATAAATCAAGTGAATACTTATCATAATCCAACCATGGGTGAAGTAACACATGTAGAGAATAAACTAGGGTTTAGGTTTAATGGTTAGGTTAAGGCAAAAGACAAAATGGCTAGACTTTTCAAAGCTTCATGAAGCTTCAAGTAAAAACCAAAGAAAGCCACCATTTTTCTTTCTTGCCAAAAATAAATGAATAAGATAAATAAAACAAATAAAACCTAACCATTAACCTAAACATGGTTAAAGTGATACACACACCCAAGTTTGCATGTATCATCAAACATGCTACAAACTAGTGCACAAAAATATATCAAATATACAATGTGCACAATCTAGTGAGAAAAATAATCTTAAGTGAACCAATACTAGTTAATGTAAAGTAATATATCAAATATATAATTATACATTAAATCAGTAAATCAACACTTGATTTAATGATCCGGTCATATTCATATAACCGACTAATATCAATAGTAACAACTTATCGAATCAACACTTGATCCGATAACCCGGCTATATCGTATATAACCGATCAATGTCACAAATCGCGAGAATCGAATACAGTAACACATACTGGTATTATTCTCGGTCCCGCACATATCTCATATGCGCTCCTATTTCGTTTCGCTTGAGCCAGGAAACCTCTGTGTAGGACTCTAAAGACTCGTCAATACACCGGCAGCAGGTGGTGATCATATCAAACACCCACAAGCCGCAAGCGGTCTGCTAAACGTAACGGACACCCGGGTATTGAGCGATCAGAAGATCAACGAGCAAGCCCGCTCACACTCCTGTGAATCCAACCAGTAACACTTACCGTACAGTCCGATCTCGTCGTCTGATATGTCGCATATCTTGCCTAGGGGTGGTAAACGTCAGACCCCAATAGCTCGATAAGTCGTGTCGATATGAGGTCTATAACAGTTCGTGAAACTACTGGTAACACTTACCAGTAAATCTCAGCAACCCTGGCCAAGGATTTCAGGTTATAGCCAATCGAACACAGCACAACATCAACTCCTATACCGGGAGAGACGAATCCCCTCCTATCGCTCATTGCCTCCATGTGATTCGGGACTGTACCTAAAAACCACCGTTTTGCACGCCCTCTTGGACGTGGTAAGGTGGAAATCAAAGCACAGTGGGAATCACACAAGACACTATGACGATCTCGGGTCTACAGCCAGAGAACTGCCATCTGACGTAAGGTATAATACCATATGGGAGTTCTCGGCGAGTCTGTCCAGTGTACCCAGTCTCCACTGAGCACCCGTATATCATCTCTGATGTCAAACACCAATGGATATGGGATCATCCATCGCCCATCTGTATGGGTCGAGAAGGTTTACGCTAGTCTACTCTGGTATATCGATGCCCCGTCTCGATACACCCACGACTAGGGACCTTGAAGGATGTACTTATGGACTACCATGTCCCCACTAGTATGATCCGCATCATAGTCCAGGTAGTCAAGTACACATCCTAAGGGCTTTACCAACATGTAACTGAGAGACAATCAGTGTACACGTTAAGATAAAGAGCAACCACATAGCATACTATCATGTCGAGCAAGAAAGTCCTCCCTATATATGTCCCAACATCCACTACAATATACATCCTATGTACAGTAATGGCCTCTAGGGCATACATATAACTAACAATCTCCCACTTGCACTAAGGCTATCTGTAGCAGTGGTTGCCGTATCTCATACTCAACCATCCCATAAAAGTCTCTCTCTGGGAAAAGGCCTTTGTGAGTGGATCTGCCGTGTTGTCCTCTGAGTCTGCTCTCCTAACCTCGATCTCCTTGGAGATCAACCATCTCCATGATCAGGTAATACTGCCTTAGAATATGTCTGGATCACTGATGGACGGACGTTCCTTAGCATAAGCCACAACTCTATTGTCACACAATGGGAGGAACTAAGTTCATCTCATGAACTAATATACACCCAGACAGCCTCTTTGGTAGCATCTTAAGTAGCGATCTATCCAGCCTTTATCGTCTAGTAAGCCACGGTATCTAACTTGGAACTCTTCCATCATACCGTCCCTCCACTGAGGGTAAAGACAATGCCTGTGACTGACATTCAGTCGTCTTTATCACCCTGGAACTTTTCCAGTGATTCTCCCCAGGATCAATTGATACCATCTTACTACAACTAGTGAGAATCCTAACATCCAATTAGATCTATCTCATAGATCCAAATCCCAGGATTTAGGAGGTATCACTATGATCCTATATGGAGAATCCTTGTGATAAGCGGAGATTGACCGAGCGTAGCATAGGAAACTGCTTCCCTATCAAGAGTATGTCATCCACGTACTCTACGAGGATCACCACCACACTCCCTACTACCTTTTTGTTTATACAAGGTTCATCTACAATTTTGATGAAGTCGAACTCTTTGACTAACACATCAAAACAGATGTTCCAACTCCACGATGCCTGCTTTATCATATAAAACATCTTGCTAACGTTTCCGCTGCTCCCACTGTCTACGAAGCCCTCTGGCTGTGTACTTATAGACGCTTTCTTCTAAAACATCATTTAGAAAAGCAGTCATGACACCCAACCACCAGATATCGTAGTCATGGAATGTAGCCGTGGCAAGTAGGATCTAGATGGACTTAAGCATAGCTGCTTAGAAAAGGTTTCATCATAATCCATACCTGGTCAATGATGCAAGCCTTTAACAAGTCTAGCTTTGAAATTCTTAACTTTTCCATGTACACCAAGTAATCTTCTCAAAATATACTTTCTCGTGATGGGGATTTAACCTTTCAGATAAAGCAACCAAAGTCCATACTTTGTTGGTGTATAAGGATTCCATCTCAGATTGCTAAGCATCCAGCCATTCTTACAGAGTCCCACTCCTGATGGCCAGCCCGAAACTAGTTGGGTCATCATCTCATGATGCAATCCTTGCTCCCACTGTCATAGAGAAACCGAAGTATCTCTCAGGTGGGTGAGGAACCCTGCTAGATTGGCGGAGAGGCTGAGGTTCGTTGGTTTCTATTGAATCCTTCAGTTCTACCAAATCATCTGCTGCAGTTTGTATAGCTGGAACCTTTCCAGTTCTACATAACAGACTTTGCCTCGAGCTTGTCCGGATTTTGCTTTTAGACATAGGCCGGACAACCCTAAATCTTAACAAACTTAAGATATGGACTCTTCCCTTTCCATATCACATATGAAGTGGTAGGCAACTGATTTGATTGGAACCCTATTCAATAGGTATGCAGCTTCTCAAGCGCATAACTCCCAAAAGGAAATAGGAAACTCAGTAGTACTCATCATAGAGCACACCATATCACATAGGGTGCTATTGCTCCGCCCCGATATACCATCGTGCTATGCTGTATACGGAGGAGTAATGCTAAGAGAGAATCTCTTTCTCCTTTAGAATAGTCCAGGATTTCCGTGCTCAAGTATTCTCCTCCCTGATCTTATCATAGGACATAATACTTATACCCGGTTTTTGGTTCTCTACTTCTAACTTATATTCTGTGAATATCTCAAAAGCTTCGGACTTGTGTTTCAACAGGAACATATGTCTGAATCTTGAGAGATCATCAGAGAATGTAATGAAGTACAAAGAACCGGTCCTGGCATATGTAGACAGGGGACCTTACATACATCATCATGTATCAATCCCAAGAGTTTACTAACTCTTTCTCTGTTTCCAGTAAACGGAGCTATGGTCATCTAATCTTTGTGACATGACTGGTAAGTTTACAAGATGTAAATTCAAACTGATTTAAATATGCATCTAAATGTAACTTCAGCCATTCGGGTCGCATTGATATGACCTAGTCTATAATACCACATGAAGGATTCGTTCATTTCTGAACTCTTCCTCTTGTGTGTGTTCCGTATACTAAGAACTGTAGTTTGATCAATGCTTTTAGATAACGTACCTGAACCGATCAACTTTTGATATAGGAAATGTTCAAAACATTATCCAACAATACAAAATTTTATCATTTCTTTACTAATAAAGAGAGTGATATGATTTTGTATATCAGGTTCGGTATCTAATAACATTCGTTCAGAATCAATGTATTTGGAATAAAGGGTGACAGTGACCAACAGACTTGGCTGCAAAACTTGCACCGTTTTCTGTCTCATGAAACTTATCACCCGTTCTCAGTTCTCTACCTTTCTGTAGCCCTATGTAACAGATTATATATCTGGGATCCTGATCCGGTATCAAATACCCAGGACGTAGAGGATACAGAGAAACCGTTCTTTGTAATGAACACGCCCGAAGGTGATGCATCATATGCACTTTCTTCGTTTAGGCGGTATGGGAATCCTGGTATTCCCCTATTTCCTGTTCCGTCTTATAACAATTATAAGTTGGAGCGGGACCAACGTTCCCCAGCTCAGTATAGCAAGCGGGTTCGGTCAATACATCCGTATTATTATCTTGATTAAGGCGTGATATGGTCACTACCAGGAGAGAGAGAGAAGAAAACACTCAGCGTGCGCTCTTGCAAGATCAGATTGGTTATTATTTTATCTAATCAGGATGGCTCCCACTGTTTTTATCAAATCTTCCTTCAAACCCTAAAAGGAAAGACTAGCCGGGATTAATTACACTCTACAAGTTCGCCAATCTTTCAGCCAGGCCAGTGTCGGTACTTTGAGGGAGGTTCCCCGTGCTTTCGTACGGACCTAATTACAGTAAACCTCGTTTTCCCAAAGGCGTAACCCCGTTGACACCTTTCTAGACACCTACTAGATCGGCTAATTGTAATGTGTAAAACTCTCCCAGGAGTAACTCTTACTCGCAGTGGGT